>JAQQAC010004253.1:4046878-4149873 GCA_029783875.1 Phataginus tricuspis | reverse complement strand
TGTTGTTGTTGTCATTAGTCTCCATATATTCTTTGATTTCTGTTTTGATTTGGTCGTTAACCCATTGATTCATTAGGAGAATGTTGTTAAGTCTCCATGTATTTGTGAGCCTTTTTGATTTCTTTCTGAAATTTATTTCTAATTTTATACCTTTGTGATCTGAGAAGTTGGTTGGTAAGATTTCAATATTTTTGAATTTACTGAGGTTATTTTTGTGGCCTAGAATGTGGTCTATTCTGGAAAATGTTCCATGTGCACTTGAGAAGAATGTGTATCCTGCTGCTTTTGGGTGCAGAGTTCTGTAGATATCTGTTAGGTCCATCTGTTCTAGTGTGTTGTTCAGTGCCTCTGTGTCTTTACTTATCCTCTGCCTGGTTGATCTATCCTTTGGAGTGAGTGGCGTGTTAAAGTCTCCTAGAATTATTGCATTGCTGTCTATTTCCTCCTTCACTTCTGTTAGTATTTGTTTCACATATGCTGATGCTCCTGTGTTGGGTGCATATATGTTTATAATGGTTATATCTTCTTGTTGGACTGACCCCTTTATCATTATGTAATGTCCATCTTTATCTCTTGCTACTTTCTTCATTTTGAAGTCTATTTTATCTGATACAAGTACTGCAACACCTGCTTTTTTCTCTTTGTTGTTTGCTTGAAATATTTTTTTCCATCCCTTCACTTTTAGTCTGTGTATATCTTTGGGTTTGAGGTGAGTCTCTTGTAAGCAGCATATAGATGGGTCTTGCTTTTTTATCCACTCTGTTACTCTGTGTCTTTTGATTGGTGCATTCAGTCCATTTACATTTAGGGTGATTATTGATAGATATGTACTTATTGCCATTGCAGGCTTTAGATTCGTGGTTACCAAAGGTTCAAGGGTTGCTTCTTTACTATCTAAGAATCTAACTTAACTGTCTTGTTAAGTTATTGTGTGCGCCGTCTGATGTTTCTTTATCTCTCCCTTCCTATTCTTCCTCCTCTTTTCTTTATATATTAGGTGTTTTATTCTTTGCCTTTAGTTAGTATTTGGGTGGTCTGCTTTCTTTGCTATGCTTTTATTTTCTCTGGTGACATCTTTTTAGTCTTAGGGGTGTTCCCCTCTAGATCAGTCCGTTTAAGATATTCTGTAGTGGTGGTTTATGGGTGGCAAATTCTCTCAACTTTCTTTTGTCTTGAAATTGTTTAATCCCTCCGTCATATTTAAATGATAATCGTGCTGGATACAATATTCTTGGTTCGAGGCCCTTCTGTTTCATTACGTTAAATATATCATGCCATTCTCTTCTGGCCTGTAAGGTTTCTGTTGAGAAGTCTGATGACAGTCTGATAGGTTTTCCTTTGTAGGTGATCTTTTTCCTCTCTCTAGCTGCCTTTAATACTCTGTCCTTGTCTTTGATCTTTGCCATCTTGATTATTATGTGTCTTGGTGTTGTCTTCTTTGGGTCCCTTGTGTTGGGAGATCTGTGGGCTTCCGTGGACTGTGAGACTATTTCCTTCCCCAGCGTGGGGAAGTTTTCGGCAATTATTTCTTCAAAGACACTTTCTATCCCTTTTTCTCTCTCTTCTTCCTCTGGTACTCCTATAATGCGAATATTGCTACGCTTCGATTGGTCACAGAGTTCTCTTAATATTCTTTCATTCTTAGAGATCCTTTTATCTCTCTCTGCCTCAGCTTCTTTGTATTCCTGGTCCCTGTCTTGTAATTCCTTGATCGTGTCTTGAACCTGATTCAATCTGCTGTTGAGCCCTTCGATGGCTTGTTTCATTTCTGCATTGTCTTTCCTCACTTCCCTCACTTCCTCCCTCAGCTCTTGCACATTTTTCTGTAGATCTGTCAGCATGGCTATGACTTTTATTCTGAATTCTTTTTCTGGAAGACTGTGAATGTCCATTTCTCCAGATTCTTTCTCTGGTGTGGTGTTTGTCTGAAGCTTTGTCTGTATCATATTCTTCTGTCTTCTCATGACTGTAGAATTGGTTGTTGGTAGCAAGGAGAGATAAGAAAGGAAAGACAAGAAAAAAAAGAGATTTCTACTAATAATATAAAAGTATAAGGAGAGAGAGAGAAGGGAAAAGAAAAGAAAGAAAAAGAAAAGGCAGCAACACCTAAAAGAAAACAGCAAGAACAACAACAAAACAAAACAAAACAAAACAAACAAACAAAAAAAAACACCAAAAAGCCCACCGGGGGTGGTTTCTGTGCGAATGCTGTAGGTGGCGCTATTGCTCCGCTATTCCAGAGCCGCGGCCACGTCGCTCCACACGGCCCTTTAAATCTGTGGCCGGGTGAGAATGGATGGGAGGCTGTTGAAAGAGAGGGAAAGAAAAAAAAGGAAAAGAAAGGGTGAAAAAAAGAAAAAAACAAAGCCCCCAGGCGTGGGTTCTGCGCGAGTGCTGTAGGTGGCGCTGTTGCTCCACTATTCCAGCGCCACTATAGTTCTAGCTGGGTTGGAAACAATGGGAAGCTGTTGATCTCCGTGAGGGTCTCAATGGCGGGCACTCTTTCCCAGTCGCCAGCTACGGGGTCCAAAGCTCCCCAGGACTCCCAGCGTGCTGGGCTCAGTTCGCGGGGCTATCCGGCCCCTCTACTGAGCTCCTGTCTCTTTAAGACCGCTGGGGTAGAGCGCGCGCTTTTCTTCCCCTTTTTCTCCTTTCTTTTTCCTTCCCGGAGCCTGCCGCGGGCAACTTGCACGTTCCCGGCTGGGACCCTGTGCCCTCTGTCCCTCCAATCTCCACTACACCGCAGATCTCCACTCCCTCCTGGCTCTGAATCCTCTCCTCCCGCCGGAGCGCTGGGGGAGAGGGGCGCTCGGTCCGCTCGCGGCTCCGTACCTTACCCGCCTTGCCGGAACTCCCGCCGGAGTGCTGGGGTGGAGGGGCGCTCCGGGCGCAGACTTCCCCTGGCTCCCGGCTCTGAATCCTCTCCTCCAGCCGGAGCGCTGGGGGAGAGGAGCGCTCGGTCTGCTCGCGGCTCCGTACCTTACCCGCCTTGCCGAGACTCCCGCCGGAGTGCTGGGGTGCAGGGGCGCTCTCGTCTCGCTGGATCGTGTTTCCGTCCCGCCTCGCCGGTTGCCGAGTCCTCTGTCCGGCGTGTCTGGCTGCTGGAGCTCTGGGGGGGGGAGCGCTCGGTCCCACCGGATCGCCGCCCGTCCGCCTCACCGGCTGCCAAGTTCTCACAGGTGTAGCTGTATGCTGTGCACTTTCCTGTGTATTCTGGTCTCTCTTTTAGGGATAGTTGTATTTGCTGTATTTTCGTGAATAAATATAATGTTGGGAGGAATTTTTCTGCTAGTCCGTTCAAGACGCCATATTCCCGGAAGTCCAAATCCAGCTGCTTTTATGTAGCTGTGTGACAACCTCAGCCCTTTGGGAGTCTCATGTGGTCTGACATTTTTCCATTTTTTTTTCTCATGGGAAATGGGGGACAGTCCTTCCCATACTGGCTCCTGTCATCAACTATTGTTCAACTGGTGTCAAGTAATTGAATATCAGTATCTACAGATGAAAAAGTCAGGCACACCGTAGGTGACTAATCTGATGGTAACCTCTTATTACTGCATGGCACTAAATAAGGGCTCCTACAAAAATTCTCCTGAAAGACAACCTATTCTTGCCCTGTATAAAGAACAGATGTAACTCACCATGCATATTTTCAGATTCTAATTTGTGTGGGGCACTATATACTAGTAGATAAGATAGACATGCTCCCCGCTTTTATGGAGCACATAAACTAGTGATCTTGAAAATGAAATTGTAGGGAAAGGGGTACAGGGAGAACCTGACCACCTCTGAACCCAGAGGTAATGTGGTCTCAGTTGAAATCTTTCTTGGCAAAGGAGTAACAGTGGAATTATTTTCAATAGGGAAAAAAAATCTCTCCATAATCTTTAAGTCAAAAAATCAAAGCAAATGACAAGAAATGTATTATTGAAAGAGAATAAACAAGAATGTATATTTTATTTATCAAGAATGCAACATATTTGGCATGAAAAGTTTAACTATTGAGTATCTAAAGGATTTTTCCTTAAAGCAGATGATTTTTCTTTTTTCTTTATATCACGAACATCTCTGCATTCCAAGTGAAAAGATACAAAAACAAGAAAAAAATTGGTAGAACATATCACTACAGGAAAGATGACTATATCTTTCAGCTCAAAGCAATTTGGGCTTCAGAAAATGCAGAGAATACCAATGACATCTTAATGTGCTCAGTCAAGCAGAATTAGATAATATGAGTTGCTAGATATTTTTTGTGTCCTAAAATGCCTCTCAGTACTCACTGATAGAGATACACAAAGCATTTCTCTTTATTAATTATTTACTTATAATAATATATTCCTCTCCTGACAAATTTAATTTTTCCTTAGGCCAAAACATAGTTGGAATATATCTTTTCTAATAAGCCTCATTTTAAAACATTATGAATGAATATATTTTATGCTGTAGACTAGCCTTTTCAATAAGGGGTAATAATTTATAATTTTAAAATTCACATATTTTTTCCTTGAAATTATTTATTTCAAAAGAATTTTACAAAGCCTGCCTTATATGACAGAATAAAGATTACAATGAAATGGCATTTGTCATTCATATAACGCAGCCCAAGGAAGTAAAAATTGAAGAAATCATAGCACTGGGTCTTAAAATTATAGCGAAGAAACTAGCAAATACCTCTAGAGAAATACTTGTTCTGTGTTAAATTACTTTTGTTTGCTACTGTTGATTTAAAGATTATTAAATGAAAAAAAAACAGATGTAAACGTTGTTTATCTCATTTGCTTCCTGAATTCACATATAACTAATAAAATAGCCTTTTGAACACCGATATTAATGTAAAAATTATGATCCCATGAATTCTAAGTCATGTTTAGATTTTAAAAGCTTTCAAATTAATGTTTATAACTAAAATTAAAATGTTATTTTAATGAATTACAATACACATACACTCTGGGGGTTGGGGGTTTTTTTTTTGTTTCTTTTTGGATCCTTTAGGGTGTTTATTCCATTGCTTTTTTAAAATAATCTTTTTATTTAAATATAATTGGCATACAATATATTAGTTTCAGGTGTACAACATAGTGATTAGATAATTATATACATTACAAAATGCTCATCACAGTAAGTGTGGTTCCCATCTGTCACCACACAGAGTTATTGCAATATTATTGACTATATTCCCCCTGCTGTACCTTTCATCTCACGGGGCTTTGTTTAAGACAGTGATGTCTATATCCTGGTAAAGGGTCCAGAAAAGTAATCATGTACAACATTTTTAGTGCTTAAATTGTTGCAATACTGCAAGCATTTTACATGCTTTATCTCAAATAATCCTTATTAAAAAAAACCTAAGAGTTACATATTGTTACTATCTCCTTTACATGTGAGGAAAATGACACTTAAAGAAGTTGTTTAAGTTGGCCAACTGTGTGACTAAACTGTGTGAAAGTCACAAAACAGCAGCACCGGTCACCAGATCTACCTGACTGCAAGTCCGCTGCTCTTAATCCCTTCCTGGACTTTTTTGGAGATATGTTCACAGTGAGTTCTCTGCCTCCAGAAGCCCTCTGCAAATCTTCTCCCTGGTCTTTGTGTAGGCAAGGAAGAAAATGAATGGAGCAAAATAGTAAGATAAGAAATTTATATTTCTGTTCATCTAAAAGGTAGTTTTACCTTGAGGTTCCTTTCTCTCTTCTTATTAACCCTCCTAAATTCTCCCATTTCTTGTAAACAAAAAGTTTTGTTATGGATTGAATTACGTCTCCAAAATAGATACATTGAAGTCTTAACCTCCTCCCCCAGTACCTGTGAATGTGACCTTATTAAGCTTTTTCAGGTGTAACTGAGTTAAGATAGGTGATTAGGATGGGCCCAAATCCTATATGACTAGTGCAATGGTAAGAAGAAAACTTGGATAAAGACTCATGCAGAGGAAAATGTCAAGTAAAGACACAGACACAGAGAAGATGGCTGTGAGAGGACAGAGGTGGAAGGCATGTGGCCACAGACCGAGAACATGTGAGGCTACCAGAATCTGGCAGCGATAAGGAAGGATCCTTCCCTCAAAGCTTGAAAGGAATCTTGATATGGGGCTTCCAGCCTCCAGAATCAAGGGTGAATGTACTTCTGTTGTTTTAACCCATCCAGTTTGTGGTAATTTGTTATGGCAGCCCTTGGAAACAAATACACATGCTGGAGAAGAAAAGGATGGGACTGGTGTGCGCTGTGACATTTCTCTTTTCCCTATCAGGGTTGAGTTTACTTGTCACTAGTACATTAAGAGCAATATTTGATTGAGATGAACTTTTATCTCTAGCTTTCATAGCTGATGAAGATGATTTATACTATGTAGTTATTACATATAATCCAAGTCCACTTGAAGAAAAGCTTAGTTGCATTGTGTAACTATCTTAGTCTATTCAGGGTGTTATAACAGAATACCATAGACTAGGTGGCTTATAAATAGTAGAAATGTATTTCTCACAGTTCTGGAAGCTGGGTAGTCCAAGATCAAAGCACCAGTAAATTTGGTATCTGATGAGAGTCTGCTCCTTTGTTCATACACAGCCATTTTCTTGCTGTGTCCTCACATGGCAAGAGACATGGGAGCTCCCTGGGATCTCTCTTATAAGGGCATTAATTCCATTCATGAGGGCTTCCTACTCATGACCGAATCACCTTGTAAAGGCCTCACCTCCAAATACCATCACATTGGGGATTAGGTTTCATCATATGAATTTGGGAGGAAGGGACACGCTCAGTCTATAGCAGGTGCTTATTAAAGAGATTTTATGTATCACCTTAGGTCTGCCTATTATGCACACTTTGACAATTATCCACAAAGAGGGAAAAGGAATAAATAGAGAAATGTCATGAATGTTTGTAACATAATGCTGTCATTACTCCCTTTTCCCTCCCTCCTGACATTTCCAGTAATTCCAGTCCTTATTTAGCAAAGTCAAATTACTCCCTATCAAAAGACTGGGTCCCATCACTAGACATCAAATCTCATCACAGTATTGTGATCCAGACTTAAAGCTCTCCAGAAACTGCTGTCCCACTGAGATTAATTTACCAGACACACAGCTAATCTTTTAGCTATGCCACCCACCTTGGTCATCGATGCAAATTCTTCATTCTGTCCTTGCAGTACTCAGACATAAGGACAGGAATTGGAGGTTGGCAAAGGAGGGAACATGTATAGAGTAAGTTACCTTGTTACTACTTTATACTTTAAAATCCTTGTATTTTGTGTACATTGCCTCACAACTGGACAGGACAACATTGTCATTTCATATCTTTAAATGAAGAAACTGAGGCATGGTGAAGATGACTTACCCAAGATAACAAAATTTGCTAATGCTGGACTGGGGAGTAGATATCAGGTGTTCTGAGTCCTACTCTAGATTTTTTTTTTTTTTGCTATTGAGTCTCACATATTAATATATTAATTATCTATACATAACTCAGACACTCAAAGGTTAGATATTAAATGCATATATTAATTCTTCTTTATTCCTCAAGAAATACAAGTTTTCATGGATACATATATCCTGAGATATTTTACCTTAGTAAGAAATGTTGGGGAGCCGTTTTATCAAAACAGAACAAAATCTTCCAACAGTTCAATTCCACTCTCCCCGTCATTGTTCTTGCAGCATAGTGTAGTGGTAAATAAGACATATTTCTTTAAATCTTGTCTCTGGCACTAGCCAACTAGAGGTTCTAGAACAGGTTGCTGGTGTTCCTGTGGCCCAGGGCTGATGGGAAAATTTAATGTGCTGATGTGTTTGAAGGGCTTGGTTCAGGGCTTGGCACATTGTGAGCAACCAGGTTGCCCTTCAGTCTGCATCCTAGATGCTCAGACCTGCAACTGTCCTCAGATACACAGGTGAGGAAATCGAGGCCAGCCCACAAAGACAACGTGCTTTCCCAAGGTTATACAGGACGTTGATCATCTTGTCTAAAGATGATCCCGTCAGGACGCCTAGCCCAGTGTTTGTTTACTTCCACTAAACCACAGGCTTCTTTAAAACAATAAGATAAATACGACACATTAAAAATATTGGTGTGAAAGTTAATGCAACATAAAATCATCCTGTCACCTCTTCTTTGCTATGAGCCTTTACTCTGTAAACATTGCCCACTTTAAAACGATTTTACTCTTTACTGTTGGCCTTTCTAAAGTCATTCCATGCTTGAAGCATCATCTTTGAAGAAGCAATATAAAGAATGTCATTTTATTCAGTTTGGTGTTTCCTTTAACGAATATGCATTAGCCTCATATGAAAATCTCTTTTTGTAGTTAGAAAGGTCACATGAGTGAAAAATAATGACATAAAGTGATCTATAACATCAATATGCATTTTTCTAAAGTCCACCAGTTTGGGGCATTAAGCAGCATATTTTAAGAGCAATGTGTGATGTATTAAGTAGGGAAGATCTAGCCTTTGAGTGTCTGAGTTATGTACAGATAGTATATTCAATGTTCCTGAAGCTACAATTGGTTTGTTATCTTTAAGAATGCTAAGCAGTCAAGAGATTAAGGCTTAAGGATGGCAGTGTGAGAGGTAGGACAGAAACCTCCTCCCAAACCACATATAAAATGAAAATACAGCAAATACAACTAATCCTGAAAGAGCAGCAAGAAAGAAGGCTGTGGCAGACTTCCTGCTGGGGAAAAGAGCAGACCTCATGGAAAAGGGTAAAGTACCAAAGCCACGATCTGGTGGGATGCAAGCCCTTCCTGCACCCCAGCTCACTGGCAGGAGGAAGAGAAATAGAGCAGGGAGGGGGGGGAGGCCTAGGACTGCTGAACACCCAACCCTGTAGATCTGCTTTGGGAGCATGAACCTACATTACATGGTGTTCTGGAGATTAGTGGGGTGGACAGCTAAGACAGGTGGAATATTCAAAGATTGAGATTCCAGCCGCTTGTGGAGAACAGGTACTCACAAATGGCCACTCTGTGACAAAAGAAAGGCAGGCACTCTGAGAGACTTCCCAACAGATACAGAAATGCTAATAGGGCAAGGATTTCACAGACCTTGCAGCTCAGGAGAGAGGTGGACAAGATTGTCCCAGCGCACTCAGCCCAGAAGGTTGGAAACTTTCAGGAGCTTCAGGCGCTCCATCCCCCTGGCTGATAATGCAGCTCTAAGACCCTCCACTGCCATACACAGCCTGCTGCTTCTTCCTCCTGGCCAGCACCAACTCACAAACTGGCAGCCCCCACCATTTTCCCAGGCCAGCCAGAGAGCAGCCCCACCTACGACAGCTACATGACTGTAGCATAGTAGTTCCTTCCAGAATGCTTGGCTCACTCGCTATGACAGTGGAAGCAGTCATTGCAGCCTGGAAGCAGGAAAGAGCCCTTTCCCCCTGGCAGGCACTTGTGCAGCTGGCTGTGACTCCCACCATCACTCCAGGACAGCTGGAGGGCAGCCCTGCCTACAGTAGCCAAAGGAGTGTATCCAAGAGGCGGCTTCTGGTATGCGTGGCTCACTAGCCCTGCATTAGAAGCAGGCACTAAGACCAGAAAGCAGGAAAGAGCTCTCTCCCCCCAGCAGGAACCAGCCACGCTCACCTGTGACCCCTGCCATCACTCCAGGGGCTGAGGAGATCCAGAGAATAGAGCTACTGGGCACTAGAGGGCGCTGCCTACACCATGTTATTACTACAAATATGAAAATTCAGGAGAACCTAGTACAACCCCAAATCCCACAAACACCAGAAAGAGGGCAAAGTGAAACTGAACTCAACAATATTACTGAAAAAGATTTCAAAATAAAAATCATAAACATGTTCACAGAGCTACAGGAAAATACTCAAGACCTCAGAGAGGAATTCAAGAAAGAGATAGAAACTTTGAAAAATACAGTATCTGAAATGAAACACACAATGGAGGGTTTAAAAGCAGATTAGATGAAGTGGAGGAGACTGTGAATGAAATAGAAATTAGAGAACAGGAATACAAAGAAGCTGAGGCACAGAGAGGAAAAACAATCCCTAGGAATGAAAGAATGTTAAGAGAACTGTGTGACTAAACTAAATGGAAGAATATTTGCATTATAGGGTACCAGAAGAAGAAGAGAGAGAAAAAGGGATAGGAAGTGTCTTTGAGGAAATAATTGCTGAAAACTTCCCCAATCTGGAAAAGGAAACAGCCTCTCAGGCCATAGAAATGCACAGATCTCCCAACACAAGGGACCCAAGGAAGACAACACCAACACATATAATAATTAAAATGCAAAGATCAAGGACAAAAACAGAGTATTAAAAGCATCCAGAGAGAGATAAAAGATCACATACAAAGGAAAACCCAACAGGCTATCATCAGACTTCTCAGCAGAAATCTTACAGGTCAGAAGGGAGTGACATGATATATGTAATGCAGTGAAACAGAAGGCCTCAAACCAAGAATACTCTACCTGGAAAGATTATCACTTAAATTTGAAGCAAGGATTAAACAATTTATAGATAAGCAAAAGTTGAGGAAATTTACCTCCCACAAACCATCTCGACAGTATATTTTGGAGGGACTGCTATAGACGGCAGTGCTCCAAAGGCTAAACAGCTGTCACCAGTGAAAATAAAACCACAGTAAATGAAGTAGACCAATTAATTACTATGCAAAATCAAAATTATGTCAACTACATCAAAAGTCAGTCAAGGGATACACAAAGAGTATTGAATATGACACCTAATATATAAAGAATGGAGGAAGAAGAAAAAGAAGGAAGGGAAAAAAAAGAACCTTTAGATTGTGTTTGAAATAGCTAAGTGAGTTAAGATAGACTGTTAGATAGTAAATAAGCTACCCTTGAAACTTTAGTAACGATGAATCTAAAGCCTGCAATGGCAGGAAGTACATATCTATCAATAATCACCCTAAATGTAAATGGTCTGAGTACACTAATCAAAAGACATGGAGTCAGTGAGTGGACAGAAAAACAAGATTCATCTGTTTGCTGCCTACAAGAGACTCATTTCAAACCCAAAGACATACACAGACTAAAAGTGAAGGGATGGAAAATATATTTCATGCAACTAATAGGGAGTAAAAAGCAGGAGTTGCAATACTTAAACCAGACAAAATAGGCTTCAAAACAAAGAAAGTTATAAGAGACAAAGAAGGACATTACATGATGATAAAGGAGTCAGTCCAACAAGAGTATATAACCATTATAAATATCTATGCACCCAACATAGGAGCACCTACATATGTGAAATAAATACTAACATAATTATAATTAAAGGGGGGAATAGAGCACAATGCATTAGGAGACTTCAATATACCTCTCTCTCCAAAGGACAGATCAACCAGACAGAAAATAAGTAAGGAGACAGAGGTACTGAAAAACACATTAGAACAGATGGACCTAACAGGCATTTACAGAACACTCCAACAAAAAGCAGCAGGATACAAATTCTTCTCAAGGGCACATGGAACATTTTCAAGAATAGATCATATACAGGGCCACAAAAAAAGCCTCAGTAAATTCAGAAGGATTGAAATTGTACCAACCAGCTTCTCAGATCACAAAGGTATGACACTAGAAATAAATTATGCGCAGAAAATGAAAAAGTCCACAAACACAGGGAGGCTTAACACATGCTCCTAAATTATAAATGGATCAATGACCAAATAAAAACAAATATCAAGCAATATATGGAAACAAATGAAAACAAAACTCAACACCCCAAAATCTCTGGGATGCAGCAAAGGCCATGCTAAGAGATAAGTATATTGCAATACAGGCTTACTTCAAGAAAGAAGAATAATCCCACACAAACAGTCTAAATTTACAATGAAAAAGAGGAACAAATGAGGCCAAAACTCAGTAGAAGGAGAGACATAATAAAGATCAGAGAAGAAACAAATAAAATCGAGAAGAATAAAACAATAGAAAGAATCAATGAAAGCAGGAGATAGTGCTTTGAGAAAGTAAACAAAATAGTTAAACCTCTAGGCAGATTTACCAAGAAAAAAAGAGAGTCTACACACATAAACAGAATCAGAAATGAGAAAAGAAAAATCACTATGGACACCACCAAAATACAAAGAATTCTTAGAGAATACTATGAAAAATTATATGCTAACAAATTGGATAACCTAGGAGAAATGGACAACTTTCTAGAAAAATATAACCTTCTATAACTGACCCAGGAAGAAGCAGAAAATCTGAACAGACCAATTACCAAGAATGAAACTGAATTGGTAATCAAACAAACTACCTAAGAACAAAATCCCTGGGACAGATGGCTTCACCGGTGAATTTTCTCAAGTATTTAGTGAAGACCTAATACCCATCCTCAAAATTTTCCAAAAAGTAGAAGAGGAGGGAGTACTCCCAAACTCATTTAAGGAGGCCACCATCACTCTAATACCAAAAGCAGGCAAAGACACCACAAAAAAAGAAAATTACAGACCAATATCCCTGGTGAACATAGATGCAAAAATACTCAACAAAATATTAGCAAACCGAATTTGAAAAAACATCCAAAACATTATCCATCGTGATCAAGTAGGATTTATTTCAGGGATGTAAGGATGGAACAATATTAGAAAATCCATCAACATCATCCACCACATCAACAAAAAGAAGGACAAAAATCACATGATCATCCCCATAGGTGCTGAAAAAGCATTCGACAAAATTCAACATCCATTCATGATAAAAACTCTCAACAAAATAGATATAGAGGAAATGTACTTCAACATAATAAAGGCCATATATGACAAACCCACAGCCAACATCATACTTAACAATGAAAACCGGAAAGCTTTTCCTTTAAGATCAGGAACAAGACAAGGATGACCACTCACCCCATTTTTATTCAACATAGTCCTGGAGGTCCTAGCCATGGCAACCAGACAACACAAAGAAATAAAAGGCATCCAAATTGGTAAGGAAGAAGTTAAACTGTCACTGTTTGCAGATGACCTGATATCATATATAAAAAATCCCTAAAGAATCCACCTCAAAACTGCTAGAACAAATAACTGAAATTAGCAAAGTTGCAGGATACAAAATCAATACACAGAATTCTGTTGCATTCATATATACTAATGATGAACTAGCAAAAAGTAAAATCAGGAAAATAATCCCATTCACAATTGCATCAAAAAGAATAAAATACCTTGGCATAAACCTAACCAAGGAGCTGAAAGACATATACCTTGAAAACTACAAGACACTCATAAGAGAAATTAAAGAAGACACCAATAAATGGAAATATATCCTGTGCTCATGGATAGGAAGAATTAATATTGTCAAAATGGCCACCCTGCCTAAAGCAATCTACAGATTCAAGGCAATCCCTATCAAAATACCAAAGGCATTCTTCAATGAACTAGAACAAATAGTTCTAAAATTCATATGGAACCACAAAAGACCCCAAATAGCCAAAGAAATCCTGACAAGGAAGAATAAGACTGGGGGATTATGATCCCCAACTTCAAGCTCTACTACAAAGCCACAGTAATCAAGACAATTTGGTACTGTCACAAGAACAGACACACCCATAGATCAATAGAACAGAGTAAGAGATATAAATCCAAGCATATATGGTCAGTTAGTATGTCATAAAGGAGCCATGGATATACAATGGGGAAATGACAGCCTCTTCAACAGCTGGTGTTGGCAAAACTGGACAGGTACATGTAAGAGAATGAAACTCAATTATTGTCTGACTCCATACACAAAAGTAAACTTAAAATGGATCAAAGACCTGAATGTAAGTTATGAAACTATAAAACTCTTAGAAGGAAACATAGGCAAAAATCTCTTGAATATAAACATGATCAACTTTTCTCTGAGCCCATCTCCCCGGGCAAGGGAAACAAAGCGAAAATGAAGAAATGGGACTAAATCAAACTAAAAACCTCCTGTACAGCAAAGGACACCATCAGTAGAACAAAAGTCAACCTACAGTATGGGAGAATATATTTGTAAATGACATATCTGACAAGGGGTTCACATCCAAAATATATAAAGAGCTCATGCACCACAGCAAATAAAAAGCCAATAACCAGATTTAAAATGGGTGGAGGATCTGAATAGACACTTCTCTAAAGAAGAAATTCAGATGGCCAACAGGCACATGAAAAGATGCTCCACGTTGCTAATCATCACAGAAATGCAAATTATAACAATGAGATATCACCTCACACCAGTGAGGATGGCCAACATCCAAAGTACAAGGAACAGCAAATGTTGGTGAGGATGTGGAGAGAGGGGAACCCTCCTACACTATTGGTGGGAATATAAATTAGTTCAACTATTGTGGAAAGCAGTATGGAGGTTCCTCAAAAACCTCAAAATAGAAATACCATTTGACCCAGAAATTCCACTTTTAGGAATTTACCCTAAGAATGCAGGAGCCCAGTTTGAAAAAGACATATGCACCTCTATGTTTACTGCAGCACTATTTACAATAGCCAAGAAATAGAACCTAAGTGTCCATCAGTAGATGAATGGATAAAGAAGAGGTGTTACATATACACAATGGAATATTATTCAGCCATAAGAAGAAAACAAATCCAGACATTTGCAACAACATGGATGGGGCTAGAGGGTATTATGCCCAAAGAAATAATCCAGGTGGAGAAAGACAAGTACCAAATGATTTCTCTCATTTGTAGAGTATAAGAAGGAAGCAAAACTGAAGGAACAAAATAGCAGCAGACTCAGAGACTCCAAGAAGGGACTAACAATTTTCAAAGGTGGGGTGGGGGAGAGAGGGTGTGGAGGGCGGGAGAAGGGTATTGAAGGGCATTATGAATGGCACACACGGTGTGTGTGGAGGTCATGGGGAAGACAGTGTAGCACAGAGAAGAAAAGTAGTGACTCTGTGGCATCTTAGTATGCTGATGGACAGTGACTGCAATTGGTTGTGGTCGGGACTTGATAATATGGGTGACTACAATGTAGTAACTACAATGTTTTTCATGTGAAACTTCTATAAGAGTGTATATCAATGATACCTTAATAAAAAAAAGGAATCCTGAGCAATCTAGGGGTTCTTAGGAAAAGTTCAGTATGAAGACATCTTCCTTGGGGCAGCTCCTGGCCGACACTTGGCACTCCCTGTGACCAGCTTTTCTCCAGTGGTATGTTCTTGATATAAAGGAATGGAAGCCTGGGGGTAGCTGCAAGGGGTTCTTCCAAAGCTGGGTCACATCAGACAGTTCCCCTGTCCCATTCATCTGTAAAGGAGCACCAACACCTGCCCTAACGTGGTTGGCAAGTTATTCTTCAAGGATAGTCTGCCTACCACTAAGCACATTCAGTTCATCAGATGTGCTGGAGGTTAATCTCTTGTATGGCCTGTGTGTGTTGTCCAACAATTTGACATAAGCACAAAATTTCCCAAGAATATTTAATAGATACAATGCATGCATAGTGTCTCAGAAAAATAACATTTTTCAACTGAGAAGAAGAGCCTTCCTTAATTTGCTTTATTGTGATAATAATTGGGAACAAGAAGATGAGATGACCTGGAGTGCTTTTTTCCAGGCTGGGGGAAGGGGGGGAAGTACCTGCCAAATAGCACATCGAAAAAAAAAAAGTTGAGAATAAGTAAAGAGGGGGGAAATAATGAGTTAAATAATCAGAGCTATGATCCTTTTGAACTGATAGTGTTTTTTTGAAACAGGCACTAATTTATTCAAAAGATAGGTGTTGACAGTCTGGTATTCCAAGGCACTGAGCACTGAATTAAGTGCCCTATTAGGTAAATCATGTCCTTTCATGCAGTGAGTTTACAGTCTGAAGAAGTGTAAAAACCATGTGCACAGAACATAAAATGGGAGTAATGTTGATAAGGACCAGAACAGGTGATCTTTGGACTTGAATGATAGGTCAGATTTTAACTTGAGGATAATGAAGCAAAGAAAAGTCCAGACAGAGAAATACCAAGAAGAAAAACGATGAAGTCACAAAAACGTGGGCAAGTAAGAAAAATGATGTTGATTTAGCTAAATAGTGTGCCTACAAGATATTTAATAAAATGGGTTTAAAAAAAGTGGACACATATCAGGGAACAAGCACCTTGATGTGTGTTTTGATTTTATTTGGAAAACAGTATTAGGTGCTGAAGTTATTTAAGCAAGTGAGTAATGCAGTCAGAGCTGTGGTACAACATAGTTTTTCAAGGATATGTAAGATAAATAGCATGTGAGAGACTAAGAGAAATAAAACCATTTAGAAGTGCCATTCGGCTAGCCCCTGATAAAGGCGGTAAAGAAAGCAAAGAATGAGCTGAAGTGTATTATGGTTCGGAAGGACCTGAAAGCCAGCCACACCTGTGGAATAGAGGGGGATAGGATGGGCAGAAGAAGACAGAGGATTCAAGCATAGCCTGTCCATTTCAAGTGTGGGTGACTGGAAGGATGGTGAGGCCACAAACTGAAATGGGTAGCTCAGGTGCCAGTTTAACAGGAGGGTGATGGATTCCATATATGGAATATGATGCTCCAGTAGAAATTCCAGGCGAAGACGTTGAGAAGAGCCTTAGCAATATGGAACTGGAGCTTGAGTTACAGCATGATTTGGAGTTACCTGGACAACGACGATAGAAGAATTCATAAGAAGGGATTCGATTGCCAAAGAAGAGCGTTAAGGGAGGAGCAGAGGAGATGTTCAAGGCAGGTCCCTGGTGTATTAGTTTCCTAGGGTTGCCATAACAAATTACCACAAACTAAATGAGTTAAAACAATAGGAATTTATTCTCTCATAATTCTAGAGGCTAGAAGTGTAAAACCACAGTGTCCACAGGATCATGCTCCCCTCGAAAGCTGTAAGGAAGACGCCATCCCCACCTCTTCTAGTTTCTGGTGGTTGCTGGTGATCCTCAGTGTTCCCTGGCTTGGGGCAACACCACTCCAAGGTCCGCTTCAGTTCCCACGTGGCCATCCTCAGTGTGTGTTTTAATGCCTGTGCCGAATTTCTCCAAGGATACAAGTCACTGGATTAGGACCCATGCTACTCTGGTGTGATGTCATCCTAACCTGACCTCTGTGAAGTCCTCACTTCCAAACAAAGCCCCGTTCACAGACTCACTGTGATCGCCACCTACGCTGCCGTGCAGAGATGCCTTGTCAGCAGCCTCTCCCGGGAATGGCTGATTTTACCATTGCTTGTATCATTTTGATTTCTGCTAATTGTACTACTCACTAAACAAAGTAGAAAACATGGACAAAAAGAAAAAAACTGTCTTAGGAAAATGTCTACACATAATTTTGTAGTATCTCACTTTTCATATGTAAAGCATATGACGTGATAAAGGAAATGCCTCAACCATCCTTGTCTTGTAAGTAATCATCATAGAGGTGGGCTTATGCAGCTTAGCTCTCACCTCACGGTTCTATAAAGAAGGTAGAACAGTGTCACCATTCCCATTTTAGACGCAGGTTTCTGTGAAGCCTTCGCCCGAGTCACAGAGAGAATCAGAGAAGGAGCCCTGGCTTCTCTTGTATTGCCTTCAAAGCTTCTATTTCATGCTGAACAGTACCCGCTTTTCATGGGTAAATGATTCACTAACATAACCCAATGAAGACTATGCTTGACAAATTTAAAGATTTTAACAAACGTAAGTTTAAGAATATTTGAACATACTGGATATTTATGTCTCCTATTTTGTGCCCAAATAAAAGATACACATTCATTTTATGCACACATGGGTCATTTATTTAAAAGTGTGTACTCAATCACAACACAAATTCTCAAGAAGTACTAAAAAACATGTATAATGAAATCATGTTGTCTGAACAAAATGCAATAAAATAGGAAACCAAGAATTCAAAGGTAGCCCCCAAATACAAGTTTTAGGGCACTTCTTTGAAAAAACTTTGTGTCAAAGAAATCGGAATGAAAGTAGTGTTTAGAATTAAATGATAATGAAAACACTAAACATCAAAAGTTGGGGAATGTAGTTAAATTAGTAAAAGAAAGTTTCAATCACGTTACATATTAGAATCATAACAGAATGACTGAAAAGTAATTAGCTAAGACAGAATATGAATAAGAGATTAAAATCAACAAAGTAGAAAGAAGACAATAATAAAAGTGAAGAATTACTTGATTTTCCCATCTCGCCATCTCCTATGCAGGGATCCTGGAATATCAGGAATAAAATGAGTCCAACAAAAAACTTGGAATTTCTTTGGAGGAGCACAGGGTTTCTAAGACATCCACTTAAAATACTTTCAGCATTATTTGTAAGAAGAAGAAACCTCAGGCATTGAAAATGGACAACAGAATTAAATGCTTTCATATCAGTTTCCCTCAAAAAGCCAATTATACCTATAGTTTTAAAATGTACAGCTATGTAGAAACAGAAATGTAAAACTAAAATAACCTTTCAGACCATATCTAAAATAAAAAATGCATGGAAGGAAATGAAATTTATATTACACTTTTTATAATGGCTAGGACTCGTAAGGAATTATCAGAATTCTCACTCTATATTTTCTATACCAAAAAGACAAAAAACTGACAAAAGACACCAGATCCATAACTTTCTATCTTCAAAACACATCACCCGCCTGAGACAAGTCTACTCACCAAGGGGGCTCATGGTTTCTGGTAGGCTCTGGGAAACAAAAGGAAGGACTAGTTTCCAATTCCGTCGCAAAAATCGGATCACATCACACCACAACTGCTCGGACACACACAAAACCTAGCAAACACAGGAAATCAGCAAAATAAAATAAGCGAAGCAGACAAAATAGCTGTCACAAAATCCAACTGCTAAAGGCGATACGTTTTAATCTGAGACTTTCTTAGGTATTTACTTAAACCTCTTTATTCCTATTTGACATATACAGACACATTCTCTTCCATATGCTACCTATCACTTTATATGCACTTCTAAAAAAATTAATTTATGTTATTTTAATTGTCTATTATGAGTCAGTTCTCCCACTAGACTGCCTCAAGAATCAATTAACACATCAGATGTTAAATCTCCATTATGAGTCCTTCCCCCCCCCAAGATTACGTGTGCAAGGATGGAGAAACGGTGTCTAATGCATCACTACGCCACTACGCCATCATCTCTGTGCGTAGCCTGTGCCCCTAGCAGTATTCAGCAACAGTTCTTTGAAGAAGGAAGAAAATGAGGGAGGGGATGACATGGAGCAGTAAATTAGGAAAGGCAAGGCAGTTAGGACTGGAGGTAAATGGGCCCGTAGAGGCAAAAGGGTTTACAGCCTTACATTGAGAGAGGGGTCAGAACTAAACAGAGAAAGCAAAAATAATCATTCCAAATCAGAGCATCTGGATTGTTGCGGTTTTTGTTTGATTATTTTCTTATAGGGTAAAACAATTGAACATACTACAACGGTCCCTATCAGAAATCATGCTCAGATTGTGGGAGAAGAAATTCTGATGGAATGGAATGTGGAAAATCCACATTTATCTGCGTTAACTATATTTTTCCCTCCATAAATTGGCCCCCAAAGGGCTTTCTTTCAGATACATGGAAAACCTTATTTACAACGCAGTCTATTAGCTGACATCTCCAAATAACTGGAGCAGCACTGTAATAATAAATTAGAAAGAATGTCTTTTAAGATTAAAAAGTCCTCAACAAGAATTGAAGAATTTGTGGGACATAAAAGGGTAGTGTCGATACCTTTAAGTGTGTACCAGCTGCTCCATTTTGTTTCAAATGCTCTTCGGGCTTAGAAATAAAGAAACCGATTGAATAGGTAAAAATGTTCTCCTCGTATTTAAAACTGCTCAAACTGACAAGTGACTTAATGTAAATGACATTCTGCTCAACAACACCTGATAATGGATATTGGATACTTATGACCACTGGACTGGGCAGAGCCATACAGCTGGCCCTATCCTGAATGTCTTGTGCTAAATCACCAGATTCAGCTCGGTGAATATGTGAGCTGTGAAGATGACTGATAGCTCCCTGCTCATAATGAACTTAAGGAAGAATTATTTCTTAAACCCAAATAGCCACCATATGACAACAGACCATCAATGCCTTGCATCTCCTAGTTATTATTATCTTGGTTTTTGGAAGGTTTTACTTTTGTGCTTAAGGGAGCAGTATTTATAGCATAAAATACACTATTTCTCTGTCACTTAAAAAAGACTGTGTGGAATATGGATTGCTAGACCTGCAGAGAAATATTTATCAGATGACAAAGGTGCCAGATAGCAAATATGAGAAAGGACACCTTGCATTACACATTACCCCTTTCCTAAGTGACAGCAGTACCTGCAGAGAGCTCATCATGTGCCAGGTCCTGTGCAAAGGTTAAGTGAATTGCTTATGGTTGCATAGTTTGCAAATGCCAGAAGCAGGATCTGAATTCAAATCTGTCTGAAAATAATTTTGTTTTTTCAAAATACACGCAAGCTTCATTTTAGTTTTTCTATTATAGCTCAAGAATTATGCAGAGTAATAACAGTGGTATTCCTTCATTTATCCATCCACACATTCATTTGTTCATTCACGCAGATTTATTGAGAGCCTGCTATGTACCAGTCATTATGCTTTAATGGATAAAGAAACTAGATCCAGCAAAGTTAAGCCATCTGAGTCAGATTATTGTTTTCATTCTTCCTACTGTTTGTATTTTTTCAAAAACACCCTTATGTCTGTTATCTATGTTCAATCCAATGTAAAGCAACTTAATTGTTTAGGCATCTGTATTGTCATAGAATGTCTTAATGGGAGACAGAATGTTTTGTGATTCATCAGTCTGAATAATGGTAGGTCTCAGTAATTAGGAGTAACACACCGAGGCTGCATAACAAATGGTGCTTCCAATCTTACTATATACAATGTGAGATTGAATGCGGTTTGTGAAATTATAAAGGAGGAATGTCCCTTGGCGACACTAAAACAGAAAATATAAAAAGTTCCTTCCTCTTACACAACTCCAATGGATAGAGGTTATCAATTGATTTCCACTAACACTCCCTCTCTTTCAGGAAACTGTTTAATGTCATAAATCTAAGGAGGGCAACAATGAATTGAAAGTACCTACAGATTGTTCAGCCCTGTGCAAAGTGTTCTGTGGTACAAAACAGGTACTAAGCCAATTCTGGGTGACAAGTTTTCATGCCCTAGTGACCTGATTATGGGTGACCAAGGTCAGTGATCTGGGAGGATGCTCCACACTGAATCTCCTTAGCGGAACCGGGGAAGAGTGAAGGAAAGAGCGTGTAGGTGGCCCGCAGACACCACTCACAAGTGTTATTTAGAGGCTTCTGGGAGGCAGGGGACTGAGGCTAGAGAGTATTGAAGCAGAGAATAGGTAATGAATGAGTAAACTTAAAAGAAAATTTAGACATTTTTAATTTGAAGTAAAGGGATTTTCTCCCTGAGATAGTGTCAGTATCAAGCAACCTTGGGAGAGAATTATGATGTTTTCCTCTCTTGATGAGGGATGAATCTGGATTTGCATACTTCCCACAACTGTTCACCTTTTGAAGTATTTAAGAATATGTATTTCCTGCTTTCCACCTTATTTATGGTAATGTGGCATTTCATGATGATTACAGTTATTTCCCTGGAAACAAGGCCTATAGCTTCTGACACTCAATTTAGCTTCTTTATTAAATTTTAAATAAACTATTTTGTTTAAAGTATTCAAATTGTACCAACATGTATTAAAATAGATAGCCCATGGATTTTTAAAGTGATCTCAAAGTATTTACAAGCATAATTCTAAGACACTTCCTAAGAAACACTATATTTGAGATTAAAAATAAATAAATCGATAAATGAGGATGAAAGGCAGAAAGGTATAATGAAGTGGTTGGTTGATGTTAAGAGTCCAGAATTTAGATTCTTAGTTCCTGCACAAAACATTGAAGCCACCTTGAGCAGGCCCCTTAACTGTAATGACTATGTTTCTTCATCCATAAAATGGAACTATAACTAAAGTGTTCAGCGTCACTCGTGTGAATACAATTGGTATGCAATGATGCTAATTATTAAAATTCCATTCAAAGTTAAAATTCATTTGTTTTGCCTCCATTTTCTTATAGGACCTCATCGAAGTCTCTCTCAGTTAATTCTGGAAGTTGTTGGGTGGGTCTCAAGAAGATCAAGACCACGTCTGTGAGCTCTGGCACACTAAGGGGGGGGTCCGCTCTGTCATCCCTGTTCCCTGAAGCCCCCCGGCACTCACCGCTGCTGGGGTCCACAGTGAAATCCCAGCATCCACCCAAAGGTTCTCCCTCCTAGCATTTCTGAAGCTGTCACCCCTCAAGCTCCCAGAATATCCTTCTCTGGAATGGAGTTATGACGACATCAGTGCCTGGGGCAGGGCAGGTGGAATTGAGAAGAATGCCTTTCCACCAAACTGTCCACTCTGGACCTCACAGGGCGGTTTCATGCTTTACAGATTCCAGCAGGAAATATGCTCCTTCACTGCCTAGCACATCCCCTTTCTCCACAGGGCTCAGGCATGAGTCCTTGGGGATGGCTCACCGGAGGTGGCCACCAACCCTCTGCTGTCCTCTCTCTAGCTCTGAAGTGTGAGAAACATCACATTTCTTTATTTCCCCTAACCATCGTACCTTCTCTCCAAGCGCCAGCACTGCCCAAAGCTATCAAGAAACTTGGTCAGTCACTTTAAGCGGCTGCCTCTCCTTCTTCTAGATTGTTTCTGAATCTGGGAGCTTCCACATTTCAGAAGGAACAAGGCTTTGCCTTGTTTTCAGGGCAGGTCATCATAATTCAATAGGTCTCGTTCGGGTCCACAGAGTCATATGAAGGAGGCTGGCTGCTTCCCTCTAGTAGGTCCATTCTCACTGAGCCACTCTCTACATTGGAGAGTTTTCCTGAAATTTCCAAGTCGACAGGGCTTTGTACCTAAATCTCAGAAGGTGACCTGCCACCTGCAGAGGCTGCCACGCGTCAGTCTCCCAGTATTCGGGGGCCCCTTAACACTCCTTCTCCCTCTGTTGGTCCTCCTTCTCCCCCCTTTCCTGGTAACAGCATTATAACCACCTCATTCCTGCCTCAGGAGACCCAAGTTCACCTATTTGAAGGGCATAGACCAGAAGTCACAGAATCCATCAGCTGGTTCAATGCAGATGTGTCTGTTTCATCCACGAAGTAGTTTATAACATTTGACTCAATGTTAAAAATTAGAAGACTTTTCCTTTAGAATTCATTATTTGTTACTTCTTTTAATAAACCAGAAGATGTGACAAGTTGGGCCCACATTCCTGCACGTCAGTAGTGAGCAGTTACTGAATCGCGCTCTATATTGGGAAACCTACCCTCCAGTTCTCCGCAGTCCTCACTGTTCCATATCCAGCTCCCTTCATTCATTTGTTACTAGGTTAGCTATTGGAGACATTAGATTTTGCCACCCCTGGCCTGGATCTTACCAATAAAAATGTATGATAGAGTTGTCTTTAGTAGTCTCACTGTGTCTGACAATTTTCAGCTTTGAAACAAACAAACAAAAAAGACTTTTAATTCCTCTGGGGCAAGAGCACTCAGACACCCAGAACCCGGGCCCTAGTATCCTGTCCTCTGGTTGAGGAAGTGGAAGGTCACCTTTTTATATTCTTTGGCTGCTGAGTCCAAATCACCACATTTTGTACACCAAATTACAAAATATGACTCTACTACACTTCTCTAACAAGCAATATCATGCTCTCTATCAAAATGCCCTCCATGTTATTTCTACATCTCAGAGATGCGAGAATTAGGTGAAATCATATGCGTTGAAGCACTCTTCCCATGCTACCTTTGCCACTGCTTACACTACCCGTGGCTTACACCCGTGGCAATTGCTACCACCCATCTGCTTAGATTTTTCGGAGTGTAATGAATTGTCTGGACAACCAGATGGATAATTAAAGCTGAAGAAGAGAATGGGGGCTATTAAACATCCCCTGGACACACCCCCAGTATATTTGGGAAATTGGAGAAGAAAAGGGTAATCATTTGCTGGCTGGGAGTTATTCCTGTGGAAATCTGAAAAGTAAATTCAAGTTATAAGCCTGAGTTTTGAGGGTATTACCCAGCAGAGCTCCAAGAGGATTGCAACAAAATTTAATCTGTACTGACATCAACAAAGATACAGCCCACCTCTTCAGACTGTACCACGACGAGACAGCAAGGGGGACTTGTCACAGAACCAGCACTGACTTGCTGTGTTGGAAGAAATTAATCAGCCTGCATGTATCTTGGAAAAAGAAAAGTGAAAAGCTGTGTGTAACTCCAGAAGGGAAATCCTGGGGCAGAATACCTTTGAAACCCAAATCAGTCAGCAGGAGAAATGAAGTGGACGAAACTCGTTTATTGTTTACAAGTAATCACCCACTTCTGCTGGCCCATGTCTCGCGCCACCTGACTGCAAAAAGGGACCCCACCCAACCTCTCAGGTCCAGATATGCCCTCACAACCCCATATAATCACCTATTGATATGGATTTGAACTACTTCTCTCCACCCCTTGGAAACACCTATAGATACGGAGATGCCCTAAGACCAGGCAAGAGATTCTGGAAATATTGCAGTTTTATTCACAGTGAGCCTATATCTGACTTTCTTTAAAACTCCCCCGTATGATAGCAAATGAAAACCAGGGCATTTCAGCTGCTGCAAATCAAATGAGCGATTATAAATTTATACATTTCAACAATTATAAATTTATCCACATGGGTTCTATACCACACCATCTCTGTGGTTTTAGATGAAAAACTGTCCCTTCCCCTTTTCAAAGCTAATTTCCTCATCTATATCCTCGATCTTGTTTTATTAAAATCTCATCATTAGACTTACTCCATCAATATTTGTTTTTGTTTCCTCCTAGTCTCTCTCACACCCTCTCTCTCCGTCTGTGTGTGTGTGCGTGTGTGTGCGTGTGTCTGAGCTTCTCCACATAAGCCAGCTGAATCCTCTCTAATTACAGATAAAGAAATAGACGCAAAATACATTTGTCTCCTCCGAGAGCTACACTTCCATATCTATTGCTATTACTCCATCACTGTTCTTCCCACTACAGCCAGGCCACTTGGAAAAACAGTTGACTTAAGACACCCACCTCTTCATTTCCTATTTGTTAACCCAACACACCACTGAAACTACTCTTGTCAAGGACGTTATTTCATTTTATTCATTTATACTTTGTTGCTAATTAATATGGACTCAATTTGGTTCTTATTCTATTTATATCTTCACATGAAGAAAACTTCCTCTGAAACTTTACCTCTCTTTTGAGTGAGTTGTGCCATGCCATCTGGTTTCTTCGACCCCTTTTAAATTCTTTCTCAGACTTCACTATCGGATTTTTTTCCTTTATCATCATAAATAAAAAACAGTTGTATCCATGGTTCTGTCCTACGCTAACTTTTCCCTTTAACAATCTCCCTAGGCAACCTCATCTAAGTGCAGAGACTTGACTATCCCTCCATCATAATAACCTTCACATCTATATATATTTCTCACAGATCTCTTTTATGATATTCAGAATTAATATACAACTACATTTCAGCTCAGTATAGCTAGAAGTAACTGAAATCAGCTTTTCCTCAAGGATCCCTAAGTTGGGTATTGACACTACCGGTTAACATTAGTCACCTAAGCAAGAAAGCTAAATGTCATCCTCTCCTTTATACCATATGGATCTTTAAGTTTTTCCAATTCTGCTTCCCCCCAAAATGTGTTACATCAAGCCCTCATCATACTTGTCTGGACTATGGATCCACTTCTTAAGAGGTGCTCCCGGCTTCCTTCTTTCTCTGCTCCCATCCATCCTCCACATGAATACCGGATGTTGTTCCATCATGTTATTCCAAACTTAAACCTTTATAGTTTCTTTAAGGTTAAAGACTGCAACATAGTTCTTTGTCACTTTATGATCTGATTTTTGGTTAATTGTCCAATCCCATTACCTGCCTCTCTTTCACTGACACCTTGGAGCATGTACAGCCTGTGGACATACCGTCTTACTGCACAGCTTCATGACTTTCTCATACTCTCTTTGAGAATCATCTGTCCCCACTTCCCTTTTCTACAAAGAAGCATCCACTCTTTCTTCTCTCTCCTTGGACTCTCTCCCTTCCCACCTCCCCTCTGCCCACCATTACCACCAGAGAGTTAAGCATTCCATCTTTGGGGTCTCCATTCTGCACCCATGGCCCATTAGATCACCAGTCCCACTAAATCTGCAAATTAAAATTCAGGTGTCTGCCTCCTTTGAAAAACTAAGATCCTCAAAGGGGAACATTATGTTTTTCCTTTGAATCTCCAGGGCCTTGCATAATGTCTGACATTTAGCAGGAGTTTAATAAATGTATGAGGAATAGGATAATTTTAATTTATAAATATATAATAAAAGCTTAATAAAATATTTTGAGCTTGGGAAATAAGAACAAAATAATCACTTTCAGGAACTTCCAGTCTAGGTATATGTGTAAATCAGGACACTTACACAAAAGAAAAACAGAATAGAAATTGTTGGGTGTATTGTCACTGGTATGACTTAACAGAGTGAATTGGAAGAAGTATGCTGTTGTGATTGTTTGTTGTCACGAAAATCCAGATTTTCGGAACAGATAAAATAGGGAACAAATATCTGACAAAGATTATTTTGTTAGTGGATATATCATAAGATATCTTGAAGTTACCAGACTCTATAAAATAATGTGACTTCCACAAGTCTGTTACAAACAGACTGCATAAACTGAGCGGACCTGATCCCTTATAACAGCTCTTTTATTACATCATCCATAGGAATTCCAAGACTGATGCACAAATAACTCCTCAACAGGCTCTAAAAGTTAAATATCAGGTCAGGTAAAAAAAAAATCAAAGGACATAAGGCAAGAAGCCACATAAGAGATTACTTAACAGGAATTTAAGGGCTGGTGTTCTGAAAATATAAAACCAGCATCCATATCATTTTGAAGCTATCCCTTCATGAGGGTTCTAAAGTGAGCACTCTCTTAATTATATTAAATTTCAAACATTTCATTCATTAGTTGCATAAATATTTATGGAAGTGATACAACTGTGGACAAAACATACATGATACTTGCCATCACTAAGAGCAGATCCAATAACGTATGGTATGTGCCATAATAGGGGAGGAAGAGGGAACCATAAGAGCACCTAGGAGAGGGATTTAACCTATTCGGAGGCAAGCTATAGAAGCTTTTCCAGGAAGAGATGATGTCCCGAACAGAGACCTGAGTTCATTCATCGGGTCGTCTTCATTCACTAAGTAACCTCTATGTGGCAGGCAGTAATAGAAAACTGGACAGTCTTTGCTCTAATGTATCTTACATTCTGGTGGAGAAAAACAAACAACAGATACATAAACATAAAGAAAATCAGAGTAAGAAACATAGTCATGAGTAATTTCTCTTTTTAGATAGCATGGTTAAAGGGGTTCACTCTGCTCTAGTGAACTTTGAGAAGAACCAGGGTAAACTGAAGAAAGTTATGCAGCTATTTTGGGAGAATGCAAAGAATATTACAGAATAGCAGGACTGGAGAAGAGACGTTAAGGCCCTTTTGAGGATCTTAAACATCAGTATGACTGGAAAGTAGACTTCTGGGAAAGATATAGTGAGAAAAACTGGGAGAATTATAAGGATATTCATTGTCTAGCTAGCATCCATTCCCCCACTTTCAACTTCTAAACAGTATAGATTTTCCTTCAAAGAGCTATCCTCCCCATTTTGTGATAATCATCAGTTGTGGTGAAATGAACAGTGACTAGCACCACAAATGGGCTTTTGTTGTCTTATGCCAATTAAAAGAACCTAACTGCCCCACCCAATGGGATTTATTCAATTTGTCCTTTCAGAACAATGCATGGGGTCTTTGTTTCATGGTCTCTGGAATCGATGTCCTCTCATCCCCTAGATATGATAAGGAAGAACGTCATCATGTTTCTTCTAGCCACCACCTTGTAGCTATCAAGAGTCAACCTGGGGATGAGGCAGGTATCCAGGGGAATCACAGAAGCAAGACTGGATTCCAATCAAATCTCTGTATTTTTTGAATGTGAGTAAATGAACCCCAGTATTATTTAAGTCAGTGTGAGTTGAATTTTATGATATTTGTAATTAAAAACATCCTAATTAAGGGAAGGAACAATCAAGAACTGGATTATGAAGGTCCCTTTAAACATGTTAAGGCATTTGGACATAAACTTAAAAGAACTAGGAAACCACTGAAAATTCTTATACAGGGAGGTGGCATGAAGTGTTGACTCCAATAAACTTTGATTTTTTAGCAGAAGGAAGATGAAATGGATGAATGGATAAAGAAAATGTAGTACATATATTTACTACATGTGGTATGTATGCATGAATAACACAATGGAATATTATTCAGCCATAAAAAAATAATGAAATCTTGCAACTTTGCAATGACATGGGAGAGGGGATGGAGGAAGAATGTCAAAAAGTACCAATTTCCAGTTACAAAATAAGTAAGTCATGGGGCTGTAATGCCCAGCATGGTGACTATAGTTAATAATACTCTATCTATATTTAAAGTTGCTAATGAGTAAATCTTATAAATTACCACAAATTACTGCTGGTAATTGGTCTGTCAGTGTAGTAAGATGCCACAGAGTCACTACTTGTCTTCTCTGTGCTACACTATCTTCCCTGTGACCCCCCCAGCATCATGTGTGCCAATCATAATGCCCCTCAATACCCTTTTCCCTCCCTCCACACCCACCATGCCCATCACTCACCTTTGGTAACTGTTAGTCCCATCTTGGAGTCTATCATTCTGCTGCTATTTTGTTCCTTCAGTTTTGCTTCCTTCTTATACTCCACAAATGAGGGAAATCATTTGGTACTTGTCTTTTTCCACCTGGCTTATTTCACTGAGCATAATATCTTCTAGCCCCATCGATGTTGTTCAAATAGTAGGATTTGTTTTCTTCTTATGGCTGAATAATATTCCATTGTTTATATGTACCACTACTACTTTATCCATTCATCGACTGATGGACACAGGTTGCTTCCATATTGTGGCTATTGTAAATAGTGCTGTGATAAACATAGGGGTACATATGTCTTTTTGAATCTGGGATCTTGTTTTCTTTAGGCAAATTCCTAGGAGTGGAATTCCTGGGTCAAATCGTACTTCTATTTTTAGTTTTTGGAGGAACCTCCATATTGCTTTCCATAATGGTTGAATTTACACTCCCACCAACAGTGTAGGAGGGTTACTCTTTCTCCACATCCTCTACAGCATTTGTTTTTCCTTGTCTTTTGGATGTTGGCCATCCTAACTGGTGTGAGGTGATATCTCATTGTGGTTTTAATTTGCATTTCCTTGATAATTAGCAATATAGAGCACCTTTTCATGTGCCTATTGGCCATCTGAATTTCTTCTTTGGAGAAGTGTCTGTTCATATCCTCTGCCTATTTTTTAATCAGGTTATTTGCTTTTTAGGTATTGAGACAAGTGAGTTCTTTATATATTTTGGGTGTTAACCACTTGTCAGATATGTCATTTATGAATATATTCTCCCATACTGTAGGTTGTAGAATTTTTTGTTCTACTGATGGTGTCCTTTGCTATACAGAAGCTCTTAACTTTGATGTAGTCCCATTTCTTCATTTTTGCTTTTATTTCTCTTGCCCGAGGAGATGCGTTCAGAAAAAAGTTGCTCATTTTTATATGCAAGAGAATTTTGCCTACATTTTCTTCTAAGAGTTTTATGGTTTCATGACTTACATTCAGGTCTTTGATCCATTTTGAGTTTACTTTTGTGTATGGAGTCAGACAATAATCCAGTTTCATTCTCTTATATGTAGCTGTCCAGTTTTGCCAACACCAGTTGTTGAAGAGGCTGTCATCTCCCCATTGAATATCCATGGCTCCTTTATCATATATTAATTGACCATATATGTCTGGGTTTATATCTGGGCTCTCTATTCTGTTCCATTGATCTATTGGTCTGTTTGTTCTTGTGACAGTACCAAATTGTCTTGATTACTGTGGCTTTGTAGTAGAGCTTGAAGTCAGGGAACGTAATCCCCCCAGTGTTATTCTTCCTTCTCAGGATTGCTTTGGCTATTTGGGGTCTTTTGTGGTTCCATGTGAATTTGTTTGAGTTCATTGAATAATGCCATTGGTGTTTTGAAAGGGATTGCATTGAATCTGTAGATTGCTTTAGGCAGGATGGCCATTTTGACAATACTAATTCTTCCTACCTAAAAGCATGGGATGAATTTCCATTTATTGGTGTCTTTTTAAATTTCTCTCATGAGGGTCTTCTGGTTTTCAGGGTATAGGTCTTTCACCTCCTTGGTTAGGTTTTGCCTAGGTATTTTTTTTTTTTTGATGCAGTTGTGAATGGAATTGTTTTCCTGATTTATCTTTCTGCTAGTTCAGCATTAGTATATACAAATGCAAGAGATTTCTGTGTATTGATTTTGCATTCTATAACTTTGCTGAATTCAGATATTAGTTCTGGTAGTTTTTGGGTGGATTCTTTAGGGTTTTTTATGTACAAAAACTTGTCATCTGCAAACAGTGATAGTTTGACTTCTTCCTTACCAATCTGGATGCCTTTTATTTCTTTGTGTTTGATTGTGATGGCTAGGACCTCCAGTACTATGTTGAATTAAAGTGGGGAGAATGGGCATCCTTGTCTTGTTCCCGATCTTAGAGGAAAAGCTTTCAACTTTTCACTTTTAAGTATGATGTTGGCTGTGGTTTTGTTGTATATGGCCTTTATTATGTTGAGGTACTTGCCCTCTATACCCATTTTGCTGAGAGTTTTTAACATGAATGGATGTTGAATTTTGTCAAATGTTTTCAAGCATCTATGGAGATGATCATGTGGTTTGTCTTTCTTTTTGTTGATGTGGTGGATTTTCGAATGTTGTACCATCCTTGTTTCCTTGGAATAAATCCTACTTGGTCATGATGGATGATCCTTTTGATGTATTTTTTAATTCAGTTTGCTAATATTTTGTTGAGTATTTTTGCATCTGTGTTCATCAGGGATATTGGTCTGTTTGTGCTGTCTTTGCCTGGTTTTGGTATTAGGGGGAATTTGGAAGTAGTCCCTCCTCTTCTACTTTTTGGGAAACTTTAAGGAGGATGGGTATTAAGTCTTCACTAAATATTTGATGAAATTCAGCAGTGAAGCCATCTGGTCCAGGAGTTTTGTACTTAGGTTGTTTTTTGATTTCCAATTCAATTTTACTGTTGGTAATTGGTCTGTTTAGATTTCCTGCTTCTTCCTTTGTCAGTCTTGGAAGGTTGTATTTTTCTAGAACGTTGTCCATTTCTTCTAGGTTCTTCAGTTTGTTAGCAAATAACTTTTCATAGTATTCTCTAATAACTCTTTGTATTTCTGTAGTTTCCAAAGTGATTTTTCCTTTTTCATCTCTATTTCTGTTTAGGTGTGTGGACTCTCTTTTTTTTCTTGATAAGTCTGGCTAGGGGTTTATCTATTTTGTTATTTTCTTGAAGAACCAGCTCCTGCTTTCATTGATTCTTTATATTGTTTTATTCTTCTCAATATTATTTGTTTCTGCTCTAATCTTTATTATGTCCCTCCTCCTGCTGTATTTTGGCCTCATTTGCTTTTCTTTTCCTAGTTTCATTAATTGTGAATTTAGACTGTTCATTTTGGATTGTTCTTCTTTCCTGAGGTAAGCCTGTATTACAATATACTTCCCTCTTAAAACTGCCTTGGTGTGTTCTACAGATTTTTGGATGCTAAGTTATTGTTTTCATTTGTCTCCATATATTGCCTGATCTCTGTTTTTATTTGGCCATTGATCCATTGATTTTTTTTTGACATGAAGGATTTAATTTATTTTTCCTGATAACATCATTTTTATTATTTATTGGAAATTTATATTTGTTTCATTAAAACCACATTAAACAGAAGGGAAAAAATCACCCATAAACAGTACCAAATATTCATATTATCATTTTAATTGTGACATAAAGTTATTTTCTTGAGAATATACATTAATAATTCTGCTGTTGTTGGGCATATTTTAACATTATTTTTTAGATGCTACAATAAAATCTTTACCTATTGTTTTCTTTCCTTTGGATTATTTTCTTTTTATAGATTTCCAGGAGTAAATTTACTGGGTCAAAAAATAGAACCCGTTTTACTCTGAGGCATCTTATTACACTGATGGACAGTGACTGCAATGGGGTATGGGGAGGGACTCGATAATAAGGGTTAATGTAGAAAACACATTGTTTTTTCTTGTGAAACCTTCATAAGAGTGTACATCAATGATACCTTAATACAAAAAAAAGACTAAAAAAAATAGAACTCATTTTAATGGTTTCTGCTACATGTGGCCAAATGGCTTCTCCAAAAGGCTGTACCAATTACACATCACTAGCAATGCCTGACTGTACCCATTTGAGTGCACACTGACCAGCAGTGAATATTACTGTTTTAAAACATTTTTTGTTAATTTAATAGACAATTATACTGTCTTATAATTTTTTTTCTTGCTCTTTTGAAAAAATTTTAATTATTTATCTCTTTTTTTGGTATCATTAATATACACTTACATGAACAACATTGTGGTTACTAGATTCCCCCCATTATCAAGTCCCCACCACATACCCCATTACAATCACTGTCCATCAGTGCAGCAAGATGCTATAGAATCACTACTTGTCTTCTCTGTGCTATACTGCCTTCCCTGTATCCCCCACCCCACATTATGTGTGCTAATTATAATGCCCCTTTTCCCCCCTTATCCCTCCCTTGCCACCCATCCTTCCCAGTCCCTTTCCCTTTGGTAACTGTTGATCCATTCTTGGGTTCGGTGAGTCTGCTGCTGTTTTGTTCCTTCAGTTTTTGCTTCATTCTTATGCTCCACAGATGAGTGAAATCATTTGATACTTGTCTTTCTCTGCCTAGATTATTTCACTGAGCATAATACCCTCTAGCTCCACCCATGTTGCTGCAAATGGTAGGGTTTTTTTTCTTCTTATGGCTGAATAATATTCCATTATGTATATGTACCACATCTACTTTATCCATTCATATACTGATGGACACTTAGGTTGCTTCCATTTCTTGGCTATTGAAAGTAGTACTGTGATAAACATAGGGGTGCATATGTCTTTTTCAAACTGGCCTGATGCATTCTTAGGGTAAATTCCTAGAAGTGGATTGCCTGGGTCAAATGGTATTTCTATTTTTAGTTTTTTGAGGAACCTCCATAGTGCTTTCCACAAAGGCTGAACCAATTTACATTCCCACCAGCATTATAGTAGGGTTCCCCTTTCTCCACATCCTCGCCAACATTTGTTGTTGTTTGTCTTTTGGATGGTGGCCATCCTTACTGGTGTAAGGTGGTATCTCATTGTGGTTATAATTTGCATTTCCCTGATGATTAGCAATGTGCAGCATCTTTTCATGTGCCTGTTGGCCATCTGAATTTTTTCTTTGGAGAAGTGTCTGTTCAGATCTCCTGCCCATTTTTTTAAAAGGTATTTTGTTTTTTTGGTGATGAGGCATGTAAGCTCTTTATATATTTTGGATGTCAACCCCTTATTGGATATGTCATTTATAAATATATTATCTCATGCTGTTGGATGCCTTTTTGTTCTACTGATGGTGTCCTTTGCGGGGGACAGAAGCTTTTTCGTTTGATATAGTCCCTCTTGTTCATTTTTGCTTTCTTTTCCCTTGCCTTGGGTGATATGTTCATGAAGAAGTTGCTCATGTTTATATTCAAGAGAGTTTTGCCTATATTTTCCTCTAAGAGTTTTATGGTTTCATGACTTACATTCAGGTCTTTGATCCATTTCGAGTTTATTTTTGTGTAGGGGGTTAGACAATGTTTTCATTCTCTCACATGTAGCTTTCCAGTATCATTCTCTTACATGTAACTGTCCAGTTTTGCCAGCACCAGCTCTTGAAGAGGCTGTCATTTCCCCATTGTATATCCATGGCTCCTTTATCATAGATTAATTGACCATATATGCTTTTGTTAATATCTGGACTCTCTATTCGGTTCCACTGGTCTATGGGTCTGTGCTTGTGCCAGTACCAAATTATCTTGATTACGGTGGCTCTGTAGTAGAGCTTGAAGTCAGGGAGCATACTCCCCCCTGCTTTATTCTTCCTTTTCAGGATTGCTTTGGCTATTTGCGGTCTTTTGTGGTCTCATGAATTTTAGAACTCTTTGTTCCAGTTCATTGAAGAATGCTGTCAGTATTTTGATAGGGATTGCATTGATTCTGTAGATTGCTTTAGGCAGGATGGCCATTCTAACAGTATTAATTCTTCCTACCCAATAGCATGGGATGAATTTCCATTTATTAGTATCCTCTTTAATTTCCCTTAGGAGTGTCTTGTAGTTTTCAGAGTATAGGTCTTTCACTTCCTTGGCTAGGTTTATTCCTAAGTATTTTTTTTTTTTGATGCAATTGTGAATGGAACTGTTTTCCTGATTTCTCTTTCTGGTATTTCATCATTAGTGTATAGGAATGCAACAGATTTCTGTGTATTCATTTTGTATCCTCCAATTTTGGTGAATTCAGATATTAGATCTAGTACTTTTGGAGTGGATTCTTTAGGGTTTTTTTATGTACAATATCACGTCTTTTGCAAACAGGGGTAGTTTAACTTCTTCCTTACCAATCTGGATGCCTTTTATTTCTTTGTGTTGTCTGATTGCCATGGCGAGGACCTCTGAACTACGTTGAATAAAAATAGGGATGGTGGTCATCCTTGTCTTGTTCCCAATCTTAGAGGAAACGCTTTCAACTTCTCACTGTTAAGTATGATGTTGCCTATGGGTTTGTCATATATGGCCTTTATTATGTTGAGGTACTTGCCCTCTATACCCATTTTGTTGAGAGTTTTTATCATGAATGGAGGTAAATTTTGTCGAATTCTTTTTCAGCATCTATGGAAATGATCATGTGGTTTCTGTCCTTATTTTTGTTGATGTGGTGGATGATGTTAATGGATTTTCGAATGTTGTACCATCCTTGCATCCCTGGGATGAATCCCACTTGATCATGGTGTGTGATCCTTGTGATGTATTTTTGAATTCAATTTGCTAATGTTTTGTTGAGCATTTTTGTATTTATCTTCATCAGGGATATTGGTGGGTAGTTTTCTTTTTTTGTGGTGTCTCTGCCTGGTTTTGGAATTAGAATGACACTGGCTTCATAGAACGAGTTTGGAAGTATTCCCTCCTCTTCTATTTTTTAAAAAACTTCAATGAGAATGGGTATTATGTCTTCTCTAAATGTCTGATAAAATTGAGTGGTGAATCAGTCTGGTCCATGTGTTTTGTTCTTGGGTATTTTTTTCACTACCAATTCAATTTCATTGCTGGCAATTGGTCAGTTTAGATTTTCTGTTTCTACCTGGGTCATATTGGAAGATTGTATTTTTCTAGAAAGTTGTCCATTTCTTCTAGGTTTTCCAGTTTGTTCGCATATAGATTTTCATAGTATTCTCTAATAATTCTTTGTATTTCTGTGGTGTCCATCATTATTTTACCTTTCTCATTTCTGATTCTGTTTATGCGTGTAGATCCTCTTTTTTTCTTAACAAGTCTGGCTAGGGGTTTATCTATTTTGTTTATTTTCTCAAAGAACCAGCTATTGCTTTCATTAATTTTTTCTATTGTTTTATTTTTCTCAATTTTATTTAGCTCTGTGATCTTTATTATGTCCCTTCCTCTGCTGACGGCCTCATTTGTTCTTCTTTTTCCAGTTTCACTACTTATGAATATATACTATTCATTTGGGATTGTTCTTCCATCTTTACATAGGCCTGGATTGCTATCTACTTCCCTCTTAAAACTGCCTTCTCTGAGTCCCACAGAAGTTGGGGCATTGAGCTGTTGTTTTTGTTTGTCTCCATATATTGCTTGATCTCTGTTTTAATTTGGTCATTTATCCATTGATTATTTAGGAGCATGTTGTTAAGCCTCCACGTGTTTGTGAGCCTTTTTGTTTTCTTTGTACAATTTATTTCTAGTTTTATACCCTTGTTATCTGAGAAGCTGATTGATACAATTTCAATCTTTTTGAATATACTGAGGCTCTTTTTGTGGCCTATTATGTGTTCTATTCTGGAAAATGTTCCGTGAGTACTTGAAAAGAATGTGTATCCTGCTGCTTTTGGGTGGAGAGTTCTGTAGGTGTCTGTTAGGTCCATCTGTTCTAATGTGTTGTTCAATGCCTCTGTCTCCTTACTTACTTTTTGTCTCATTGATCTGTCCTTTGGTGTGTTGAAATCTCCTAGAATAAATGCATTACTTTCTATTTCCCCTTTTAATTCTGTTAGTATTTGCTTCATATATGTAGGTGCTCCTGTGTTGGGTGCATAGATATTTATAATATACTCTTGTTAGATTGACCCCTTTATCATTATGTAATGTCCTTTTTTGTCTCTTGTGACTTTCTTTGTTTTGAAGTCTATTTTGTCTGATGCAAGTACTGCAACTCCTGCTTTTTTCTCACTATTAGTTGCATGAAATATCTTTTTCCATCCCTTCACTTTTAGTCTGTGTATGTCTTTGGGTTTGAAGTGAGTCTCTCGTAGGCAGCATATAGATGGGTCTTGTTTTTTTTATCCATTCAGTAATTCTATGTCTTTTGATTGGTGCATTCAAACCATTTAAATTTAGGGTAATTATAGAAAGGTATGCTCTTATTGCCATTTCAGGCTTTAGATTCGTGGTTACCAAAGGTTCAAGGGTAACTTCCTTACTATCTAAGAGTCTAACTTACCTCACTTAGTATGCTATTACAAACACAATCTAAACTTTCTTTTTTTTCCTCCTTTTCTTCCTACTCCATTCTTCATATATTAGGTATCATATTCTGTATTCTTTGTCTATCCCTTTTTATTACCTCTAGTGTCAGCTATTTAATCTTAAGAGCACTTCCATCTATAGCAGTCCCTCTCAATTGTGTTGGGAGATCTGTGCACCTCCTTGGCCTGAGAGACAATCTCCTTCCATTCTGTAACTCTCTGTCTTTTGATTGGTGCATTCAGAACATTTACATTTAGGGTGATTATCAATGGAAATGTACTTTTTTTCATTGTAGGCCTTTGATTCATGGTTACCAAAGTTTCAGTGGTAGCTTTTTTACTATCTAACAGTCTATCTTTACTCACTTAGGATGCTATTTCAAACACAATCTAAAGGTTCTTTTTCTTCCTCCTCCATTCTTTTTATATTAGGTATCTTATTCTGTCCTCTTTGTGTATCCCTTGACTGACTTTGTGGGTAGTTCATTTAATTTTGTATTTGCTTAGTATTTTAATTGGTCTACTTCTTTTACTGTGGTTTTATTCTGTCTGGTAACAGCTATTTAGTCTTAGGAACACTCCCAGCTATAGCAGTCCCTCCAAAATACACTGTAGAGATGCTTTGTGGGAGGTAAATTCCCTCAACTCTTGCCTATCTGGTAATTGTTTAATCCCTGCTTCGAATTTAAGTGATAATCTTGCTTGGTAGAATATTCTTGGTTGGGGGCCCTTCTATTTCATTGCATTAAGTATATCATGCCACTCCCTTCTGGCCTGTAAGGTTTCTGCTAAGAAGTCTGGTAATAGCCTGATGGGTTTTCCTTTGTATGTGATCTTATTTCTCTCCCTGGCTGCTTTTAATAGTCTGTTCTTATCCTTGATTTTGCCATTTTAATTATTATATGTCTTGGTGTTGTCCTCCTTGGGTCTCTTGTGTTGGGAGATCCGTGCACCTCCATGGCCTGAGGGACTATTCCAGATTGGGGAAGTTTTCAGAAGTTTCCTCAAAGACACTTTCTATCCCTTTCTCTCTCTTCTTCTTCTGGTACCTCTACAATGTGACTATTGTTCCGTTTGGATTGGTCATACAGTTCTCTTAATAGTCTTTCACTCCTAGAGATTCTTTTTTTTCTCTGTGCCTCAGCTTCTTTGTATTCCTCTTCTCTAATTTCTATTCCATTTACCATCTCTTCTACTACATCTAATCTGCTTTTAAATCCCTCCATTGTATGTGTCATTTCAGATATGGAATTTCTTAATGATTGAATCTCTTTCTTAAATTCATTTCTGTGTTCTTGAATATTTTACTGTGCATCCATGAGCATGTTTATGTATTTTATTTTGAAATATTTATTAGGGTTTTTGGTGATTTCCGTTTCACTTGGCCCTCTTTCTGGTGCTTGTGGGACTTGGGTTTGTACCAGGTTCTTTTGACATTTCATATTTGCAATGAATAATATGGAATAATAACTTTGTGAAGGCAGAGCCCTCTAGTGCCCAGAAGCTGTACTCTCTGCAGATGCTCAGCACCTGGAGCCATTGCCGTGTGCAGTCAAGTGGCACTGTTGCCTGTCAGGAGGAAAGAGCTCTTTTCCGCTGCCCAGCTGCAGTGCCTGCCTCTACTGCCTGGGCCAGTGGGCCGAGCATGCAGGGAAGAGCCTCTGCATTATGCCCTCTGGCTGGCCTGAAGCAATGGCGAGGGTAGCAGCTTTGCAAGCCGCTGCCGGCCGGAAGCAAGGAGCAGCAGGCTGCACATCATGGTGGGGGACCTCAAGGCTGTGTTGTCAGCCATGGGGATGGAGTACCTGAAACTCCCAAAAGTTCCCAACCTGCTAGGCCGAGTGTGCTGGGTCGATTTTGTCCACCTGTCCTCCTGAGCAGCAAGCTCTGTGTAATCCTTGATCCTTCAGCAGCCCTCTTGCTGTTGGGAAGTCTTTCAGAGTGCCCACCTGTCTTTTGTCTCATAGCAGCCAGTTGTGGCTCTATGTTCTCCACAAGCAGCTGTAATATAAGTCTGAGTATTCTGCCTGTCGTAGCTTTCCAACCCCACTGACCTCCAAAGTACCGTGTCATATGGGTTTGTGCTCCCAGAGCAGATCTCCAGGGCTGGGTATTCAGCAGTCCTAGGCCTCCACTCCTCCACTGTCTTTTGCTTCCTCCTGCGGGTGAGCTGGGGTGGTTGGAGGGCTTGGGTTCCACTGGATTGCGGCTTTGCTGCTTTACCCTTTTCTTTGACTCTTCTCTTTTCCCCAGATGTAGGCAGTCTCTCACAGTCTGCTTTCTTGCCACGCTTTCAGGATTAGTTGTATTTGCTATATTTTCATATTATATGGGGTTTTGGGAGGAGGTTTCCATCTCTCTTCTCATGCCACCATCTTTAAGCCCCTGAAGAATTATTCTCAATATATTATTTTAAGAGAAGAAAGATTAAGAGAATGAATTTTGTAGTTTGGCTTAAGTATTTGCTATAGAGTCTCCTGATATGATTTCTGTAAGTAAATACATAAGGGGTTTATCCCTACATTAATAATAAGCTTTCACTAATAACTCTACTTCCTAAACAATATTTATAAACATTAGCATAAGGTTTATTACCAGATCTTTCCCCTTACATGTCAACAACATCGATTCAAATGTTCATTTCCAGAAAGTTCTTAGGGAAAATTCTCTTGATAAACTGTACCCACATTTCAGTGTCAAGAGAATGTTAAGGGATTTAGAACAGTTTTGGCTCTATTGTCCAAGTGGTTTGGTTATGAAAAAGACCCTATTTGTGAAATTTCTTTCCCCCACTCCCCTCCCCAGGGATCTCATTTGCTCTACTTCTGCATGTATTTTAATCCATCAGTTTAACTTGATGTGTACTAACTTCTTAAGATTTCAAACCCATGTTTTGAAAGCTTGTTTTGGACAAAGTTCTTTGTGATTTGAACTTGTTTTGAAGAACTTGTTTCGGTGAATTGTTTTGAAGTTGGACAGTAGGACTTTCTTATGGAATTCCAGCACCTGGAGTGGAGAGGAACCTTATGTCACTAACACCACAACAATGACAGAGATGTTAATCACATGATGGATTTTGAACTTTAAAAACCAAGAGGTTTGACCGGCAACTTGAGAGTGAGATCAGCTTGCTCTTTGTTGATCTAAATTGCTCCCAGAAGGTACAGAGACACATGCTTCTGCAGTGGCCAGACTACTCTTGGTCAGTAGTGATGCATGCAGTGGTCCCAGGAAAAGAAGAGACATATATTCCTGCTTTGGCAAGACTACTCCTCATAGGCAGTAGCACATGACATGTAACAATCCCTGGAATAATAACCTTTGAACCATCCCACCTTGACTGCCAACAGTGATATCATCACCTGTTAGCTACATGCCCCAGCAGTGAACAACCTAAGCCAGCAGCTAATACCCAGATTTAATTTGGAAGAACTGACTCTAGCAAGAACCAACTAATAGAAAGCTATGTCTCAATTAAGTCTGGACTTTATTTCTTTTATCTTTCCTCTGCCTAGAACAACAGTGTAGTTAATTTGTCATTGGATTGGAGTATTTCTTTATAGATTTTTTGAGGGATATTTTTCTGTATGCTCTTGGCTTGTGAGATATTATTATAAATTTTAATTCCTTCAGTTAACATGTGTGAAATAAATTATTGGCAAAGATAATCTCAGTCTCAGAACATAATTTGCTGCAAACAAAACACCACTGTCACCTCCTCAAGGAAAATTGCTATCAGCAACTGCATGGATTATTGAAAAAATGCGCTAACTGGCTCTCACATCTGCTCCTACCTCTTCCAGCAGCCAGCATGAGCAGTTAGGAACCATAAATCTGATCTGAGTTTTCTTCTACTTAAAACTCTCCAACAGCTTCCCAATGAGCTCAAGATCAAAATCAGAATTCTTACTTATGACCCAGAGGATGCTATGTAATCTGTTCTCTCCTTTGCTTCAGCTTCATATCAAGCACCATCGCCTCCAGCTCTCTCCTGTGCTCATCACGCAGACAGTCCAGAGCTCTGTATTCAACAGACACACCACAATTGTCTCTTCTAAGAATCTTTCATTAGTTTCCTCTACCTGGATGCTCTTCTGCTTCCTTTACATTTAGATATTTTTTTTCTGGATTGAGGTCAAATGTAACTTTACCAAGGAGACTTTCCCTAACCCTTTGGGCTATGTTAAGTCCACATGCTACCTTTCTTAGCTTTAGATATGTATCTCTGTGCCCTTTCACAGTAACTAATGATATATTTATTTAAGTAATTATAAGTTAATGTCTGTCTCCCTCACTTGACTGTAAACCCTGTGAAGGCAGGGACCATGGTTATTAGGTTCCTCATTTAACCCCAGAATTTAGCATAGGAACAGGAACATAGTCAGCACTCAATATGAATAAATATGTCAATACACCAGCATGACCCTTTGGAACAAAAGTTCAGCCATACCATTTTGTGTGCTGTTTCTTTGTCATCCCTGAGGTTATAAGCTGAAGAAAAAGTGCTCAGCTGAGCTCTACCACTCACCAGTATGTCCATAAAGCAAGGCACATGCTTTTCTGATCTTTATTCAGTTTTCTCATCTATAATACCAGGTACCAGATTTTTTTTCACTCTTGCGAATTTTAAAAGTCCTTTTAAAATGAATGCATTTTTGCCTTTCTCTTAATTACCCAAAGGAGAAATTGCTTGCTTTTATTTGGTACCAAGTTAATGGCTGAACATCTTAAAACCTATTCAACAGAAGTGATTGGTTTCTTTTCCTTACTTTTTATTCTCCTTGGTGTTTTTCTTAAGTAAAAGATTAGCTCAAAATGCATATATGTTGGAATAAGTCTGTGTTACCATGGCAATAACCAGAAATAAAAGCAATGTGAAAATGTGGTGCAGCATTTTGATTAGAATAAGGAATGAAATCTAAGGAGGATTATCTTCAAAATTAAAAACCTTCCCAAAGTAGAATCAAATTTTTAGTTCAATATTTTTGCACAGTCTACCTTTTTCATCCTTACCTTTGAGCCAGAATTTCAGTAAAGAAATCATTCCAAATTGATTGTTGTATGTAAAATGTAATGCTCTGTGGAAGCTCATTTCCTGCTCAAATTGGGAGCAGAGAGTCCCCCACCCAGGAAGAGGCACGTCCCCTTCCACTTTGCTGACACTCTCTGTCTCAGGAAAATGGAAGCTCGCTACCACTTGCAGCTGCTGAACTCATGCCCAAAGTAAGACTAAATAAGATTATGTTTTCATTCTCTTATTTCAGAGTTAGCAAAAGAGCGGGACCCATATAAATGCACAGTGCAAAATCTCCATTGGGGTTTGATGATATGCCAAGCACTGTGCCAAGAACAGTGCATACCACAATCCTTCAGACATGGCTCTTTCCTCAAGGAGCACACATGTAGGGGAGACATTCATTAAAAGAGAGAGGGACAGAAAAGGGCAGAGGTATGCACAGGTGCTAGCATAGCATAGAAAAAGGAATAAAGAAGGGCAGCCATGGAATCCTTCACTGGAACCTTGAAGCGCAAGTAAGATACACCTAGAAAAGAAAGGGTGGGAGCAAGGATAATATTTAAAATGTTTAGCAGGTGGTACATCCCAAGCATTGACTAATTAGGATTCAACTCTGGAGCAGGATCTTGGACCGCCCCACCCCACCCCTGCTCTGTCAGGGGTTTGACTTGTTAAGGGGTGGAGGAAGGAAGCGAACAACCTAACGGAAGAAACCAGGGTAACGATCATTTACACACCTAATAAGAGTATTTTCGTATCTTAACAACCAGCAATACCATGCTAGCATGCAACCACTAAATATCTGCTCTGAAGAGAGGAGAATCTTACAGGCAGAGAAAATCATCTGTACACAGAGGGCTAAGAGACCATGGAGTGTTCCAAGCTGCTCCAAGTTTAAGTTTGGCAGCACTGAGCACAAAGGAGGTGGTGCTGGTCAAACAGGTCAGTTCCGGAAGAATCCTTTTCTTCAGACTAGAATGTTTGAACTCTTTCAGTGTGATGGCAAGATATAGAAGACTTTTACATAGGGTAATGAGGTGACTAGATTCTCATTTTAGAAAGATCAGTTTGGCGTGGAAGGAGGATTAAATTAGCAAGGGAATATGACTGCAAGCAAGGAGATGCAATAAAGTAACAATGGAATACATTTGTTTCTAGCATCACAGCAGACTAGAGCTTATGAAAGTCCCTCCTGCTCTGGTACAACTAGAAACTGGATACATTATAGCATTTATATTGTTGATACATTGCTAGATCGCAGGATAATAAGGGAAACTGACAAAAATAAAAGAGAAAAATCAAATTGAATGAGTCAAGAACAGGGAGCTCTCTGGAAGCAAAGGGTGATACCTGCTCTGGGATCTAGAGGCTAAATCCAGGCCCAGCCTGGATGCCAGAGCTGAACTTGGGTTTTGAATTAAGTGGGAGCTGTGAAACACCTCAGTATGGATGACATGCTCAATTAGTGTGACCGTCTTATCAGTTTTTCCTATAGAGTTTGAGGCTACATCATTTAAAATTATACATTTAGTATTGTTACAACTTCCTCTTGAGTTGAATCCTTTATAATTATGTAGCAATTCTCTTTAATGTTTGTTATTTCCTTAAAGTTTATTTTGTCTGATATTGATAGAGCAACCCAATGTTTCAGCAGTATTTGTCTGTCACACTTTGTTTTCGCCCTTTTACTTCCAACTTTTCTGAGTCTTTATGTTTATGTGTATTTCTTTTATTTTTTTTAGCTATAATTAATGTACAGCGCTGGATAATTTAAAGGTGCATGGCACAATGATTCAACTAGTATATATTGTAACTTGATTACCACAATAAATGCAGTTAACATCCATCATCTCACACAGGTTCAAAAAAAAGGAAGAAACAGAGAAAAAAAGAGTTTTCTTCCCTGTAACAAGAACTCTTAACTTTCAAATATACCATACAGCAAAATTAACTATAATCACTCTGTTGTATATCACATCACAAGTACTTACTTATTTTACAGCTGTAAGTTTGTACCTTTTGAACACCTTCATCCAATTCCCCCTCCTGTATTTTTCTAAATAGAGCACAGCTACTTAATTTTCAAATCAACATGAGAATCTATTTAAAGTAGTGAATTTAGCATCTTTACATTTACTGTAATTAGTGATATATTTGGTGATGTTTCTACTATCTTAGATAGCTCTATTTCCCTATATTTATATTTCTCTTCTCTCTTTTCTTGGCTTTATTGGGTTAATTAAAACTGGCTTTTGTTTGGTTTCATATTTCACTTATTTCCTTTACTGATTTGGAATTTATGCAATCTATTTTTATTATTTTAGTCATTATCCTTCAAGCGTTGTCACAAATATTTAATGAAATTTAAAGGTAATTAACACCTTAGTCTCCCAAACAATACAAGGGCATTAGAACATAGCATTCTAATCACCCTCCTTATGATATACATGGTACTATTGCCCAGTATTGTGTTCCTGATTTTTAATCCATCAAGTTATACTTATTATCATTACCATCTTTTACACAATGTTTCCTTAAATGTACCTAAAATGTTAGAAATTTACTAATATTATTGCTCACCATTCTTGTTTTTCATTATAAATATACTATTCTTGTATTTTAGATCTTCTAAGATCATTTTCCTTATTCCTGAATTATATTTATTTTTAGAATTTTCTTATAGTTTCTGATGATAAATGTTCTGTTTTTGTTTGGTCACCTCATTTGATTGGGTTTGAAAACAGGCAGTGACAATCCAGTTATTGATAGATAACAGGATATAAGTAGTCTAAGCCCTAAAGTGGCAAAATAGTTTTTAAAATTATGACCTGTGGTCCTGTGAATTAACGTGTGCTTTAAACAAGATATTGTAAACAATTATTATGCTATCCATAAATGCTATGGGGTGAGGTAGCTGCTTCACACTGTACTAGGAGCTAAGAAAACAGCAAATGTCAGATTTAGAATTCTTGCTTCAAGTCATGGTCAGAAGTACACAGGGAGTTATAATTACCCTAAAAAAAACTTATTTCTTGCAGTTACAGGGCTGATGTAATTTGAAAATTAGATGAAGACTTAAATCTGAAATTGCTTAACTACAGTGTAAGTACATTTTACTGCCTTGCCAGTTCTTTTATGTGAAAAGTGGAATAGCTGTCGTGAAAGCATGGGATCTTGTGATTTGGGTCAATCTAGATAATTCTGAAAATACGGAACTCCCCAAAACCAGTGAACCCCTTGGTCAGCAGAAGCAACCCTTTCTTCCCTATGTGAATAGTATGGTCTTGCTTAAAAACTCTATAATGACCTCACCGAGGTAATTATCTTGCTGAGGATGTCAATTGCTCTTATGCCTAAAAATTGCCACCCTTTATTTTCTCCAGTCGTATATCTAGAGTCAGATCGAGACATTTCCCAGAAGAGGAAGTACAGTGTCCATCCTATAAGGAGAGGACTTATACAACAAATTGTAAAATTGTGCTATTTTATATCAGTAGAAACTTAGGAAATGTGTGGGGATGGATACTGAGGACATTAGACAAAAGAGGAATAACATAATTTTTGCTGGGCAGGGTTTATCAATATGAATGCACTTAGCATAGATCCTGAGTTCAGTATGCTTGCTCAAGTAACTGGGAATGATATTACAATATTTGATGGGCTTTTAACTTTTTAAATTTCTAGGCAATGTATACAACATTCAGTGATACTTATTTACCAAATAATCCACTAGCTCACAGTGGTGTCAAAGAAAAATTGCACTAGACGGAATTAAACAGTCAAGGAAGAGTTTATTCAAGGCTATTGTAATGGGGATAAAGTTGGAATTCAACTCTACTGAAACAAAAGGAGTGAGGATTTTTAAGAGCTGATACAAGCCAATGTAAAAGTACTAGAAAATAACAGGGAGTTATTAGGCCACGTGTGTTTTCTAATTGTTGGTTTCTGAAGTTAGGCTCCCACCCTCCACAAAGATTGGAAGATATGGGTCTTTTCTCCTTCAATGATTACATTTCAAAGTCATGGCTTCCAGGTTCTTAAGAAAGATATTCAGAGATTGTAAAGCTGCTAGGAGCTTGGAAAAAGATTTATACCTCAAAGGGGCAAAGAAAAAAATTGTAATTACAACTTTTTTCAAGTAAATGCTCTAATAAAGAGGTTGAGAATGCATAGTTACTAAGAAATCTGTCTAAACTAAGCTGAGAGGAACATCTTGACTAGTGGACCCTGAGCAAGGGTTTGCTGTTTCAGACTACAAGCAAGCATCCCTAACACAGGAGAGGAGCTGCAGACCAGATGGGGCCTGAAGTGTCTGCAACAGATCAAATGCTATAGAGAGCAAGTCTCACTAGAAGAATCTCAGTACAGTTTCTTAAAATGTTTGTAGCAAAGCTATACCCTCATTGGCGAATAACTCTTCTCCTTTTGTGAAACAGCTCCTGGTATCTGGTTATCAGGTTTTGGTGGGGTCAGAATGCCTCGTGATAGGCTCAGAAGTAAACATACACCCTGAGTCTTCCTTTTGAATTGGGTGGGAACTGATCACAAAGCCATAAATGGGGCTTGCCCAGCAGCACTCTGAAATAGTAGAACCAACATCGGATAAGAGTGTTGCCTTTGCTTAATTAGAAGTTTTTGGTGATATTTAACCTTAGTGACAAATGATTTATTACTGTTGGACTGTAATGGAACTCTAACTGTAAATTATGCACCTGTTAGTAATAAATTAAATCATTATGATCAGTGAATTGTGAAAAACAAATTAATTATAATAAAGCACTTAATATATTAGCAGAATTTTCCAAGTATGACAAATGTAAAAAAACTCTGAGACTCAGAATTTTACAATCACTTTTTCTTGTTTTTAATGTTCATGAACCAGTTCGAGTCTACAAGATCTACTCAAGCTTCATGAATGGCTTTTCTTCAAAGATTCTGTTCCTGCCATATTATTAGCAGTAAGTTCCTGATAGTTCAAGGAGCCATTCATCATGCATTTGTATGCTTTCATAAGATTATTATCAGCACAGACCTTGGTACTACTTGCTATTCATTAATTCATGGTTTCCAATAGGCAATTTTTAAGTACCTCTATTTTCCAGGTACTGTTTGTATACTGAAGATACAGAAACCAGCAAGGTATGGCCCTTGGCCATGTGGAATCAGACCAAGTAGAAAGACAGCAGGCAAATAAATCGATCTTTCTTTTGTTTTCAGGACTGGCTAAAAGGATGGTGCCCGTTATACATTAGGTGAGGTTTTAGCACCCACTTTACTCCTGTTTCTTGTACAAGATGCCAGATCAGCAAGTCTCAATCCAGCATTGATTAAACAAGAAAAATATCCACAAGACAATGTCAAGATAGTCCAACAGAGCATATCACAGGTATTTATGTCACAATGTATCCATTTATTCTCACAATACATAGTTTACCAGGCATCTATACCAGGCCAGTTGTTAAAAGAGAGGAACATTGCCCAGAATATTCAAGGAAGATTTTGGAAAGATTTTCTCTCTTGACCCCACAGTCTAGTTCAACTGCCATCCATTTCTCTGCTCCCTTTTACAGCAAAATCTCTCCCACCTCCCCAAATTCTATACCGGCACTATACAGTTCTTCTCCAATTCTCTCTCGAACTCTCTCCAGTTTTTAAACCCTTCTCTCCACCCCTTGAAAACAGCGCTTGTCAAGGTTCCCTGTAATCTCTGTATCACTGAATCCTGTGCTCAATTTGTTTTCCTCAGGTAACTTGTCTTAATAGAGCATTTTACATCATTCCCTCCTAATGGAAAGGCTTTCTTAACTCTCCCAAGTTACTGGCCGTCCCTTTTTTAATATCTCATCTGTTCCTTCTTATCTGCTCTATCTCTACATGTTGCTGTTCACAAGGCATGGTCCTTGGACCTACTCTGTTGTCCATGGACATTTGGGTTGTTTGCATCTTCTGTCTGTTGTGAATATTGCTCACCTCCTATGTGATCTTCTTTAGTCACATGGCTGTGAATATTACCTATACGTTTTCCCCAAACTCCCAGACTTATATGTCTAACTGCCTACTCAACATTTCCATTTGTGTGTTAACAGCTATGTCAAGTTAATGGCTCCAAAACTGAACTCTAAAGTTTTCTCTTCCTCTCACCTTCCATGTCCCATCCTTCTACATAATCAGGTCCTCCTGCAGGCTTACCCCACTCAACTGGTGGACACTTCATTCTTACATTTATTTAGTAAATAACCTTGGACTTACTTTAGTCCTCTCTTTCTTCTCACATTCCACATCTGGTCCATCCAACAGCAACCCCTGCTGGCTGTATCTTGAAACCTTATCCAGAATCTTACCCTTCTCCTTACCTCCATTTTTACCACTGGTCCAAGTATACATAGTCTTTCACCTATAATATTGAAATAGTCCCCTAATTTCTGTCCTTAAGCCCTGCATATTATTCTCTGAAGCCAGCATGATTCTGTTAAAATGCGAATTTCTGCATGCTTTGCTACTGCTCAAAATTTACCTGTAGCTTGCCTTCCTCTCAGGTTTTTGTGAAGGTCTGCATCTTCATTTTCCAGCCCCCTACCCATCACTCTTTGGTTTTATCTTTTGATTCTCTCCCCTTCTGTTACCTTGTTTCAGTCACACTGGCCTCCTTGCTTTTTCTGAAACACTCCAAAGGCATTCCCGTAGCAGGGCACTTAACGTATGTTTTTCCCTCTGAATGTAAAACTTATTGCAAACAGGCATGCTCACCTATGAGCTCGACCTGCCCTTGCCATCCTTCCTTTTAACCCATACTGTCTACTCCCTCAATTCTATTTTATTTTTCTGTATAGCACTAACCACCTGACACTCGATTTGCTTATTTAATTGTCTGACTGCCTTCATAGAATGTCAGCACCATGGAGGAAGGGATTTCATCTATTTTCTTCCTGGCTTTATCCTGAAACAATGCTGGCACAGACTAAGTGCTCAATTAGGATTGATAGTATGAATGAACAACTTGAAAGAAGTGAAACTTCCAGCCGTATCTGGGAAAATGGATAGAATTTAGATAGTAATGGAATATAAGTATTACCTATAAGTATATATAACAGCAATTAAAAAATATATAAATGTAAACATTATACAAATGATTTAAAGATGGGATGGAAGAGAGTAAGCATGAAAGGAGGATGATATATCCTTTGATACATTAAGAGTATCTTTCAAATACTTCTAAATAATTTTACAGATATGAAAATATAAGGGTTTGTTTTGTATGTCTCATGAAAATGTTCTCAGATGGAAATGGCAGTTCCACTTCCTAAGCCATATCTATAAGGTACACATTGGAGCCCAGCCATTAGCAAAGATCTGTCCTCTAAGAATCATCTAGTAGAACCCAGCCAGATTCGGGCCCAAGGTTATCTCCAGACCAAGCTGCCCAAACTTGGGGTCGATGAGAATGAATCTGTTACTCTTTCTGTTATCCAACCACACAACATGGGCTTTCTCCTTCCAGAGATACCCTAGAGGTCCTGAGGAGATGGGGGTAGGGATGGTTATTCTGCTAATACAGTCCATACTTATTTTCCATATGTAAAGAGAAGAAGAATAGAGAGCCCTACACATAATTGTACTAATTACTTTTCTCATTTCTGTATCCGATAACACCTGGGCCTTGCTGACTAGGACATGGCTGGCCCTCCCAAGGTAATCAGATTCTAGAGCTGGTGAAATGACTCTTCCCTGGCACACGCCTTTCATATGCAAACGAACCAGTCCCACACCTAGCTCTCCCACCCGCCTGCGCTTGCGCCTTGGGACTCTATTCCCCAGCCATTGGCGCGGGCAGCCTCTACATCCACCCTGACACACTCACCACTGAATTACTCCAACGAGCCGCTCCCAAACCTGCTCCCCCTGCTTACTGGGCTCCACCCATTCTTTCCCTGGAGAACCACAGAGAAGGCTTTTTCACAGGCCCTTGGCCCTCTTGGCCAGTGGCCAAACCCCGTTCTCTAGTGTCCACGCATGGCATGTGGTGAGGGGTCCCCCTCTTCATGAGTCCTGCGAGTAATAAACTGTCCTTTCAATGCTATCCATCTCCTGATTCGTTGGCCTGGTCATAGCTGAATACAAACAAAATCCCTGGTACATTTTAAAAACAATCATTTATTCTTCTAATGCTTCAAAGCTAAACTTTCTGCTCAGACATACAATTATAATATGATACAAATGTCTAAAAAAGCAAATCCTTTTCTCCTAACATTGAATTAGCTGGAGAGAAGGGACATGGACTATTATAAAACTGCCTAACGGTGCTTCAAGCTGACACATTTTTTGAATCTTGACAATACCCTCTGAACTTGTCTTACCCAAAGCTAGAATATTTTATCTGTGAATTTTTTCTGCAGTTGTACCAGCATCTCTGCACAGCGAGCTCTCTCTCTCCTTTTTTCACTTAGCCTTGCTCTTTCCGTCACTGGCACATCCATCTCTATTTAGCTTCCTTCCCTTTCTTTGGCTCAATCCAGCACCAGGGCGCCCTCTACAGTTCTATTTGTGATTGTTCTAGTGTGGCAGGAAAGGCTCTGGTGGTTTTATCTGCTGAGGCCAAGCAGACCCTTAAGAGCATAGGCTTGTGAAGTGAAGCAGGTGTAACCAGAAATGGCCCAACGTTATTCCAGAAATCCCTAAATTAACAAACTACACAGCTTCGGTACTGAGTCTGCTCAACAACTCCCTCAGGAGTCAGCAAAACTGAAAACGCATCTCCTGTCCTAGATTGCTATTTCTGTATGGAAATGAGCTTGGGTGGGTGGTTTGACAGCTAGAGTTCGTGCCTCACATGAAGCCAAATACAGTTATGATTGAACTTCATCTACTCCTTTTTTTAAAGCAAAAACAAAGACAAATGTCTTTACAATGTAGAGTATTGGATTTCAGCATTAATTAGTTTTGTGGCATATGTTAATATCAAAAGGTTACTCTCACTAATGATTTCCTCTTAATATGATAACAAAATGCCGAGATCCTCTGAAATCAGCCATGTAACATGACAATTGCCCTTTTCAATGCGGGGTTGCCACGTCTCCAGAGGAAGCTCATTACCTGTCGGGTCACGCTTAGGAAAGCCTGGCATTTCCGATGCCCCCTGGAGCCTCATCCCTCAGTTGATCTATTTTGATTGATCATCGGCAATCTGCTTAGAGATACCATGCTCTTAGAAGAGAAGAAGTAGACAGGCCGGCATGGAGGGGCAGGGTGACCTCTACATAGTCTTACTGTCATCTGAATTATTTGAAACTGGGGTGGGTATTAGCAAAATAGCTGAAACTACACTATATAAATGAATTCTACCCTGCCCTCTAGGAAATATATTTAAGACCGTGTCTATATTCCATTTGCATAAGATGTCTTTGACTGACCTTATTTCAATAACATTTGACAGAACTGGCCAGTATGTTTTGGCCAACTTGACAGATGGTTTGGAAATTAAAAGAGAGACACCCGAAGAACACTTAAAGCACTGTATAGGGCTCACCTTTCCACATGGCTGGCTTTTGATCTGAGTGAGACAGAAAGTCCCTAAAAGATGTGAGTATAAGGGTGACTTGATCTGACTTAGGTTTTAAAGGTGTTCATCAAATGACAAATAGTATTTGTACAGAATACTTTATCTTCCACCCACTTTATGAAGTATTCAAGATCATTTGTAATAAATAATAGGATTTCTTCCATTCCTTAGAGAGTAATTGTGGAATTGACTGAAGATGGAGGATGAACTCAGCTATTCACGATCTCTCCCTGCCCTTTGATTTTTTTAAAACTTGTGCCTGGAAAATAATTGACAGTCAACAAATACTCATATGCTTACTAAGTTGTTAAAAGTATGAGTTTTTAAAAACAAATAAAATTAATAGCCTTTTTAATTTAGTGATTTTTTTTTCTTTGTTATTATACTTGAAAATCTCTCAAGCATTTGTTTCTCAGCAGAATTCAGGAGATGCACCATTTCATTTCCTGAGCTGGATTGTTGAGACTATGGTAACAGAACCAAGACTGTGTAATAAACCATAAATTAAGTTGGGATAATAGAGGTATTTCAAACCAAGGTATATACTGCAGAGAAATTAAATCAGGGGTGACAGAGAGGAAAACAAAAACAAAGTCAAACACACTTGCCCCAATTTGTTTTTCAAACCTCACCTGCAAGACCAGGTCTCTGATTCCCTCGGAGCCATAATCCTACCCGCTGGGAAACTGCTGCAGGATCCCCTGATGGGCTGCTGAGGCAGACCAAGCTGTGTCTGCAAGAATGGAATGGTAACAGTGACTGACTGATGACAAATAAGCTCCAGACACTGCAGGTAACAAAGTGGGAGCCTGCCGAACCCTAGTGCATTCAGCTGAATGTGATCTATTTTCAAGGTAATGGTTGTTTTTAACTATTGAAGCAATACATTTATAGTCGTTTATTTGCACAGCTGTCATTGTGTTTCTCAGGCCTTTGTGTAGAAGGAAAGCCGAGATAGGATTATTATTTAAAACTTTTTAAAAACCCCTCATAGCAAAGTGCTTTAGGTCACTCAGTCTGTGTGAAAAATCAAAGCAACCAACACTGGGCCCATTTGATTTAGAATCTTTGTGGGATGTCACTTAGAGCTTCAAGGGGACTGTTGCTCAACATAAAACAAAACTATGGACACACTTGTGAGATTTATGTCATCATGTTCATGAATCTCTATATACAGAGAGAGATCATAACAAAAGAAACCTCTGTCATACTTAATGGGACCTATTGTCAAAGATGTATTGACCAATAGCAGGGATTTCCCCTCTTGTGAAAGGGCCAAATATTTTAAGACTGAATGAAGTGCCAGAGTAACTTAGAATGCTGATAGACATATGTGTACACCCCTTTTCCCTGGACAGATGATTCTAGAGATAGGAGAGCATTTTTCTACTGCATACTGCTATAATTTTAAGATTGAACCTTAAAAGTAGAAGCAAGCCAACATGCTATGGAAATGTTCACAGCACACTGAGAATAATTTTCTTGCATGCCCACAGCAATAAGCCAATGGGTGGTTTTATTGTGTCTTTTTAAACGGTTCCTGGTCTACTGCATTTAGTATTTGAGGCTACATCTAGGACCAGCCTTAGGGATCTAATGTGGGTATAAGAAGCACACAGTCAGAGGTATCAGAGAAAACCAGGCATTCTTGAGCTTTCCCACACAATCCGTATGACTGCACCCTTTTCTTAGTCATCTCTGTAATTTATTTAAAATAGAGGGAAAATGAAATGAGTTTTTCAAGTCTTCCATAAAAATGCAAACAGACAGCTACTGAAAATATCATTAAAATCTCAACTTCAAAACCGTTCAAATAACTCTGAAAGTTCATCAGTTTAAAAAAACTACAAGCCCATAAAATATGTTACATATTGGGTAATGAACTTGCAGTGCTGCATGACATGCTTCTTAAGGGTAGGTACTAGAACACTGTCCCTAGTCTAAAAGCTGAGGGACAGAGGGTCAATCTCCACCAAAGGCTCAAACTTATATTTCAGGCATGCACAATTTGTCCCATTTACATGTGTAGTTTCATGACTCCCCAAACTCATCTGAAAGAATAAAAGTAAAGAAGAAGAACCAAAACAGTTTTTTTTTTAATGGAAAGGGGCTTTATCCATCAAGTATTAAAAAATACAGCAAAGCCACTCTAAATAAGAGTTAAACTGCTACAATGAGATGGCTCCACGGGAGAGCAGAGAAAAGCCCAGAAACAGATCCAATTCTATGTCAAAATCTATCATAAAGGCAGCATTACAAATCACGGAATAATGATCCCACTCAGTGGTGCTGCTACAGTGAAGTCTCCATGTTGGAAAGCAGTTAGGTCCTTATACCTTACATATGGCACACGAAATTCCATATTTTCAGACACATGCACATACGCACACATGCACACACACACACACACACACACAGAAGGAAAGACGGGAGGAAAGTATTCCTAGGTAAAACACCCACTCAACACAAAAACCATTAACATAATGCATTGGAGTAGGTAACTATATTAAACTTCTTCATCTCCAAAATAATATAAAAAATAAATAATAAGGTAAATTACAGATTAAAATCTTTTTTGCAACATATGCTTACAGAGCTTATCTCTAATATAAAAAGAGGTCTTAGAAATTCCATAAACAAAATCTAAATACTCCAGGCATTGATTTATTCCTTTATTCATTCAACAATTACTTGATAAGTATTTACTAAATGTGTGCTATTATCTAAATTTGACACCACAGAGCAGGAGCATACCTTAAAATAAACATAATATAAATCAGATGAGTACTATAGAAAATAAAAACATAGGTGAGCACTGGCATATAGTTGAGAACTATTTAATAGAAAGTAGTCAGAGAAGGCCTCTCAGATCCCAGCAATTAACAAAATATGAAAACAAATCTCCAGTTTATAAACACACCACTAGATAATCCTTATCAAAATACCAAGGACATTTTTCATGGAACAAGTAATCCTACATTTGCATGGAACCACAAAAGACCCCAAATGGTCAAACCAGTTTTGAGAAAGAACAAAGCTGGAGGTATCACCATTCCTGATTTCAAAATATCCTACGAAATATCCTATAATAATTGCAACAATATGGTGCTGGCACAGAAATGGACACATAGATCAACAGAACTGGTAGAGAGCCCAGAGATAAACCCGTGTGTATATGGTCAACTAATCAATGACAAAGGATGCAAGAATATACAATAGGGAAAAGAAAGTCTCTTCAATAAATGGTATTGGGAAAATTGAACAGCTACATGCAAAAGAATGAAACTGGATTACTGTCTTACACCACACACAAAAATTAATTCAAAAGACTAGGAATAACAAATGCTGGTGAGGATGCAGAGAAAGGGGAACCCTCCTACACTGCTGGTGGGAATGTAAGCTAGTTCAACCATTGTGGAAAGCAATAGGAGGTTCATCAAAAAATTAAAAATAGAAATACCATTTGACTCAGGAATCCCACTCCTTAGAATTTACCCAAAGAAAACAAGTTCTGAGATTCAAAAAGACATATGCATCTCTATGTTTATCTCAGCACTATTTACAATAGCCAAGATATGGAAACAACCTAAGTGTCCATCAGTAGATGAATGGATAAAGAAGATGTGGTACATATACACAGTGGAATACTATTCAGCCATAAGAAGGAAACAAATCCTACCATTTGCAACAACACAGATGGAGCTAGAGGGTATTATGCTCAGTGAAATAAGCCAGGCAGAGAAAGACAAGTGCCAAATGATTTCCCTCATTTGTGGAGTATAACAATGAAGCAAAACTGAAGGAACAAAACAGCAGCAGACTCACATACTCCAAGAGGGACTAGCAGTTACCAAAGGGGAGGGGTGTTGTAGGGCCCGTGCGGAGGGAGTGAGAAGGGGATTGAGGGGTATTATGTTTAATGGTGTGAGGGGTCACAGGGAAAACAGTGTAGCACAGAGAAGGCAAATAGTGAATCTGTGGCATCTTACTACACTGATGGACAGTGATCGCATTGGGGTATGAGTGGGGACTTGATAATATGGGTAAATGTAGTAACCACATTGTTTTTTCATGTGAAACGTTCATAAGAGTGTATATCTATAATACCTTAATAAATAAATATGTTAAACCAGAATTTTCAAAATATAACGTTGTACAATCATTTTTATTTTATTAAAAAATAAATAGTATTGATAACATTTTAATTGGTCCTTTTTAATTGCTTTCTCTCTATAACTGCATGCTATATGTCATATATTACCACATAAGAACATGTATAATTTATACCTAAATAACTAGATATGTAAGAGACACATGCTCAAATTTTGTTTTACCCCGAGGCATATACATTCAAACATTTTGACTATTTGGATATCACTTAGCTAGGTTGCTTCCAGTTTTTCATCATTACAAAACTAATTCTCAAACTTACATCTCTGTGCTTACAGCTTTTATCTTCATTTGGAGTGTTTTCTTTTAGGAAATAAGAATGACAAAATTTGGACTAATGAATGAAAGAAAAATATCTCATGAAATTTATGTATTCAATTGTTTTTACAAAGTTGTTGAGCCAATCTATATTGCCACAAACAACGAATGAAAATACACTTCACAATATCTTCATAAGCACTGGTTGATATAATTTTAAGTGCTCTTCATATATTATGGAAGATTCCTTTTGTTATTATTTTTAGAATTTTTAAACTAGTCATTACTTTTAGCAAATGTTTTACAGCAGCTATTAAAGTCTTACAAGCATGGTTTCACCTATATCATATGCATTGGTTTCCTTATACCAAACCATCTTACATCTCTGAATAAGATGTACAGTTTTGATTATCTGATGGCAAAGCTGGCCCAGTGGTTTGAAATGGTTAAACATAGCCTTGGCAAAAGACTCCCATCTGCCCTGTCCTCCCACATCCTAGTCCTTCAATGGATCTGTTTGTTTTCTTATTGTTAGTGCTACATACTTGCCCTTAATCTCTCAGGCAGCTGCTTATATTTCTCTGTAAGTGACTATTTCCATGGTAGCCTAATTTCTTCAGCACTTTGAAAGTGGTTGCCTGTCCTCCATTTTCTGCAAGTCCTCACCCCATCTATGTCCAACAGTTTCCCAGAACAGAAATTGCTTTCCTTTTAGGTATTTCCAGGTTCTATACTTAAGCCAGGATCTTTTGCAGAGCTCTGTAACGGCAGTGATCAACCACCCTCTGACTAATGCAGCCTAGGTTACAGTTTATATCGGGGAGTCCAGAGCTACTATCTAAGTGGACTTCATCATCCATCTTACACACCTGAGAAAAGCTTTCATGCACACAACAGAGCCAAGTGGAACATATATTTCAACATGACTTAACTCAGCCATCTGAGAAGGTGAAAGCAAACAGTAGCATTGCACGAAATAACGAGCCAATAAGGAAAATAGTCTTTGATAGTTAAACCTGGCTAAATGGTGTCCAGATCCTCGGACTAGCATTTATTGAATCAGTTGCTTGAAGCCAACAATAACAAACAGCCAATATTGGTTCAATAATGCTTACACTTTCCCTGGGGAAGGAAACCTGCAATTCTCAATTCAAATTGTACATCAAAACGATGTATAGTGCTTTGCATGTATACTTAGGCTGAATACTCAGATACTCTCATTACTAGATCTGGGAGGAGGACTGGGCATCTCTATTTTTAAAAAGTTGCACGTATGATTCTGATGTTGAGCCAACATTTAAAACCATTGTTTTTAATTCTGGGGATCAGATGGGCTTCAGAAAGTATTTCCCAAAAGCTAAACACAAAGAAATCCTAATATCTAAAAGTACCGAATCTTTATTTTAGCCAGTTAATCAATTTATGCATTGGTTAAGACCAGTGGACTAGTTTGCCAAGGATTAACAATCTTGATACAAGTCCCAGGGTTACTCCGTATGGGGTGAAGTTAAATATTAGGTAAAACGTGTATTGGTGATCAGCTGTGGATTTTACCTGTTCCACCCGTCCATCTGTACCAGCGTGAAGCTGTGTACTTGGTTTGATGAAAAACCTTTCCCTTAAACGAGATGTCTTGGTTTACTTATGTCAGGCATACTAATATTTGTTGTTGTTTTTACTGAAGTGTAGTTGATACACAATATTGATTGGTTTCAAGTGTACAACATAATGTTTCATCCATTCCGTACATTACAAAATGCTCACCACATTAAGGGTAGTTACCATTTGCCACCATGCAAATTATTACGATACTGTAAGGCACAAAAGTATTTGGAAGTCCCAGAAATAACAATACAAGACGATTTGGAAATTCTGGAAAGTGAAATAATCTCAAGTACTATTAAACTCATTTTGTCAGGTGTACTCTGCCTCCAGTCAGAAAGAACTAAGTGCTGGAAAACGGCCGCACTAATACACACATCAGCGGGCCGGATCGGGCAAAGACTGGCCCAGAGAGGCAGCTGCAGGCACTGGTGGCCTAGTACTGCTAGAAAATCAGGAGGAGAGGGAGGCTTTGGCAGTGCAACAATTGTGGGAGGAGGATTATCTGTCTGTTGATAACCAGAAGAAACGGGGAATCTTGGTGTTAGGGCACCGTTATCAGAGGCTCGATGCCCCCACAGACGATCCTGTTCATCTACTCAGAGGTGACCCTCCACTTATTCACTACCTGCTCGTTTTGTCCTCTAAACTTAGGTCAATGGCTTTCCTGGTAGCATCACTGATCTTGCAGGAGAGGGGTTATAGTGAGGGAGACCATGGATGGATCAGTGAAAACAGCACGGGAAAAAATAATTATTGTATATTCTTTGGGGTACGACAGGTCAATCTCTGTATCTGAATGATTGCCCAGGAGTGAAACCCAATCAAAAGAACCAACTGTTCGTCTGCATCCAAGGTGAAAGGGCATTTCTGAATTGCTTTACCTGGGAAATCTGTCAAGACCATCCTGCTAAGAGTAGGTGTGCTTCTTGCTGTTGTAGGTACTGATGGACATAAATGAACTGTAAGAACAGTTCATTTCTGGCACCCTCTGAGAAATGGTGCTCTCAAGATCATAGGAAACAATAAGAACAGTGTGTGCCTCGGCATCCCCTCTGAGAAAATGTGTTTATGTAAACATTCATTGTGCAGGAAGTGGGAGATCTATCACTCCACTTAAGAAATTGGAGAAAACAGCTCATTAAAGTCACATAGCATTCTAAGGTGAGAGAGAAACTATGAAAATCAAGAAAGAATATATAAACAAAAGGGCTGCATGTCTCCAATGGAAATTAGTTTAAAATGTATCAGGAAGGAAGTAGGGGGATGGGCAAAACAGGTGAAGGAGATTCAGAGGGACAAACTTCCAGTTATAAAATAATAAGTTGCAGGGGTGTAAAGTGCAACACAGAGAATATAGTCAATAATATTGTAATAACTATGTATGGTGACAGATGGCAACTACACTTAACATGGTGAGCATTTCATAGTGTATGTAAATGTTGGTTCACTCTGTTATAAACCAAAAACTATTATAATATTATGTCAGATATATTCAATACCAAATTAAAAATAAATAAAAAATTAAAAGAATAACTATAAAGATAAAATGTATCAGAAATAAAAATGAAATGTATTGGGAAGAAACAACTTAAAGCAAGAACTTAACCATAAGCTGTAATAACACTCATGAGGTATATCATAATGGAAGCCCTGACTGGAAGAGAGAAATGGTTTCGAGGAAATATGTATGGACAGATGGCGGTTAATATCAAGAATGAATTCATGGACTCAGTTTTTTAAATTATATTCAGCCCAGCTAAAACACATAGATCCTTTTCGAATGTGATTAAGGATGTACTCTAGGCAAGACAGTCAAAGATGGTATAAGATACAATCCTGTTCCTCAAGAATTGTTCTTAAAGTTTTGCGATTGATCTATCACTGAGTTGCAATTCCTTATCTAATCAGAATTGATTATCTGAACATCACCAATACTCTTTCTATAGCTTCTTTTTGATAAGGCGAAAAACCGCACTCCATTTGGCTAACAATCTTCCTTACCACGGAACCCCAAGTTACTCATCTAAGGGATCATTTTCAGTGCAGGTCCTCCTTTTTTTAAGTACAGTTTTGATACAGTAATCTTTTCATTTCTGGACAAGCTCTCCTTTCTCATCTTCTGTAACAAAATATTAGTTCTCTGGCTATTCCAGATTATCTTTTCCTTTGAGAGCTTACTGAAAATCCTATTTTAGGCCCTCTTTACTTCTCATTCAGCACATTAATGCTTGCACAGAGCCTGGAATATAGTAGAAAGCATACACATATATTTTGGATTAGTGAATCCAATCAATCATCAAGTTCTATAGATTTTTCACTTTCAAATCCAGAACATATGCATATTAAAGAATGGCACAGAAAATCAATTTTAAGATGCAAGAAAGTATTGATTTTATGTTCCTTTGCTTGGGAATAGCCAATTTATGAGAACATTACAATTTATAATAAATTGCTATCATAGCTGTAAATTTACATTTATTGGAATTTATTCAACTAATGTTTATGACCGCAGCAAGACTGTAAGCTTCATGAGGACAGAGAAAGTGTCCGCTTTTATTTCCCCAGAAATACCTGACTCAGTATATGCTCAATAAGTATTTGTAAAACCTGTGGAATGAAATGAGGGAATAGCAGGTCTGCATCTGATTTTACATACTGCTTGAAATGCTGAAAGTTGGGTGACGTGACAGGGAAGTAATAAATACCAAAGCCCTGTGAGGTTTAGGTTCATAGCAGTGGTACCAGACAAGGGATGATCTCATTGGTAAGGGGAAATAAAGCTAAGCTCAGGGCTGCCCGCTGGATAAATATCTTGTACAGAAGCAGGAGGCGGGGGAGGGCACAGGAAAGCTGGGATACTCACTGAAGGAATTTCTGTACTCACTGAGAGTGGAGGGTGATGTAAATAATCACTGAAACCTACGTGACTGAGAATGACATGTCACAGCATGGTAGGTCCGAATAAGGGATTCAAGAATGCCTAATTGTGGGGAAGAGGGATAAGTAATAACATAGTTTTATTCTGGAAGGAAAGTTCTCCCTAACATGGACGGTTTGGGGCTGACCTTTATGTGTGCTGAGACCACATAGAACTTTAGGACAAATTAGAATCAAAACTGTTCTGAAATAAAGCCTCCTCTGTCTAATCTTTCCACATTCTTGGGCTACTAGAGGCAGCTTCTGAGCTTGCCAGATTATTTTTTCTCCTGCACGTTCCCTTGTTAATCCTCTTTTACTAGGGCCAGGTCCTTGATAAAAATCTTTATGGCATCCCATGCCCTAGTCTTTCCAAATTGAATCCCTCAAATCTACCCCCACCCACCTTTCAATCTGATCTTCCATTACTCCTCTACCAGCCTTTTCCACCACCAAACTAATTCAGTATGCCTTTAATTTCCCTCTTTCCCTCTTTTTCTTCTTGAGTTCTTTTATTCATTTTAAATGTTCACAGAAATATCTGAGTAAGTGTTTAGAAGTTCTGTGGGATCACAAACCCAGTGGGGACCAGGACTTCTTGAGTGTTGATTCTGTACCAGAATACTACTGCACCAAGTGCTTCTCTAGGTTTATTAATCACAACAGCACTATGAAGATAATTATACTGTTATCCTCGTTTCCAAATGAGGAATCAGAGAAATGGTGAGCTTAATTTTCCAAGATCACCACAGAGTTAGGAAAGACTATGTATCTGAGGCATATATTCATTCAATGAACATATAATTAGTGTTTACCAAGTTCCTCCTGTGTCAGCTTATGTCCTGTTGTGCCTCAGGGCTGGACCAACCCTGAATTTCAGTCAAACCAGTCTACCACCTGTTTTATAACATCTTTATTTCTGATTCTGTATTCTCCTGCCTGAAAAGTCCTTCTCTCTCTTTGTCTTTATCTTAGCCTTCCTTCAAGATTTCATTGGAACTGCCCTTCTCCATGAAGCCTTTCTGCTGTACTTCAGAGGATGGCTACTTCTCCAGGCTCTGCTGACTACTGCAAATAATTTCTCTGAAGTCCAATGAAATTCTGCCAGATACTACTTTTTAATGATTTTGGTGTGTGTGTTAACAGATCATAAACCACTTAATTGGAATCATACCACATATTCCTTTATGCCATCCATAGAACTTAGCAGTGCCCAAGTCCTAAATATTTCTACTAAGTTCTAGAATAGAACTCACCTCTATGAAATTGACTTTGATAATTTTTCTATAGATTCCCCACTGTTTAAAAGATGTCTTCTTTCTTTGTCTACATTTCTTATTATTTAGAGACCTATTTAGAGATACAAGGGTTTTTTCAAATTTTTTAAATACTAATTTTCAAGTCTGGGTCATGAAAGATGCAAGAAAGCTACTCAGAAGGGATGTTTGAAATGATGGAGAACTGTGAAACCTGAACATTATTCTTCTTTTCATGATACATGAAATTGTTTTGAGTGAAAGGAGACTAAAAGGAAGGTATTGTTTTGGTTTTTGTGTCTAAATTAATTTAATGGCATGTTTAAAAAATGACAATTCAAATGCCTTTGAAGTAGAAGATATATTTCATTACTCTTATTATTGAACTCAACGATACACCCACCCCTCTGAAATGGGCCCAACTCTCATTAAATTAATTTCAAAATATCTTTGTTTCTTTTAATTATACATGCCCATCTCCTTTGTAAGTCGTTTTATTTGATTTAAAACATTCCGGTTTTCCTCTGACATGTCTTTAGTCTCTTGTAAGCTCCTTGGAGAAATTTTGCAATACTCTAGCACAGAATGTCACCTGTCCACCTGCTCAAAACCCCTACTGAACTCAAGAAGCTGCTGTTTCTCTGGCTTGTGTCAGACCCTGGCACCTAGATTTCCTTCTCCAGGCTGCTGACAGCAAGGTTCACAGACGACTTTGCCTCTGGCTTTTCTCTCTAGACACCAGGTCAGCTGGGGTTCCGTAGCTGGCAAGCCTTCTCCTTTCTCTTTCTCACGCCCAAGGTCATGTCCTGTAAGACCGATGGCCAAGGCCGGAGCAGATGGAGAGTTTCTCTTTGGCAGATGTGGATCTATGCTGAACAGCTGCAGTAAACAGTTATGGTTCAGAAAGGGCCCTGGACTCACGGTGACTGTGGTTGTGCGTGTCTGTCCTGCCTGCTCCTTAGCACGGGTGTAACCATGGGCAAGTCAGCACGCATCCCAGGCTTCGGTTTAATCTCCTGTGAGATAAACATGAAACCTACGTAGCAGGATGGACGCAATAACTACCCAAAGTAATGAATGCAAAAAATAAATAAAAAACAAACAGGCAAGAAAAAAAAGAAATGGAAATGGGCACAGGAAAAATATAAACTTAACTTCTAAATGTGGGGATTTTCCCATTTCTTCCTTTTAGTTTACCACTGAACAAGAAATAGGTCAGCACGTTTCCTTACAGCTGAAGTCTCCTGGGATCAACTAACATTCTGAAGTTAAACCACTCAGAGTAGCCTAGAAATTCAAAGGCACACAGAAAGTTTTGTGAGCTCTTAGAAAGCAAAAAGAAAATGAACTGAAATAATAACTTATGCCAAAAAAATGGTTTTACACCTCAGCCAGACAGGTTTTGCATCTTTTCTGTCTGTCTGTCCATCACTTCCGTTATACCCTGAGGAAGGCAGGAGGAGAGGCACATAGTGAGGCTCTGACAGCGAGATAGAACTATAATAACTCAGTGTCACTAGTAAATGGATCACAGCGTCACCTTATGTATCTGTGAGTCACCTTATAGCTGGTATAGCACTTTGTCATTTGTGGTTTCTGTACTTACAAGTCATTTGATGTAGTTATGTGTCCAAAAAAATGTACCTTCGTTGATCCCAACTACACAGATTCTGAGCCTCTAGAGTTTTGACTGGAAACCAAAGGTCTAATTTGTTGCCTGCATGGGTGCCATTCTTCCTGTTATTGTCTGGGGGCCCCAGAGGACGTTCATGTGCAAACTCAGCATGTCAACAGACTGACCACCGCTGAGGGGCACCGACTTCTAGCAGCTCATCTAGACAAATGACGCCTAAAGCAGGAACTTGGATGAAGCCTCCTTTGAGTAGCGGTCACGGGCGTGAGGGCAGCCTTATTCCACCCAGTGCTAATTTTCAAGGCACTGGGAGCTGCTTCCCAGTGTTACATTCATGGAAGAAGATTCCTTGGCTGGGGCTCTTGAGATTAAATCTATTTAATCGGCGCTGCTTCCCAGTCATGAAGCAGAGTAGATGTCACTCAGAGTGCTACTTTGGGGAAAAAAGAGGTGTAAGATTATGGAAGCAATTTATCTCTTTGAAAAGATTCCAGCATCCTGATACCCTTGAGGTCAAACTCACAGCAGAACAAGAGAAGATGAATGTGGGGCCCGGTTCCACATGAATTCCAGAAGTGAGTTCTTTCCTTTGTCAGCAAGTTCTAGATGCCTAGTGCAGGCAGGGTAATCTACTGAACACTGAATATAAACAAGGTCAGCAAATCAAATGAAGCCCCTACCTCCGGGAGCTTGCAAATACGGTTAAAGAGGAAAAACAATACTCCATAACTAACTTTTACAGGACCCTCAAGCACTAAGAGATAAAACCCAGTATTCTATAACTTAACAAGGCCCTGTTTTAATTCCCCAACAGATACAAACCTATCCTTAAAGCCTTGTTTTAGTCACCTGCCTGGTAAGGCAGCCTACACCTCACTTTAACCTTGTTTTGCAGATGAGAAAACTAAGGTTCAGAGAGGTTAGGTTATTTTGTCAATAGGCTTTATCTGTACACCACTGCATCTCTAAATCCCAGAACAGAGTATGTGCGCCAAAAGAAAAAAAGTCAAGTGCATGATTTTAACCAAGATCAAGATGATAATAAACAACACCTTGTGGGGTTGAACTCCTATCTCCTGATTTGGATATGCATTCTGAAGCTCTAGGGTAGCTTCCTTCTTGAATAAATTAGTGTGGAGAATCTAAGACTTAGAATCAGAAGGCATCTCAGAGCTCATCAGGCCTGCAGATACACCTTAGTATGGGCAATAAAACATTTGGTACAGGATTATCTTGCATACGCACAAAGATTCATGCACATTTTCAGGTGAGAAATTTATCAGAACTGGTATCTTTGGAATCATCCTGTGTATTGAAGAATAGATAAATAGGATTTTCTGATTCTTGCTGTGATTTCTGTGAGTTGGGGATTTGCTGCATATTTGAAGGTATGTTTTCAAAGAGGAACTATCTCTTTTTTGTATTATCTAAAATAGTTATGAAAATGTCAAAACCAAGAGAAATGCTCTACGATATCATCTTAATTCCAGTCGCATTTATGTATTACAACCTCTGTAAAATGCCTGCAGTTTATTAATTAGTCCTGCCTGAGCAGTTTTTTAGGTCGGTTTAGGCAGTCATATATCACTTAATATCTTATGTCCCAGGTACTGAACTAGACCCTGGGAGGCTACATCAAGGGAAATTAGATACACATTCTCAGGAGACTGAATGGGATGGTGAAGAGTAACAGTAACTATGACTCAAAACAGGAGAAAAAGGAGTATCATACCAGTGATGCCAGTAACATGCTTAAGCTTTCTAAGTAAATACCACATGAGGAGGGGGAATGGTAGAAATGTCTATAAATTAGGTTTTTAAGTTGGACTTTGAAGAATGAGTAGGATTGTGACTCACTGAGATGGGAAAGAATTCGTTCACGCAGTATTTATTGAGCACTAGTAAGCAATAGGAACTATGGCTATGGTGATGAACATGACACACACAGCCCCCTGTCCTAATAGAGTAAATGGACAAAAAATAATGAATGTGTAATTATGTAAAATACGATAGTAAAATAAATGGTGTATTGGGGAAATGTGGAGGGAGGAGGACCGAATCTATTTCAGAGTATCTGGCAAGGCCTGCTTGACTATCTAACAATTAAGCTAAAACCCAAAGATTGAGTAGAAGTCAGCTAGGTGAGGCGAAGCAAGCGAAGTTGTCCAGACAGAAGAAACAGTGCATGCAAAGACCGGAAGGGAAAGAGGACATGTGACTCCCAGGAACTGAGTTAAACTCAGACCGTTAGCTCAAAAGAGCAGAGAGTGCCAGATGTGAGCAGAGACTGACCTTGGATGGACTCGTCAGCTGTTTCCAGAGAGTAATGGAGCCTTTGAAGGAATATAAATGGAGATGTAACATGATCAGATGTGTATTTGGGAAGGAGCATTCCAGCTCTAGGAAGCTAGGAGACCAGTGACGACGTTTATGGAGCAACCCCGGAGTCTGCATGACAAATAATGGCGGCTCGGATCAAGACGACAGCAATGGTGGTAGACAGAGGTGGGCAGATTCAGGAAATAGTAGTGGCAGAAAAATTAACGGAATGTGGTGATTAATAGAATGTGAAGGCATGAGGGATGGGGAAGTGTCAAGAGTAACTCAGGTCTCTCAGTTTCCTGACCAAGATGGGAAAGACTGGAAGAGACACAGATTGGGGGGAAAACCCTGGTTGGTTTTGTCTTGAATATGTTAACTTTAAGGTTTCTGAGAAACATTCTATTGGAGCAGGTTTCCTCTGAGAGGAGAATCAGAAAAGGACAGAGGCATGGAAGACACGGAGGCCTCCCTGAAAAGAGTCTGGCTGGGGAACAGGGACCAAGGAGAGACGCGGGAGGAAGGCCAGTGCCAGGACCAAAGGAGGGCTTGGAAAGCCAGGTGGAAGTAGAGTATGCACTCATTCCCATTAAAACATTATTAGAGAGAATTCCAGCCGCATCACCCTTGGTGTGGGGAAAGAGTAAAAATATCAGTTTCCTGAGGAAATTAGGGTCTCTACTGAAAAGGACCCCAGGAACCTGAAAGGTTGATAAAGCCTCTCCAAAATCCCCATTTCTTCCACTGTTTGATCAGATCAAACTCAGAGCGTTCTCAGCAGTGCTAAATTCTTCACTCTAATGCCTCAAAAATGACTTTGTCCCTTCTTGGAGAAACTTGCACTTCAGGTAGATTTTGGCAACATAACTAGCTCCAGAGAAAATGACAGTAATAGCTTCCTGCCTTCAATTTGAACTACTTTTCTCTTCTTTGTGGGCCTGGTAATTTCTTGGTTCTCAAATATGAAGAGTAGCTCCTATATTTACAACATATGTCCTCAAGTTCTACCTATTTTTAATTGCAGATATCATGTGAGGTAGGCGGAGCAGAGACAATTAATCCTTTTTGTAAATATCAGGAAAGTAAGGTTTCGGGACATTGAGTGATTCACCCAAGGACACAGCTCAGTCAGGACATGAGAGCAGGTGTTCTGATGCTAGGACTCACCTTTCTTCTTCAGCTGATAAGGATTAGGGTGTTTTTCATATCTTAAACCAGACGTGTATTACGTAGTACATGTGCTAGTCAATTCCACTTCCTGTAGGTAGAGCAAACGTCAATGACGAATGATGGCAGTTCTTCCCACTGATTTGAGGTTCAGCCTCTGATCCTTGTCAACATAATAATTCAGATAGCTACTCCCTGTGAAACTGAGCTGGCATACGATGAAATCTATTTTCGATGCTTACCTTAGGTGCTTGAATTTTTAAGCAGGACCCTGAAAAACCTAAAAGTTGTATAGGCATTAAGTCATGACTTTTTGTTTGTATACTAAGTAGTTTTGAGATCTTGGGATGTCACTTTGCAAATCAGAGTCTAGCTTCCTCGCTTAAAAAAAATGGATGATGTCTAAGGTTTCTTCTAGTTCTGACAGTCAGTAATTTTATGAAAGTCTCAGGCATGGTGACAGGATGGGTTACTGGGAAGCAAGAGTGACCTTCCCCTTATCCCTCAGGTTTCATTGTGTAGGGTCTCGCTTGCCTTATTTTCTCCCTAGTTCAGTTTTGCTAACCACTGTTTGTCTCACAGCTCGTCCTGGCCCATAGAGTGCTGAAGAAGACTAATTGATTCCTTAAAATGTAATACACGAAACTATCTCTAGCATCCCTTTTGGTCTCTTAACAGTTGGGATTACAATACTGCATACAGATTAGAAAAGTCAGAATGGTTTAGTATTTAAAAGGCAAGGAGTTTTGAGTCAGAGAGAACTGGGTTCAACTCCTGAATTTATCTTTGATGGGTGACAGGCAACTTTGGTGAAGGTAACATCCCTAAGCCTTGGGTTCCTCATCTTTTAAACAGATATACTATATCTAACTTGTGGTGTATGCTATCTGAATTAGAAATATGTGTGTAAACAGTTTCTGTTAGAGTGTGGCATTCTGAAGATAACGCTAAATGTGATTATTTAGGGATCTTTAACAGTTGAAGGCATTACACGTCTTCTTATGTATGTACCCACCCTGTAAACTTAAAGTGGTATATTTGGGTTCTAAATATACCCCTCAGATGATTTGTGAAGATTTAATATTAGCAGAGCCTATCCATTCCCACAGCCTCTTCTATGAAAATAAAGCTTTATGGTATGTAAAGCCATGACTACAGCCTTTGACATTAACTCAAGGGCTGTGATCCCTGAACAAAACACACACCCTACCATAGCCCCAGATACAGGAAAGTAATATAACATCTCTCAAGGCCACCAGCCTGGCCTGATCTGAGCCCAGATGGCCGGCAGGGCAGCGCAGTGCCTGTTCATTCCGACTGTGTGTTCCTAGTACCAGATAAATGGTCATGTTTTAATCCCACGACTTCATGATCAAAGGAAGCTTTGTCTGAGACGAAATAAAGGAGAAGAGTTTAGATCGGATGCAATATTTATCCACTGAAGAGTCACTGTAGGTTTGAAAGCAAATATCATTACTGGGAACACAACCCCTTCGGATCCTATTGAAGCATGCTGACCGTGTGTAAAGCAGAGCGACAAGAAAAACTGGGTTTTGATGGAGGAGGAAGAGCAGCAGGGTAGCTCTGTGGGCTCAGGAGCAGGGCGGGGCTGCTGGGGGGCTGCAGGCCGTTCACCCAGCCCTGCCCGATGCGACCGAGAGACTTAAGGCGAGTCCTCATTCCTGCATGCCTCTCATCTCTCTAGCCATGAAATGTGGACAACTAGTAAGAATCATCATGGGCCATCCAAAAGCAAGGGCATGCATGAGTTGGGAGTGAGTGTGAGGTATTAAAATATGTTAACGTATTTTATACAACCAAGACCGCCCTGACTTGGTGACTGCTGCTGAAGAGGTTTTTACCAAAATATCTCATGTCCCACAAGCACTAGCCTCCCCTGGGACTCTAAATTCCTATGATTTGGGATTTTTCTCTTGGGATTAAGAAGACATTGTGTCTCTAAGAACCCCATTTTTATAATCTAATTAGCCCACAGGAGGAATAAGTATTATTTATCTTTTAATATATTTGTGTGTGACACAAAGACCTAATAATAATAAAGATATAAAGTAGATTGGTTTTGATGGAGATGAGATGGGGGAAGGATAGGTCGGCAACGTGAGGCGCAGTACATAAGACAGGCTCAGGTGGCCAAAGTGGGTGACGGAGAAAAGGCAGAAAAGTTCCAGACAGGTGGATGCAAGAAGTGTGAAAAGCTGAGAAAGATATCTCCAAAGGGACCATAAGAGGGGGCAGAATACGGCCTCCTTGTAGAGTTGCTAGCACTTTCTGCATGAAGTCAAGGCATCAAACTTGAATATTAGGTCAAAATTGTGCTTTGCCTTCAAGTGGCACGGTGCCAGCGCAGGGAGACTGAGATGAGACTCATTTCCCTATGTCTTGGTTCCCTAATTTGTAAAATGAGGAGATTGGAACAAATGATCTCTGGGAGCCGTTATAAGGCTAATCTGCCATGTCGTTATCTGTCAAGAATGACAGCTCCAGTGCGGGAATCTTACTGCTTTCTCCACACAGGGGTCATGTAGACATAAATAATGAATCATGATATGTTTCTGCTGAGCTCACACACGACCTTAGCATCCTTTTCAAGGAGGTGGCCACTGGTAATAATCTATCTGAGATGGCCAGGAGTTAAATTCCATTTGCCATCGCTGACAAATGTTTTTAAGTTCCCAAACTGCCTCAAAGACTTGCACAAATGATGACAGTGGCTCCAAAATGTGGGTCAAATTCTGCCTCCGTGACTGAGTAAATCATATGGAGAGTAAGTGGGCAAAGCCAGCTGCAGGAGGTGGAGGGTGGGGTGCTCAGCTGACGCCTGAAGTCATTCGAAGAGGTGTGTTCGCTTGTTCCTCACATTTCCAAAGCTACCGCCTTATTCCAAGGCTTAGTGTCTTCCTCTGAAATGAAAACTGCCCTGAAAGTAGTCCAAAGAGGGAGATGACATAGTGTGCCTAAGAATTTAAATTCATGACAGGGTGATCTGGTGTAAATGATCTTATGAGCAATAGTTTCCACATCTTTAGAGATAAAAATACTTCATAGGGTTGTTGCAAAAGGTGAATAAGATAAAGTGAAAGTGCTCTGAAAAAATACAAAGACATACACACAGATCTGATTCTAGTACAAGCCCCTCATCAGCTAGCACCTTTGGAGAATTTGACAACCAATTAGGATTCAAAAATGAGCCACAGGGCAGACATTCTGGTGCCAAGGAAAGAAAAGAACAGTGACAAGGGAAGCACAGGGACATGAAATGTGACTGTTTTTTATCAAGGTGACTTTCTCCTCCCATCCTCATTGGATTAGTACTTGTTCAACAAAGTGCCTCTGAGGGTCCTCATGGAATAACTGCCAAAACTTTTATGTGCTCTTCTCAAACTCAGCATTTTTGATTAATTCTGCTGTACTCGTCGGCCATTCATCTTAACCTCAGGACGCTCTTCCAGTTGATAGAAAACATACAAACTCCAGACCACCTGCCACTGGTTGAAAAGCTCAGTGACCCAAGGTCAGTGAAGCATGTTTGTAATTTTAGGGCATTAATAAACTCCCTGGGTGTCTTAAAAGTTCTGTTCCTTTCTCTTTTCAGCAAGGTGTTGGTTGGGAAGGAATTGCTCAGTCTTTCCTTCCGTGTATCTAAGGCATCTGGCTCAACCCACTACAAGCAGTACAGAAGGTGACATCATGGTCCTCTCAGACCTAGAATTACCCCTACAACCATACAGGAGTCAGAAAAGATACTATTAAACAGAATTTTGCCACTACTTCCTTTGCTATGTCTTTGATATACCTGGTGTGAGAGCAGCGTTCTGGGAAACTTTCAGGAGAAACAAAAAACATCTTGAAAAAGTGGCAAGGAAAATCAGAGAGAAGGACAATAGGGGCAAATCTAAGCCATTGTTTGTCTACTTGTATGTAAACATATTGAACAGAGCTGAAATATAGCAGAGACCTAAGTAAATGATCCTTAAGAATGGTTTATGGATTATAGATTGAAATAGGAAAAAAACATCAGAAGCTAAGGGGTCTTGCTTCCAAAATATTCATCTTCTTTCAATGCTAAGGATCTTTGAATGGAAAGGTCTCCAGATCACTTGACCCTAAATCTTGTTTTGGGTAAGTATATGATTCTCCTTTTTGTAACTGAGACTAATGAATCCCAGAGAAGTAAAGTGGCCAATTGATAATGGATGACATAATTTTTCCTACATTTCTTGCCACTATAGCACAAAGTGAAGAGACCAACAGTTTGCATGCCTTCAGAGGAGTTGAGAGAGAGAAGTGGGAAATGAAAGAAAGTTCTACCTACCTACTAGTCATAGGGCCACCAATACAGTTTTTTTAAAAGAGGTAACTTTGAAATGAACGTATAATCAATTCTCTTTAGAAAATTGTAGAGAACTTAATGTATAGTGAGTTATTAGTTCCTACCATGTGTTTTCATGGTTGACAACAAAATTTTTATGGCAAAGTTTTCATGGTAATCCTTAAACAATTCACTGGAGTCTGTCTATTGGCAACAGTCATGTTTGGTCACTTTTCATCCTACCACCAAGTGGATGGAATACAGGGAAAGATTCTCAGTAACACATTCAAGTTCATAATCAGAGTTGGAGGCAGGACTGAAAAAAGAGAAGTAGATTTTTACTAAAAGTAGAACTTATTAGAATATATATATTAAAAATGTGAACAGAACCAACAGAACTAAGATAAGGGAGAGGGTGGAAAGATAATCTCGAGGAGGAGTTGGTGCTAATTCATCTCTGTAATTTCTCCTGCGCTTAGCACAGGGCTTAGCCCATAATAGACTCACAAAAATTAAATTTTTTAATTGACCTGAATCTGATCAACTAAGATCAGGAGCTGTTTTCTGATGGCTTTGCCGTAGCCGTGAAGAAATTTAAAAAAAAGAGGCTCCCGATAGGAAATATTAGCCAGCATCCACAAGGCGATTCCAGAAAAACCATAAGACTTTCAAAAGCATAGTAATCCAATAAATTTTCTGGAAGAAACAAGAATAAAAATGAGAATACCTATGTGATCATAAATAAGAAAGTTAACCTTTTTGGAACTCAGTTTGACTTTAGATTGACAAGGTCATGATTATGCCTCTTCCAGACTGAACACTCTAAAATTCCAAATAATTTGTATGTGTATGTGTGAGTGGACAGCTTAAGAAACTGACAGCAGAATATTTCCTGCACCTCTATATTTTGGAGACTTGGAGAACAGCTGGCTCTTTTTAAAGAAAATACCACATTGATAACACTGAGCTCTTTTGGTTATGGAATTCGGGGAATGTTAAATATGAGATAATTTCAGCTCTCCAGAGAGAGTTACACTGTAGTCTGGCCATGATTTAGCTATCACTTCTGAGAGTGTCTATGAGAAAAGTGTTCATAACACCATTTCGGCACCATGACCTCTTACCCATCAATTCAGTTTCCAAACAGTGGCTCCTGGTGGTTCATATCTGTGTAACTAATAGGACTAGGTCATCGTCCTTCACCCCTATAAAATTAAAATTCAAGTGGGGTATTTGGACATGTGAGTAATGATAACAAAATATGCTAAATGTCATAATAAAATAAGTTGATTTTATAAAAAGTGCTCAAGTGACACAGAAGAAGATAGGTATCTCTCCGCCTCTAGGGGCCTGTGTCATCTCACTCACAGAAGGGTCAAGCATGGACGCCTGAAACCAAAGAAAAGGAAGAAAAAGGATAAGATTGGTTCCACTATGTTAATATAGTTTATAACACCTGTTTGACCTGAACATAAAATTGAGAAGTCAAAGGAAAGTGTGCAATATAATGACAAAGTTCTTAGCATATGGCGCAAAACCTGAGCTGGATTTGAATCTTTGCTCTGTTATATTCTGGATGTGACTTAGGGTGGTTAATTAGTCCCAAGTTCTGTTGCCTGTCTGACTAAAAAAAAGAGAAATATCTGTTTCACTTGGTTGTTTTGGGGTCGAATGAGGTATTTATGTGCATTATGTAGCATGATCCTAACTCAGTAACTGCTAAGAAGACTAGTTAGATATAAAATATAACTTTTGGGGACATGTTAATGAGAATTACAACACAGATCCTATTTTTTTCCCCCTCATATTGTTGATGGTTTCCATGTAAACCATCCCTTAGTTTTGTGCACTGAATATACCAGTGTAGTCCTTTGGAAAATGCTTCTTTCCTCAAAGAGGGACAGACCCTATGGAAAATAACCAATTCTGAAATTGGCCATGGAGATTAAAGACCTAGGGAATGTAGTCAGTAACACTGCACTACCTTTGTATAATGACATATAGTCATTACACTTACTATGGTAAGCACTTAGTAAAGTGTATAATTGCCAGATCACAATGTTGTAGAGCCGAAACCAATATAATATGATATAGCAACTGTATTTCAATAAGAAAATACTAAAAATAAATATTTTACCTTGTTAAACACACAATCTTATCACACACAATCATTTAGAACTTTAACTGCAGCAGTTAGAGGAGTTAAGCGTTGATTGTCTTAAGGCTTGATGTGTGTCCAAAGAACCTAAAAGGAAAACTAAATAACTAGGAAAATATATGTTACAGGTGTCTGTTTGATCATCCTCCTTAATGAATGAACAACTACCAAGAAAGATCACCGTCACCTTGGGGATGATATATCTAAGATGTCATTCTGTGATACTTTAGGTGGAAGAAATATGAATGAGGACCAATTTTCTGTTTAGAACATGACACTATATTGTATAAAAAAACTACCAACACACATAAAAATGTTTTCAAATCTCTTGAGACTCACATAAAAGTAATCTTGTATGGAAGACAGTCTCTGCAGTGACAACATCCTTTCAGGCTATGGCATCAGGCCACACAGAGCCCACCAAACGTGGGACACCCTTGACCCATAAAATGCTAGTTTCCTAAAATAAATCTAAAAGCTTTAATGAGCACCCAAAGGCCTGCACTGTGACTGATAAGGGCTCAGGTCTTTGCTCTTGCTCTAGACTTTAAAATCCCAATATCTAAATCTAATGAAACTTGTGAAATTCAGAGTCTAGGATAAAAGGCAAGCCTCAGATCTGGGAGAATTCTGTATTTAGCTCATTTGAAGTAAAGATTTGTAGACTATAGATCTCATGTGTTATCCCTTGGTCTCCTTTCATTTCAAAACATGCTTCAACATCTCATTTGACATTGGATATTACATACCCTAGAACAGAAACTTTTTTGTGGATTAGGACTAATTGGGCTTTCAGTTGAATTGGCTGTTAAATTCATGGCCTAGCTATCAGCGGGGAGCTGGCTATTTTTGATCACAAACACACAGAAAATATATTGACAAATATGAAAGAGAATCTTTAAACAAACAGACCTTACACTGTTTAATGTTTATAAAGTCTTTTTTGCTTTTTCTTTTGTACATGAGAATATCTAACATTAACTTTAGAAACTGTCTTGGGAGAAAAGACAGGAAAAACCATCTGTGGATAATTAAACAACTTCTATCCATGAAGCATAATGCCCATCCAGCAAGTTGGCCTGAAGTAGGTCCCTTTCCTCTCTTCCTTATAGTCCTCATTTTTAAATGTGAAGGTGTCCTTAAAAGATGTAAATTCCACCTGGCTCCTAATCAAACTGTCACTTATGGTATTGGGAATCATAATTGTTTTATCTCCCTATGAGGACATTGGTGTATTCATTTTTTTTTTTACATTCTTACACCTATTAAATATTTAACAAATACTTATTGAGCACCTAATATGCACCAGACAGATGGACACCAGGGATATGATAATGAAAAACCCAAACAGCAAAAATGTCCACTGCCCTGAAATTGACATTCTAGTGGGGGGGGGGAATAAATAAAGGTAAGCAGGCAAATGATAAACTGAGCAGAGAAATTCAAAACAAGAAAGGAAGCGTAATGCCTTCAGTCAAGTAGGATGTGACAATTTTAAACAGAAACCCTCACCGAAAAGGTGACGTTTAACCAAAGTTCTGAAAGAGGTAAGAAGTGAGGCATGTGGAAATTTGGGAATAGAACACTCTAGTAAAAGGCAACTGCAAATGCAAACAACCTGAGGAAGGAGCGAGTGTGTGCATGTTCCAGGAATGCCTAAAAAAGCCCAGAACGAGCGGCGTGGACCGAGCAAGATCAGTAGAAAGTGAGGTTAGAGAGAGAATGGGAGAGCTGAGAGTCTGAAGTCTTGTAGGTTGCTATGTAGGTGCTGGCTTTTGCTCTCAGTGAGATGGAGAGCTACTGGACGACTTCGGGCAGGACGTGTCACATGATCTGACTCTCCCTGTCTGCTTTGTTGAGGCGGAGGGCAGATCAATTAGAGGCTGATGTATAAGAACCCAGGCAAGTGGTCATCACGGCTGCACCCAAGGCTGTGGCAGCGTCACTAGCGAGTGGTCAGATTCTGGATATATTTGAAAGTATTGCCACCGCGATTCACTGCTGGATTGGATGTGGATGTAAAAGAAAGAGAGAAGTTATAGACGATTTCAATATGTTTATTTTGAACACTGCAAATCATTTGAACGAGTCTTCAGGAATTGGAAAGATGATAGAATACAGACTGAAATCAGGCAGGCTGGCTTTGAAGTCCAGCTCTGCCCTGGGGCGTTTAATACTTCTTTCCATTTTTCACTGTAAGGTGGGATAATATTACTCTTTACCTCATATTAGTTTTTGAGGGTTATACAATATTCATAAAGTTCTCAACCTAGTACCTGGCACATAGTAATGCCTATATAAATGTTTACTATTGCTATTGGTTTTATGTTGAGAAAGACTGTGGGGACCAGGTTTGGGGGAAGACGTTTGGGATTTAGATTTGGGACATGTTAAATTTGAGGCTAGTTTAAGATTTCTATCAGCATTCCAGCTGTAGATGTTGGGGTCAGTTTTATATATATATGTATATTCTCACAAACATACATGAATCTAATGTTTAAATTTAAATGGCATAAATGTATAGGTGGTGCTTAAAGCTTAATACTGGATGAGGGCAGCAAGAATGAAGGTGGGTTAGGAGCACACAGGCCTGGGGCTCTCCAGCATTAAGGGAAGGGAGGCAGAAGACTGTCCTAGAAACCAGATGGATCATTTTAAGGACGAGGGAGTAATCAACTCAGTGAAATCTCTGGTTCATCAAGCAAGAAAAAGACTAAGAATTTACTACTGGATTTAGCCAGGTGGACGGTCATCATTCAAGAACATTTTGATAGCATGGTAAGGGTGAAAGTTTGATAGGAGTGCACAGAAGAAAAAGGAAAAGAAGATTTGGAGATAATCAATGTATAAAGTTGAGTAAAAAAGTTTTGCTGTGAAAAACAATAAAGAAATATGGTGGCACCTAAAAGACAAAGTGAGAACAAGAGGCTTATATTAATGGGGGAGATCAGAGCATATTTGTGTCCTGATAGGAATGATACAGGAGAGAGGAGAAAATTAATGACGGCTGAGGAGAGACAAAGATAAATCATTTCCATCCCACCTCTGCAACTGGAGAGAAAGGAGAGCTGGTTCAGGAGAACCCTCAGCGTGATCTCGGGCACTCAAGGCTGGGAATCCCCACGCCACCTAGAAGTGTCGAGGTGAGTACATATTGTCCTGCCAACTTCAGGAAGAACTCTTCAGACTTTTGCTTCCTAGGGAAGGGGGACATGTCAGAAAATATCACCCATCTAGCCCATTACTCTCCAGTTCATATGAAATCCAGCAGAGAACTAAAGCCTCAGGCCTCTAAACATCTCACCCCAAATTGTACCAGCCTCTATCTTCCTTTGGCAAGAATATTGGCCTTTCTTTAGCAGGAACTCAATAAACAGTCCCTGCCAATTTCTAGGGACTTCACCAGGACTGGCTTGCTGAACGCTCAAGAGTACTAGTGAGAAGAGTATTACCATTATTTCTATTTCAGAAATGAGGAAACTGAGGTTCTTTGTGGATAAACTGCTCTGGAGATTTTACCTGAGATCCAGCAGACCTAAGAACCTGAGTGCTTCCTCTAAGGACCACCCACTTTATGCCCACCCCATTCCAGGCCCGTCGTGAGGAAGGATGAACAGCAGTGGTAAAAAGGGGACTGACCCTCAGACTCAGTTCTTTTCTCCTGAAAGAAAATAATATGCAGAGAGTTCCCTGAATGGGAAGGATGATGGCTGAAATGGACTGATGTGTTTATGTAAAACTGGGATATAATTTTGCTCTGTAACTCATTAGTCTGCAAACACCGACAAATGTGAACTTCATGACACCTTCAAAAAGATTTGTGTGCCTTATTCACTGTCATCTCAGAAGTTTGAGAGTCCAATATTTCATTAATGTGAAAACCGTCACTGAGTCTGGGAACTAGCTGCACATGTTTAGAAAGGAAGACTCACAAAGCCTAGGTTTGCTGCTGGTATCAGGAACTTTTACATCAGCCTGGGTGGGTGGGAATGTGATAGGGAAAGTCACATACTCTCAGAGAACCTAGAAGCCTGGGAACCTGAATTCTTCCTCTGAAAGCAGCTCCAGATGCTTCTCCCAGAGCTCTCCACTAAGGGGAAAATACAGCATGATCAATCACTTAAGACATATTTATCGAGTCCCTACTATGTGCCACGTACTATTGTAGATGTGACAGGTGCACATTCTGCCTTTCTTTGTGTAATTTTAGCCAAGAGACATAATCTCTCAGATTTCTGTTTTTCCCTCTGCAGCATGAAGATCACGGGGTTTGACTTGAATGGTCAAGTAATTCCGGGTTAAGGATACTTGGCAGTCCTTATGTGACCCACATTAGTGAGCTCAGAGTAAGCAAGACATCCCCCTCACTCACTGGTGGCCATAAATGAGATGACCCCAGAAACAGAAGAGTGAGTGGCCTCAGGTGAGCTGTTGCCTATCTTACCTATAACTTCCTTGTAATACTGATAACAATGATAACGTGCCCACCTCAAAGGGTTAGTGAGGATTAAAGGGCCTGGATAATGTAAATCACCCAGTTTAAGGTCTAGCATCCTCAATCAGTTGGCCTATTACTATAGAGTGTTTGAGCTCTTCAAATTAAAGGTATGTGAAATCCAAATTACTTTCAGATCCTTCCTTTCCTGTTTCCTGGAATTCACCATGTTCTCATGGGGCCAACGCAGGGAGATTTTTCCCACTCACACCTGACTTCCTGGGAATTCCCAGATCCCCTTTGTCAGCCCCTATCACAAAGCAGTGTTTGTTAAGAATTCTGTTATAGTTTCTTCATCTCAGATGGGCTAACCAAAAGCTCCATACATTTACATTGTCTATTTGAGGACTAGCCTAGCAACTAGGATTTGGTATGAAAAAGGATTCCTGTTAGAAACAAAATCCAAAAAATTAACTATTTCAAACACTTTCTAAGTGTTTACTGTCTTACCATAGAGCACTTTCAAAGCTGAGAAATATTACACTCTGAATCTGTGCTTCCTTACGCTTCACCTTGAAGGACGTTGGAATTTGTCATAACCATATCATTGCTTATATCAGGGATAATTACTTGTTTCATCTCCTTTAGTTTTCAGATAAGGGACTATTATTTTCTGTAAATTGAAATTCAGAAAGAAAAAAAAGAAATTCAGAGAAATGATATAACATGTTCAAGGTCACACAACTAGCTTATTGTGGAGTGGGGATTCAAACCCTTGATGTCTAACTGTTGCTAGTCCTTTTTTTTTACCACATTTGGTAACTGATTTCTGAAGACTTTTGGTGTTCTGACCACCTCATTGCATGTCCATGGCATATTTTATCTGGCAGCATTACCTTAAAAATGATTCATTCATTAAATCAATTATTACCTCTCCATGCTAAGATTGGGACTTTAATGATAATCATCCACAGACATATTTGCAAAAATAAGTGTAAAATTAGAACTTGGATGAGTTTTTAAAAAAATTGTATGATGCTATGAGAACAGATAATGGTGGGGTTGTATCTGGTCTGGGAAGTGAGGTCAGGAAATGCTTCCTGAAGAAGTATCAACTAAGCTGAAATCTGAAAGATAAGTGGCAGCTACCCAGGCAAAAGGAGAAGAGTATTCTGGGCAGAAGAAGTGGCATGTGCAAAGGACAATGGAACAGGAAGGGAGAGAGTGTGGCACGTGCAAAGGACAGTGGAACAGGAAGGGAGAGAGCGTGTCACAAAGAGTTGAGAAAAGATCAGGGAACCAAGAGCAGAGCCAAAGGGGTTTGGGCATAGTGTGAGGTAAGATTTTCATCACTATCCTAAGAAAAAATATTTATTTATTTCTCTTACTGACTCAACACACTGGCAGAGCGCTCACCATATATGAGGCACCAGAGTAAGTGCTAGGGGAGTGAGTGACAGCAGCTGATGGCCTCTGCACATGGACTCTTAGAGTCCTCACCAGACTCCAACAAATAGGTAATTCAGATTCAATTCTATGATAAAGTGCAGAATGCTAGAGATAGACCCAGGAGGGACACAGAACCCAAGCTAGGAGATCAGGAAAGCATCAGCTGGGGCCTAAAGATGGATGAATATTAGCCAGATGAAGAGGTGGGGATGAGCTTTACAGTCAAGACAACAGATTGGGGGAAGGTCCAGCATAAAAGGGAGGACAACTAAACTATGGAGTAGAAAAGGGGCTTAGAGATGAGTCTGGGGATTCAGGCAGCACTAGCATGGGTCTCCTCAGATACGTTAGAGAATGTGTGATTTATCCTCGGTCACTGGAAACTTTTAACAGGGAAGAAATCACACGGATTTATGTGTTGAAAAGTTCTCTCTGGCTGCAGAATTGAACATGGATTGAAGGGGAAACTACAGAAGGTGGAGGTGTATATGAAAAAAAGCTATTGATACAATCAAGACGAGAAGGTGATAGTGATCAGAACTATAGCAATTACAGTGGGGAGAGAGGAATAGGGATTCATGTCAGATCTGGAGAGCAGAATCAATCAGGTGTGCTCTTTACATGACCTGCCTTTGTCTTAGCCATGCCTACACTGTCTGCCATGCCTACGAGCTCCTTCTAATAGAAATGATTCTGCCCGTGGCCTCTGCTAAAGAGACAGCCATATTTTGCATCACGTGATGCCGTCACCCAGCAAGTCCAGGCACCTGGGGAAGGAACATCTTACTGGATGAGGTCTGAGTATCTGACCCAAAGCTGGGATATAGTCTGTCTTAAAAAAATTCATACTGACTTTCATGGGAGTGAAAGTCACGAAATACAAAGAGAATAAGGCAAGTAGCAAAAAGAAATTTTAAATTATGAGGAAGCCAAGGTAATGGACAGTAACATTAAGTTGGAATCCTAGAATTATTCCAAGCCACAGATTCCAAGCTGCTGACGTCCCTTAAGCCACCTTGAACCCTGAACCACCCTTTAGCTCCTGCTTTTCTGAGTCTGGCTTTTTCTGAAGTTCCATGCCTATATTCTTGTACAGCAAATTCCCTGATGTTTTAGAAAATTTGCTTTCATCTCAATTCCTTAAAACTAAATTAGTCTAACTAGAATAGTCTATCATACATCTTTTAAGATGGATCATGCATGAAACATTTCTCAAAAGTACTGAGACAATAGTAATTTTATTTGAAAAATCATTCCCAGAAAGAGCTCTGTTTAACTGGTAGTTATCTTCAAGAGCACACAGGAGGATTAGATTTAATGGCAGTGACTGGTTTTTCTGTATTTTCAATGAGAAATGAACAATAAAAAAGGGGCTTCAATTGTAGTAGGAGGAATTTAGATTAGATTTTCTTTAAAAGGAAATGTTTTTTTTACACTGAAAAGACTACAGATGGGTCTTCTCTGGATGAAAAAGATAAGTCATTTTAGAGAAGCATGACATTTTTTAAAACTGGAGTTCCACATACACATTCCCCTCCAAGGCTCCATGTGCCATGATAGCACTTATGGTAACAAAGAAACACTTACCAGCTGTGGTGGCCTCTGGCCCCAGGGAACCACATGGACAAGATTACGGCTGCAGGTGTTTACTTCACATTGTGGGAGGACATGTGCAAGATCCGGATTTAGAGGCAGAACACCTCTAGGGAAGGCTTAACTCTACCCATTCTGATTAGGAGCTGTGTAGGGGGAGTAGGCATTCTTTTTACAGATTTTCTGAGAATTAAAAACACTTACCATGTAGAAAATCATCACATAAGCTGCACATCACTAAACACTGTTTATATTTATGATAAGAGTTTTCATACAGAATAAGAAAAACTAGTGATAGTCACCTTCCAAGTTAAAAAACACTGACTTTGGTATCAGTGCTCCAGCTTTAAGAGGTGCTTAGTAGATCACTGATAATATTGGACAAGTTATCGAAACTCTCCAAACCTCAGTTTCATCAGCCTATAAACTGAGGTAAAATAGCACTTCATCTCATAAGCTGTTGTGATTTTTAATTAAATTAAATCAATTGATTACATTAATTTGACTATAAAGCACTAAGCCTTATGACTCACACTTATTATATACTCTAAGTATTAATTAATAGTAGTCATAGTAGTACCAGCAGTAATGGTATTTAATATTATTTATAAACATACAATATTATCCCAGATCCATAATATCTTGGGTTGCCTTTTCCCAGGAAGTAGCTCCAAATGGGCAACATTCACTAGGAATCTAACTTTAATACCAACTAGAAAGTGGCTTCATTCAGGTAGCACAACAGGTTTCTCTCTGTTAACGGCTCACACATTTAGCAAAAGGAAATTAAACACGGTCAGCTTTTTCAGCCACAAATAGGCTGCTGTCATTTAAGGAGAGTTTAGCACTAGTGGGACATAGTGAGGAAATATATTTCCTTAACATCAGTGTTCAGTTTATTATTTAGAGTTCTAATTTAGCCTACAGACAGGATAGATTGGGTGAAAAAAATTCTATGCTATGACAAATGATAAATATGCTAACCTACATTCCTATATAACAATGGCTGTATAACAATGAGCAAGATATGTACGGTCTCTGCCTTTTGTAGCTGATAGCCCACTGAGTGTACAGGTAAGATAACCAGCAATTATAATACTGAGGTAGAACGGGGAAATAGGACAGGAGTCATGCCATTATAAAATCTACTTAGCCTGTGAAAAAGGCCCATCGTATTCTCTAACTTAGTCTGTATGCTGTTCTTCTTCCTCTTCCAGCCCCTTAATCAGTTAAGTAATTTTATAGTCAGAATAGGAGACAGACCTCCAAAGTATAAATAAACCTATGTGAATTAACTGCTGAGATCCAGATCAATACAGTTACCAAAATAATCCTATTCTTAAGACAAAATTTCAAAGGAATTATGAATCACCTGTATACATCATGCCTTATGCTGACCCCTACCCAAAAGGCCCTATGAAACCCCAGACCCCAAACCCTTAAGCACACCTCCTCACTGAGGTTGCCTGCACTCCAGTCTGAGTGTGTAGTTTTACATCAAATAAACTTCTTTGTTGCATAAGCCGATTGCATGTGTCTCTCACTCTTTTCCATGATAAAGACAAGAATGCTCCAACTTCCATCTCTGGTGGTAAGTGTTTGTCACTTTGCTATTTCATTCAACTTTCTATTCTCAACACAATCCTTTTCTCTCTCCCTGTTTTATTTCAGACCAGTAGGTAAGTGGAAGTTCTTAGAACATGAACCCACTCCATCCAGTGCTCCACGGCTCCCCCAAATCCTGGGGTGGTAGGGACTTAGTTCCTATGCCATGCAGATCAAATGAACACTGGACACCAGGTGACCCTGGCTTCAGGAGTTGGCAGGGGATCTGCCCTGTGCTGAGCAGGAGTTCAGTGAGCTGCCCTTTCCTCCCTCTGTTCTTCCCTGCTCTCTGCTGCCTGTAGGGGGCCTGCTGCCATTCGCTTCTCTTGCTAATGAGTTCCTTCCTTACCCACACTCTTCCAACCTTATTGAGAATTGTTCCTCTATCAGGGTCAAGAATCCTGCCCCGTCTGGGTTAAAGTTTCACCTAATGCACAGAGAGGGACCTCCACATATGCGGCTGCCTGACAAAAATACAAAGTTATGATGGAAAAATACGCTCTATGAGCAACTAGGAAGAAAACCTTCCCAGATACGTGAGAAATCAGTTCTATCACATAAAGATACCCTATTAGATTATAACTTTCTTATGATAGAATCTGGCTTATTTATCTTTATATTCTCTGTAGGACCTTAAACATTTCTTGACACAGATACTTGCCTGGGGTGTATCCAGCTGATTAGCTCACTCAACATCAATTTTAATCTCCTTGTATAATCCTTCAAGGCTGAAAAGTTAATTTTTCAGCATGGCTCTGTTGCATGTTTAGAACTGGCATGCAACAAAGAGCGCAATCTAATCCATTGCGTTTAAGAATTGGTTGTGATCTAGAAAGAAAGAAATCAATGAGTAGGAACAAGTCGTGTATCTTTGGCATCTTACAGGAGACGGTGATGAGATAAGATAAGCAGCTTCCTTTTAAAGGTATGATTCTGTAGGTCACCGAATACACATTAAAATAGCTAGGTAGTTGCCAGCCGTGTGGTGAGTACTTTGTATACACAAATCCATTTTCTTCTCTTACCCTACTTACCTAAAAGTTCATTTTATAGATGAAAGGCTATAGTTCATAAAGGGTAGGTGATATAGACCAGGTCTTATAGCCAGCAGTTTGCAAAGCCAGGATTCTCTGGCTCTTAAATGCTATGTGCAAAATCTCAAATGGCAAGTTACATTATTTTGCCTTCTACAAGAAATTTCCTTCCAGAGAATGAATTAACCAACTGACATTAACATTCAGGTCTTCTTGCCAACCACGGTTCTAAAAAATGAACAATTGTGTCTGGTTGTAAAACGGTCCTTTATGAGTTGGGATAGCATGATTTTTCCAACCTCATCCACTCCCTCAAATCTGATGTATTGAATAGGCAAATGTCAGGAACCAATGAAGTTAAGAAACATGCTGATCCACCAGAATGCTGCCATCCTTGTGGTGGGGCGGGGAGAGGTCCCTACCTGGACAGCTCCTCTTTTTGCATCCATTCTTTTCTAAGGCCATAACCCCCATCTCTTTTTCTCTTCCCTCTGTCTGTCAGAGGCTGTTGTCGTTTATGCATGAGGCTTTTGAGTGTTCACTGTAGCTGCATGACACAGATTTCTAAGCTATTTTGGTAAGAGGTGTGCCCCCATGTTGTTCTCACATCAGAGATTTCCCAAAGATTGTGTAATTCAACAGTTCAGTCTTACCTTGACTAGTCTCTTCAGGCTCGGTCAAGAGCAGGGAGTCTTAGCAGCTGTTTTTGTGATGCAATTTCAGGGTCAAGAAGAAGGCATTTCTTCTTTGGAGAATTGTCTCTTCGTATCCTCCACCCATTCTTTAATTGGGTTATTTGCTTTATGGGTGTTGAGGCATGTGAGCTCCTTATATATTTTGGATGTTAACTCCTTTTAGGATATGTTGTTTACAAATATATTCTCCCATATTGTATGATGCCTTTTTGTTCTGTTGATAGTGTCCTTTGCTGTACAGAAGCTTTTCAGTTTGATGTCGTTCCATGTGTTCATTTTGGCTTTTGTTTCTCTTGCTTGAGGAGATGTGCTCAGGAAGAAGTGGCTCATGTTTATATTCAGCAGATTTTTATCTATGTTGTCTTCAAAGAGTTTTATGGTTTCATGACTTACATTCGGGTATTTGATCCATTTTGAGTTTACTTTTGTGTATGGGGTTAAACAATAAGCCAGTTTCATTCTATTGCATGTAGCTGTCCAATTTTTCAAACACCAGTTGTTGAAGCAGCTGTCATTTCCCCAATGTATGTCCATGGCTCCTTTATCATATATTAATTGACCATATATGGTTGGGTTTATATCTGGGTTTTCTATTCTGTTCCCTTGGTCCATGGGTCTGTTCTTGTGCCAGTACCATAGTGTTTTGATTACTGTGGCTTTGTAGTAGAGCTTGAAGTTGGGGAACGTAGTCCCGCCAGCTGTATTCTCCCTTCATAGGATTGCTATGGCTATTCAGGGTCTTTTGTGTTTCCGTATGAATTTTAGAATGATTTACTTTAGTTCATTGAAGAATGCTGTTGGTATTTTGATAGGAAATAGCATTGAATATGTAGACTTCTTTAGGCAGGAAGGGCATTTTAACAATATTAATTCTTCCTATCCATAACAAGGGATGTATTTCCATTTTTTGGTATCTTTAATTACTCTCATGAGGGTCTTGTAGTTTTCAAAGTATAGGTCTTTCACTTCCTTGGTTAGGTTTATTCGTAGGTATTTTATTCCTTTTGATGCAATTGTGAATGGAATTGTTTTCCTGATTTCTCTCTGCTAGTTCATCATTAGTGTATAGGAATGCAACAGATTTCTATGTATTTATTTTGTATCCTGCAACTTTGCTGAATCCAGATATTAGATTTACTAGTTTTGGAGTGGATTCTTTAGGGCTTTTTATGTACAATATCATGTCATCTGCTAACAGGGACAGTTTAACTTATTCCTTACAAATACTAATGCCCATTATTTCTTTGTGTTGTCTAATTGCCATGGCAAGGACCTCCAGAACTATGTTGAATAAAAATGGAGAGAGTGGGCATCCTTGTCTTGTTCCTGATGTTAAAGGAAAGGCTTTCAGCTTCTCACTGTTAAGTATGATATTGGCTGTGGGTTTGTCATATATGGCCTTTATTATGTTGAGGTACTTGCCCTCTATACCCATTTTGTTGAGAGATTTTATTATGAATGGATGTTGAATTTTGTCAAATGCTTTTTTGGCATCTATGGAGATGATCACGTGGTTTTTGTCCTTGTTTTTGTTGATGTGGTGGATGATGTTGATGGATTCTCTAATATTGTACCATCCTTTCATCCCTGGAATAAATCCTGCTTGATCATGGTGGATGATTTCTTTGATATATTTTTTAATTTGGTTTGCTAATATTTTGTTGAATATTTTTGCATCTATGTTCATCAGGGATATTGGTCTGTAATTTTCTTTTTTGTGGTGTCTTTGACTGTTTTTGGTATTACAGTGATGCTGGCCTGGTAGAATAAGTTTGGAAGTATTCCCTCTTCTACTTTTTGGAAAACATTAAGGAGGATGGATACTAGGTCTTCACTGAATGCTTGATAAAATTCAGCAGTGAAGCCATCTGGTTCAGGGATTTTGTCCTTAGGTAATTTTTTGATTACCAATTCAATTTCATTGCTGGTAATTGGTCTGTTCAGATTTTCTGTTTCTTTCTGGGTCAGCCTTGGAAGGTTGTATTTTTTCTAGAAAGTTGCCCATTTCTTCTAGGTTATCCAGTTTGTAAGCATATCATTTTTCATAGTATTCTCTAATGATTCTTTGTATTTCTGTGGTATCCGTAGTGATTTTTCCTTTCTCATTTCTGATTCCATTTAACTGTGAGAACTCTCTTTTTTTCTTGATAAGTCTGGCTAGGGGTTTATCTATTTTGTTTATTTTCTCAAAGAACCAGCTCTTACATTCATTGATTCTTTCTATTGTTTTATTCTTCTTCATTTTATTTGTTTCTGCTCTAATGTTTATTATGTCCCTCCTACTGACTTTGGGTCTCATTTGATTTTCTTTTTCTAGTTTCATTAATTGTCAGTTTAGACTGTTCATATGGGATTGTTCTTTACTGAGGTAGGCCTGTATTGCAATATGCTTTCCCCTTAGTAAAGCCTTTGCAGCATCCCACAGATTTTGTAGTGTTGAATTATTGTTCTCATTTGTCTCCACATATTGCTTGATCTCTGTTTTCATTTGGTCAGTGATTCATCGATTATTTAGGAGCATGTTATGAAGCCTCCATGTGTTTGTGGGATTTTTCATTTCCTTATTTGATTTATTTCTGGTTTCACACCTTTGTTTTCTGAGAAACTGGTTTGTACAATTTCAATCTTTTTTAATTTACCTAGGCCTTTTTTGTGGCCTCATATATGATCTTTTTTGAAAATGTTTGATGTGCACTTGAGAAGAATGTATATTCAGCTGCTTTTGAGTGTAGAGTTCTGTAAATGTCTGTTAGGTCCATCTGTTCTAATGTGTTGCTCAGTGCCTATGTCTCCTTACTTATTTTCTGTCTGGTTGATCTGCCCTATGGAGTAAGTGGAGTGTTGAAATCTCCTAGAATGAAGGCATTGCATTCTATTTCCTCTTTTAATTCTGTTAGTATTTGTTTCACATATGTAGGTGCTCCTTTGTTGGGTGCATAGATATTTATAATGGTTATATCATTTTTTTGGATTGACCCTTTTATCATTATGTAATGTCCTTCTTTGTCTCTCATAACTTTCTTTGTTTTGAAGTCTATTTTGTCTGATACAAGTACTGCAACTCCTGCTTTTATCTCCCTATTAGTTGCATGAAATATCTTTTTCCATCCCTTCACTTTTAGTCTGTGTATATCCTTGGGTTTAAAGTGAGTTGCTTGTAGGCAGCATATAGATGGGTCTTGTGTTTTTATCCATTCCATGACTCTTTTTGTTTTGATTGGTGCATTCAGACCATTTACATTTAGGGTGATTATCAATAGATATGTACTTATTGCCATTGCAAGCTTCAGATTCATGTTTACCAAAGGTTCAAGGATAACTTCCTTACTATCTAAGAGTCTAACTTAAATTACTTTGTATACTATTACAAACACAATCTGAAGGTTCTTTCTTTTTCCCTCCTTTTCTTCCTCCTCCATTCTTTATATATTAGGTATCGTATTCTGTACTCTTTGTCAATCCCTTGATTGACTTTTTTGGTAGTTGATTTGATTTTGCATTTGCTTAGTAATTAACTGTTTTACTTTCTTTACTCTGGTTTTGTTACCTCTAGTGACAGCTATTAAACCTTAGGAACACTTCCATCTGTAGCAGTCCCTCCAGAATATACTGTAGAGATGGTTTGTGGGAGGTAACTTCTCTCAGCTTTTGCTTATCTGGAAATTGTGTAATCCCTCCTTCAAATTTAAATGATAATCTTGCCAGATAAGTATTCTTGGTTTAAGGCCCTTCTGCTTCATTGCATTAAATACATCATGCCACTCCCTTCTGGCCTTTAAGGTTTCTGCTGAGAAGTCTAATGATAGCTTGATGGGCTTTCCTTTGTATGTGATCTTATTTCTCTCTCTGGCTGCTTTTAGTAGTCTGTCCTTATCCTTGATATTTGCCATTTTAAGTATTATATGTCTTGGTGTTGTCTTCTTTGGGTCCCTTGTTTTGGGAGATCTGTGCACCTCCATGGCCTAAAAGTCTATCTCCTTTCCCAGATTGGGGAAGTTTTCAGCAATTACCTCCTCAAAGACACTTTCTATCCCTTTTTCTCTCTCTTCTTCTTCTGGTATCCCTATAATGCAAATATTTTTCCATTTGGATTGGTCACACAGTTCTCTCAATATTCTCTCATTCTTAGAGATCCTTTTTCTCTCTGTGCCTCAGCTTATTTGTATTCCTCTTGTCTAATTTCTATTTAATTTATCATCTCCTCCACCATATCTAATCTTCTTTTAAAACCTTCCATTGTGTAGTTTCATGTCTGATACTGTGTTCTGCAATGACTGGATCTCTGACTGGTATTCATTCCTGAGTTCTTGAATATTTTTCTCTACCTCCATGAGCATGTTAATGATTTTTATTTTGAAATTTCTTTCAGGAACATTCATGAGGTTGATTTCATTTGACTCTCTCTGGTGTATTCATAATTTTGCTTTGAACCAGGTTCCTTTGACATTCATATTTATATGTGGTGCCCTCTAGTGCCCAGAAGCTCCACTCTTTGGAACTTCTCAGCCCCTGGAGCAATGTCAGGGGTCGCAGGGGAGCGGTTTTGGTGCCTGGGGGGAGGAAAGAGCTTTTTCCCGCTTCCTAGCTGCTCTGCCTGTCTCCACTGCCAGAACCAGTGGGCTGAGCACACAGGTATAAGCCTCTATGCTTTGTGTTTGTAGCTGCTGTAGGCGGGACTCCCTCTGGCTGGCCTAACACCAGGGTAAAGTTTGCCAGTTTGTGAACCAGGTGGGTTTGGCCAGGAGGAAGGCACAACAAGCTATCTATCATGGAGGGGGAACTTGGAGCTCGGTAGCGAGCCAGGTGGCTGACGATTGTGAAAAGTTCCTAACCTGCTGGGCAGAGTGCACCTGCCTGAACAATTTTGTCCACCTGTCCTTTCTCCTGAACAGTAAGTTCTGTGCAATCCTTGCCATTTTAGCAGCCCTCTCACTGTTAGGAAGTCTCTCAGACTGTCCACCTTTCTTTTGTCCCAGAGCAGCTGGATATAGATTCCTGTTTTCCACGAGCAGCTGGAATCTCAGTCTCCAGGTATTTTGCCTGTTTTAGTTTTCCAACACCCCTAATCATGAAAGCATGGTGTAATGTAGGTGTTTGCTTCCAGAGCAGATCTCCAGAGCTAGGTGTTAAGCAGTCCCAGGCCTCCACTCCCTCCCCACTCTGTTTCTCTTCCTCCTGCTGGTGAGCTGGGGTTGGGAAAAGGCTTGGGTTCTGCCAGGCCACAGCTTTGGTACGTTACCCTGTTCTGTGAGGTTTATTCTTTTCTCCAGGTGTATGCTGTCTGGCACAGCCCTCTTTCCTTTTGCTCTTTCAGTATTAGTTGTATTAATTATATTTTTGTATTATATGTGGTTTTAGGAGGAAGCTTCTGTCTCACCTCTCATGCCACCATCTTTAATCCCCTGATTTATTATGACTTTTTTATAGTAAATAAATATGACTTAAAGAAGTCCAGTACCTTTTCCAATTTCTATCTCACAGCAAGCATGGACAGAATCAAAGTTAAAATCCATTTTATATATTTTTTTGGAGGTTTAAGGGGAATTTATTAATCCATCAGTCCCTCTTCCCATCTAGATGCTAACCAGGAGAAGATAAACCCAAGGAACCAAATGAGGGTAAAAATACACTTACAGATATTTATTATTAGCAAAGCTAAATTGAAAAGCACAATGGGATCTCCTACTCCCCTCCAAAAACCTAGATTTGAGGTGCACACAACACAGAAATCTCCACCCTATGGTAAGTGTGGAAACTCAGATCAAAGCTGACCTACCAGAAATGAGGCCTGCTTCATCAGCCATCTCAAGGAGGAGGAAGCAAGAACCCACACCATCCCATCATATAAAGCAGGAGCAATGGCCCGCATTGCCCACTGTCCAACAGAATGGTCTTGCCTCCTGGTCTGCATGATCTATTGGGTGCCAGTCTTTTTTTCCAAAGCAGAGGAACAAATGAGAGCCAAAGTCACTGGTCATCCCTGAGAAGTAGAAATCCTTCATGAAAATGAGCAACAGAAGTAGAGATCACCCATAATACTTTTCAAAGTATTAAAAGCCTCACAGTCAGCTTCTGTAGACTATTTTAAGTCTGTATTGTAGACTATTGTAAGTCTTAAGACCTTGATCTAAAGATGGTAGAAATAGCATAGAACCACCATGCTATGTGGTAAAGAACCTCTGGGAACATCCTTTTCATTGTGACATTTTCACTCAGTATAGGATACAGCAATAAATAGTTATTTTTAATTTTTTGAGATATCAGTGCTCTTTCTTTCTTGAATATTACAAAAACAAGGTGATTTTACATCCAATAGAGCCAAATTAATACCTGTCTTGATTTTCAGCTGCTGTTCTCCTCAAGGAGATCAGGAGCAAGATTTCATCTTTGTGTTTCCCACAAGACACAATCAGTGTTGTGACATGCACAAAATGTAGAACTGAGCTAATAGTATTTCCATAATGCAACCTAGAAACCTCTTGAAGGTTAATATCTGTGTATCTTGCTTCACCAGTATCCCCCTAAGAGTGAATATGTAGTGGGAGATGCATGAATGATTTACTTAATAAAATAATGGAGAAAGAACCTAGAAAAAAAGGCTATTTAGTTCTTGAGAAAGCCCATGTTGTTTCCTCAATGATTTGTTCCCATTCTGGCAAGTACTTTAAGTCTTGCATAAAGACATCATCCTGCCTCAAGCCTAGTGTTGAGATTTTGCTCCTGGATAGTCTAAACTCTCATCTGATCTACACCTTGCTCTACTTCCCCAAATTCCTTAGCTACCTATTTTACTGCCTTATTACTGTTTATAATCTCCTCTTCTATCTTGACTTTTTTTTTTATTAACAATGATTTTTTTTTTTTAGTAACTATGCCTTCCATTAGCTGGAGTATTCAAAAGTATCCTTCAAAACAACCCATTTCCCAATTCTGCCAGATCCTTGAGATCAGCCCCGACTCCCTAAGCTTCTCACCAAATATAGTCTGACCAAGCTTTGTGGCCAGATAGAGAATGTGCCTTCTTTGCCAAAGAAACCAAACTTTATCACTGGAAAACTTGTACTGTTTATTTCTTTCTTTGGTGCTAGCTATACAACCCAATCAACCAGCTTGCCATTTTCCAAGCAAGCTCAGAGCCACCTTCAATGCTCACCTATAGCAACAAACATTAAATGCCCAATACTATTTATTCATTTCTCCACTTCTTTTGAATTCTCTGTGCAATTTAGTTGTCAATGATCCAGATATAATAAATAATAATACTCATAATCATAATAAATAACCATTATGGACCTCTAAGTATCACTTGCTATCCTAAATCATGCATGTATGTGCAAATATATATGTAATTATATATAAACCATATATGTAAATAAAATTATATATATGCCACATATACATATATGTAATTTTTGTGGTTGTTACTGTTATCCCTGTTTTATAGATAAACTGAATTGCCAAAAGTTTAATCAATTTGACTAAGGTCTGAATAAAATTTGCCTCAAATACTCACTTCTGTGTCTTTGGAAGCCCAAAATCCTCCCTGGCAGTTTCTGGGAATTCTTGGGTGTTTCATAATCTCAGAATCACCTCAGTCTCTGAGCTCTTGATTTCTTCTTTGATGCATCTGATGCTTACTCTTGGGAACTTTTAAAACTAATAAACAGACTCAATCTTTCCTTCCTTGCTTAGAACAGATAATGAAACTCAATAGCTAGAGAGACAGATGGCAGTTAAATTACTAATAAAGTTGATTGGACAAAATGTCTTTAGATTTACAGCCAAATGCATTTATCAGAATTGCAAGGGTCAGTCCATCTGGCCACTTTCACAAATGACAAACTACTATCCTTCCCACTCTTTCCCTGTGAGTTTATTACATGGAGGAGCAGTGAGATTGTTTCTAAAGAGAAAAAGAAGAGAAGGGAGAATGACAAGGAGAAAGAGAAGTATATCAAGAAGACTAAATTTATTTCTTCTCCCGATCTCACCAATCAGGTAAATCACTGTCCCTCCAGTGGGGAAAGTCCAAGAGTGTTATTCCAACTGAAATTCTTCTTCCTGGAGACAGAAAGCAAGGAAAGTGGAGTTCTTCCCTAAAATCCAGTTTTCTCCCTTGAGGAAAGTCATCCATTCCTCAATTTCCTTGGATTTAGTAGAGTTTACCAAAATTTTAGAGGGAAGATAAAAACACAGCAATGTTTTAGCCCTTAATTTTATATATATATATTTAAACCTAGCCTGATAATAAATTTAGATAGAAAATGTGGTTTAAAAATACAGTAATAATGACTCTTGCTATATCTGGATCCAACTTTTTTTTTTAAGTGTTTGGTCTTGTAATCAGTTTAATTGTATAAACTTACTTTAAATAAATTTTGGAAGTAGATATAAAAAAACTGAAATTAAAGTAAGACCTGCACTATTAAGCAGGTGTGTCTGTACATCTCACCACTCGCAGGTAAACCAAGTCAAATCTCACGATTCCATCTCAGTGTTGTCCCACTGAAATAGTAGACAGAGCCATTGAAAATAAGGAAAGGAAAGCACAGATCTATACTGTACATATTTTAATTTCTTCTTTTGGTTTACATCTTAAGATAAGTAAAAATGAAAGTAATTATTTCAATGATTCAAAATAATATTTTTTTAGTATTTTCATTCAAATTGCTCAATACACAGAAAAAGAATGGACTGCATCAAATTTGTATACTGTGGGATTTTCTCAGAAAAAAATGACTGCTCCTATAGTCTTGAGAAAAAAATCTAGTAGATTAGCTAAATTGGGAATCTGATCCCCAATCTCATTAATTCACATAGGAACTTTAATTAAAATTTAATTTAGAATTTTTATGGAACATTAATCTTTAAAGCACCCCTGAGAGGACAGTGAGGGTTACTAATATTCTTCTTTAGGCTCTCAGTCACAAATATACAAATAGGGCCTACAGTTGTAAAGGGAAGGAAAAACATAATGAAATGAAAAGCAAAAGTATCATTAATATCCTTAAAATGTTTTTAGTGTGAGGAAGACAAGGGGTTCTATTGGCAAAAACCTAGTCATATTTTTGAAGGGTGGTGACACACAACAATAAAATATTTAAATGGGATATGGTAAGCCAATAATGCTCCCCAACCCCAAAAGATGTTCACACCCTAATCTCTGGAATCTTTGGATAGATTATATTACACTGTAAAAGGGATTTTGCAATTTTAATCAAGGTTAGAGACCCTAAAATGGGGTGATTATCCTAAATTGTCTAGGTGGACCCAATCTAGTTATATGAACCCTTAAGAGCAGAGAACTTTCTCTGGCTGGAGTTTGCAAGAGAGATGCAATGAAAGAAGGAGTCAAGGACATGTGATGGACAGACTTGGATAGATAAGGCAGAAGGGGAAGCCAGAAGAGACATTCAAAGCATTAGAAGTGCTCAGGCTGCCATTGCTAACTTTGGAGATTGAGGAAGACCAGAACTAGAAGGTAATGACCCCCAGCCAACAACCAGCAAGAAAGTGGGAATTCTCAGTGACTGAATTCTGCCAACCACCTTAATAAGCATGAAAGTGGGTTCTCCCCCACAACTTCAGATAAGTGTTCAGGTTGGCCAACAATTTCTTATTTTATGAACCTGAAGCAGCAAGCCAGCCATGCTGGGAAAAAAATCAATTTAGCTAATAGTTTTCTTGTATCTGCTCTTCATTGTCCTTATGTAGGTGGTTTAATAGTTTTCCCCCCAAATCCATGCCCATCTGGCACCTCAGAAAGGGAATTTATTTGGAAATAGGATATTTGAAGATATAACTAAGATAAGGATAAAGATGAAATCATAGTGAATTAGAGTGGACCCTGAATCCAATGACAGTGTCCTTATAGGAGACAGTAAAGGACACAGAGAGACATATGGAAGGAGACCGTGTGAAGACAGAGATAGGGATTGTATTATGTAACCACAAGCCGTGGAACTCCAGGAGCCACCAGAAGCTGGAAGAGGTAAGGAAGGATTCTCCCCTAGAGCCTTTTCAGGCAGTGTGGTCCAGCTAGCACCTTAATTGCAGAGTTTTGGCCTCTAGAACAGTAAGAATAAATTTCTGTATTGAAGTCACCAAGTTTGTGGTAATTTGATATGGCAGCCCTAGGAAATACACATTCTTTAAAAAAGTATCCTTACATATATTCCTCCCACACCCTCTAAATTTTCTGTGGCCCCACTTTAAGTCTCCCTGATACTTAAATGCTGTATGCTGGTTGTATTCTGTTCTACTTTTCTGTTTTATGGAAATTGGACAAAATAATGAAAATAATTACTTGCTCCACTGCAGTGGATAGTTGTTTCTTTTCTGCTTTTCTGGGGTCAAATAACTTAAAATTTCTAACCCGGGAATAACTCTCTCCTGTCCTAAGTGTATGTGGTCCTATAAGGTGTCATATTCCGTTTCTGGATGGTTCTTTAGTTTCAGGGTAACACCACTGATTTGACAGGCCAAGTTTGTGCTGTTCTTGAAAACATATCAAGGTAACATGGTGGGCGTGTTGAGCAAGAGTTTCTTAATTCTTAATTGTTCTCTGGATTTGTCAGTAGCTCTATTATCACTGGGAGAATATGGGCTTCAAATGGAACATTAAGGGTTGCTTCTTGTTATGGTTGGTTTTTATGTGTCAACTTTTAGGCCATGGGATACCCTCGTATTTGGCTAACCCTTTCTAGGCGTGCCTAAAAAGATGTTTCTGGATGACATTAACATTTGAGTTGATAGGCCAAATAAAGCAGACTGCCTTCCCCAATGTGAGTGGGTATAATCCAATCCATGTATGCCCCCACAAGAATAAAAAGCAGAAGAAGGAATGTACTTTCTTTCTGGCTGCTTGAGCTGGGTATCTGTCTTCTGCACTTGGATTAGAATTTACACCATTGGTCTCTCTGGTTCGCAGGCCTTTGGGCTTAGACTAGAACTACATCAGTGGATTTCCTGGGCCTTCAGTTTACTGGTAATAGATTGTAGGACTTTTCAACCTCTGTAATTGCATAGGCCAATTCCTTATATTATATCAGTTATGTATTATTTTGGTATGTTTCTCTGAAGACCCAACTAATACATTTGTACTTCCACTTATACTTCTAAAGGCTTTGTTTTCTTTGCTCCAAATTATGCCAAGCCCTTATATATTATCTGGAATAATTAAATCTGGGTAATTTCCCCCTAATGCACTTCTCTTTCTTCAGAGATAATTAAGTCTGGGTCATTCATCTGAGATAATTAAGTCTTCTGAACCAGAGAATAACATGAGTCTTAGCACTTCTTCTAGATTTGTCAAATCTATGTATTTATTTTTTGTGGGAGACAGGTGGTCCCTTACACTATATTCTATTATGTTTTCCCCTGGAAATTCCAGGAACTCCATATGCATTCACTAAGTCAGGGTAACAGTAAGGCTCAGTGTAGCATAACTTTCTGACAATTAGCTTTTTTATTGTAATGTAAGTGCTTGACATTTAGTTTCTGATTGCTGAGGCATCTGCTTCAAAGATGTCCATTTAGAATAAACACTATCCCAGCTACACAACTGGATAAAACGCCAGGCCACTCCACCCATGAAGTAAATCCTTTCTAAGAGAGGTCTCCTTAACTTAGGTAACTGACAATTTGACCAATTGCTTTTCCCTTATTAGCATCCTTTCATTTCAACTTAAAGAACTCCTTTAAGCATTTTTTTAATAAATCAAGTCTAGTGGTGATGAATTCCCTTAGCTTTTGTTTCCCTGAAAAAGTCTTTATCTCTCCTTCATTTCTGAAGGATAGTTTTGCTGGGTAAAATATTCCTAGCTGGTAGTTTTTCCTTTTATTAGTTTGAATATATTATTTCATGTTCTCCTGACTGATAATGTTTCTGTGGAGAAATCTGTTGATAGCCTAATGGGGGTCAACTTGTGAGTTGCAAGCTTTTTTTTCTCTTCATGCTTTTGTCTTTTATTTTTAACAGTTTTACTATAATGTGTCTTAGGATTTATTTAAGTTGATTGTTTTTTTGTGATATGAGCTTCATGAACTTGGATATCCAAATTTCTCCCTTGAACTTGGGAGTCTTGGGAGATTGCCAGCCATTATTTCTTTTAGTAGGTTTTCTGGTCCCTTCTCCTTCTCTTCTTCCAAAACTCTTAACAACTTGCTAACTGTTTCTTTTCATGGTTTACTATTGATGATGTAGGTTTTCTTTGTTCTTTTTCATACTTTGTTCTTTTTTCTCATATGACTGGGTAATTTCAAACCTTCTTTCCTCTAGCTCAGACTTTTTCTTCTGCTTAAACCATTCTGCTATTATGATCTCTTCTGAATTTTTAATTTCACCCATTGTATTCTTTAGCTCCAGAATTTATGTTTGGTTCTGTTTTATTATTTCTACATCTTTGTAAGACTTCTCGTTTTCTGTTTGTATTGTTTTTCTTATTTTGTGTGTTTTTTTTAATTTGTTGCAGCTCATTGCTCTTATTTTGTGTGTTTTTTTTAATTTGTTGCAGCTCATTGAGTTTCCTTAAAACAGTCATTATTCTGAGAGTGGGGAGGGAGGGGTTGGGAAGCGGGAGGTCAGCGCAGGGAGGGCTCTCCGGGGACCCGGCGCTGCCCCCTCCAGCACCAAGAGCTTCACAGCAGCACCACAGCCACTGAGGCAGCCACAGTGGCCACAGCAGCGCGAGCGCGAGGCTCGCGGCGCAGCGCGGTGGAGAGCAGAAGGGCGGCGGCGCCAGCCCCTGCCGAGCCGAGCATGCAGCCGAGCCGCCGCCGAGCTGCCGCCACCACCTCGCAGATGCCATCAGAGCAACAAAGAGCTCACTGAGCTGAGAGCCGTGGCGAGAGCTCGCCAGGACGCCACCGCGCCGGCCCGTGGAGCCCGGGGCGCGGCGGAAAGCACGTGGGGGGCCTGGGGGAGGGGAAGGGGCAGAAGCTAGCCCCCCAGCAGCAAGGGTGGTCCAAGGGTATTTGATCCTCATTTCAAGGGGTCTGTTACCAACAGGAGGTGTACAGATTTCGGTGCTGTGTAATCTTCAGGCTGTTCATTATGGGCTACATTCTTTTAGGACTTAGAGCTTGGGTACACGGTGACCCCAGGAGAGTGGCCTATCCTACAGACAGCACAGGCCACTTTTGTGGCCAGAAGGGCACCCCCACTGAGAACAAGACTGTTCTGTTTTACTTTAACTTGTTCAGCTGTTCCAGTCCCTCGTGATGGTAAACCTACAGTGCCCTAGCACACAGATTCGTGTCTCTAAGTGCCCAGGAAAAATTTTAACCTATGTGGAAATGCAATTTACATACAGACAAGACAAAAACTACTGGACATACTACAGCCAGTTTTGCAAGTCCAATTCTGTTAAACCTGCAAAGAATCTCGCACAACTTTTACTGAATGATGATTGTCCAACCGTGATTTTTCCAAGCAAACCTTTTCTCCAGAGATGTTTCCCTGACTTCTCTACTAAAAATGGCACTTTAACAGTAGGAAGTAAGACAATGTTTGAAAATGGAAATGGAAAGAAAATAAATGTTACAGAACTCAGGGCAGCAGCAAATGGTGTCAATAAAATCCTCCAAGCAAGAACAATTGGAATGAAAGTGTTTGAAGACTATGCTACACCTTGGTATTGGATTCTCATTGGCCTGACTACCGCCATGCTTCTCAGCTGGTTATTTGGGATACTCCTGAGGTTCACAGCTGCATTCCTCTTCTGGGTGTTCGTACTGGGTGTGCTCGGAATCATAGGGTATGGAACATGGCACTGTTACCGGGAATACAGCATTCTTCAGGGAAAGCCAAATTCTCACTGAACTATATATGACATCAGGATTCAGACGGATATAAGCACGTACTTTCAACTGAAACAAACACGGTTCGCATTTTGATAATACTCTGCATTGTAGAAATGCTTGTCATCCCCACGCTGACCTTCCTCAGGGAGAGAATCCGCATCTCCATCGTCCTGCTGAAGGAAGGGAGCAAAGCCATTGGATATATCCCTACTACATTAATTTATCCACTCTTGACTTCCATTTTCCTCTCAATCTGCATTTCCTACTGGGCTGTGATAGCAGTTTATTTGGCTACATCAGGGGTACCTATTTACAAAGTAATGACCCCAGAGGGGCAATGCAAATACGAAAGTAACACCTGTGACCCAGAGATTTTTAATACAACTGAAATTGCCAACACTTGCCCTGGGGCTCAGTGTATTTTTGCTTCTTATGGTGGAAAGAGCCTATACCATCAATACATCACTACCTTCCAGATTTTCAGTATGTTTGTCTTCCTCTGGCTTATAAACTTTATTATTGTGCCGGGTCAGTGTGCCCTTGCTGGTGCCTTTGCTTCTTATTACTGGGCCTTGAAAAACCCTGATGACACCCCACCATATCCACTCTTTACTTCATTTGGATGAGCCATGCGATATCACACAGGATCCCTAGCATTCGGATCTTTAATTCTTGCGTTAATTCAAATGTACAGACTAATCCTAGAATACTTAAACAAACATCTTAAAGATGCCCAGAACAGAATTTCTAAATTCCTAACAATACTGCCTGAAATGCTGTTTCTGGGGGTTGGAAAATGTGGTAAAGTTTTTGAACAGAAATGCCTATGTTATGATTGCAATATCTGGCAAAAACTTCTGCAGGTCAGCGAGAGATGCATTCAATCTGATCATGAGAAATATTTTAAAAGTTGCAGTTACGGATAGAGTTACAGACTTTGTACTTATCCTGGGGAAAATTCTAGTTTCTGGGTGCATAGGTGCTCTGGCCTTCTTACTCTTCACACAAAGAATTCCAATGATTATAGAAGGACCGAAATCTTTAAATGACTACTGGGTACCTCTGCTGACAGTCATTATCGGAGCTTACCTAGTTGTGGGAAGAAATGACGGTTCTACTGACAGATCCTATTACATGAACCAATCTCTGCTGAAGATTTTGAAAGAACCACGTATGCAAACTAAGAAGCAGTAGAACTCCAAACACTGTTCATCCTGCAGCGGTGTGTTACCTTTTCCTCGTCTGCCATGTCTGTGCGACACTCCTTTCATAAGTGCTTTGTGTTTGGAAAACTGTACTCACAACCTTGTTGGCTTTTAGTTGCATGTTTTATACCAAAGCCTATACTGTAAAATGTGAAGCCATCGGAAGTCACAAGGGAATTGTTGAAACACATGGAACATTTTTATACTAAGGTCTTTCATTTTGTGAATAGAGTGGTTAGATGCTTTGAAAATACTAGTGAATATGTTGATATTCTTTAAATGTTAGGTTGAGAAATGATATGTGCTTTAAATTGATAGCTCCCGATATATTTTTTAAATTACAACTAAAAGACTTCTGCAGGGAAAATTGGTAAACAAAGTGAAATCAACCCTTGCTCCTGTTTGACAGTAAATCAGTTCAACGACTGCCCTACTCTGGGGTTTGCTCTCTTTAAGTATAGAATGTTTCCTACTAAACAAATTGCCAATCATCCAGCCTTTACTACTTTGCCCTCTCTGACAAAGTGCCTTACTGGCTATTTAAAATTACCCAGCTTTTGTGGGCAAGATTACAAATACTGTAAAAAAAAATTTTTTTTAAACCCCACAAAACCTGCAATGTTTATTAATTAAAACAAGTCTTCTTGCATTTGTTTTTCTCTTAATTCCCTGGTTGGAAACTACTTGTCATTTCGGTATGTTTGGTATCCTCAGTGTATAGAGTACATTTTGCTGCATAAACAATCTCCCTTGCGCCTAGTGGATATTCATGAATGTGAACTACATGCAAGAAAAAAAAAAACACCTGACAGGGTACTTGTTGAGTTTGTTTTTTTACTGAAAGTGAGGACTTTAAAAATCTGATTTTTTTTATGGCTAGATCTTTGAAAATACAATAGATGTAATACTACATTTCTCATGTTTTACAGAGAGTGGAAAGGGAAACTTTACCCCTAGAAAGGGTGCTCAGAGATGTCGTATACAGAATAGCTCCATTTTAAATGATTATTTATTATCATCAAGGAATGTTCCATGTATGTCACTTCATTTTCCAACTTTTGATATGAAAGTGTACTTATAATATGTTAATTTTTATTGTGCTAATATAAACGGAACATAATTTCTAATTCAACTTTAAATAATTTTACTAGTACTACTAACTTTAAAGAAAATGAATTCAGTTTGTTACTCGGTGTTCTAGAAAGATTCCATAAAGCATTCACCCTAAGGGAATGTCAATCACATATGATAACTTGGGAGAGCTTTGAGAATCAACAGTAAGTTACTATCAGTTTATTTATTATCACATTCGTTTAAATGTGATTTTAAATATTCTTTTATGCCAAAAACAAACTCATATGAGCATATGACAGTCTGAGCTCTATAATCAGTGTGTTTCTGCTGGGCAGAAATATTAGGAACATATTGTCTAAGTATCTTTGGTAACTAAAATGTTTAATATTTGATGAAATTTGCTGTTATTCATTGTTTTAAATTTATTTGTTTTTTCTTCTAATAAAGATTTAGATAAGAAAAAAAACCAGTCATTATTCTTTACTGGATAAATTACAGGTCACCATGTCTTTGGGTTCAGTTACTGGAGGATAATTGTGATCTTTGGTGGTGTCATGTTACCTTGAATGTTTATGTTCCTTGAAGTCTTGTGTTGCTGTCTTTGCATTTGAAGCAGTCATTTCCTCTAGTCTTTACTGCTTTCAGGATAGAGATAGTTTCTGTCAGCCCTACTAGAGATGCTGAGGCTATCTCAGACCTATGTGTACCCCTGATCCATGTTTCTTGCTCCTTCTCGTGGCAGAATTCTCAAGTTTATATGCCTTCTCTGGATGCTCAAATGTACCAGGCTGTGTGCTGACAGAGCCACCCTTCGGTTTTCCCAAAGGTAATGCTAAATCGCAAGTTTGTGTTCTCTTCCTGGCCCACAAATTCAGGCTTGATTTCTGTTCATGCTCACCAAATGCCTGCCAAAATTTGTTCCCACCACTGCTTCTGGGACCATGCACAAGGAGCCCAGACATAGGAGAGGGGTGTTTTGGGGGTGAGACTCATGGAACGCTGTGGGGGCTTGTGGGCCAGTTGTGGGGATCTTCAGTTTTTGTATTCCAGTGTCTCATGACCAGTTTTCTTGATGGAGTCTGAAATGCACTTAGTAGGATCTGCGTACTTAAATGCCCTCTGAATATCCTATCTGCTGCTTTCTCAGTATCTTCACTACTTTCTGTCATGTGGCTAAGGATTCATTACTGTAGATATGGGGCAAGACAGAAAGGAGCTCTTTTGGAAGCATCCCACGCAGCTGGAGAAGTCAGTTGCTCATTCACATACTCTTTCTTTCTCTTACGGAAAAAATCATGTGCAGGGAAAGACCTCTCCTTTCCGTAAGTTGCAATGGCTTAGGGGAGGGGTGTGGGTAAAGTCAAGCTGTTCCTCTTACCTTCTCTTCACTCCAACTCATATTATTTTTCTGTGCTGGAACTTCTCTGGAAACCAAATCTTCCACAAATGCTATCTTGTCTATGACTGATTGTTTAAGGCAGTGTTTTCCAGGGGTTCCTGAACTGCAGCCAAGAGGCCCTGGAATAAGTTCATGGGCCACTACAGGGTCCACATCTGAAATCAAGGCCTGTCTGCCTATTATCCAATGCTCCAGCAGGCCAGACCCCTCCTGGTCCCTTAGCGTTTGGTCCCGGACCCTATCGCTACCTCAAGGGCACTTTTGTCTGTGGATGGATGCTAAATTTTTGTTGTTGAGAGAGGTTTCAAAAACAACAGATATCTTATGGTGCCATGATGCCGACATCACTCTTTTATAAATCTTATTTTAAATACTAGCTAAAATATTTACAAATGTAATTCAGAAATAAGTTTTGAAATTTATCTTCAATTACCAAATTAGATTCATTCAAGAAATTAAAAGCTAGCTCAACCTTAGAAAATATTTTTTACTATCAAAGGTCAATGGAAAAAATGATGTGATCGGCTTGATTGGTACCTAAAGGCATTTGAAGAAACCAAAACTGACTGCCGAAGAATTCTGAGGAAACATGGAGGTGGGAATTCTGTGTTGCAGACACTATTCCCTATCCAGCATTCATTCTACTCCTACCCCGTTCTTTCTAAAAGGCACGGTCCTAATTGGTTCAGTTCTTCCCCCTCCTATTTACTCAGAGAATGTGAGCACACCCTCCCTAGCTTCAGACAGTGAATCATGGTTAGGTTTATCTAATAGATATCAAAGTATCTATATCTATAGGTATCAGAGGTCTCTTTTCCTTTGCCACGCATGAGATTTTCTCATTTTTCTCATATTTATGACGCTTTTAGTTGGCCTCTTGTTTTTCTCACTTTTATGATGCATTTAGTTGGACTTTGTTGTTTGTGCCCACTGTCTTGATACATTCTCATAATACAGTTAATTATAAAATCAAAGCCAAAGACAAAACATGAAAATCATTCCCGTTAAATTTGGAAGCAATAAAAGGATACCTGTTTTTATTATTATTCAACATTGTTTTATAAGAATTAGCCAATAGAAATAAAAAACTATCATTTGCAGATGAGATGAATAGACAACTGGAATATTTTAAATTCTGAATTGTAAAACTATTAGAAAAATTAATGTTAATAAATTTAACTGAATAAAAATGTATGAAATGATAAATGATTTGGACAAAAACATAAGACAAATCCAATTACTACAGCAACAAAAACAATAACAATCAAAATTCCTAAAAATAATCTCAATAATACCTTATCTATAGAAAATTATTACGTTGAAATAAAGGTTACAATAGATTTGATTAAAGGGATATGTACTTGTTCTTCGTTTGGGAGTTCAATTTTGTATAAAAGACATGTCATCCCAATCAAAACACCAAGATAATATTTGTGAATGACAGGATTATTCTAAAGTTTAGGTGAAAAAAGAAGCAAATGAAAATATCTGAAGAAATTCTGGAAGAGTGATGAAGGAGTGTTTATTCTACTTCATATTAAAAGAGGTGATAAAGCTCTGGTAATTAC
>JAQQAC010004253.1:3980866-4041878 GCA_029783875.1 Phataginus tricuspis | reverse complement strand
TTACTAAAATCAGTTTACAAAATTAAAATATCTACATAGACCAATAACTATTTAAAAGTGTTATGATATTCACAGATTCTCTTTCTAAAGAAAAGGGATCAGGCCCAGGTCATTTACAGACTTTTCTATCAAACTAATAAGGAACAAATAATCCATATTTTATGTACACTCTTGCAATTGTAGCAAAAAGAAAAAAATTGCCCAACACATTTTATAAGGCTTGAAAAAACATTGAGCCCAAAACTAGGCAGAGATAACACAAGAAAAGAAAACTAGGGGCCAATCTCACTTACAAACATGAATCACAATTTATATTTTTTAGCAAATGAAATTGAACATGTAGCAAAAGAACAATACACAGGAGAACCTATTCCAACAATCCAAACTGATGCAACATTTCTTAAAAACCTATCAATTTTGGGGGGCGGGAGGGCGCTCAAGATGGTGGCATGAGTAGGGCAGCGGAAATCTCCCGAAACCATAAAAATTTTGAAAATACAGCAAATACAACTATTCCTAAAGGAGAGACCAGAAGATACAGTACAACAGCCAGGCTATGTCTACAGCTGCAAAACTCAGCATTTCACAAAAAGGGTAAGATACAAAACTGCAACCTGGTGGGAGTGAGCACTCCCCTCACCACAGCTCACCAGCAGGAGGAAAAGAATCAGAGTGGGGAGGGAGTGGAAGCACAGGACTGCTAATTAACCAGCCCTAGTAATCTGCACTGGGAGCACAGACACACACTGCATGGTGTACTGGATATTAGAGAAACAGAAGAGTAAAATCTGAGACAGAGACTGCGAGTGGATCCCCACAGTGGGCTCCCCAGGGACAAAAGAAAAGCAGGTGCTTTAAAAGTCTTAAAGGGACAAGGGTTAACAGGTGAACAAAAATCATCCCGGCACACTCAGCCCAGCAGGCTGGGAATCTTAAGGAACTTCAAGCGCCCTAACACCCTGGGTGGCAACACAGCTCTGAAGCCCCTCACAGCAATAAGCAGCCTGCCATTCATTCCCCCGCCACCAGCACTGCAAGCAAACTGGCTGACCTGCCACTGCTGCAGACCAGCGTGAGCAGCTCCACCCACAGCAACCACACAGAGTCTTCTCCCAGAGCACAGCTAACCAGGCCAGGCCCAGAGGCTGCCACCAGCACACAGCTTCCCAGCACAGAGGAAGCTGGCGCAAAGTCCAGAAGGCATGAAGTGATGCCGTTCCTGCAGAAGAACACATGCTGCACACCTTTGACACCCCCCGCAGTGCCCTAAGCCATCCTGAGGGCCACGGCACCCACAGCAGCTCAGGAAATTAACCCATAGACTTCTCCCTGTGTGCAGGTAACCAGCACAGGCAGTGGAGAAGGGCAAGGCGACCAGCAAGCAGGAAGGGACTTTGTTCTCCCAGCTGACACACGTGCCACCTGCCAGCAATCACTTCTATCTCTATGAAAAGTCAGAATAACCTGGTCCAGTCCGAAATCACTAAAACAATGCCAGAGAGAGGGCGTGGTGAGATATATGTAAGTAATCTTCCTGAAAAAGAATTCAAAAAAGAAGTCATAACAATGCTGATGGAGCTGAAGAGAAATATGCAAGAGCTAAGGGATAAAGTCAGGAGGGAAATAACAAAAATGAAACAATCATTAGAAGGACTTAAGAGCAGACTGGATGAGGTGCAAGAGACTGTCAATGGAATAGAAATCAGAGAACAGGAATACAGAGAAGCTGAGGCAGAGAGAGATAAAAGGATCTCTAGGAATGTAAGAATATTAAGAGAACTGTGTGACCAATCCACACGGAACAATATTCACATAATAGGGGTGCCAGAAAAAGAAGAGAGAGAAAAAGGGATAGAAAGTATCTTTGAAGAAATAATTGTTGAAAACTTCCCCAAGCTGGGGAAGGAAATAGTCTCTCAGACCATGGAAGCCCACAGATCTCCCAACACAAGGGACCCAAGGAGGACAACACCAAGACATACAATAATTAAAATGGCAAAGATCAAAGACAAGGACAGGGTATTAAAGGCAGCCAGAGAGAGAAAAAAGATCACCTACAAAGGAAAACCCATCAGGCTATCATGAGACTTCTCAACAGAAACCTTACAGGCCAGAAGAGAATGGCATGATATATTTAATGCAATAAAATAGAAGGGCCTTAAACCAAGAATATTATATCCAGCACAATTATCATTTAAATCTGACAGAGGGATTAAAAAATTTCCAGACAGGCAAAAGTTGAGGGAACTTGCCTCCCACAAACCACCTCTACAGGGTATTTTGAAGGGACTGCTCTAGATGGAAGTACTCCTAAGGCTAAATAGATGTCAGCAGAGAAAATAAAATCACAGCAAAGAAAAAAGACCAACCAAATACTAACTAAAGGTAAAAAATAAAATCAGCTATCCACAAAAGCAGTCAAAGGAAACACAAAAGAGTACAGAATAATAAAACACCTAACATATAAAGAATGGAGGAGGAAGGAAAAGAATGGAGAGAAATAAAAAATCATCAGACTGTGTGTATAATAGCATAATAAGTGAGTTAAAGTTAGACAGTTAGACAGTAAATAAGCTATCCTTGAACCTTTGGTAACCACGAATCCAAAGCCTGCAATGGCAATAAGTGCATATCTATTTATAATCACCCTAAATGTAAATGGACTGAATGCACCAATCAAAAGACACAGAGTAATAGAATGGATAAAAAAGCAAGAGATTCACCGCAAACCCAAAGACATACACAGCCTAAAAGTGAAGGGATGGAAAAAGATATTTCATGCAAACAACAAAGAGAAAAAAGCAGGTGTGGCAGTACTTGTATCAGACAAAATAGACTTCAAAACAAAGAAAGTAACAAGAGATAAAGAAGAACATTACATAATGATAAAGGGGTTAGTCCAACAAGAGGATATAACCATTATAAATATCTATGCACCCAACACAGGAGCACTGACATATGTGAAACAAATACTACCAGAATTAAAGGAGGAAATAGAATGCAATGCATTCATTTTAGGAGACTTCAACACACCACTCACTCCAAAAGACAGATCAACCAGACAGAAAATAAGTAAGGACACAGAGGCACTGAACAACACAATAGAACAGATGGACCTAACAGACATCCACAGAACTCTACACCCAAAAGCAGCAGGATACACATTCTTCTCAACTGCACATGGAACATTTTTCAGAATAGACTATATAATAGGCCACAAAAAGAGCCTCAGTAATTTCAAAAAGATTGAAATTCTACCAACCAACTTCTCAGATCACAAAGGTATAAAACTAGAAATAAATTGTATGAAGAAAAAAAAGGCTCACAAACACATGGAGGCTAAACAACATGCTCCTAAATAATCAATGGATCAATGACCAAATTAAAACAGAGATCAAGCAATATATGGACACAAATAACAACAATAGCACAATGCCCCAACTTCTGTGGGACACAGCGAAGGCAGTTCTAAGAGGAAAGTATATAGCAATCCAGGCCTATTTAAAGAAGGAAGAACAATCCCAAATGAATAGTCTGAAGCCACAACTACTGAAACTGGAAAAATAAGACAAATGAGGCCCAAAGTCAGCAGGAGGAGGCACATAATAAAGAACAGAGAAGAAATAAATAAAACTGAGAATAATAAAACAGTAGAAAAAATCAATGAAACCAAGAGCTGATTCTTTGAGAAAATAAACAAAATAGATAAACCCCTAGCCAGACTCATTAAGAGAAAAAGAGAATCAACACACATAAACAGAATCAGAGATGAGAAAGGAAAAATCAAGACAGACACCACAGAAATACAAAGAATTATTAGAGAATACTATGAAAACCTATATGGTAACAAGCTGGATAACCTAGAAGAAATGGACAACTTTCCAGAAAAATACAAGCTTCCAAGACTGACCAGGGAAGAAACAGAAAATCTAAACAGACCAATTACCAGCAATGATATTGAATTGGCAATCAAAAAACTACCCAAGAACAAAACCTCCAAGCCAGATGGATTCATCGCTGAATTTTATCAGACATTAAGAGAAGACATACTACCCTTACTCCTTGAAGTTTTCCAAAAAATAGAACAGGGAGTACTTCCAAACTCATTTTATGAAGCCAGCATCACTCTAATACCAAAACCAGGCAAAGACCCGACAAAGAAAGAAAATTACAGACCAATATCCCTGATGAGCATAGATGCAAAAATCCTCAACAAAATATTAGCAAACTGAATTCAAAAATACATCAGGAGGATCATACACCATGATCAAGTGGGATTCATCTCAGGGATGCAAGGATGGTACATCATTCGAAAATCTGTCAACATAATCCACCACATCAACAAAAAGAAGAATAAAAACCACATGATCATCTCTATAAATGCTGGAAAAGCATTTGACAAAATTCAACACCCATTCACGATTAAAACTCTCAACAAAATGGGTATAGAGGGCAAGTACCTAAACATAATAAAGGCCATATATGACAAACCCACAGCCGACATCATACTTAACAGCGAGAAGCTGAAAGCTTTTCACCTAAGATCGGGAACAAGACAGGGATGCCCACTCTCCCCACTGTTATTCAACATAGTACTGGAGGTCCTACCCACGGCAATAAGACAACACAAAGAAAAAAAAGGCATCCATATTGGTAAGGAAGAAGTCAAACTCTTACTATTTGCAGATGACATGATATTGTACATAAAAAACCTTATAGACTCCACTCCAAATTAGCATCAAGAAATTTCAAACCCTAACAAGTCTTCTTCCAAAGACAATAGACAATAATCTTTTCAATATGCCATAGATCTTAGAATGAGCCTGCTAGAAATGTAACAAAACTGGATTAATTGATTAGCAATTAACATCATTCCTGTCACTATTATTAGAAAAAAAATACATATTACTTCTTGAGATTTTAATCTTATTTGTTGGCTTAACAAATTAAAAATTTCTCCAAATAAGTGCAAGACAGAAAATGGAATCTTTTAACATTTAACTTGTATTCTGCCCAGCTGGTGCCTGCTGGGGCACTCCTTACCTGCTTGAGGAAGTTATTCTACCTTTGATGAAGATAAACTCTTGATCCTCCTGAACCCCTATGACTCTTTCTCTAAGTCTTTATCTTAGTCAAATGCCTAAAATGCAAATATTGCCCCAAGTTCTATCATTGATCCTATTTTCTTCCTGGTATGTATTTTTATCATTCAGCAAATTCATATATTCTCATGTCTTCAAATACCATATTCTAACAGGTAATTACCAAATTTTTATTTGGTGCTTGCCATGAATGCACTAAAAACTCAAGTCCCACATACACAGTTGGGACATATACAACTAGACAATACAATAATACCCTAAACCCAACACTACCAAATCTGAATACAATTTTCTCACCAAACAAGCTTGTATGTCTGTGTGTTTGAGGGCAGTTGCCTTTCCATTCTCTGGTTCACAAGTTCAGAGTGCTCTCAGAGTCTCCTAGGTCATTTTTTTCTCCTCTCATATAATGATGGACTGCTAAATTTTATTCACTTCCTTGCCTATTTTTCTTTTACATCCATTATCTCCATTCCATTATTAGTTCAGATCTTCATTACTCTATCATGAGAGTTCAGAGGAGGATACACACTTTTGAGTGTTCAGAGGAAGCTTTCTCATGGAATTGATGTCTGAGCTGAGTCTTCAAAGATGTAAATGAATCCTATAGGATATTTCTCTAGATATTCTCAGGAAAGGGGGTAGAAGGGGGAACGATTTTTATAATTTTTTTAGTTGGGTCTATATCTGCAAATAGATGATTTTCTCTCGCCAGAAGGATATCCCTTATACTGCCTCCTCTATATTTCTCTGAATCAAGTAACTTCTGGACACCAGCAATGGTTTAAGCAGCTCTTAACAGGATGGCTTGCAGTGATGAAAGAGTTAATCAAAAGTCATGTCATGAATTTAGCTACTTATATCTCTACTACTACACTAAGTTGAGACCTCTTTGCCTATTACACAAGGCTACCCCATGTAAAACTCTTGTAAACCTCTGATTTACATGTCTTTGCCCTCTGTCTCACAATCTCCATTAAGCATTCTTGCAGAATTAATCAAGTTTCCATCAACCTTTTATTATATGTTAAAATTTTTTCATTCTTAGTTGTGGAATGTCAATGATTTACTCCTCTGTCAGGTTCCTGCTGCTCTAGTCTATGGTGTTCAGCAGTGAGGGTTGGAGGGAAAAAGAGTGAGGGATGAACTCTGACCCTACAGGCAGAGGGAGGGTATGGAATGGCAGAGGACTTCCATTCAGGAATACTGCTATTTTCCCCCCATAGAGTTTCTAAAAGCAACTAGACGTTCTGCCTGGAAACTTATTTCTGATGATCCCCTACATAAATTGATTGTGCATAGGAATAACACTCCTTCTATTGGCACAACTTTCTATTTCTTGTCAACCAATACTTTGGTTTTACTCGCTGGTTTTTCCCTATCCATTCTGAGTTATGTCATCAAGCTTTGTATCTTAACTTGACATTGAAATTCACCAGTCTAAATTCCATCCCTTCAGTTCCAAGGAAAAGTCTGTGTCGGCCTAGAGTGTGAACTTTTAGGCACCAGGAGCCATATCTGGTTTTTCTTCATTTGGCCAGGATTTAATAGCATTCAGCACATAGGGGTTGTCCGGTCAATACTTGTTGAAGGAATGGACGTAGACATCCAGCAGTCTGCCAAAATCTCTCCCCTCAAAACTGCTGCTCGATTGCCCTTCCTCATTCTGTAATATCTCAGGTCCATTGTAGGAAAATTTTTGGAACAAAATCTAGACTTGGCGTTTCTCCCTTGTCAACCCGAGTTGAAATCATCAAGAACCTCAGGAGCAAACAGATATGAAGCAGAAATTGTATCTTGTCAAAAGCCACAAGAAACCTAATTTACAAGAGCTATCTATGAGCCCCTTTGCCAATAAATGTTACTGTTGTTTTAAGGACTAAATTTTATTCCAAAGCAATATCCTGCACGAAAAAAATAAATAAAAATAAAAAAAAGAAACATCTAGTGACCTGGCCTACAATTTGAGGGTGTCATGAAAAATCCCATATGCTTTCAGATGCAAATCAGATGAAAAGCCTAACTATAGGATATAGAAATATTTTCTCATAGTAACATGTGTTGCACCACTTTTTTAATTGAGATATAATTGGCATATAAAATTCAATTAATTTCAGGTGTACAACACAGTGATTAAGTATTTGTATGTGCTGCAAAATGACTACAACAGGTCTGGTTAAATAGGTTACCATACATAGTTATAATTTTTTTTCTTATGATGAGAATTTTAAGAACTACTGTCTTAGCAACTTTCATATGTACAGTGCAGTATTATTAACTATAGTCACTGTTCTATACATTACATCCCCATGACTTATTTATTTTATAACTGTAAATCTGTACATTTTGAACCCTTTCACCCATTTCACCCACCTCCCTCCCCCTATCTCTGGCAACCACCAATCTTTTGGGGTTTTGTTTGGTTTGGTTTTTCTAGATTCCACATATAGGTGAGATCATATGGCATTTGTCTTTCCTTGTCTGATTTATTTCACTTAGAATATTACCCCAGGGTCCATCCATGTTCCTGCAAATGGCAAAATTTCCATTCTTTTTATGGCTAAATAATATCCTACTGCACGTGTTACACATATGTATGTACATATGTCTGTGTGCACATATATGTATGTACAAACACACAACAACATTTTCTTTATCCAGTCATCCATCAGTGGACACTTAGGTTGTTCCCATTTCTTGGCTATTGTAAATAATGCTGCAATGAACATGGAGGTACATATATTTATTTGAATTAGTGTTTTCATAGTCTTTGGATAAATGCCATAAAGGAGAGTGTTATGGCAGAGGAATGGGGGCTGGAAGTAGGAGTATCAGTGAGCAGTTCAATCTCATCAAGGGAGTCTGTTGAGTTTATACACGAATTTACTACTTAAAACTCAGCCCTACACTGATGGCTAATGAATCCTTGAATTTCAGACTTGGAAACACCATCAGTCCCACAGTTAACCCATACCCCAGCCTCTTACCCATCTTTTACCTTTCCAGTTTAGTCTCAGCTTGCAGACCTCCAGTGACAGGAAACCAGTTTCTTATGGAGAAAAACATCTCACTGTCGGATGGATATAATTGGATTATAAAGACAAAAATCATCTTTGAACTTCAGAACTAGATATTATTTTTTGGTAGGTCTATCTGCTTCCATAGTGTTGTGCGGACATTTTTAAATAGCTCTTATCTCATTGCATTGCTATTATTGTTCTATTTGCTTGACTTTCCTACCAAACTTTAAAATCACTGACATAAGTGAGAATTTTATTCATCTTTGTATCTCCAGGCAAGCAGAGTACCTGACATATGGTTGCCACTCAATGTTTCTTAATTAAAATCAAATTAACACACACCTAATTATTTTTGTTCTATATTCAAAAGCCAAAAAGAGTAAAGTGAATCCCTCTTCCACATGAGTCCCATTAAATTATGGTTTTCAAAGTCTTCCACAGAATTTGAAACACCATGAAGACTATTCTCAACAAGACTCAAAAGACAACCAGAGGCATGCATGGCATGAGTGATTATCTACACCTCCCCAATGCACAAGGCATTATTGGGACCTTGTGACTGATTGAGAAAGGGTAGAAAAGGATAAGTGAGAGCATAACTTCAACATGCTTTACCATATTGTGAAGGGGCAAGAACTAAACTATCGTAAAGGTTAATTATAAGAAGTGTTTCCTTTCACCTCGCTGAAGGGAAACAGGCCCTGTGCTTATGTAGGTGAAGCTAATAATGCAAAGCAATCAAGCGATTCATTCAGCAACCTGTGCAGGCTGGGCTGCTCAATGGCTCATACCACCAACCCACAAAGCTGATTTTTTTGGCATAACTAAGCTGACTAGAATGACTGGAAGCAACAGTCAGTGGTGGAGACACTCTTTGAGCCTTGATCATTATTCTCTCAGAAAAGAGAATAGGAGGAAATCCTTTGACTCTGTTGTCTTCTTTAAAGTCAGTCAGCATCTTAGCTACCACACCTGTTGGCCACTTTGGGCAACCTGAAAGGTCAGCATCCATGGCTTACATTCAAAAGGATTGCAACCTACCTTATCCCTTGTTCACAGGTCAAGGGAAACATGCCTCCAGAAAACCTTTTATATTTCTCACAAAAATTCTGCTCCTGCAAAACCAGTGAGCAAGTCCCACCAGAAATTCTGTGATTTTACCTTAAACAACAATTTCTCCGTTGCTGTTTTAGAAAATACAGATCCAGAAAAATCTAATGCCCCATCAGTTAGTCATGACCTGATTTAATGTATTTGAGGAAATAACTACATGTCAGATGAATTAAATCCAATGATTATATTCATTTTATTGTACAAACAGCTATTGAATCCACTGCTTACAGGATCACCCTATATTCCAAATGTTATCTCATGAGAGTCTGAATTCTGCAGTGACTAATAATCCTCCAATCTTCTCAACCTTCCTGATAAACAGGATGCAGAATTTGAGTTTTGATGTAATGCCAACCACATCCATATATTGATGATATTTTCATGAAAAAAACTATAGGTGTTTCTTCATTTCTTTTCAGAAGCGCCAAAAGTAGCTAATAATGAAACTATTTAATCCCAACTTCTTTCTAATATCTCTTCATTCAAGATATTTTATAACTCATCTTCTTTTAATTCTATTTCGCTCTGCTCAGTATCTCCTTTAAATGGTAGATAAGCTCAGCAGAGCCCTTTCTTTCACTGTGCTCCTTTTTCTCTATAAATTGCTTTCTAGAGAATTACTCTGGGTTGAATACTTTGCTATGTGCTGAAAAGGCCAAGGTAAATAAGACACAGTCACCTACTTAGAAATGGAAAAGTCCAGGGAAAGACACGTACATACCTGAAAACAAAATTTAAATACAATATGATGTATTTGCATTTGAAATCCAGTAAGATTTCCCTACTCTGCCTTTGGGAAAGTTGGACTACACAAAGGAGCCAGTAGTGATATTCTCGTCTTTCTTCTGTTAGAAACCAATCTAAAGTAAAGCTGTATTTCTAGTCCAAACTCACAGATCAAGGCAACTATGGACACTGCCAAATAGAAATCCCATGACTACATCCAACCCAGCAGGTCTTCAGGTTTACAAAACTGAACTCCTCAATTTCACTTTCCTTTTATATTTTGTATTGCTCCTACTTTAACTCAGAATCTTCAACTTTCACATGTGCCATTGCAGTAGTTTCCTGACTTCTACGTCGCCAGTCTGTTTTCTTTTGCTAATCTTATCCATTGAAATCAAGACTTATTTCTGAAACACAAAGCTCATCACAGCCCTTCCTTATATAAAATCTTCCAATAAGCTTTCACTGTTTATAGAGTGAAGAAACACAATATTTATGTGCCAAAAACATAATGTCTTGCCAATGGGTTTCAGCCTCAGGCAAGTTTACTATGGATTCAACGTGAACAAAGAAATTGACAGCAAAACGTTCTTTCAGGTGAAAGGGTTTATTACCCAGCTTGTTCTCCTGGCGTCAAGCACTAGCATCTCTGCCTCTGCCCAGAGCACAGGGCTGAGCTCTCCATATAGCACAGTAATAGCTTATTGCCTAAAGGTGTGGAAGCGGTAGCCTAGCAACAGGCCAGTTACATCATCAGGTGGTTTAAGTTCAGTGAGGATCCTGCCCATAGGAACCCCACTTTATCCACACTCCACCCCTCCAGGATTATACTCTTACAATCTACACGCTTTCAATCTCCACAATGGTCCGTGCCAGAAAGCTGGAGCGCTGTAACCAGATTCCACAAGAGCAACAGAGGAAAACAACTTAGAGATAATAAAAATTAAGATACAGCAAGATCTTTGAAACAGGTAACAAAAATTATAATAATCCTCAAGCCAGAGGAGGTTCCTAATAACAAAAATTATAATAATCCTCAAGCCAGAGGAAGTTCTCAATCCACAAAGACTTTAGGGGCAATAAGACACATGTTTTAATGCCACCAACATAGGCAAATCTTGTCCATCAGGTAGGATGCATGCAAGAGAGTGGTCCTGTGATAGTCCTGTGATAGTCCTGTGATAGGACTTCCAGGTCTAGTATACCACACTTTTACTCCTTTCCTCGTGGAGGTTACCGAAGGGTCTATATATAGTGCTACTGGAGGTGCATGCACTGGCCATAATGATAAAACAAAACTCCCCATTAAGATGCTCCTACCTTCTGGCCGTCCAGGATATGCTACTGTGACCTTTGGTGGCCACTCTGCTGTTATTCCAGTAATACACAGGAGGCCAGCTTCCAGGCCTTGTCCCCAAGGTGCCAGGAGAGCCAGCCATCGTTGGTCCATGTGTCAAAAGGTCCAAGGCCACATCCACTCAATGGAGTCTCCGGGGTTCAGTGCAGTTGGTGCTGGCAGCAAGATGTTATTCTGGTGGCTGAACCTCGGCTTCAGTGATTCTTCCTTGGTTTGTACTTGCAGTTGTATAGGAGAGGCAGCCATATGTGTTAACATGTCTATGGGGCTCAGGGATCCCTTTCGGGGTCTCTCATTCAAATGCCGCAGAACAGTCCATAAGCAGACTGACCATTCCCACAGACTTTTGGTATCTGACTTTAGTCCAGATTTTAACAAGCCATTGTGCCTCTCTATGATGCCTGCTGCAGTAGGATTGTATGGCACATGAAACTTCCACTTGATTCCCAGCTGTTGCACCCATTCTTGAAGTGCATGTCCAGTAAAATGGGTGCCCTGATCACTCTCAATTACCTGTGGTCGGCCATAGGCAGCAAAGAGATGCTCCAGGCCTCTTTTGGTCATCTGCTGGTCTGCACAACAGGTAGGAAAAGCAACCAGAAGTCCAGTATCTGTGTCCACACAAGTCATTGCATACTGATATCCTTCTGACACAGGTAGAGGCCCAATATAGTCTGCCCAATCTGCCACCTGAATAAGGGTATGGGCCCCTTAGCTATTGTCCCATGTTGCTGTGGAACTCGGTGTAAGTCCCTTTTGGAGCACACGACACACTCCTGCTGGGCTCTACTAACTTTTTCAAAGGTCGAAGGCAAGCCCCACCGATGGGCTACAGCCCACATTGTCTTTTGCCCCACATGCAACAAATGCTGATGTAGCCATTGGGCTACATGACGCAGGCTTTCCTTCTAACCAACATATCTGGACCAATTTATCTGCTTCATCATTTCCTGGGGATGCCAGTGGCAAATGACCTGTCACCTGGTATACGGTAATTATTTTAGTCTGACCACAGGCCCATAAGTCTTGCCACAATTCTTGCCCCCAGAGGGGTTGGTAACCAACCAGCCAGTTGGCATGGTACCAGGTTGGTAGCCACAGGGTCAAGCCCTGATAGACAGCCCAGCTGTCAGTGCAGACAACTACAGGGGAGGGCTCCTGGCTGATCACAAGCCACATGGTCCACAACTCTGCCCATTGGCTGCTCTTCCCCTCACCATCTTCCATCCATGTTGTCTCAGTCTTAGGATGGAAAGCTGTGGCCCTCCATTTGGGGGGCTGCCCATGGCTGAAGCCATCTGTGTACCATGCATCTTCAGGTATAGGGGCTCTTCCCTCCCAGTAGGGACTCTCTGCTATTAATGGTTCAAAAGCAAGTTCTTCCTGCTTTCACTAGTATATGTCACCAGCCCCAACAAGCGTTGGAGTTCTTCACTCAAGCGGCTACTAGAGAGGGCACTACGCTGCTGTAGGTAAGCACCCCACTTGGCTAATGTGGGCATTTGTGCCACACCACTCCTTGGCTTTTGGGTCCAGTCTCGTACCCACCCCAAGATGGGATAGGTGGTTTTACCTTTATCAGGGTCATTCCAGTGATGGGTTCTGTAGCCAGCAGGGCATGATACACAGCAGCCAGTTGTTTTTCTATCAAAGTGTACTGTACCTCTGCCCCTTTCCAGAGTTGTGACCAGAATCCAACGGGTTGGTGAGTTCGTTCAAGCTGCTTCCAGAGACCCCAGCCATAACCATCTTCAGTGACATGAACGTCCAGCTCACAGGGCCTTGATGGGTCTATCACACTCAAGGCCTGCACGGCCTTGACTGCCCATTTTGCTGTAGTTAAGGCGGATGCACATGTCTCATCCCAGTTCCACCTGATGCCCTTTCATACCAACCGGTATAAGGGCTTCAGAATTTGTGCCAAGTGCGGGATAAACACTCTCCAATAGCCTAGAAGACTCAGAAACTCCAGTAGCAACGCTACAGTTGTGGGTGTAGGAAAGGCCTGGACTTTATCTATAACTGCCTCTGGTATAACTTTGGTCTTACCTGACCAGACGACCCCCACGAATTTGACAGACAAACCAGGTCCCGGAACCTTGGTACTGTTCACAGCCCATCCTTTCTCCTGTAAATGTTGCAGCAGTCTAGGTGCTGCACCTTCTAGATCTGAAAGAGAATTGGATATGAGCATGACATCATCAATATAATGGTACAGCCGCACCATTAATGGTTTCTCCCATGTAGCCAAGTCCTGGGCTACAAGTTCATGACAGATGATGGGGCTGTGGAGGTATCCCTGTGGGAGGATGGTGAAAGTCCATTGCCATCCTTCCCATCTGAAGGCAAACTGATCCTGACTTTCCTGCTCAATGTCAATGGAAAAGAAGGCATTAGCAAGATCTACCACATAATGGTATGTTCCTAATTCATGGCTGAGAGTATCCATCAGGCCTGCAATAGAGGGGACAGCAGCATTCACAAGGGGGTATGACTTTATTCAATTCACTGTAATCCACAGTCACACACCAGGAGCCATCTGGCCTTTTTACTGGCCACACTGGGAAATTGAAAGGACTATGGGTTGACTTCAAAATACCCACCTTTTCCAGTTCCTGGGGGGGCTCTCCAATTTCTTTATGCCCCCCAGGCAGTTTGTATTGTTTGGTAGTCATCACCCGCTGAGGCACAGGCAAAGCTATGGGCGGGTGCCTAGCATGTCCCCTCAGAACTGCCTTCACACATGTACTCTCAGACTGAACTCACCTGCAGTGGTCTGCAGCCATAGACCCTGCAGGATATAAATCCCCAAAATATACTCAGGGATGGGAGATATATACATGGTATACTCTTTTGGGGCCCTATTCCCAGAGGGATCTGGACTTGTTTCACTCTGATAGCCTTACCCCCGTATCCATCTATGATAGTGGGGTTCCTGGGGAACCGCTCAGGGTTACCATGAATCAGTGAACATTCAGCTCCAGTGTCCACCAGAGCCAAGAAATGTGGTATATTCACTGGGGACCAATGGATAGCTATTTCAACATGTGGCCTCCGGTTCCCCCAAGTCCCTCAGAGCAGGTACCTTGACCTTCCCCTCAGTCAAACTCTGTTCCCCAATCACCTTCCTGTGTGGGCTCAAGTGAGGTTGGCTCGCTTTCCAGCAGGAAGTCTTGCAAACACACAGACCAGAATCGTGGCTCTGTCTCTGTCCTCTACCTCTTTGGTCTTAATGGCTGGAACTGCTGCTCTGGTTTCAGCTGTTGCCATGGCTCTAGTAAGATCCTATTTGACTTCCCATCTAATTTCCTTCCATCTGCTCCTGCCCATATTAAATCAACCCACATCTGGATCCTCATAACCTTCATGGGGCCCTGTAAATTCTTCCTGTGAGTAACAGGTCTTATTTCTTTCCAGATTCTCGTGGCTTCAGCCTCTCCTAAGTCTGCTACTGTACATGTCACCTCGCTTATGGGATGCCCTAAGTGAGGGGAAAGAATGGCCACTAGAGACCCAAAGAGGGATGTAGGAGCTGGTAGAAGTACAATATTTTTTATCCCAGTAGTGAAAATCTCTTCATCTGGGCCATAATTCTCTGGACTATAGATAGCATTTCTCATGCCTAGCTCTCGTAGCACCCATTGGAGTTCAGCATATGTCTGCCATCTAACAGGAGAGGATGGTAGATCACCCGGACTGGGCTACACAGCAGGAAGTGCAGCCATGAGCCCATCGAGGAGGGAGTGACTCCCTGGGGTCTGATGTGCATTTTGTAATCGCTGCCTCAAGGCAGGCTGCACTGTCAGGGAAGACAGCATTCCAATCTCTGATCCCAACAGAACAATTCCATCCACCCCTAAGTCCCACAGACACAGGAGCCAAGCTGATATTGAGTCCAAGGGCTTTTGCCTAAACTGGGAGCCCAAATCCACCACCTCAGCCTGAGTATAGGGGCGGACCATAGAGTGCTCCACGACCTGGGGAGGGGGCTGCTCCTCTCCTTGGGGAACTTTCAGCTGATGGGTCTTTATTTTCTTTGCAACCATGGGGTGTGCCTTCAATACAGTGCCTCTGGCATCACCCCTTCACCCTTCCCCAGCTCCTCCATTACTGGGGTGATGGCACCTTTCTCTCCCCTCCCCCGAGTGCCTCCTCTGCTACAACCTTTACCTTGTCTACTGTGCCTCGCAGCAGTGCTACCTCAGTCTTCAGAAGGTCTCTTGCCTTCACCTCAATGCTTCCCAGCTGACGTTCTCGTGCCACCTCCACCTGTGCTTCCCTCAGGAGTTCGTCTTTTTCCTTGATGGCCTCTTCCTCCTTCAGAACACCTGGCAGCACTGCCAGTTTGTTCTGTAAAGAATTGTTTACCTCTCCAGTGGCACCTTGCTGCTAGCATTCTCGTGCTATCTACACTCCCATCAATGCCATTTCCCTCCTCAGGGAATCCACAGAAGTTTGCAGCTCAAGTTCTCGTGCTGCCATTTCTTGCGTCTCTTCTGTAGACCTTTTTAATACTGTGAGAAGCAGCAAACCCACAGTCCCTGCAGCCTCACGGGCACTCTGCTTCTCAAAGGATTTACTTACTGTACCAAGGGCCTCCCCTACTGCCTCAGGTGTCACCTCCACCTGCCTCCAGTCCTGGGGTGGGGCCCAGTCCTCTAGGAGGCAAGCCACCTCAGACCACATACCCAATGGGGACAATCCACTGTCTCCCCATTCACAGGGGCAGCCCACTGAAGCACCCCTCCCATAAGGGCAGCCTGTCTTTTTCCTTGGTCAATAATGAACCCTGCTGACTTTCACCAATTGTCTTGCCAACGGGTTTCAGCCCCGGGCAGGTTCACTATGGATTCAATGTGACCAAAGAAATTGACAGCAAAATGTTCTTTGGGGTGAAAGGGTTTATTACCCAGCTTGTTCTCCCGGCGGTAGGTCAAGCACTAGTGTCTCTGCCTCCACCCAGGGCACTGGGCTGAGCTCTCTATATAGCGCAATAACAGCTTATTGCCTAAAGGTGTGGAAGTGGTAGCCTAGCAACAGACCAGTTACATAATCAGGTGGTTTAAGTTCAGTGAGGATCCTGGCCATAGGAACCCCAACTTCCCCACACCCACCTACTCTGTGAATAAGTATTTGTTGAATAAATAAGTGATCCTCCATCACTGAATCCTGTAAATTGGCTCATGTGGTAAGTAGACTAATGGCCTCCAGAGATGTCTGTGTTCTAATCCCCAGACCCTGTGAATATTGTTAGATGGCAAGGAAGAATTAAGGTTGCAGATTGAATTAATGTTGCTGATCATCTGAGTTTAAGATAGGGGCAATTATCCCAGATTATCATCTGTGGTCCCAGTGCTTCTTTATAGGTGGAAGAGAAGGGCAAGAGAGTCAGGGTTGGAATGGTGCGGCGTGAAGAGCATTACCAGCCACTGTCGGCTTTGAAGATAAAAGAAGGCCAAGAAAGGTGCACAGCTGATAGAAGCTGGAGAAGGGAAAGGGATTCTCCCCTAGAACCTCCAGGGGAACGCTGTCCTGCCCCTGGACTTCTAACCTGTAAGATAACAAATTTCTGTTGTTTCAGGCTACTAAATGCGTGGTAATTTGTGACCGCGGCACTAGAGAACTAACACACCTCATTATAGAGCCCGAAACACTTTGTTATCCCAAAGTGATCACCTAGCTTGATCTTAGATAGAGAGGCAGACTTACTTACTGGTATGTACTGAGAACTGAGCCAGCCAAATATAATAGATCTTTAACAAAAGGTTACTGAATGAAATGAATTTATTGGGGGATTTTTTTTTACCCAACATTTTCATAATTTGATGCCAATTAATTCCCACAAATACTGAACATCAATTTCTTATAAATACTCAAATTGTCATTGGTCTCTCTTCACCCATCTTGCCATCATATTCTCTATGCATTTTATTTTTTTACAGCTGCGTATTTGATTTTTCTTGACACATTTGTAGACTTCTGTGTTTCCCTTCTTCCAGAAAGTCTTAATTCCCAAGATGGAATTTTGTTCACCCTCATCCTCTTAACTCTAAGGCCCATAGGCCTCTTCAGCCGTCTTTGTCCTCCATAATCCTCATCGGCTAATGGCAACTCTTCTTTGGTTTGAATCATTTAGGGAGCACGCACTGCTGAGTTTCCTCCTGCTGGTGGCATTCTTTTGGAAAGGACCGTCGGTCTTGTTCTGGGTTTTGTCTCCACCTTTATTAAGAGCGCTTGCGTAAGACACTCTCCATGACACATTCACTATATCACGGATCAGTTCCCTGCTCTTAAAAATATCTCCAATGTCCACATCCTGAGTTCATCCTCCTCTAGGTAAGGGTTTCCCTCGCTCACACTCTTCTGCCTTCCTATTCCCGGAGCTTGGCCTCGCTACCCCCCCACCCCCGTGTTCCCTGCTCTGTTCTTTGATCAAAGTTGTCCTTTTTGGCCTTCAAGACTCTTTTCTTTGTCCGGGAGCATTCCTTTATCAGTATTTCAATTGGAATTGTCAGAATTTGAAGGTACCCCCTGCTTTTCTTTTTTAATGTCCTGATTATGTTAAAAGTAAAAACACAAATGATAGCTGGATAAGGATAATACCGAGCTCCCTTCTTGGGGACTGAAGAGTTAGCTTCCTCCAAGTTCTCACTGTTTGTCTCTAGTGCCGTGAAAAATGAAATGAAATGATGTATCTGTCGGTGGGAGCCATGCCTCGCTGTTTATAGGTAAATTGACAAAAGAAGGTGATTGATAAGCCTTGTCTATTTTCCTGTGATAAATATACTCCTATACATACCCATTTAATATTTTTTCCCATTTCTCAGTTGCTTTGTGCTTTCTGAAGTAAATACCAATCACTCTTAGTGGATCATTTTCCACTTTTATATCTTCAGTACCATTCATTTTTCCTTTGTCTCTTCTTTATATGACTTTGTATTGTTTTATTGTTTCCTGTTCCAAAAATAATCTTCGTATATTTCAAATGTTGGCACTTTCAGACGGCATCATCTGAAAGCTATAACAGGACCCAGACTAACCACCACCATTCATTTGCATCTTTATTCTTTGAATCTCTTCAGTTTAAAACTAAATTGTTAGAGGAGATTTCCCAAGACCACATATTCAATGACTGGTTGTGAGCACTATTTTCTCACTCTATTGTATCTTTTATTCCTTTATCCATTTACACCTGAAAAATGTAAATTGCCTTGGTTTATATGTCTAACATATAGTGGCAGCTTTTTTAGTACATACTGTTGCCAGACAGCTGCATCTGGGGAGGTGTCTCCCTATGCACTAAGTGAAGAAACCTCAACCTGGACAGGGGAGGGTTCTTGATGATGGGTGAGAAAGAATTCTCAAACAGATCAGGCAAGTGTGGGTAAGGCAGGAAGTCACTAAAGCAAGAGCTGCAGGGAATGACAGCTGCCTTGCAGGCAGCAGAGAACAGGAAAGTGCAGAGGGAAAGCAGGAAAGTTCTCAGCTTAGGACAGATTCCCTTGCCAACTCCTGAAGCCAGGGTCACTTGGTATCCTGTGTCTGCTTGGATCTGTACAGCATGGGGACTAGCCCCCACCGCCCCAGGATCTGGGAGAGCTGTGGAGCATGGGATGGAGTGAGATGATGGTCTGAGAACTTCCCAAAGCAAGGAGATTTTTGGACAGGCAACTAAGAGCAGATCACACAGCTGCAGTTTCTTCCAGGTCGCCCAAATGACAGAAACCTGCAGGCCCAAATCTGAGCTCTTAGCAGCCCCTTCCTACTTATTAGGAGTAAAGCAGAGACAGAGTGAAGATTTGGAAATAAAATGAAATAACAAAGACCAAACACCACAATAATTTGAGCAGCGAGAAAGCTACACACTTGAAGAAAGGAAAGTGCAGGCATCCTCAGAGGGGAGGTGCACTGGAAGTTTGGGGATTCTGTCTTTTAGACAGAGGGCGTTGTTGGGCGTAGGCTTGACATGTGGGGTCAAGGTGCTTGTCTCTGGTGAGAGACACCATGTCTCCTTTTCATAATTATCAGTCCTCCAGCTAATTCTGCTAAAAACACCCAACAGAAGGGATGTATTTATCCTGTTCTCCAAGATAGTGGTTACCCTCAAGCAGTGGAGACGTATCAGTAAGACTGCCTGCCCTGCCTTAAGGTAGACTTTTGGGTTATTGCCTGATTACCAAAGAATTTGTCAGGGATCTTCTCTACTTTTTAAAGTGGAATCTTAGCCTTAAGATGGAGTCCCTCCTGTTCTTCCTATGCAGTTTATATCTCAGCATTTTTCATCCTAGGCAGGAAGAGTTCATCAGGATGCTTGTCCCAGGTCCCTGCCCTACATCAATACTCTATCTGCTTACTTGGCACTATGATTTAATGAGACAGCAATTTGGTTGCTGTTTTCACTGTTGTGGTACAATTTCTTCCTCCAACAAATGATCATAGCCAAGCTTTATGATTTGTGGTGTGAATTGTTTGCATCTTTGAGGAATGGTTGCAGGAAAAGGTGAGGTAAGAGGATTTGGGAGAATTCTTAACAAATTCTATAGTACAGAGCATGACAGTTCATATCTCCCAGAACACAGATACCAAGATGGATTTAAAAATACAAGTTTATCTTGTGAAGAATAAAATAGAGAGAGAACAGGAGTAAAGTGAGAGAGCCTTGGAGTGTGGTGCAAGTCAGACATACCTGAGGGGAAAAGAGAGATAAAGGAAGAGTAGGTAAGAAGAGCCTCAGACTACGGTGCAGATCTAAGCAAGTCTTGTCTAGACTAGGGAGTACCAGAACAAAGACTGTCCATTAGAGAAGCCCGGCTTTGGGCAGGAATGGCTCCGCTCTAGCTCCTCTGCCATGCTCAGTCGTTGTCTTGGAGCGGCCAATGGGGAGAGAGCAAGACCCTTGTGTGAACGCTGGATTCGAGGGCACAGCAGCTGGAGGCTCTCAGCTACCTATATTCCTTCATCAGGTTCTCTCTGGAAGGGAGATCTGAGTGGCACACACCCAAGCTGCCCCACAGGGCTCAAAGTAGAAGCTACTCGCCATGCATTTGGCAGTAGAGAAAAGTCTAAGTGAAATATGAGCTAACCTGAAGCAGAGTGGGAAATTTAATGGGGTCTGGTCCCTCGCTGCAAGATTCCAGGAAATGGTGGAAACACAGAATGCCTCCTATATTTACATCCTACGTCCTCAGTGAGGGGTGGTGGTAAGATGGTACAGAGGTTAGACACTATGCCAAGAGCTTAGCAGCAAGGGAATCTAGAGGTGGTGAGTCTGCAGTTAACTGAGTGTTCCTTGGGTCAGAATATCAGAGTATTCCCAGGGTAAGGTGTTTCACCATAACTTAAGAACCATAATTTATAGCAAAAGGAGAAACCAGAAGGCAGGTGACTCTGATGAACACCATTTTGGTGATACCATATAAACGTGAGTTTCAGACCTCATGGAAGGAAAATTGGAATTGAGTTTATTACAGCCTAATGTGGAGGACGGTCCAGAGCAGGTTTAACTGCATGTAGAGAAGAAAAGCAATGTGACCTTTATTGTTCCTTACTATTGTGCGATGAGAACAGACCTTTGGCGTGTGGGTGAACCCAGGCTGGACGGGCGCCGGGTCTCACGGCAGATCACAGCTGCCGCCTGCTCTTCTGCAGTCTCTCTGCTCTGGGCTGCCTTCCTTCTGCTCCATTGGCCGCTACTGCTGTGTCGCCTCAGACTTATCTTCTCCAACTACTGACTACTCCGCTGAAGCACTCGGTCTGCATGCAGTTGTGCTGTGTGTACTGTTGCCAGTATCGTACGAATCCCAAATGCCCAACAGTCTCCCCTTTTTCTTCTGACAGGAAGGTCATTACTTCATGTGACCACTTTTTCCAAAAGTGTTTACCTCAGGAGAGCTTTCTGATCTCTTGTGACACCGTTTTTTCTTTGTTTTTGTTTTGTTTTGTTTTCTTATATGATGGTGTTCTCATTTCCAGATTGCACAGTCGAGGACGGCAGGGCTGCAGAACCGAGTAGGCGGCCCATCAGTCGGCTTCAGGCTGCATGAGTGTGGTGCCAGTGAATGAGTTATCGCCTCTCAGCTCCGAAACCCAATCTTTTTTGCTCTACTTTGTGATTCGGGATCTCAGGCTGCCAACTGCTCGTCTCCTCTTCCTGTTAGGTCAATGCCAGGCTCTGCCAGTAGGGGCCGCTAGAGGGAGAGTGCCTGCCTGGAGGAAGAAAAAGGGCTCTTCTCCCCCATTTTCTCCGTGGTAGCGAATGAATCATCATACGTTGGTCCCAGCAGAAGTCAGGAAAGCTGCGGCGGCTCTCTTACTTCTGCACGAAGGGATTCCAAGTTTCTTCTTCCCTAGAGTGGCAGGCAGCATGTTTCTGCTAGAGACCTGCCCTCTGCTGAGTGTAAGACTAGAGACTCAGTCAAGGGTGGACTTGAAAGAAATGACAATAGAGAGAAAAATTCTGCTGGGTAGAGCTTTCAATGGTACATCTGATCATCTACTATATTTCTTCTCTGGGAAGAGAAATGTCCCGAAGTTAGAATATATACAAATTCATGGGCACTGACAAGTAGCCTGGCCTGCTGGCCAGAGTAGAGATGAAAATGAAAAAATGAAAAAGAACTGGAAGACATAGGAAGAGGCAGTGGTTGTATGTGGATGGACATATCACAGAAAGTGTAAAGGTCTTTGTATCACGTATTAATGCCTACCAGAGAGCAGAGACCACGGAAGAGACACTAAATGACCAAGTAGAAGAAAATGTTTCAGCCGCTTGATGCCACCCACCCTCTGTCCTTGGCAACGTCAGCAATGACACAATAAGCATATGAATGAAGTAGTTATGGCAGCAGAGATGGAAATTACATGGGGGCCCTGCTTGAACAGCATGAACACCTGCCTCCCAGTCCTATTTAGTTACTATTGCTGCCTAACATGCAACCTACAACAGATACTGAAATTGAGTCCCCACGTGATACATTTGCTCAAGGAGAACAATGAGCCAGTTTGAACTCAGTGGCCCATCCCATGCTTGAAAAAGCCAGCAGTTAATTCTCATAGGAGAAGAATGACTTTATTTCAGCTATAGGTTTGTCTTTCCTGCTCTCTAAGCCTGAGCTAACACCACAGTCTTAAAGCATCCTAAATAACATTTCATTAGACCACTTCACAGCAAAGGAGGTGCAAGACTGAGTCCATAAGCATAAGATTCACTGGTTGTGTTACACACCTGACCACCCAGAAACTGTCAGCCCTCATGGGAGCTCCTGTGCAAGCAGAGCTAAGAGCCATTTGGGGAGAGAATACTCTGCAAGGGTGAGAGCCATCTGCCATTTTCAGCGTATTAATTGAATCAAACACCTTTATATCATAGTGTTATCAATAGGAAGAACATGTGGGTTCAGAAATGAAGGGATAGAAGCAGAAGTTGCCCCACTTCTCATTGTTCCTGATGGTCCTCCCGAAATTTTAAGTTTTAGGACTAGCCATGTCTAAAAAAGAATAAAAGTCCAATTATAGTAGCAAAACTAAATTAGAATGCCAAAAACGGCCAAGTTCAATTAAAATAAATTAATTAAAATGACAAACATAAGACTTTTACCCTTTTTGCTGACTATGAGCTTCTCTATTATACGATATTAGGTAAACTGGAGAACATTTCCTTCCTTCAGTACCAAACAGACCTATATAAGATAGATAAAGTTCGTTTATCCTTTAAACACAAAAAGGAATAACCAATTCATCGTCTGAGCTTAGGCTATCAGTGCTCCTTAAATTCTGGGCAACAGCCGGCATCAGGGCACAGAAGCCAGCCCTCACAGCTTCCTCTGTGCCGCAGTCACACATTCCACCTTCATGATTGTAACAACACTGCAACGACATTCTCCAAATGAATGTCTAATATAAAGTCCGGTCTGCGTTGAGGAGCAAAGCAGGCCTTTCCTCCCCCACCTGAGACCCCTCGCCTTCCTGGATCCCATGCGCTTTGGGGTCAGATGGGGCTCTCCTCGCACACCGAGTGGCTCCCAGCGCAAGCGTGCAGCCCGAATCGAAGGGCTCCATTCGCGCTTCCCTCCAGATCGGTGTGAATGCGACCCTGGTGGCAGCAGCAGATGCCTGCAGAAACCATGTGCCAGGAACCCATGAGGCAAACAGGATGAGACATTCATCAGGCTACTGCTTTTCTCCCTCAGCCAAGCACGTTACTGATGTAATGCACTCAGTGAGATGTAGTGACGGCGCGATTCCTGAGCCGCATTAACACTCCTCTCCCTTCGGAACACACCACCGCCCCAGGCACCTAGATTTCCTTCTGCTAACTGGCCGGAGCACAAGGCACGTTTCCCCGCTTTCAATAAATACGAGTAAAATAAAAGCAGTGCGGTTCATTGGGCGCCCGTTTTGTGCTAAGCTGATGCTAGGGCTGGTGGCATTTTTTTGTGTGATTTGTTTTCTTGTTACACATGTGATACGAATAAATTTCAGGCCACAAACTCAAGTACAAATAAGTCTTGTTTTTCCCAACTGATATTAACTCAAGTTAATAATCTGCCCTGGGAGCCCATTCTCTGGAAGTGGCAGAAATATCATCTCAGGCAGTTTGAGGGTTTCTCACATTTCCTTCCTCTTTCCACCCTGGGGAGATCATTTTCTTGTCTAGGAGCCTGAAGGGAAAGAGAATCTCAAATATCCCTGTACTATCTCCCAAATATTTTGTCCGCTTGAGTTTCGTTGTTATCCTCCCCGAGTTCACCAGCCTTTGGAGGCCAGAAACGATTGTTTTCATCCCCTTTGTTTTCATCCTATCACCCCCCTCCCCAGAAAGACCAACAGACAATGACGTAGAATAGGGGATCAAGCAAATGGGAAAAATGGTTAATACTTTAAAAGTATTAACCTGCCACTCATCCTCCTGTCATCATTGGATCAGCTAGGGTTTTTCGATACAAGAATCCTGGCTAATTTAAACATAAAATCAATATATTAGATGGCATAAGTAGCTGACCAGATCTCCAGGAAGATTGGAAGAACCAGACTTGGAGTGTGGAAATGATCGGAATGACACCCGACATTTCACAACAAAATTGGATTATCCCATGACGTTGCTGCCGTCGCTGGGCACAGACCCCTCTCTGGTGCTGGACACCAGGTATTACAGCCCCTGGAAGTAGATGTGGCTTCCATGCTGCCTCTCCCTCACCAGAGTGGCTTCTGGACAGCCCCTGCCTATTGAAATCCCTGACTCCTGGGTCGGAATCCAGAGTGGGTGCATTTCATAAGCAGAGCCCAGAAGGCACTCTTGCTGTGTCCTAATAATAGGAATCACTGGGCAAGGGTTCTCAGCCTCAGCGGCAGGATCTGTGCTGCTTTCCACCATGACTCCTAAAAGGCCTAATCCCCTGAACACAGAGAATCTGATGCAGTTGTCTCCACCCTGATGTGCTTAGCACCGCCTGTCTTCTAGACTCTGGCCATGTGCCTCACTCCCCTCCCACAGCAGGTCAGCAATGGCTCACATTTTCCCTGGGAACATAAAGCCAATACTGACATTGTCACCATGGCTCCAGCTGTCCTTGTGTCTGCACATGCCCTGTTCTAAAGTGGGAGCTGGGCTTTGACATTGACTAGAGAAATCCCAACAGGAGAAAAGACTCAGCAGCTCCCAGATCCAGGTTCTACACTGGCTTCCCCAGGGGCTGCCCAGAGGGACCGTGTCATACACCCCAGAGGTACAGGACAGTTCATGTCTCAGGGGACAGAGTTTGATCAATAAGCAAGCAGGCGGTGGGAAGAATCCAACTGGTAAACTGTCTATTCTTTTCCTGGACAGACTGTTCTGAGGTTCAGTGACTCCCAGAAGGTCTCTCTGGAAATGGCTGTGGGGATGAGCACACAGCAGTGTATTTCTGAGACGCCTTGCCCAGCTCGATAACCCATCTCCTACATTTGCTTTCCCTCCATGCTGCCTCACTCCCCTTTTACTCTGACCCTAAGCCCCCCTGGGGTTTTCATGAAGTGCTAGCAGACAAACTCTGTCTCAGACTCTGTGTTCCGGGGAATGGGCTAAGATGCATGGGGGGAAGGAAAGGATAAGGATCAAGATATCACAACGTGTACTATGTTCAGTGTAACTCTGAAAGCTAGGAACCTTTTATGGATGAGAAGACAGACTCAGAGGGGGGTAAATCACTTCTCCAAGCTGACACTGCCAGTTGGTGACAAAGGCAGGAACTGAAATCAAGTCAGAATGCCTGTGGTCCACATTCTCCTCACTGCACTGTGTTCGTGGCTGTACCAATGCTACCCGGCGAGAAACAGGAAGGGCATCCACATTCTCCTTGCAGCATCTCATGGGGAAAGGACTAGGGCCGCCAATGAGTCTGCATACGCACCCAACCCACTTTCTCCAACCTCTTCCGCAGAGTGAAGGGCTGCTGAGTTGCCTTAGCTTTGAATAAACAGCACTAGCAGAGAGTTGATAGGGCAAGATGCTTAGCAGAAATTAGGCGCGATTTAAAAAAAGGAAAGAGAATTTAAGTACAGTGGAAGAGCCGTTAGATTTCTGAGACAGCATTATATAGCGATTTCCCATCCAGAGTTCAGAGTCAGATAGACAGAGGTCCAAGTTCCGGCTCTATCACTTACCAACCAAAAGCAACCTATCTAATTTCTTTGTGCCTCTGTTTGCTCATCTGGAAAGTGGGGTTATCTGTAGTCTCATTTAGCCCATTGCTAAGTACCTAATAAATGTAGACAAAAGAAAAGGTATTACTGTTATTAGACCTAAGGAAAAGCAGTTTGAAAGAATCCAGGATCTCTTGAATACCCTTCCTACATTTTGGTAATATCCCATCTGGGAGCCCCATATTCATAAGGTAGAATCCTGGACACTTTGCTCCTTGGCAACCTTTCTGGATGAGGGTGTGAAACGTAAGCTTCACCTGTCATGAATACCTAGGCAGGACTTCACTTGGGAAGTGAGCAATCTAAGGAAAGGCTTTAAGTGGGTCATCATTTTGCTGACACAGGTGACAGCATAGAGTCACAGCTTTAGAGGAACAGTAAAGTTGATATCCTAGCCTATCTCACAGTTGCAGCCAAGTCAGATTCCTGGCATGTATGGAACAGGTAAGAGTAGCAATCGCAGGTAAGTTTTGTTACCATACCTGTTCTGGAGTGTGGTTCTGAGTGTTGATTCTGAAAGCTCAGCTTAGTTTCAAGCCTGTTTCTCTAACCTGCTAATGTACTCATGACTATACAGTCTCTTTTTTAAATGGCCTTTTTCTTTTAAAAGAGCCAGAATGTATTCTTTGTTTGCCATAAACAATCCTTATGGAGATAAGGGAGCTAAAATATATCATACCATGTGGAAGATATTCTTATATCATTAACATTTTAGTTTTACAGGTGAGAAAACTGGAGCTTGATAAGGTTAAATGATGAAAATCTTGATTTAAATCATGTCCCATTCATCTTCAGATCTGAGCTCTTTCCCTGACTCCATTTTCCGAGGAAGAAGCCTCATGCAGATGTACACTGGTCTTAGATACTATTCAGGAAACCTGATAAGCCCAAGGCTTTCCTGGGAATCTGTTCTTCACTGGGATAGACACTGAGTCAGGTAATCTTGGAAGGACGAAAGTCTGATTCCAGGAAATTGGAAAATGTGGGTTGAATTCATTTGTGATCATGAAATGAGTTATAGAGTACCAGTAATTTCCTGGAAAAGGACATGAAGCATTTGCGTGTTAGGGACTGAACTAGGTGTAACATTATTACCTGACACCTCCTGAAAACCTTAGGTCAACCAGTAAATAATATACAGGAGTGAGAAACTTGAAATATTAGAAATAACTTCCTTTGAATTCTCACAAACTCTCTTGCTGAATGTATTTCTTTAAACTCCAGGTGGCAAACTTCCCAAGTAGCAGGAAAATGTTAATACTTAGGATTTATTTTTCTTGTGCCATGAAATTTTTCTCTTATCTTCAGAATTTGATGCAGGACATACTTAAGTGACTGTCTGTTTGTAGAATAACCAGAATATGTTAGTTTTCAAGGCAAGAGATTTAACAAACCACCCTTTATTTGGTATAAAGAAATACAGTTATTCCATGATAAAATGGCAAAAGTTCTACTTAATCTCCAGTTTCATGGAAAATACACCACTGCTCTGTGGACTATTTATGAGCATCTTTTAGTAAGAAAGAATTGGTGAGGAATGAGGAGAAAACCACCTTTTAGTAGGTGTGAAACCCATAGAAAACAGCTAAGTAAATTTTTCTGAGTAAATGAGTATCTCTATGAATTTGTCTCTAGGTGACAAATTCAGAAATCAACACCCAGAACACATTGCCTCTAGCTGAAAAAAATCCTGAAATTCTAATAATGAACAGCATGTTTCTTGTATTGTTTCTCCCTTTGTTGTCCTTGAAATTGAATCACAGTTATCTTCATGCATGCCTGCCTATCTTATTAGATTTTGAGATCCTTCAGGACAAGACTGGGGTTTACTTATTTTCTAAATTTCTATTAAGGTATTGTTATGCAGAGTTTCAAACATTTGTACAAGTAGTGAGAACAGTATAATGAACCCACCACCACCTTAAATAGTTATCAACTCAAGGCCAATCTTGTCTCCTCTACTTTCTTACCCCTCCTCCATAATATTTTGTAATAATCCCTAAACATCAGTTTCATTTCATTCACAAATGCTTCAACATGTATCTTTAAAATATAATTACCTTTGTAAAATGTAATCACAATTCCATTATCCCTGCTAGTAATTACATAATTCATAACTATCACTAAATGCCCAGGTAGTACTTATATTTCTTTAACTGTTCCAGAAGTATTTTTATGGAATATTCATTTGAATTGGAATAGTAATAAAACCCACAAACTGCAACTGGTAGATATGTTTCTTTTTTAATCCACTGAGTTCTTCCCTCTTATCCTTTTTTCCTTCCTTATCATTTATGTGTTGAAGAAAGTGGCTTATCTACCTTAAAGAGTTTCTGAAAACCAGAAGTTTGCTGACTATTATCACTGTGTTGTCATATAAAACTTTCCTTGGCCCTCTTGTATTTGCTATAAATTCTTAACTAGGGCTAGAAACTTAATAGAATCAGGTTAGGATTTTTGGCAATACTACTTCAAAGGCAGTGTGGGTAAAATTGTACTATTTCCAGAGACTCTCACCTGGCTTTAGTGCATCTTTATATCAATAGTGGTTTCCAAGGGGTTGAAAGAAGTAGTTCATCTCCATATCAGTAAGTATTTCAAGGAGTGGAGAGAAGTGGTCCATCTACACCTCCTTAGGTAATTACCAGGGCCTGCAAGGGCCTTTCTGGACAGGAGAGCCCTCTTCTGCTGCAGCCTGGTCAGGAGAGAGACAGGACAACAGCTTGTGAGAAATAAATGGGTTTCTTAACTTTATTTCTCTCTTTGACTGATTTCGGTTTCAAAGGTATTTTTGCCCCAGGATTTCCCCCGGACTTACATCTGGCAGTAGTCGGCAGGACCTCTGAACCCAAAATCTGTCTAAATGGGTGCAACCCTTGGGTGGGCTGCCTCTAGAGATGATGGGGAGGCCCCAATGGCTGCAGTGGTAGAGGGTGCAGCTTCGCTCGGGAAACTCCTGTATGTGGGACTTCCCACTGGGAGCCTTCATGGGGAATTTGGTCTATGATAAAGAACCTATTAGAGGGGTGGGCCTTCCCCAGAATTGGGGAAGAGTGGAGACACTGGAAGCTGCAGAATTAGCCCTCCGTGAGATAGAAGACTGCTTAGAGGCCCTGAATGGCCATGGAGCAGCTGGAATTGTAGGATCTCTTTTTATCCAGATAATGGAAAGTGTTACTGAGGAAAGAGAGGGTTATTGAGGAAGAGAGAGGGTGATCGAGGAGAGAGCCTTTGGCAGGAGAGAGACACATTTCAGCATTGCTTGGAGGAGTTTCATGATGAACTATGAGATACCCTTAAAGAAGAGAGACAGTTATTAAGAAGATGGATAGCACTCCTGGAAAATTCCTTAGCAGCAATGAGGCGGGAGACAGCAGGAGAGTCCACTTTGCAGAAGGTCGTTGGGGAAGGGGAGGAAAGAATAGTGTCTTCAGCTCCAGAGATGGTGAAGGAGGTGTCGGGAGAGGATGAGGGGGTGTGGCTGAGGGCCGATCTGTTGCTGAGGCCACCACCTGAGGTACCAGCTCCTCCTGTATGATAGGCCTGCCCGGTTATAATTAAGAAAGTAAAAACACAATAAACACAGGCTCCTAAGGGGGGAGGAACTGCTTCCTCCCCGGGTAGCAGAGCACTCCATGCTCTGCCCTTGTACCCAGGATGAGCTGGTGGACATGAGCATCCGGAAGCCATCAGAACCTCTGCCTACATGACTTTCGTGTCTCTGGAATATGCGGGTGGAAAACATTGTTATGTTGGATTTTGAAATGAGTAGACCAGCTTCCCTGATGACTCACCCTTCCCTCCAGCAGTGGTTGCAAAGTGCCCATCACACGTCAGGGAATCAGGTGCTTCTGGATTGCCTAACATTAGCCATCAGGGCAGTTCAGCCTAATCACGGTGATTTACCATTCTTGCCCACTAGCTGGAAAATGTATGCAGAGCTCCAGCAGGTGTTGCAGGAATTGGGCATGAAAAATATCATCTATAATATGGACCCCCCAGGACCCTGATGAGGAGTTGTTCACTGTAAGAATGAGAAATCTGGTGCTGCATACAGCTCCCCCATCTGTCCCTAGTGATTATTCTTGCCCCCCCATATAGGGAAACCCATAAGTGAGGCTACACATACTTTAGCAGATCTGAGGGAGGCTGAAACAATAAGAGCCCAGAAGGAAGTATGGGCTGCAACTGAAAGGACAGGTGCAAAGGGTCCCGTGAAGGTCTCAAGGACCTGGATGTGGGTTGATTTAATAAAAGCTGGAGTAATGGAAGAAAAACTTGATGGGCAGCCCAGTAGGGTCTTATTATGACTGTGACACCAATTAAAGCCAAAGCAACAGTTCCAGATGCTGAGGTCCAGGACACGGAAGCCAGAGGCACAGCCCATGTCCGGCCTATGTCCCTGCAAGACTCCTGGGGGACAGTACTCAGGCTCCACCTTGGCCCTCACCCCCAATGGATGACAACTGGGCATCATGGCTCAATGGAGGGAAGGGTCAAGGCCCCCACGTTGGGGGACGTGCTGGTAACCAGAGGCCACCTATAGAATTAGCAGTTCATTGGTCCCCTGTGAATGTACAAAGTGTTCAGGAATTGGTGGACACAGGAGCTGAATGTTCTTTGATTTATGGCAACCCTGAGCATTTTTCCAGGACCCCTGCTGTGAAAGATGGCTTTGGGGGTAAGGCAATTAGAGTATAGAAAGCCCAAATCTCATTGGGGATAGGGCATTTACCCCCAAAGGAGTATACTGTGTACATTTCTCCCATCTCTGAATATATTTTGGGGGTGGATATCCTGCAGGGCCTGTGGTTATAGATCACTGCAGGTGAGTTCAGACAGAGGGCACATGTGGTAAAGGCAGTATTAGGGCACATGCTAAGCACCCACCTGTAGCTCTGCCTGAACCTATGTGACTGACAAATACTAAGCAGTATAAATTGCATGCGTGACACAAGGAAATTGGAGAAACTCTACAGGAGTATAAAGCCAACTCATAGTTCTTTTAATGCCCCAGTGAGGCCAGTGAAAAAGCCAGACAACTCCTGGCACATGAATGTGAATTATAATGAGTTGAATAAAGTCACACCTCCTTTGCATGTCCCCTCAATAGCAGCCCTTATGGACACACTGAGTCATGGACTGGGGACATACCGTTATGTTGTGGACCTTGCTAATGCTTTCTTCTCCATTGACATAGCACAGGAAGGTCAGGAACAGTTTGCTTTCATGTGGGAAGCCCGGCAGTGGACATTCACTGTCCTTCCACAGGGACACCTCCACAGTCCTACCATTTGTCACAGACTTTATAGCCTAGGACTTGGCCACGTAGAAGAAACCGCAAACTGTGGCTGTATCACTACATTGATGACATCATGCTCACGTCTGATTCACTTACAGGTTTAGAAGGGGCAGTTCCTAGACTGCTGCAGCATCTACAGGAGAAAGGATGGGCCGTGAACAGCACCACAGTTCAGAGACCTGGTTTGTCTGTAAAATTCTTGGGGGTTGTCTCATCAGTTAAAACTAAAGTTATTCCTAAAGCAGTGATAGACAAGGTCCAGGCTTTCCCTACCCCTATCACTGTGGCAGTCTTACAACAAGAGTTTTTGGGTCTTTTGGCTACTGGAGAGTGTTTATCCCATCATTTGGCACAAATTCTGAATCCGCTATACTGGTTGGTATGAAGGGGCATCAGGTGGGACTGGGATGAGACATCTGTGGCTGCTTTTATTGATGCTAAGTGAGCACACAAGGCCCTACAGGCTTTGAGTGTAATGGACTCATCAAGGCCCTGTGAGCTAGATGTTCATGTAACCAAGGATGGTTATGGATGGGGTCTTTGGCAAGAGCTTGAATGGACAGGCCAACCTGTTGGATTCTGGTCACAACTATGGAAAGGAGAAGAGGTTTGGTAAACCTTGATAGAGAAGCAAATAGCTGCTGTGTACCATGCCTTGCTGGCTATGGGGCCATTGATGTATACCAATGGAAAGCAAGAAGAACTCATGTTTATTCCTGGAGTAACAGCATACTGGCCCCAAAAGATCATGGTAATGAACCCAAAACATGTGGGAGGTAAGAACATTTTATGGGGAAGGGTTTTTTTTATCTTTATGGCCAGTGCATATACCTCCTGTAGCCCTATATATTGACCCATCTGTAACTCCCACCAGGAGGGGGTTGAAAGTCTGGTATACTAGAGCAGAACAAGATCCCATTCCTGCTACTTTCCTTTCACAGGACCACTCTCTTACCTGTATCCTACCTGATGGACAAGATTTGCCTATGCTGGTGTCATTAAAGCATGTATCTTATCGTCATTAAGGTTATTTTCTTCTACAGTCATTGTGGCTTCTGCCATGTGATGATTGCTTTGAACTCCCTACCTGTTCAGCTGCTGACCACCTGTGGAATGGGTGAGCTATGGACTTAATCTGCATAGGACTTTGAACCTAGCTGAATCCTCTGGCTTGAGGATTTTCATTGTTTTATGTTATTAGTCTGGTTACAATGTTCCAGTTTCTCACACAGGGACCATCATGGAGACGGGGAATGTGTAGATTGTGACGCAAGATTTCTGGAGGGGTGGGCTGTGGGTAAAATTGTATTATTTCCAGAATATCTAGCCTGGCTCTAGTACATCTGCATATCAATAGGTGTTTCCAAGGGGTGTAGAGAAGTAGTTCATCTCCATATCAATAGGTATTTCAAGGGGTGGAGAGAAGTGGTCTATCTACATCTCATTAGGTAATCACAAGAGAGTGGGAGGGCTTATCTGGACCTTATCTGGACCAGAGAGGTTGGGTGAAGAGCTCTTCTGCTGCAGCCTGGTCAAGACAGAGGTGGGATGACTGCTTATAAAAAAATAATGGGTTTCTTAACTTTATTTCTTCCTTTGACTGATTTCAGTTTCAAAGGTATTTTTGCCCCAGGATTTTCCCCGTTATAGGCAGTAATAGCTATATCTATTATGAAACAAATATTTTCTGCTTCTCTCTCTTTCGATATTAGCAGTAATTTATCATTTCTCAGAACCATTATTTCCTTAAGAAATTGTGTTTGTCTGCTACACCTGCCAACATCAAATACCATAGACTAGGTGACTTCCAACAACATAAATTTATTTTCTTAGAGTTCTGGAGACTGGAAAATTCAAGATCGAGTTTTCAGCAAACTCAGTTTCTGGTTAGAATTCTCTTCATGGCTTACAGACAACTACCTTCTCACTATCCTTACATGACAGAGAGAGAGAGAGAGAGAGAGAGAGAGAGAGAGAGCTCTAGCGTCTCTTTTCTTAAAGGGCACCAGCTCTAATTGGATTAGAGCCCCCCCATGACTTCATTTAGCCTGAATTATCTCCATAGAGGCCTAATTACCAAAAACAGTCACATTGGGGGTTAGGGCTTCAACAGATTCATTTAGGAGGTACAAAACTCAGTCCATAGCAGCACTGTAAAATGTTATTTTCTAATCCTATCATTTATTCTTTATTTATTAGCCTGCACACCCTATAAGAGAATCCTCTTCTCATCCACTGTTTAGGTACTCTGAGGGATGGCTTATAATAGGAAAACTGAGAATTCTTTTCCTATATTATTGGTTTTCAAAATAATGAGTTAGTGTATTATTCATCTTTGTTTTCCAGTGTCTTTCAGATGACTAACATATAGCAGGTGCTTAGCAAATGTTGCATGAAATTTAGGGGCCTCCATATTAACTTAATGGACAATACTACTATTTTTTATCAATACTAAATTTTCTTCAATCTCATTTTTCTTTAGAATAACATTTTCTTTCTAACTTTTCCTGACAGTTCTCAAACTCATAGATTATTATAGTTAATCTCTGGATAAGATCTATTTTTAAGCCTTTTAGAGCAAAGTTGTCACTACATGAAGATACATGATGAAGCACTATGAGGCCTCAATCCCTTATTATTCTTATTCAGAGCTTGAACAATAGATCTCAAGAAATCCCTCCAAAACATAGCCCTGCAGCCCATCTACATAAGTTGACCAGACCTTTATCTGGTCTAGGATACAATTTAACATTATAATTTTCATGATGTGATGTAATATGTGCCAATTGCACATTGTAGAAGCTTGTAGGAACCAGCTTGTCTGTTTCTCATGCCAGGACTTTAGCATAGATGAAACACTGAGAACAAAACAAAGCAGCAACCACATCTATAGTGGCTCTAAATACAATTAGGGAAAAGTAACCCAGTGACGAGGCTGTCCCCAGTGAAGACAACCAGTAGGCCCAAGGGCTAGTTGGATGTGAAGGTACCACCAGATCTTAAGTCTGAGAACCCAAATCCTCTTTCTCTGCTCTCCAAGTTTAAATGGGCATATGCACACACTTACACACATACACACACCACATGCTCAAGTGTATGACTCTTCCATGTAGTTTGAGGCTGCAAACAGCTTTCCTGCCCATGTCAGAATTGTAATAGCCAGAAATCAAACCTGGACTTGTTTGACTCCAGAAACAAACTTTTTACCATTACACTGGATTGTACCACTATTTGCTTTTCAATCTCAGCTTCTGTAAGCTACCTCAAATCTTTCCTCAAAATGGGCAGGACATTTGAATATATATATATAACATAAGGCATATATATATTTGAATGTACATGTGTGTATATACATATAATTTTGTATTCTTCTTTGGCATTATATCCAGTGATGTATCTGCACAGTAAATATTTATTAAATGAACAAATCAGTTCAAACAGATGGGCCTGCATGGATGAAAGAACCAATGAGTATAGAGATAGAAGAATGAAACTGTGTTAGTCAGTCTGCTTTCAGAATTATTCACCTAAGGTCAATTTATTTCAATAATTCTATTCATTCAATAAGTACTTTGAACAATATGTGATGAATGAATGATTGCATCACATGGTTAAAATCACTTACTCTAGATAATATATTCCCTGGATATAAAATTATTCAAATAACTCCTATCATGCAAACTGAAATAGGAAGCCTCAAGCACAGCAGGCATTACAAAAATCCCATTGAAAAGTATTATCAACCAGTCTGATACCTAATCAGATTATTAGCTCTTGTGCTGCCTTTCTTTCTATTATGAAAGGAAATGCAGGGTTGCTTCAAAATTTTCTAAAAATCACTGAGAAGGGAATAGCAAGATCTGAATATCCATATAGGGCCACTTAGTTTTGTTTTGTTTCATCTGGTTTTATTTGTTCTAGGAATGTGTTCTCTTGGTTTTGTTTACTATCCATTCAAAAAGGGAGACAAGAAGGGAGTCCAGGTAATATGTGTCCACTATGAGCCGAACACAGTACCAAGTGGTTTCTTCCCAAACAACTCTGTTGATATATCTTATTACAATCAGGTTTAAAAATAAGCACATTGAGACTCAGAGGTTAAGAGATTTTCTCAAGTTTGGAGAGCAACTTAAGTGGCAGAGCCAAGATTTGAATGCCGGTCTGGGGCCTTCAAAGCCCGTGGTCTTTCTAACATGTTCTGTGCCTCCTCGCAGCACAGCCACTGCTGATTTCCCATTTGAAGAGCACATCAGTCTGCTCAGCATTAGCAGTTAGTCCCTTATGAGCACCCCCATGAGTTCAAACAGTATGCAGAGGGTTAATATTATGCAGCTATGCTCTTTCCATGAGTGTCTTTTGATGATACATAAGGGAAAAAATAGATTTGAAAATACGAATAGAAATAATATGATACAATATAAAATTTAGGGATGAGGAAATTGATAAGAGGAGATCAGAAGGAAAGCATATATGTTAAAAGATAATTGCACCTTTAAGGTGCACAGATTTGTCTACATGTATTAAGGACCTTTTCTTATCATCTCTAATATGTAAATGTTCTGGTGCTAACCCAGTCTACATGTGAATAATAATGCTTTAGCAAAATTCAGCATGCCCACTAGTTACTCACAGAGCAAAATTGTTTTTATTACCAGTGAAATTCCTATAGAAATAAAGTTATTTTAACGAATGAGTTTCCTACCATTTCTGTTTCCAAAAATATCTCAGTGTGACATGTTATCCTCAGAATTATTCTTCCCCAGTGATGGCACTCTTTAATCATAGGGCAGAGCTACCCAAGCTGAAATGTACTTTTTTGGTGTTCAAAAAACATTTGGCCAATAGTCAGGCTTTATCCTATGTTAAGTTTCCATCACAGAATATGGAAATGTAGGTGTCTCTATTTTCAAGACACTCAGCTCTATTAAGGCAAAGGAAATTTTTATCTTTTACTTCCTCTAGAGTAGAGAATGTTCACTCATTCATGCAACAAATTGTGTTACAGGGGTTTATTTATGTCATTTTTGACTCTCACCATGACTTACAGTGTAGGTATGACAACTTCTGTTTGTTGAAAGGCACTCAATCACTAAAAGGCAGGGTCAAGACTTCAGTCAAATCTGTCTGAATGCCAAACTATCAAACTACATACTCTTCCCCACAACAATTTACCTATTGTCAAGGGTGTGTGTGAGAATTTTTTTGAACTAAAACCAATAATCAATACCACATAAGTGAAGAGACAAAAAAAAGAAAGATTATGTAAATGAGGACCCAAAGAAATTGTAAAAAATAATATTTTAAATTGATGAGCTCTGTTTTCTAATAGCTTTTATTCTGTTTTTATGGAATTGTCCAGATTATAAGCATATTAAATATAACCTTGTGCAGATTTTAGATACTGACATTCTTATGGTCTAGAGTAATAGGAGGGAATGCCGTAAAGAAGACAGTATTATTCTTTAAGCAAAATCAGGAGATAAGCTTTCTAGCAAAATGTAAAAATAATTATTTAGTAAGTTGATATGCTTTGCTTTCTATGGGTTTCTCTATCCATGAACCATATCTTTACCCCTTAATAACAGAACGTCAGCTGCCTCCTAACGACGAGAGCCGACTGAAGTAGAAGAAGAGGTAGGTAGAGGTCTAGGATGGGCAGGTGCCCAAATATGGCAGTACATAGGTGTGTTGATCAGAGGACAGAGTTTAGACAAGGAAGAAATAGCAGGCTCCAGGTGACAACAAAAATTGGTAATTGGGCTGAGTCTAAGCACAGAAACAAAGAAACTAAATTATGCCAACCCAACAGCGAAGAGTCATGCAAGGAGAAAGCAGAGCAAAGTAGCTAAGTGAATGGGCTCTGGATGTATATGACTCAGGTCTAAGTCATACTTGACCTTGTAAATTGCTCAACCTCTCTGACTCCCAGTTTCCTCATCTCTAAAATAGGCCTGAAATATCTATTTCATAAGGATATTGTGAGAATTAACTGAGCTAATTCATATAAAGTATTCAGAAGAATGTCTGGTACTTGGTTCATATTCTATAAGTTTTAGTAGTATTACCACGAGTAGAATTCTGAAGAGTGCTTACAGAAGCATAAGCCAGGAAACTAGAAGAGATCAAATAACAAATACATATACTATAGACAGAAATCTGTTGTATGTTCAGTTATCTTAATTCCTATTTATTTTATTTCTGCCCACCAGGGCCTAAAAGAGGACAAATAGCTTCTAAACCCTGTGGCAAGCCTTAGGGAGAGAATGTTGTGTGGGCATGTCACAGACATTTCTGGCTGTCCCCTGTTAACCTGGAGATTGGCTGTTTCTACCTAAAGCTGGCTACATGCCCAGCCCTGCACAGAGAGGCAGGGCCATGGGAGACTCCTATAAGGATTCTCTGCTTCATTTTCAGACAGCCTCTTTGTTGCTATTTCCTTGTGGCTCACTTTGTCTGCTGGCTCAAAGATCATAAAATGTTAAAGCTGAAAAACCATCAATACCCTCCCTCTCGAATGCAGAAATGAGCATACCCAGTCCAGGCAAGAGCATGACTTGCTCAAATTCTATACCTAGTTATAGCTATATTCAGATTCTCTGATGATCACAAAAATATCAAAAATTATTAGGAAAGGGTGGGAGAATATCCCTCTCTGGAGATTTCTATCAATTTCTCTCCTTATTTTTGAGAAGGCCTCATCTCTATCTTCTGGTGTCCAATCAAAGCTACAGCAAAGTTACAGAATGAATAGACCTGAGTAAAAATAGTTTTAGGGAAAACACTCCTGCAAATTATTATAACTTTTATTTCTTTAATGCAATAATCATAAATAACCTAAACATTAATTATACTGGTTCTGGTACATTTCAGAATCAATGGGTATTCAGTACCATACTGTTTTAATTACTGTGCCATTGTAATATATTTTGAAATCAGGAAGTATGATGCCTCCAGTTTTGTTCTTTTCTCAAGATTGTTTTGGCTACTCTGGGTCTTTTGTGTTTTCACATGAATTTTAGAATTGTTTTTTTTCTATTACTATAAAAACTGCCATTGGAACTTTGATGGGAACAGCATTGAATCTTTACAACACTCAAAGTAGCAGTATGGATATTTTAACAATATATGTCTTCCAATTCATAAACATATTTTTATTTATTTCCATTTATTTATTCCATTTATTTCCCTCTTATTTAATATCTACCATCAATGTATTGGCATAAAGACAGACATATAGGCAAGAGGGGCTCAAGATGGCGGCGTGAATAGGGCAGTGGAAATCTCCTCCCAAAACCATGAATATTTTTGAAAATACAACCCAACTATTCCTAAAAGAGAGACCAGAAGATATAGTACAATAGCCAGGCTACATCTACATCTGTGAGAACTCAGCATTTCACAAAAAGGGTAAGATACAAAGTCGTGACCCAGCGGGACCCAAACACTCCCCCAACCCCAGTGCACCAGAGGGAGGAAAAGAATCAGAGTGGGGAGGGAGTGGAAGCACAGGACTACTAAATAACCAGCCCTAGTAATCTGCACTGGGAGCACAGATACACATTGCATGGTGTACTGGATATTAGAGAAACGGAAAAGTAAAATCCGAGATGGAGAATGCACATGGGTTCCCACAGCCAGCTCCCCTGGGACAAAAGAAAAGTGGGGGCTTTTTAAAAGTCTTAAAGGGACAAGGGCTCAACAGCTGGGCAAAGTCGTCACAGAACATTCAGTCCAGCAGGCTGGGAATCTTGAGGAATTTCAGGCTCCCTAACCCCCTGGAGGGTAACGCAGCCCCAAAGCCCTTCATGGTGACAAGCAACCTGCAATTCATTCCCCCCCCCCAACCCGGCCCGCACTGCAAGCAAACTGGCTGACCCACCACAGCTGTGGAGCAGCCGGGAACAGCCCCGCCCACAGCAACCACACAGAGTCTCCTGGTGTGCAGCTAACTGGGACAGATCCAGAGGCTCCCACTGGGGCCCAGTGGCCCAGTACAGACAGAGGAACCCCGAGCAAGGTCCAGAAGGCACGAAATGGTGCCATTCTCACAGAACACACATGGCACGTCTGCCACTGACAAGAGTGCGCTAGGCTTTCCCGAAGGCCACCCTGCCCAAGGCAGCTCAAGAGATAATCCCAGACACTGCTCCCGGGGTGTGGGTAAGGGGCGAAGACAGCAGAAGCCAGAGCAAGGTCTGGAAGGCAAGAAGGGGCGCCATTCCCACAGGAGAACACACCTGGCACATCTGCCACCACCCGCAGTGCACTAGATGGCACAGGCAGCGGAAGCCAGAGCAAGGTCTGGAAGGCACAAGGGGCCCCGTTATCGCAGGACAACCCACCCAGCACATCTGCCACCCCTGCAGTATGCTAGACTTTCCCGAAGGCCGCCCAGCCCACGGCCACTCAGGAGATTATCCCAGAGGCTGCTCCCGGTCTGTGGGCAGATGGCACAGGCAGCGGAGAAGGGCAAGGTGACCAACAAGCAGGAATGGGCTTTGTTCTCCAGGCTGACACCCACGCCACCTGCCTGCGACCACTTCTATTGCCATGAAAAGGAAGAAGAATCTGGTCCAGTCAAAAATCATTCAGACAACCATAGAAAGAGGGCCTGGTGAGATAGATATAACGAAGACCCTTGAAAAATAATTCAAAATAAAAGTCATAACCATACTGACGGACTGGCAGTGAAATATGCAAGTGCTAACAGATGAAGTCCAGAGGGAAATAACAGAAATGAAACAATCAATAGAAGGTCTTAAGAGCAGACTGTACAAGGTGCAACAGACTGTCAGTGGAATAGAATTTACAGAACAGGAATACAGAGCAGCTGAGGCAGAGAGGGATAAAAGGATCTCTAGGAATGAAAGAATATTAAAAGAATTGTATGACCAATCCAAATGGAACAATATTCACGTGATAGGGGTACCAGAAGAAAAAGAGAGAGAAAAGGAGATAGAAAGTGCCTTTGAAGAAATAGTGGCTGAAAACTTCCCCAAGCTCAGAAGGAAATAGTCTCTCAGACCATGGAAGCCCACAGATCTCCCATACAAGGGACCCTAGGAGGACAACACCAAGACATATAATAATTAAAATGGCAAAGATCAAAGGCAAGGACAGAGTATTAAAGGCAGCCAGAGAGATAAAAAAAGATCACCTACAAAGGAAAACACATCAGGCCACCATCAGACTTCTCAAGAGAAACCTTACAGGCTAGAAGAGAATGGCATGATATATTTAATGCAATGAAACAGAAGGGCCTTGAACCAAGAATACTGTAACCAGCAGGACTGTCATTTAAATCTGACAGAGGGATAAACAATTTCCAGACAAGCAAAAGTTGAGGGACCTTGCCTCCCACAAACCACCTCTACAGGATATTTTAAAGGTACTGCTCTAGGTGGAAGCACTCCTAAGGTTAAATAGATGCCACCAGAGAAAATAAATTCACAGCAAAGAAAGCAGAACAACCAAATACGAACTAAAGGCAAAAAATAAAATCAACTATCCACAAAAGCAGTCAAAGGAAACAAAAAAGAGTACAGAATAAAACACCTAACATATAAAGAATGGAGGAGGAAGAATAAGAAGGAAGAGGAATTAGGAATCATCAGACTGTGTTTATAATAGCTTAATAAGAGAGTTAAGTTGGATGATTAGATAGTAAAGAAGCTACCCTTGAAACTTTGGTAACCATGAATTCAAAGACTGCAATGGCAATAAGTACATATCTATAGATAATCACCCTAAATGTAAATGGACTGAATGCACCAATCAAAAGGCACAGAGAAATACAATGCATAAAAAAGAAAGACCCATCTGTATGCTGCTTACAAGAGACACACCTCAAACCCAAAGATATACACAGACTAAAAGTGAAGGGATGGAAAAAGATATTTCATGCAAACAATAGGGAGAAAAAAGCAGGTGTTTCAATACTTGTATCAGAAAAAATAGACTTCAAAACAAAGAAAGTAACAAGAGATAAAGAACATTACATAATGATAAAAGGGTCAGTCAAACAAGAGGATATAACTATTATAAATATCTATACACCAAACACAGGAGCACCGACATATGTGAAACAAATACTAACAGAATTAAAGGAGGAAATAGATTGCAATGCATTCATCTAAGAGACTTCAACACACCACCCACTCCAAAGGACAGATCAACCAGACAGAAAATAAGTAAGGACACAGAGGCACTGAACAACACACTAGAACAGATGGACCTAACAGACATCTACAGAACTCTACATCCAAAAGCAGCAGGATACAAATTCTTCTCAAGTGCATGTGGAACATTTTCCAGAATAGACCACATATTTGGCCACAAAAAGAGCCTCAGTAAATTAAAAAATGTTGAAATTCTACCAACCAACTTCTCAGATCACAAAGGTATAAAACTAGAAATAAATTGTACAAAGAAAACAAAAAGGCTCACAAACACATGGAGGCTTAACAACATGCTCCTAAATAATCAATGGATCAATGATCAAATTAAAACAGAAATTAAGCAATATATGGAGAGAAATGACAAGAACTACCCAAAACCCCAACTTCTGTGGGACGCAGTGAAGGCAGTTCTAAAAGGAAAGTATATACCAATCCAGGCCTATTTAAAGAAGGAAGAGCAATCCTAAATAAATAGTCTAATGTCACAATTATTGAAACTGGAAAAAGAAGGACAAATAAGGCCCAAAGTCAGAAGAAGGTGGGACATAATAAAGATCAGAGAACAAATAAAAAAGATTGAGAACAATAAAAGAATAGAAAAAAAATTAATGAAACCTACAGCAGCTACAGACGTAAAGCACAGAGGCTTACACCTGTGTGATTGGCCCACTGGTTCTGATAGTGGAGACAAGCACTGCAGACGGGAAGCAGGAAACAGCTCTTTCCTCCCCCCAGGCACTAGCATCGCTCCCCTACGACATCCGACATCACTCCAGGGGCTGAGCAGCTCCAGAGACTACAGCTTCTGGGCACTAGAGGGACTAACACTTACCAAAGGGAAAGGGACTGGGGAAGATGGGTGGGAAGGGAGGGACAAGGGGGAAAAAGGGGCATTATGATTAGCATAACTAATGTTGGGAGGGCACGGGGAGGGCTGTACAACTCAGAGAAGACAAGTAGTGACTCTATAGCATCTCACTACACTGATGGACAGTGACTGTAATGGGGTTGGTGGGGGGGACCTGATGAAGGGGGTAGTTTAATAACAATAATATTGCACATGTAATTGTAGACTAATGATACCAAAATTTAAAAAAAGAAAGACATATAGACCAATGGAACAGAATAGAGAGCTCAGAAATAAGCCCACAGATATATGGTGAAATGGTATTCGATAAGCTGCCAAGAATGCAAAATGGGGAAAGGATAGTCTCTTCAAAAAAGTGGTGTTAGAAAAACTGGATATCTTTATGCAAAAGAATGAAGTTGGACCCTTATTGTACACTCTACACAAAATCAACTCAAAATGGATTAAAGACATAAACCTTAGACCTGAATTGCAAAATTCTGAAAAAAAAGAGAAAAGTTTCATGACATTGGTCTTAATCATTTCTTGGATCTGACACCAAAAAATAGGCAATAAAAGGAAAAATTGGCAAATGGGACTTCATTAACTAAAAATTTTCTGCATAGCAAAGCCATAGAATGGGAAAAAATATTTGCAAACCATATAGCTGGTTAGTTTCATAAGAGGTTAATTTAAAAAATATGTAAGGAACTCATCCAAATCAATAGCAAAAACAATAACAAATAACACAAGACATCCAAATTGGAAATAAAGAAGTAAAACTAAATATTTGCAGATGACATGATATTATATATAGAAACCATAAACACTCTGCCAAAAATCTGTAAGAACTAATAAATTAAGTAAAGTTGCAGGATACAAATCAAAATAATCTGTTGCATTTTTATACATTTAAAGTTTACTATCAGAAAGAGAAATTAAGGAATTCCCATTGTCAATTGAATCAAAAAGAATAAAATACATAGGCACAAATTTAACCAAGGAGGTGAAAGACATGTTCATTGAAAACTACAAGACATTGATGAAAGAAACTGAAGAAGACACAAATAAAAGATATCCCATATTCATGGATTGGAAGAATTAATATTGTTGTCCATATTACGCAAAGCAATCTATAGATTCAATGCAATCTCAGTGGCATTTTTTTCACAGAAATGGAACAAAAAATCCTAAAATTTTATGGAACCAAATAGGACCCCAAATATCCAAAACAATCTTGAGAAAGAAGAACACAGCTGGAGACATCATGCTGCCTGATTTCAAACTATATTACAAAGCTATAGTAATCAAAACAACATGATATTGCATAAAAATAGGGATACAGATCAACAGAACAAAATAGTCCAGAAATAAACCTATGCATATATGGTTAATTTACAACAAAGGAGGTAAGAATATACAATGGAGAGAGGACAGTCTCTTCAATAAATATTGTTGGAGAAAGTGGAAACCAAATGCAAAAGAATTAAACCATAAAAAGAATTAAACCAGAAATCATAACTCTCCTATAAGAAAACCTAGGTGGTAAACTCCATAATGTTGCTCTTGGAGATAATTTTTTAGATCTGACTTCAAAGGCAATAGCAAACAAAATAAAAAATAGACAAGTGGGATTACACTGTATGGTGAAGGAAACACCAACAAAATAAAAGGCAGCCTACTGAATGGGAAAATATATTTGCAAATTATGTATCAGATAAGGGGTTAATATCCAAAATATATGAAGAACTCATAAAATTCAATAATAACAATAAAAAATTCAATTTAAAAATGAGCAAAGGATTTGAATAGATTTTTTTCCACAGAAGACATACAGATGACCAACAGGCACATGAAAAGATGCTCAAATCACTAATCATAGGAAAATGCAAATCAGAACTACAAGGATATATCACCTCACATCAGTCAGAATGGCCACTATCCAAAAGACAAGAAATAACAAGTGTTGGCAAGTGTGTGGGGAAAAGGGAATTTTGTGCACTGTTGGTGGGAATGTAAATTGGTATGGCCACTATGGAAAACAGTATAAAGGTTCCTCAAAAAAACTAAAAAAAGAACAACCATATCATCCAGCAATTCTACTTCTGGGTATTTATCCAAAGAAAATTTTAAAAATAATAATTCAAAAATATATATGCACCCCTATATTCATTGCAGCATTGTTCATAATATCCAAGACATGGAAACAACCTAAGTGTACACTGATGGATGAATAGACAAGAAAATCTGATACACACACACACATACTCACACACACACACATACTCACACACACACACACACAGGAATACTACTCAGCCATGAAAAAGAATGAAATCTTGCCATTGTGACAACATGGATTGACCTAGAGGATATTATGCTAAATGAATTAGGTCAGGCAGAGAAAGGCAAATATCATATGATTTCATTTGTTATATATATAAAACCTAAAGAACAAAACTCATAGATGCAAAGAACAGATTGGTGGTTGCCAGAGGGCAGGGTGAAGAATGGAGGAGGAGTTTAAGAGGTACAAACTTCCAGTCATAAAATAAATGTCAAGAGATGTAATATACAGGACAGCGCCTATAGTCAATAATATTGTATTGCATATTACATAACTATATGGTGGTGGAGGAAACGACTTACTGTAGTAGTATTTTGCAGTGTACACAAATATCAAATCAATGTTTTACAACAGAAACTAATACAGGCAGACCTCAAGATATTGTGAGTTAGGTTCCAGACCACCACAATCAAGTGAATATTCCAATAAAGAGAGTCAAATAAATATTCTTAGTTTCCTAGGTGTATATAAAAATTGTTTACATGATATTATAGTCTATTAAGTGTGCAACAGTATTATGTCTAAAAATGTACATACTTTAATTAAAATATTTTATTGCTAAAAAATGTTAACCATAATCTGATATTTCAGTACCAATCTTTTTGCTTGTGGAGGGTCTTTCCTCAATGTTGATGGCTGCCGACTAGTAAAGGTAGTGGTTTCTAAAATGTGGGGTGGCTGTAGCAATTCCTTAAAATAAAACAAGTTTGCCATGTTGATTGACTCTTTCATGAACAGTTTTTCTGTAGTATTCGGTACTGTTTGATGGCATTTCACCCACAGTAGAATATTTTTTTAAATTGGAACCAATCTTCTCAAACCTTGCCACTGCTTTATCAACTAAGTTTAATATTCTAAATCCTTTGTCATCATTTCAACAATCTTCACAGCATTTTCTCAAGTAGATCCCATTTTCAGAAACCACTTTCTTTGCTCATCCATAAGAAGCAATTCCTCACTTGGCCAAGTTTTGTCATGAAATTGTAGAAATTCAGTTATATTTTCAATCTCCACTCATAATTCTAGTTCTCATGCTATTTCCATCATATCTGCAGTTACTTCTTCCACTCAACTCTTGACCCCTCAAAGTCATCCATGACAGTTGGATTCAACTTATTCCAAACTCCTCTTAGTGTTGATATTTTGACCTCTTCCCATTAATTAGAAGTGTTCTTAACTGAATCTAGAATAGTGAATTCTTCCCAGAAGATTTTCAATTTACTTTGCCCAGATCCATCAGAGGAATTACGACCTTTGGCAGCTATAACCTTCAAAATATATTTTGTAAATAATAAGACTTGAAAGTTGAAATGACTCCTTGATCCACTGGCTGCAGAATGGATGTTGTGTTAGCAGGCATGAAAACATTAACCTCATTGTACATCTCCACAAAAGCTCTTGAATGACCAGGTAAATTGTCAGTGAGCAGTCACATTTTGAAAATAATCTTTTTGCTGAACAATACATCGCAACAGTGCACTTGAAATATTCAGCAAACCAGGTTGTAAACAGATGTGCTGTCATACAACCTTTGTTGTTCCGTTTAAAAAGCACAGACAGAATAGGTTTAGCATAATTCTTAAGGGACATAGGATTTTCAGAATGCTAAATGAGCATTGGCTTCTACTTAAAGTCACCAGCTTCATTAGCCCCTAACAAAGGAGTCAGCCTATTCTTTGAAGCTTTGATGCCAGGCATTGACTTCTCTACCTATGAGAGTCCTAGATGGCATCTTCTTCCAATAGAAGGCTGTTCCACCTATACTGAAAGTCTGTTGTTTAATGTAGCCACCTGCGTGAATGACCTTAGCTAGATCTTCTGGGTAACTTGCTTCAGCTTCCACATCAGCACTTGTCGCTTCACCTTGGAATTTTATGCTATCGAGACAGCTTCTTTCCTTAAACCTCATGAACCAGCGTCTGTTAGCTTCCAACTTGTCTTCTACAGCTTCCTCACCTCTCTCAGCTTTCAATAAATTGAAGAGAATTAGGGCCTTGCTCTGGATTAGGCTTTGGCTGCAGCTGGTTTAATTTTCTATCAAGAGAATCAAAACTCTCTCCATATCAGCAGTTAGACTGTTATACTTTCTTGTCATTCATGTGTTCGCAGGATCAGCACTTTTCATTTCCTTCAAGAATTTTTCCTTTGCATTCCCAGCTTGGCTAACTGGCCCAAAAACATGGCTTTTGACCTGTCTAGGCTTTCAACATTACCTTCCTCACAAGCTTACTCTTACTTATGCCTAGCCTTTGATTTCAAGTGAGACACATATGACTCTTCCTTTCACTTAAACACTTAGAGGCCATTTAGGACTAATATGGCCTGATTTCAATATTTTTGTGTCTCAGCGAACTGGAAGCCCCGAGGATAGGGAGAGACAGAAATGGCCAGTCAGTGGAGCAGTCACCACTGCGACATCTATCGATTAAGTTTGTTGTCTTATATGTAAATGATTTGTGACACCCCAAGGCAATTACAAGAGTAATACCATCATAGATCAACATGACAAATACAATAATAATGAAAAAGTTTTAAATATTACAAGAAGCACCAAAATGTGACACAGAAACACAAAGTGAGCAAATGCTGTTGGAAAAATGGAGCCAGTAGATTTGCTCTATGCAGGGTTGTCTCAAACTTCCAGTTTGTGAAAAAAAAAAGGGAATATCTGGGAAGTGCAATAATGCAAAGTGCAGTAAAACAAGGTATGCCTATATAATGTTGTATGTCAGTTGTACCTCAGCTTTTTTAAAAAGTAACCTTGAGGCCAACTGATTTGAAACCTATTTTTTGCGGCAGCTATGAAGGAATTCTGCCACTGAAAAAGACACCTTTCCTGACGCACTTATATTCCTTAAATATATATTTTAAATCTTTTATATATTTTAAATATCTTATTTCATACATAGAGAAAAGGTGAAGGTATTTTTTTAAAACCACATGTATCCTTTCTATTTTAAAAGCTCATCTTTCCCACACTACAGTTTCTAATCTTGAGGTTCCTACAATGAGAAAATCATATGCAAGCCCCTTTATTGTTCTCACCTCCCAATATTTTCAGGTCAACTAATTGAGTGCAGAAAAAAGCAAGAGTCAAAGTACCTACTGGTTACAAATGATTCATCTCTCAAGAGCAGAGGGAATTCTGCCATCTGCTGTCCATTTCTTTCTGTAGCCTTGGGAGCAAGGCCAACGCCTTCCTGAAAACTAAACTGAATAACCTCATTTCTTATTTCCTGGACACACACACACACACACACACACACACAGATACCTTTACCCCAGTTTCTGAATTTAAGTCTAATTGTCCACTTGGAAAATGAGTTCATTTCATTAAGTGGGACAAATGAAGTTTTCTTTAATTCTCTTATTTTACTCTTCTGTTAGTCTATTTCTATGAGTGCATCTTTGACAAGAGGGAGTAAAGTACTATGAAGCCAGGGAGATATACATTCAGATTATTATCAAAAAAGCCCGTTGAAAGAAGCAGAGTTGACTGATTGCTCAGAGTTGCTTGCTGTGAAGCCCGAAGCCACGCTTCTGTTGGGCTTCTTGCAAAGACTGAGCATTACAGGGAAAATAGTTATGTCCCCTTCCTGCCCAGTGTAGGAATGTTCTCAGCAGCAACTGGGGGCTCCCTAACAACCTGACCAAAACATTTTGAGAATGGCACCACAAACTGAGACTTCTTCCCAATCTTTTCTTCTCCTTTTCACAGGTTTTGGATCTGGGTCATGGCCAAATGCTCTCTCTGCTTATTCTTCCGCCCTCAACCTTCACAGGTATTTCCCCAATAAATCTCCCGCATATCTAATCACATCTAGGCATCTGCTTCTCTGAAGGGTGTGAATAAGAAATGAATTTGTTAGAGTAATAACCCATCAATATTGTATTCTAATTAGGGGTCAATATCAGCAAGAGAAAGATTTGTTTGTCTTATAGATATGTCTTTTTTAAAACTGTAGAGAACCAGAGCTTCATATAGTGCTTAAGAATATGATATGGCCTCTTCAAAAACTGGAAAGCTGAAAGGGACTAAAGGAGAGTAAAATCTGGATGGTGGTAGTGGTTGGGGGTGGAGGGTCTATGAAAAAGGAGAGACAGAGACCAGAGAAAGGGTGATCCATGAAAAGAGAGATTAAACAGGAATTTACAGAACCATGTTACTATAAAAAAAATTCAGTCCTAAGTATAGGATATGTAAGTATGAGCACAGTGCTAAGAAAGGAGAAGCAATCTTTTTATTGACATAAACAGTAATCAGGACCTCACAAGTGATGTTTTAAAAGGCTGAGAAAAGGAAACAAATGTACAAAAAGAGCAAGGATGGTTTGATTTTTAAAAGAGAAACTGTAGATAATTTCTCAGTGGTTCTGGAAACAAGCAGCATGACATGGACATTAAGAAAAAGAGATTAATGGCACAGGCTGGAAGTAAGCAGATCTGAGTATGACACCTGCTTCTCGCCACTCACCCTTAACTTCTCTGATTCTCAGTGTCTTCATCTGGTAATAAAGATAGTAACAGGCTACTACTGTAAGTAGTCAATAGATAACAAAGAACATAGCAAAGAAAGCTAACATTTATTGAACACTAACTGTTTGCCAGGGCTTAATGCTAAAGTCTTCATATTGAGTATCTAAATTAACTAAAAGTGATTATTACCCTAAGATATGAGGTGTCATAAAGGAGTTACTGATATAAATTATCAAACTAAATCTAGAGATTTTCAAAACTAATAAAAATCAATGCACAAGATAGACTTTGTCATTGTTTAAAGAAATTTTGATCTTATTCAAATTGCCACCCATTACAAGAAGCTTTCCCAGAAGTATCCAGATTGCAAGTAACTTGGAACCTGTACTGCAATAGCCACCCTAATAGCACCTGACATATAGAGGATACACATGAATAATGAAATAATTATTCGTTTGAAGACTGTACCTTTAAGTCTGAATTTTAGAAAGAAGCAAGATTTTCTTAAAGGAAAGGAAAGGCGTATACCTTGAGGTCCTTCTCATCTGAGGCTCTGCTGGGGAAGGCAGTGCTTCAGGCTTACATGGTAAATGGCATTATTCAGTGCCTCGCAAGGTGCCAGACTGAATGTCTCAGTTTCTTCCTGGCCAGAGATCACCCTCAGCTCTTTGTCACATAGATCTTTCATTAGGGAAGCTGGCTTTCCAAGACAGCAAAGAGAAAAGGGACTTTCTCCTTACGAATTGGGAGTTATGGTTTTATGTAATGTAATCACAGGCACATAATCCCATATATCCCAACCCTTTTGCCGTATTCTTTTAGGAAGCAGCAAATCACAGGTTCCTCCCACATTCAAGAGGACGGAACTACACAAAGGTGTGAATACCAGTGGGTGGGAATCCCAGAGCCTCTTTAGAAGCTATCCACCACACTCAGCACCACAAGGTATAAAGACATAGTATTCCCTAATCCCAGATTTTACCATTGATCTGCAAGTAGTTGTTTTATTTCTCCATTTATGTGTTCATCTCCCGCTGCTCTCCACGGCTAAATTATAAGTACCCCTGGGCAGGGATGACTGGATGCTTGTTGGTTGGTTGGCTGAGTTTTTTGCTGGTAATCCACACCTCATTCCCATTCCACCCCCTAGTTCAATTAAGTCTGAAAACTCTCAGCTCAATGCATTTCTTCATTACCCCTATCTCCATTTGAGAGCTGTGTTAAGTATTGAGGAAGTGCCTTGGAAAGAAATGTCTGGAAGGCAGACCAGGGGGAAAAGTTGGCCCTGTCATTCACATCAAGGAGGATATATTTAGAGGGGCCAATGACACTTCTTATGTCTGAGTGCTAATTCCCACACCTCATTAATATTATCTCCATAGTCATTTCCAGGGGTAAAATTGAGAAGCCATTTGAATTTACTGTTTCAGTAGGCCAATTAGAAACTTCCTTTAAGAACTATTTTAACATTATGTTTGTTCTTAGGCTTTTCAGAAGTCCTAAATTTGACCCTATGAAGAATATCTTTGAGAACTTTACTCCTCCAAGAAAATTATTTCAGATTTTCTTTTACAGAAACACTATATGCCAAATGTTTCCAGCAGTGTTGTTTGTTTTTTATAGCAAAACTCACAACATGCTTTTCTGTTCAACTGTGAGCAAAACAATAGCAGTAGCATGAATAAATCCCATTTCTAAAGTGGTATCTGTACAGCTTGGTTGGTTCTAGCAGGGGGGCTTTACACAGCAAAAGAAATTGCTGGCTTTCAGTTTCCTACATGTTCTTTCTACATCTTGTTCTCTAAGTCCTCTACATGAAGATTTCTAAAATAACTACAACCAAAAAATTACTAGACTCAACATTTATCATTGAGATACTTCCCATTGTAAATAAAAAACTATCTGAGTGGATTCAAGATGGTGGCATGGGAGGTGAGACAGATAACTCCTCCAAAAATCACATATAACACAAAAACATAGCTAATACACCTAATCCTAAAAAAGCAACAGGAAAGAAGGTTGCACCAGACTGCATACACCTGGAGAAAAAAGAAGACCTCATGAAACAGGGTAACGTACCAAACCCTGGATCCGGCAGGACCCAAGCCCTTCCCCCACCCCAGCTCACTTGCGGGAGGAAGGGAAACAAAGCAGGGAGGGGATGGAAGCTTAAGACTGCTGAACACCCAGCCCTGGAGATCTGCTTTGGGAGCATAAACTTACATTGAATGGTGCTCTGGAGATTAGTAGGATCGGAAAGCTAAGACAGGCAGAATACTTGGAGAGACTGAGATTCCAACCATTTGTGGAGGACAGGGATCCATGTCTGGCTGCTCTGGGATAAAGGAAAGGCAGGTGGTCTGAGAGGCTTCCTAGCAGCAAGAGGGCTGCTGAAGGGGCATGGTTTGCAATGAGCTTGCTGCGCAGGAAAAGGGGTAGATTGACAAGGTTGGCTGGGTGCACTCTGCCCAGCAGGTTGTAAACATTCAGGAATTTCAGGCGCTCCATCCCCCTGGCTGGCTACTCAGCTCTAAGGCCCCCCACTGTGACATGTAGCCTGCCATGCCTTCCTCATGGCCCGCTGGCACCGGCTCGCAAACTGGCAGTCCCTGCACTGGCATCAGGCCAGACAGAGGGAGGCCCCACCTACAGCAGCTACAGACGTAAAGCACAGAGGCTTACACCTGTGTGATTGGCCCACTGGTTCTGAAAGTAGAGACAAGCACTGCAGACGGGAAGCAGGAAACAGCTCTTTCCTCCCCCAAGGCACTAGCACCGCTCCCCTACGACATCCGACATCACTCCAGGGGCTGAGCAGCTCCAAAGACTAGAGCTTCTGGGCACTAGAGGGCGCCACATATAAATATGAAACGTCAAAGGAACCTGGATCAAACCAAAATCTCACAAACAATGGAAAAAGGGCCGAATGAAACTGAACTCACCAATCTTCCTGAAAGAGAGTTCAAAATAAAAGTCATAAACATGCTCATGGAGGTACAGAAAAAGATTCAAAAACTCAGGGACAAATTTAAGACAGAGATTCAATCATTAAGAAATTCCATATCTGAAATGAAACATAAAATGGAGGGATTTAAAAGCAGATTAGATGTAGTAGAAGAGATGGTAAATGGAATAGAAATTAGAGAAGAGGAATACAAAGAAGCTGAGGCACAGAGATAAAAAAACAACTCTAGGAATGAAAGAATATTGAGAGAACTGTGTGATCAATCCAATATTTGAATTATAGGGGTACCAGAAGAAGAAGAGACAGAAAAATGGATAGAAAATGTTATTGAGGAGGTAATTGCTGAAAACTTCCCCAATCTGGGGAAGGAGATAGTCTCTCAGGCCATGGAGGTGCACAGAACTCCCAACACAAGGGACCCAAGAAGGATAACAGCAAGACATATAATAATTAAAATGGCAAAGATGAAGGATAAGGATAGACTATTAAAAGCAGCCAGAGAGGGAAATAAGATCACATACAAAGGAAAGCCCATCAGGTTATCAGACTTCTCAACAGAAAACTCACAGGCCAGAAAGGAGTGTTATGATATATTTAATGCAATGAAGCAGAAGGGCCACAAACCAAGAATACATGGCAAGATTATCATTTAAATTTGAAGGAAGGATTAAACAATTTCCAGATAAGCAAAAGCTGAGAGAATTTACTTCGCACAAACCACCTCTTGGAGGGACTGTTATAGATGGAAGATCCTGAGGCTAAATAGCTGCCACCAGTAGAAATAAAACCACAGCAAAGAAAGTAGAACAATTAATTACTAAGCAGATGCAAAATCAAGTAAATTACCCCAAAAGTCAATCAAGGGATAGACAAAGAGTACAGAATATGATACCTAATATATGAAGAATGGAGGAGGAAAGAAAAAAGAACCTTTAGGTTGTATTTGTAATAGCATACTAAGTGAGTTAAATTAAACTGTTATATACTAAGGGAATTACCCTTGAACCTTTGGTAACCACGAACCTAAATCCTGCAATGGCAATAAGTACATACATATTGATAATCACCCTAAATGTAAATGATCTGAATGCACCAGTCTAAAGACATAGAGTCACCGAATGTATAAAAAACAAGACCTGTCTATATACTGCCTATGAGAGAGTCACTTCAAACCCAAAGACATACACAGATTTAAAGTAAAGGGATGTAAAAGATATTTCATGCAACTAATAGTGAGAAAAAAGCAGGAGTTGCAGTACATGTATCAGACAAAATAGACTTCAAAGCAAAGTCACAAGAGACAAAGAAGTACATTACATAATGATAAAGGAGCCAGTCCAACAAAAAGGTATAACTATTACAAATGTCTATGCCCACAACACAGGATCACCTACATATGTGAAACAAATACTAACAGAATTTAAGGGGGAAATGGAACGTAGTGCATTCATTCTAGGAGACTTCAACACACCACTCACTCTGAAGGACAGATCAACCAGGTAGAAATAAGTAAGGAGACAGAGGCACTGAACAATGTATTAGAACAGATGGACCTGCTGGATATCTACAGAACACTCCATCCAAAAGCAACAGGATACACATTCTTCTCAAGTGCACATGGAATGTTTTCAAGAATAGATCATATACTAGGCCACAAAAGAGCCTCAGTAAATTCAAAAAGATTGAAATTGTACCAAGCAGCTTCTCAGACCACAAAGGTAAGAAACTAAAAATAAATTACACAAAGAAAATGAAAAAGCCCACAAACTCATGGAGGCTTAGTAACATGCTTCTAAATAATCAATGGATCAATGACCATATAAAAACAGAGATCAAGCAATATATGGAGACAAATGAGAACAGTGATTCAACACAGCAAAATCTGTGAGATGGACCAAAGGCAATTCTAAGAAGGAAGTATATTACAATACAGGCCTATCTCAGGAAAGAAGAACAAACCCGTATGAACAGTCTAAACTCACAATTAACGAAACTAGAAAAAGAAGAACAAATGAGGCCCAAAGTCAGTAGAAGGAGGGACATAATAAAGTTACCGCATAAATAAATAAAATCAAGAATAAAACAATAGAAAGAATCAGTGAAAGTGAGAGCTGCTTCTTCAAGAAAATATTAAAAAATAGATAAACCCCTAGCCAGACTTATCAAGAAAAAAAGAGAGTCTACACATATAAACAGAATCAGAAATGATAAAGGAAAAAATCACTACAGATACCACAGAAATACAAAGAATTATTAGAGAATACTATGAAAAATTATATGTTAACAAACTTGATAACCTAGAAGAAATGGACAACTTTCTACTTTCTAGAAAAATACTACCTTCCAAGGCTGACCAAGGAAGAAACAGAAAATCTGAAGAGACCAATTACCAGCAACGAAATTGAATTGGTAATCAAAACACTACCTAAGAACAAAATTCCTGAACCAGATAGTTTCACTGCTGAATTTATCAAACATTTAGTGAAGACTTAATACCCATCCTCTGTAAAGTTTTCCAAAAAGTAGAAGAGGAGGGAATACTCCCAAACTCATTCTACAAGGCCAGCATCACTCTAAAACCAAAACCAGGCACAGATACCACAAAAAAAGAAAATTACAGACAATATCCCTGATGAACATAGATCCAAAAATACTCAACAAAATATTAGCAAACTGAATTCAAAAATACATCAAAAAGATCATCCATCATGATCAAGTAGGATTTATTCCAGGGATGCAAGATAGTACAATTTTTGAAAATGCATCAACACTTTCCATATCAATGAAAAGAAGGACAAAAATCTCATGATCATATCCATAGATGCTGAAAAATCATTTGACAAAATTCATCAACCATTATGATAAAAACTCTCAACAAAATACTTATAGAGGGCAAGTACCTCAACATAATAAAGACCATATATGACAAACCCACAGCCATCATCATACTTAACAGTGAGAAGCTGAAAGATCAGGAACAAGACAAGGATGCCCACTTTCTCCACTTCTATTCAACATAGTACTGGAGGTCCTAGTCATGGCAATCAGACAACACAAAGAAATAAAAGGCATCCAGATTGGCAGGGAAAAAGTTCAACTGTCTTTGTTTGCAGATGACATGATATTGCAATAAAATACCCTTAAAAATCCACTCCAAAACTACTAGATCTAATATCTGAATTCAGCAAAGTTGCAGGATACAAAATTAATACACAGAAATCTGTTGCATTCCTATACACTAATGGTGAGCTAGCAGAAAGAGAAATCAGGAAAACAATTCCATTCACAATTGCATCAAAAAGAATAAAATACCTAGGAATAAACCTAACCAAGGAAGTGAAAGACCTATACTCTGAAAACAAGACACTCATGAGAGAAATTAAAGAAGATACCAATAAATGGAAACACATCCTGTGCTCGTGGATAGGAAGAATTAATATTTTCCAAATGGCCATCCTGCCTAAAGCAATCTACTGATTCAATGCAATCCCTATCAAAATACTGACAGCATTCTTCAATGAAATGGAACAAATAGTTGAAAAATTCATATGGAAACACAAAAGACCCCAAATAGCCAAAGCAATCCTGAGAAGGAAGAATAAAGTGGTGGGTGGGGTGGGGGGTGGGATTAAGCTTCCCAAATTCAAGCTCTACGACAAAGACACAGTAATCAAGACAATTTGCTACTGGCACAAGAAAAAGACCCATAGACCAATGGGATAGAGCTCAGATGTAAATCAAAGCATATATGGTCAATTAATATACGATAAAGGAACTATGGCTATTCAATGGGAAAATTACAGTCTCTTCAACAACTGGTGTTGGCAAAACTGGACAGCTACATGCAAGAGAATTAAACTGGATTATTATATAACCCCATACGCATAAACTCAAAATGGATGAATGACCTCAATGTAAGTCATGAAACCATAAAACTCTTAGAAGAAAACATAGGCAAAAATCTCTTGAATATAAATATGAGCAACTTTTTCCTGAATGCATCTCCTCAGGCAAAGTAAACAAAAAATGAAAAAAATGGGGCTGCATCACACTAAAATGCTTCTGTACAGCAAAGGACACCATAATCAGAACTAAAAGGCATCCTACAATATGTGAGAATATATTTATAAGTGACATATCTGACAAGGGGTTAATATCCCAAATACATTAAGAACTCACATGCCTCAAGACCCAAAAAACAAATACCCTGATTAAAAAATGGGCAGAGGATATAACAGACACTTCTCCAAAGAAGAAATTCGGATGGCCAACAGGCACATGAAAAGATGCTTTGCATCACTAATTATCAGGGAAATACAAATAAAAACCACAATGAGATATCACCTCACACCAGTAAAACTGGCCAACATCCAAAAGACAAACAACAACAAATGCTGGCCAGGATGTGCAGAAAGGAGAACCCTCCTACACTGCTGGTGGGAATGTAAATTAGTTCAACCATTGTGTCAAAAAATGAAAAATAGAAATACCATTTGACCCAGGAATTCCACTCCTAGCAATTTACCCAAAGAGAACTTCTCAGATTCAAAAAGACATATGCACCCCTATGTTTATCACAGCACTATTTACAATAGCCAAAATATGGAAGCTACCTAAGTTTCCAGCAGTAGATGAATGGATAAAGAAGAGGTGGTACATATACACAATGGAATACTTTTCAGCCCTAAGAAAAAAACAAGTCCTACCATTTGCAACAACTTGGATGGAGCTAGAGGGTATTATGCTCAGTGAAATAAGTCAGGCAGAGAAAGACAAATACCAAATGATTTCCCTCATTTGTGGAGTATAACAGTCAAGGAAAACTGAAGAAACAAAATAGCAGCAGACTCGTAGACTCCAAGAAGGAACTAGTCGTTACCAAAGGGGAGGGCTATGGGAGGGTAGGTGGGGAGGGAGGGAGAAGGGGATTGTGGGGTAACAGGATTGGTGCACATGGTGTGTGTGGGGTCACGGGGAAGACAGTGCAGCACAGAGAGGACAAATAGGAACTCTGCGGCATCTTACTACACTGATGGACAGTGGCTGCAATGGGGTATGTGAAGGGGACTCCGTAATAAGGGTGAATGTAATAACACATTGTTTTTCTTGTGAAACCTTCATAAGAGAGTGTATCAATGATACCTTAATAAAAAAAAAGTAACTCTTTCCTCTAGTGGAGGATAAATAAGCCAGCTGTTCTTCCTGCCTCATGGGTCTGGCCTGCCTACACACGCAGGCTGAAAGAATCCCTCCTAGAACTTTGGAGCTTGGAGGGCCAGAGGCTGGGCAATCCCTGACCAGAGACTTCTATAGTGACTCACTGCAGGGAGAACGGAAGTTCCATGGCCAGGATCCTCAACTGATCCTAATACACTCACCCACTGTGCACATACAATGATGTAATACTTGGCCCACTGTGCAGATGCATGCTTGCACACATGTTGGCAATAAGGCATTATTGCCTGTGTTGCTATATAAGAATCTGTGCCCAGTGCTCAGTGCAGAGACTTGAGTAGAGGCAGAGGCAGAGATCGACTTGCAGACTGCCAGATGCAGAAGTTATTCTAGTACTCGACCTGCTACCACAGGAATAAAGCTTGGTATGAGCCCTTTAAAAAAAAAGACTATCTGAGCATATATACAGAAGTACAAAGGCAGAGAGAAAAAGAGAAACAATTGTTCTGGTCATCTGTTTATTAATTGCTATTTCTCCCACTCCTTTTCTTTTCCTTCCTTGTTCCACAACCCTTGAAAAGGATTACTTTGTATTTTTCCTGTCAGTATTTCTAAATTAGCTTTTTAAATTGCTCTTACCATGAGATAGGGCTGAATGTGCTAACACAGAGAAATGTTCACGATAGAGTGACAGGAACAGAAACCAAAACAGTTATGAGTCCAATTTTTGTTTACACATATACATAGTAGATTTTAATAAATATATTTATTTTTTCCAGCACTTAAATCTATTCACTCTAATTATTAACATATTAATAACATGTATATGGAGAGAGAATAGATTAAAGTGTTAGAAAAACACATCTCTCAAAATTTTAATAGGATCATGGGGAAAGGGAAATTGGAAAATGGGACATTCACTTGATAGATATGAATTTCCTTGCTTTTTTAAAAAAAGTTTCTATTTGTTTTTACAGAGAAAAAAGTTTATAGTTAATATTTTCAAACTGTTTCTATTTGCACAGTATCCAGTTATTCCCCAAACTATCTAATCTTTGTTCAATTATTGATGCAGTGCAGGATTTTGAAAAGGATCAAGTTCTGTGGTGACTACTTCCCTTTCTATTACCATAAAATGTCATTACCTAAAAAAAGAATTTGCTAGCTAAAATGCAGAACTAAATGCATGTGCCTTCCACTTTGAACCTGTCGAATTCTCCCTGTCTGAATTTCCATGGCACCTGTGTGCAGAGACCCTCCTCCCAGGGTTCCAGCTGTTTCTGTAGGAATGAAGCTGCTGCTGCTGGGCGCTGCACCTGCCTGCAGCTGACAGGTTTATGAAGTTAGATAGTCAGTGCATCCCCCAGGCAAGCTAACATGCCACTAAAAAAATCAATTATAAAAGAAATCACTGCACAAATGGGATCCCAAAGAATAATTTCAAAAACAATTATAACTAAAATTATAAAACCTCATATTTAGAGAGTATTTTATATTTTCCATTGTGCTTTTTTGCCCATTTTCTCTTTCAATTCTTGGAATAATTCCACGAGCTAAAAGAGGCAAGTACAGAGAGTCCCAGCTTTTTGCCACTTTGCATTTCACTGATCTGCTCACGCAACTCTGCTAAAATCCTTGCACTTTATTTTTCCTGATTAATTTGCTTCATCATTGGTTCACCTGCAGTCTCCAAAAGCTCAGGGCTTTTCTACCTAGGGAACATAGCTGAAATAAGCATTTTTCTTCTTATAGGAGGAAACACAGTACAAAAAGAACATGGCAGTTGGAATCAGAAAGACTTCTGATCTAATCTTAGTTGTGCCACTTACTAGCTCATGCAGCCTTGGTCAAATTACTTAACCCTCTAAGCCTTAATTTTCCCATCCATAAAACAGGGATTGTAATTCTTGTTTAATAAGGCTATTGTAAGGATTGTATGAGAACCTGGGATAAAGCAGCTGGCTTAACGAAACCTCACTAAGCTTTTGGTACCTGGCAAAATCCTGTCCCTGGCCCCATCTGCTGGAGATAAAGAGAAAAGTCATGTTTGAATTAAGTAAAATATAAAGCTTTCAATATGTAGCTGTTCTGTGGCTTCACATCATTTACAAAAATTCATGCTATGTAAAAACAAGAACTGACTACAGCAGTTTCTCTGTGTTAAGGTGAGGGAAAGCAGTCATGCGGCTAACTGGTAATAACGGAGGCCAAGGGACTCCACCGGGAGGTGATGGTTGTCACCCGGCTGTGCATTGCTAAGGGAGTGGCAGTGGGAAGAGACAGATTCTAAGATCCTATTAAAAGAATGCAGCCTAAATGGCAGATGAAATCACCTTGTCCTTTGAGATTTGCATAAAGTTGGCTTAAGCCCTCAAAACGTAGCAAACCCAAAACCATTCCTAAAATTTCTACAAATTTCCATGGTCATGGTCACTCATGGTCATTTCTAGCTCCATTTCCATTTCCGGCAAACTCTCTTTCCCATCCCAGAACCCGTGACTCCTTTCAACATCAGCCCCATACCAACCAGATGTACACATCTTTATGTTTAGTAAACTCTTCTCGGGGTTTAGAGTAATGGTGTTATACATTGCTGCTAAGCAAGCTATTTATATTCAGTATTAGAATCCATGCTCTGGGAAGTTCTCAGCAGCCTGCCACCAGCAAATCCTCACCGTGAGCCCTTCTACAGAGACTCCAGTTTCCCCTCTGTATTGCTTGGACACTTTGTCCCTTCGGTCTCTATTATCTCTGATTCCCTTACTTTATTTTACAGAAAACATTGAAATTTCAACTGCTTCTCACCTGGTTCTGTATTTGTATGACAAATATTCATTAGTAATGTCCATTAAAATCAAAGCCCATTCATTCTGGCTCTTATTCTTCTGTAACATGCATAAACTGTCAGAGACTGAAGTTTCAGTTGTTTCTGTCTCTCTGTACACAAAGCCAGTGTAAATAAAATGCAACAGTATAGATATTTACATTCCCCTTGAAATAAATAGTGCCAACTCTCCCTATAGTTCCTCCCCAAACTCATACATAATCCAAAAAGAAAAAGTAGCTACAGTTATTTATTTTTATTAAGGTATCATTGATATACAATCTTTTTTTATAATTTATTTTTGGTATAATTAGTCTACAATTACATGTGCAATGTTATGGTTATTAAACTACCCCCTTCATCAGGTCCCCCCCACCAACTATTAAAGTCACTGTCCATCAACGTAGTGAGATGCTATAGAATCACTACTTGTCTTCTCTGAGTTGTACAGCCCTCCCCGTCTCCCCCCAACATTAAATCTGCTAATCGTAATGCCCCTATTTCCCCCTTGTCCTTCACTTCCCACCCATTCTCCTCAGTTCCTTTCCCTTTGGTAACTATTAGTCCATTCTTGGGTTCTGTGAGTCTGCTGTTTTTTTGTTCCTTCAGTAGTTTTCTTTGATCTTATACTCCACATATGAGTGAGATCATTTGATACTTATCTTTCTCCGCTTGGCTTATTTCACTGAGCATAATACCCTCTAGCTCCATTCATGTTGTTGCAAATGGTAGGATTTGTTTTCTTCTTATGGCTGAATAATATTCCATTGTGTATATGTACCACTTTTCTTTATCCATTCATCTACTGATGGACACTTAGGTTGCTTCCATTTCTTGGCTATTGTAAATAGTGCTGCAATAAACATAGGGGTGCATCTGTCTTTTTGAAACTGGGCTGCTG
>JAQQAC010004253.1:3844585-3980766 GCA_029783875.1 Phataginus tricuspis | reverse complement strand
GCAGTGTAGGAGGGTTCCCTTTTCTCCACATCCTCGCCAACATTTGCTATTGTTTGTGTTTTAGATGTTGGCCATCCTCACTGGTGTGAGGTGATATCTCATTGTGGTTTTAATTTGCATTTCTCTGATGATTACCGATGTGGAGCATCTTATCATGTGCCTGTTGGCCATCTGAATTTCTTCTTTGGAGGAGTGTCTATTCATGTCCTCTGCCCATTTCTTAATTGGATTATTTGCTTTTTGTTTGTTGACGTGCATGAGTTCTTTATGTTTTGGATGTCAACCCCTTATCAGATACATCATTTATGAATATATTCTCCCATACTGTAGGATGTCTTTTTGTTCTACTGATGGTGTCCTTTGTTGTACAGAAGCTTTTCAACTTCACATAGTCCCACTTGTTCATTTTTGCTTTTGTTTCCCTTGCCCGGGGAGATATATACATGTAGAAGTCTCTCATGTTTATCTCCAAGAGATTTTTGCCTATGTTTTTACTAAGAGTTTTATGGTTTCATGACTTACATTCAGGTCTTTGATCTATTTAGAATTTACTCTTCTGTAAGGGGTTAGACAGTAATCCAGTTTCATTCTCTCACATGTAGCTGTCCAGTTTTTCCAACACCAGCTGCTGAAGAGGCTGTCATCTCCCCATTGTATATCCAAGGCTCCTTTATCAAATATTAATTGACTGTATATGTTTGGGTTAATGTTTGGATTTTCTATTCTGTTCCACTGGTCTGTGGGTCTGTTTTTGTGCCAATACCAAATTGTCTTGATTACTGTAGCTTTGTAGTAGAGCTTGAAGTCAGGGAGCATAATTCCCCCTGTTTTATTCCTCCTTCTCAGGATTGCTTTGGCTATTCCAGGTATTTTGTGGTTCCATATGAATTTTAGAATTATTTGTTCCAGTTCACTGAAGAAAGCTTTGGTATTTTGATAGGGATTACATTGAATCTGTAAATTGCTTTAGGTAGTATAGCCATTTTGACAATATTTATTCTTCCTAGCCAAGAGCATGGGATGCATTTCCATTTGTTAGTGTCCTCTTTAATTTCTCTTAGGAGTGTCTTGTAGTTTTCAGGGTATAGGTCTTTCACTTCCTTTGGTAGGTTTATTCCTAGGTATTTTATTCTTTTTGATGCAATTGTGAATGCGATTGTTTTTCTGATTTCTCTTTCTGTTAGCTCATCGTTAGTGTATAGGAATACAACAGATTTCTGTGTGTTAATTTTGTATCCTGCAACTTTGCTGAATTCAGATATTAGTTCTAGTAGTTTTAGAGTGGAGTCTTTAGGGTTTTTTATGTACAGTATCATGTCATCTGCAAATAGTGACAATTTGACTTCTTCTTTACCAATCTGGATGCCTTGTATGTCTTTGTTTTGTCTGATTGCCGTGGCTAGGACCTCCAGTACTATGTTGAATAACAGTGGAGAGAGTGGGAACCCCTGTCTTGTTCCCGATCTTAGATGAAAAGCTTTCAGCTTCTCGCTGTTAAGTATGATGTTAGCTGTGGGTTTGTCATATATGGCCTTTATGATGTTGAGGTACTTGCCATCTATACCCATTCTGTTGAGAGTTTTAATCAAAAATGGATGCTGAATTTTGTCAAATGCTTTTTCAGCATCTATGGAGATGATCATGTGGTTTTTGTTCTTCTTTTTATTGATGTGATGGATGATGTTGATGGATTTTCGAATGTTGTACCATCCTTGCATCCCTGAGATGAATCCACTTGATCATGGTGTATGATCCTCTTGATGTATTTTTGAATTCGGTTTGCTAATATTTTGTTGAGTATTTTTGCATCTACATTCATCAGGGATATTGGTCTGTAATTTTCTTTTTTGGTGAGGTCTTTGCCAGGTTTTGGTATTAGAGTGATGCTGGCTTCATAGAAAGAGTTTGGAAGTATTCCCTCCTCTTCTATTTTTTGGAAAACTTTAAGGAGAATGGGTGTTATTTCTTCTCTATATGTATGGTAGAATTCAGAGGTGAATACATCTGGCCCGGGGGTTTTGTTCTTGTGTAGTTTTTTGATTCCTGATTCAATTTGTTTACTGGTGATTGGTCTGTTTAGTTTTTCTGTTTCTTGCTTAGTCAGTCTTGGAAGGTCGTATTTTTCTAAGAAGTTGTCCATTTCTTCTAGGTTTTCCAGCTTGTTAGCATATAGATTCTCATAGTATTCTCATCATTCTTTGTATTTCTGTGTGATCCGTCGTGATTTTTCCTTTCTCATTTCTGATTCTGTTTATGTGTGTAGATACTCTTTTTCTTTTAATAAGTCTGGCTAGGGGTTTATCTATTTTGTTTATTTTTTCAAAGAACCAGCTCTTGGTTTCATTGATTTTTTTCTATTGCTTTATTCTTCTCAATTTTATTTATTTCTTCTCTGATCTTTATTATGTCCTTCCTTCTGGTGACTTTGGGCCTCATTTGTTCTTTTTCCAATTTCAGTAATTGTGTCTTTAGACTATTCATTTGGGACTGTTCTTCCTTCTTTAAATAGGCTTGGATTGCAATATGCTTTCCTCTTAGAATTGCCTTTGCTGCATCCCAGCGAACTTGTGGCTTTGTCTTGTTGTTGTCATCGGTCTCCATATATTCTTTCATCTCTATTTTAATTTGGTCATTGACCCATTGATTATTTAGGAGAATGTTGTTAAGTCTCCATGTATTTGTGAGCCTTTTTGTTTTCTTTCTACAATTTATTTCTAGTTTTATACCATTGTGGTCTGAGAAGTTGGTTGGTAGAATTTCAATATTTTTTAATTTACTGATGTTCTTTTTGTGGCCTAGTATGTGGTCTATTCTGGAAAATGTTCCATATGCACTTGAGAAGAATGTGTATCCTGTTGCTTTTGGGTGTAGAGTTCTGTAGATATCTGTTAGGTTCATCTGTTCTAGTGTGTTGTTCAGTGCCTCTGTGTCTTTACTTATTCTCTGTCTGGTTGATCTGTCCTTTGGAGTGAGTGGTGTGTTGAAGTCTCAAATAAATACATTGCTTTCTATTTCCTCCTTTAATTTTGTTAGTATTTGTTTCACATATGCTGGCACTGTGTGGGTGCATATATATTTAAAATAGTTATATCCTCTTGTTGGACTGACCCCTTTATCATTATGTAATGTCCTTCTTTATCTCTTGCTACTTTCTTCGTTTTGAGGTCTATTTTGTCTGATACAAGTACTGCAACACCTGCTTTTTTCTCCTTGTTGTTTGCATAAAATATCTTTTTCCATCCCTTCACCTTTAGTCTGTGTATATCTTTGGGTTTGAGATGAGTCTCTTGTAAGCAGCATGTAGATGGATCTTGATTTTTTATCTATTCTATTACTCTGTGTCTTTTGATTGGTGCAGTCAGTCCATTTACATTTAGGGTGATTATCGATAGATATGTGCTTATTGCCATTGCTGGCTTTAGATTCGTGGTTACCAAAGGTTCAAGGGTAGCTTTTTACTATCTAACAGTTTAACTTAACTTTCTTAAGTTATTGTAAACACAGTCTGATGATTCTTTATTTCTCTCCCTTCTTATTCTTCCTCCTCCATTCTTTATATACTAGGTGTTTTATTCTTTGCCTTTAGTTAGTATTTGGATGGTCTGCTTTCTTTGCTATGATTTTATTTTCTCTGGTGACCTCTTTTTAGCCTTAGGAGTGCTTCCATCTAGAGCAGTCCCTTTAAGATATCCTGTAGAGGTGTTTTATGGGAAGCAAATTCCCTCAGCTTTCACTTGTCTGGAAATTGTTTAATCCCTCCATCAAATTTAAATGATAATTGTGCTGGATACAGTATTCTTGCTTCAAGGCCTTTGTGTTTCATTATGTTAAATATATCATGCCATTCTCTTCTGGCCTGTAAGGTTTCTGTTGAGAAGTCTGATAATAGTTTGATGGGTTTTTCTTTGTAGATGATCTTTGTTCTCTCTCTAGCTGCCTTTAATACTCTGTCCTTATGTTTGATCTTTGCCATTTTAATTATTATGTGTCTTTGTGTTGTCTTCCTTGGGTCCCTTGTGTTGGGAGATCTGTAGGCTTCCATGGTCTGAGAGAGTATTTCCTTCCCAAGCTTGGGGAAGTTTTTAGCAATTATTTATTCAAAGACTCTTTCTATCCCTTTTTCTCTCTCTTCTTCCTCTGGTACTCCTATAATACGAATATTGTTCCATTTGGATTGGTCACACAGTTCTCTTAATATTCTTTCATTCCTAGAGATCCTTTTATCTCTCTCTGCCTCAGCTTCTCTGTATTCCTGTTCTCTGATTTCTATTCCATTAACAGTCTCTTGCATCTCGTCCAGTCTGCTGCTAGCCTGTCAATCACTTGTCTCATATCTGCATTGTCTTTCCTCACTTCCCTCACTTCCTCCCTCAGCTCTTGCATATTTCTCTGTTGATTCATCAGTATGGTTATGACTTTTATTCTGAATTCTTTTTCGGGAAGATTGTGCATGTCCATCCCATCAGGCTCCCTCTCTGGGGTTGTCTGGCTACATTTTTTGTGTACCATATTCCTCTGTCTTTTCATGACGATAGAAGTGGTCAGAAAAAGAAAAAAAAGAAAGAAAAGAAAAAAAAACGCCCACCGGGTTTAGATTCGGTGAGTATGCTATAGGTGGCGCTGCTGCTCCACTATTCTGCAGCCACGGTCGCTCCGCCAGGCCCTTTGAGACTCTGGTCAGGGAAGGAACAAATGGGAGATGGCTGCTTTTTCCCAGCCACCAGCCAAGAGGTCAGAAATTCCCCAGGACTCCCAGCCTGCTTGATCCTGCTCCTCCATTGGGCCCCTGTCTCTTTAAGATTCCTAAAAAGAGCACGTGCTTTTCTTTTTTCCCAGGGAGCCAGCTGACAGGACCCGCTTGCATTCTCTCTGCACCTCTGTCTCTCCATCTCCGATACACCGCGCGATGTATGTCAGTGCTCCCGGCGCAGATCCCCAGGGCTGGTTATTTGGTGGGCCTGTGCTTCCACTCCGTCCCCGCTCTGATTCCTCTGTTCCTGCTGGTGGGCTGGGGTGGGGGAGTGTTCAGGTCCTGCTGGGTCACGGCTCCGTATCTTACACACTTCGCGAGGTGCCGAGTCCTCTCAGGTGTAGCTGCAGGCTGAGTGTTGTCCTGTATCTTCTGGTCTCTCTTTTAGGAATAGTTGTATTTGTTGTATTTTCATAAATATATATGGTTTTGGGAGGAGATTTCTGCCGCCCTGCTCACTCTGCCATCTTTCCGGAGCTACAGTTATTTTTTAAGTTCCTTTTTTTTTTTTTCATCCCACTACTCAGAGGAACAATATGGTTTGAGACTAACTGTTTATGAATGTTAAGAAGAAAGAAAGTAAAAAATAATATGTCACACAACTTGGGAAATTGGAAGAAGTGGTTTGGAAGCATGATGAAACTATTTATTCATGAATACTCTGGGTCTGAAATCAAGGGATTTGACCATGCCGACATTTTCAGAGGTGAGCAGGACATTCAGGCTCCAAGCAGAGGAAAGAGGACAGGATTTAGATGACATAGGGATCAACATGAAAGAGAAGAATAAAACTATAAGAAAAGCTATGCTCTTCAAAGAGAAAGGAATGAAAGGAAATAAGGAAAGAACAAAGATTGGGCCTCAGGCAATGCCTAGAGTTAGCAGTTCATAGCAGAAAGAGAAAAAACAATGACACAGAAGAAGCCTAAGTACTGCAGAGATTGGAAGAGAATCAGAAGAACCAAAACAATGTGTTGTCTCAAAAGGTACAGCAAGAAAACTTCAAGTGAGAGTGGTCTGTAGTATCAGAAGACCCAGGCAGGTCAAAGATAATTGCCCTAAAAGGTCTGCAAAAGGGCTTGAATTTCTTACCACTTTAGTTTGCAGTGTGTGGGGAATAAATCGGGTTGCAAGGTGGTAATAGTGACAGTAATAACTTTTCCTAACATTTTTGAGCAGGTAATATATGCCTAGGTGTCTTGCCAATGGGTTTTAGCCCCGGGCAAGTTTGCTGTGGATTCAGTGTGACCAAAGAAATTGACAGCAAAGTGTTCTCAGGGTGAAAGGGTTATACCCAACTTTATTTCCAGGTGGCAGGTCAGTCACTAAAATCCCATTCACTCAGAGCAAGTCTGTACGCAGCAAGCCGGTCTCTACCTCTGGGCTCCTCTGTCTGCAAAGCTGTCCTCTGCACCTCTCTGCCTGCACAGCCCTCCCACAAGCCATCCTCTGGGCTTCTCTGCACAGTTGTCCCGCACAGCCATCCTCTGGGCCTCTGTCCTAGGAGCTACCACCACTCCAGCCTCTGCTCTCCTGCAGCCTTGCAGCCATGCCACCATGTCACGCCCAGAGCACTGGGCAGAGCTCTTTATATAGAGTCAACAACCATTTATTGCCCACAGGTGTGCAATGAGCCAGTCAACCAGGGCCAGGTGAGAATCCTGGCCACAGGAACTCTCATGTTATCCACACTAGGGTTGCCAGGTGAAATACTGGAAGCTCATCTAAATTTGAACTTCAGATAAATAATGTATAAGTTCTAGTGTATGTTTCATTTCTAATCAATAATAACCTTTTAAAGTATACCCAATTTCAAGTAAAGAATCTGAATTCCAAATTTAACAGGGTACCCTGTGTTTTTATTTGTTAAATCTAGCAACCCTAGATATATGAGGCACAGTGCTAAGCATTTTACATATATAACTCAGTTAATCCTTATAACATTCAACTCATTCAGGGGGCTTGCTGTGCTCTGTTCCTCTCTTCCATGAGAAAGTCTTGTAGGATCTGTGCTGACAGTAGGAATAACTATAATTGTATATATTTATGCTGATGAATATAGCTATTTATTAAGGCATATTTGTACTGGGGATACAACAGGGAACAAAACAGACACTATTTCTTCACTAATGGAGCTTACAATGTAGTCTTCCCCTCCACCCCTCATTAAAAAGAAGCCAATATGGTCACTAAACTCGTGTGTGTGTCTGAGTATACATGTGTATATGGGTGTGTGTGTATTGATGCAATGATAGCCAGTTGTCTCCCTGACTAATGAAGCTAAACATCTTTTTCCATTGATTTGCCATCCGTATGTCCTCCATAGTGAAGTGTCTTTTCAAGTCTTTTCCCATTTCTTTAATAGTTTGTCTATGTTATTATTTAATTTTGAACCATCTTTATATAGTCTAAACACAAGTCCCTGGTCACATGTGTGATTCACAAATAGCTTATCCCAGTTTGTAACTTGCTTTTCCATCTTCTTAACAATGTCTTTCAACAAGCAAAAGTTTCAAATTTGGGTGAAATTCAATTTAATAATATTTTATCTCTTATGGATTATGCTTTTGATTTCATGTGTAAGAATTTTTTTCCCAGTCCTAGGTTACAAAGATTTTATCTTATATTTGTTTCTAAAACTGTTATAGTTCTACATTCTATGTTTAGAGCTATAATCCATTTAAAGTTCATTTCTGTTTTGGTCAAAGGTTTTTTGTTTTTCTTTTGTTCTGTTTTTGCTTATGAATTTCCAATTATTCCGATACCGTATGTCAAAAAAAAAAATCTTTTTTTCATTGAACTTTTTTTGTACTACTGTCAAAAAAAACCAAAGTCATATTTTTGTGGATCTGTTTCTGGGCTTTCTTATGTATTCAATTGATCTATGTTTCTATCCCTATGTCAGTGTCATACTGGGTTGATTACTGTAGCTTTCTATTAAGATTTAACATCAACTACTGTGATTTCCCCAACTCTTCTTTTTAAAAATAGAATTGGCTATTCTAGTTCCCTTTTTTTATACAAATGTTGGAGTAAATTTATCTGTATCTATGAGATTATTCTAATAAAAAAAGATCAATTAGGGAGATATGATATCTTAAATACATTGAAACTATCCATTAATATGGTATATCTCCTCAATTATTTATATCTTATTTCTTTCATCAGCGTTTTGTAGTTTTCAGCATATATAGAGCCTTCATCTTTTTACTTATTTATTTATTGGTATCATTAATCTACACTTACATGAGCAACATTATGGTTACTAGACTCCCCCATTATCAAGTCCCCACCACCTACCCAATTACAGTCACTGGCCATCAGCATAGTAAGATGCTATAGAATCACAATTTGTCTCTTCTCTGTTGTACAGCCCTCCCCATGCTCCCCCCTACATTATGTTTGCTAATCGTAATGCCCCATTTTCCCCCTTGTCCCTCCCTTCCCACCCATCCTCCCCAGTCCCTTTCCCTTTGGTAACTATTAGTCCGTTCTTGGGTTCTGTGAGTCTGCTGCTGTTTTGTTCCTTCAGTTGTTTTCTTTGTTCTTATACTCCACACACACTAGTGAAATCATTTGATACTTGTCTTTCTCGGACTGGCTTATTTCACTGAGCATAATACCCTCTAGCTCCAGCCATGTTGTTGCAAATGGTAGGATTTGTTTTCTTCTTATGGCTGAATAATATGCTATTGTGTATATGTACCACCTCTTCTTTATCCATTCATCTACTGATGGACACAGGTTGCTTCCATTTCTTGGCTATTGTAAATAGTGCTGTGATAAACATAGGGGTGCATATGTCTTTTTGAAACTGGGCTGCTGCATTCTTAGGGTAAATTCCTAGGAATGGAATTCCTGGGTCAAATTGTATTTCTACTTTGAGTCTTTTGAGTAACCTCCATACTGCTTTCCACAATGGTTGAACTAATTTACATTCACACCAGCAGTGTAGGAGGGTTCCCCTTTCTCCACATCTTCACCAACATTTGTTGTTTGTCTTTTGGATGTTGGCCATCCTAACTGGTGTGAGGTTATATCTCATTGTGGTTTTAATTTGCACTTATCTGGTGATTAGCGATGTGGAGCATCTTTTCATGTGCCTGTTGGCCATATGAATTTCTTCTTTGGAGAAGTGTCTGTTCAGATCCTCTGCCCATTTTTTAATTGGATTATTTGCTTTTTGTTTGTTGAGGTGCAGGAAGTCTTTGTATCTTTTGGATGCCAACCCTTTATCAGATATGTCATTTATTAATATATTCTCCCATACTGTAGGATGTCTTTTTGTTCTACTGATGGTGTCCTTTGCTGTACAGAAGCTTTTCAGCTTGATATAGTCCCACTTGTTTATTTTTGCTTTTGTTTCCCTTGCCTGGGGAGATAAGTTCATGAAGAAGTTGCAAATGTTTATGTCCAAGAGATTTTTGCCTATGTTTTTTTCAAGAGTTTTATAGTTTCATGACTTACATTCTGGTCTTTGATCCATTTCTAATTTACTTTTGTGTATGGGGTTATACAGTTTCATTCTCTTACATGTAGCTGTCCAGTTTTGCCAACACCAGCTGTTGAAGATGCTATCATATCCCCATTGTATATCCATGGCTCATTTATCATATATTAATTGATCATATATGTTTGGGTTAATATCTGGACTCTATTCTATTCCACTGGTCTGTGGGTCTATTCTTGTGCCAGTACCAAATTGTCTTGATTACTGTGGCTTTGTAGTAGAGCTTGAAGTTGGGAAGCGAGATCTTCCCTGTTTTATTCCTCCTTCTCAGGATTGCTTTGGCTATTTGGGGTCTTTTGTAGTTCCATATGAATTTTAGAACTATTTGTTCCATTTCATTGAAAAATGCTGTTGGTATTTAATAGGGATTGCATTGGATCTGTAGATTGCTTTAGGCAGGATGGCCATTTTGACAAAATTATATCTTCCTATCCACGAGCACAGAATGTATTTTCATTTATTGGTGTCTTCTTTAATTTCTCTCATGAGTGTCTTGTAATTTTCAGGGTATACATCTTTCACCTTCTTGGTCAGGTTTATTCTTAGGTATTTTATTCTTTTTGATGCAATTGTGAATGGAGTTGTTTTGAGGATTTCCCTTTCTGCTAGTTTATTGTTAGTATATAGGAATGCAACACATTTCTGTGTGTTGATTTTGTATCCTGAAACTTTGCTGAATTCAGTTATTAGTTCTAGTGGTTTTGGGGTGTATTCTTTAGGGTGTTTTATGTGCAATATCATGTCATCTGCAATAGTGACAGTTTAACTTCTTCCTTACCATTCTGGATGCCTTTTATTTCTTTGCAGCTAGGACATCCAGTACTATGTTGAATACAAATGGGGAGATTTGCATCCTCTGCTCTTCCTGATCTTAAAGGAAAAGTTTTTAGCTTTTCACCATTAAGTAGGATGTTGGCCGTGGGCTTGTCATATATGGCCTTAATTATGTTGAGGTACTTGCCCTCTATATCCATTTTGTTGAGAGTTTTTATCATGAATATATGTTGAATTTTGTCAAATGCTTTTTCAGCATCTATGGAGATAATCATGTGGTTTTTGTCCATTTTGTTGTTAGGTGTATGATGTTGTTGGATTTTTGAATATTGTATCATCCTTGCATCCCTGGAATGAATACTACTTGATCATGTTGGGTGATCTTTTTATGTATTTTTTAATTCAGTTTGCTAATGTTTTGTTGAGTATTTTTGCATCTATATTTATCAGGGAAATTGGTCTGTAATTTTCTTTTTTTTTGTGGTGTCTTTGACTGGTTTTAGTATTAGAGTGATGCTGGCCTCAGAATGAGCTTGGAAACATTCCTTCCTCTTACACTTTTTGGAAAACTTTAAGGAGGATGGGTATTATGTCTTCACTAAATGTTTGGTAAAATTCAGTGGTGAGGCCATCTGTCCCAGGGATTTGTTCTTACATAGTTTTTTTCTTACCAATTCAATTTCATTGCTGTTAATTGGTCTGTTCAGATTTTCTGTTTTTCCCTGGTCAGCCTTGGAAAGTTGTACTTTTCTAGAAAGATTCCCATTTCTTCTGGGTTATCCAATTTGTTAGCATATAATTTTTCATAGTATCCTCTAATAATTCTTTGTATTTTTGTGGTGTCAGTAGTATTTTTTCCTTTCTCATTTCTGATTCTGTTTATGTGTGTAGACACTTTTTTTCTTGGTAACTCTGGCTAGGTGTTTATCTATTTTGTTAAGTTTCTCAAAGAAAAAGAGTAGAGTATTCTTGGTTCAATGTGCTTCTGTTTCATTGCATTAAATATATCATACCACTCCCTTCTGGTCTATCAGGTTTCTGCTTATAAGTCTGATGACAGCCTGATGGATTTTTCTGTGTATGTGATCTTTCATCCTTCTCTGGCTGCTTTCAATACTGTGTCCTTACCCTTGATCTTTGCCATTTTAATTATTATGTCTTGGTGTTGGGTCCCTTGTGTTGGAGATCTGTGCACCTCCGTGGCCTGAAAAACTTTCTCCTTCCCCAGATAGGGGAAATTTTCTGCAATAATTTTCTCAAAGACACTTTCTATCCCTTTTTCTCTCTCTTCTTCTTCTGGTACCCCTATAGTGTGAATATTGTTCCCTTTGGATTAGTTACACAGTTCTCTTAAACACAGAACCAGAGATCCTTTTTTCTCTCTGTGCCTCAACTTCTTTGTATTCCTGTTCTCTAATTTCTATTCCATTTACCAGCTCTTCTACCTAATCTAATCTGCTTCTACATCACTCCATTTTATGTTTCATTTCAGATACTGTATTTTTCAAAGTTTCTATCTCTTTCTTGATTTCCTTCCTGAGGATTTGAATATTTTTCTGTAGCTCCATGAGCATGTTTATGACTTTCATTTTGAAATCTCTTTATAGGAGATTGGTGAGTTCAGTTTAACTTGGCCCTCTTTCTGGTGTTTTTGGAATTTTGGTTTTAACCAGATTCCATTGATGTTTCATATTTGTAGGTGGCACCCCCTAGAGCCCAGAAGCTCTACTCTCTGGAGCTGCTCAGCCCCTGGAGCAATGGTGGGGCTGCAGGCGAGCAACACTGGTGCCTGCCGGGAGCAAAGAGATTGTTCCTGCTTCCTGGTTGCAGTGCATGCCTCCACTGCCAGGGCAAGTGGGTTGAGAATGCAGGAAGGAGACTTTATGCTACATCCTAGTAGCTGCCCTCTGGCTGACCTGGCACATGGCAGGGGCAAAAGTTTTGTGAGACAGTACCAGCTGAGAAAGAAGTAGCAGGCTGCCTATTGCGATGGGTTGCCTCCAAGCTGCATTGCCCACCAGTGGGATGGAGTATCTGAAGCTCCTGAATGTCCCCAACCCACTGAGCCAAGTGCGCCGGGACAATTTTGTCCAACTGTCCTTTCTCCTGAGCAGCAAGCTCTGTCCAATCCTTGCCCCTTTAGCATCCCTCTCAATATTGGGCAGTCTCTAAGAGTGCCTGCCTTTCTTTTGTCCCAGATCAGCTGGTTGTGGGTGCCTGTTCTCCACAAGCAGTGGAATCTCAGTTTCAGTATTCTGGCTGTCTTAGCTTTCCAACCCCACTAATCTCAAGAGCACCATGTAATATAGGTTCTTGCACCCAGAGCAGATCCACAGGGCTGAGAGTTCAGCAGGCCTAGGCTTCGAACCCCTCCCTGCTCCATTTCACTTCCTCACAGCAGTGATCTGGGGTGGGGGAAGGGCTTGGGTCCCGCCAGATAATGGATTTGGTACTTTACCCTTTTTGTTGAGGTCTGCTCTTTTCCCCAGATGTAGGCAGCCTGTCACAGCATTCTTTCCTGTTGCTTTTTCAGGATTAATTATATGTGATATTATTTTTCATAATATATGTGGTTTTGGGAGTAGGTTTCTATCCCACCTCTAACACTGACATCTTTTAGCCAAACTAAGATTCATATTTTAATGACACAAGCATAGGCAAATCTTGTCCATCAAGTGGGATGTATGCAAGAGAGTGGTCCTATGATAGAACTGTGGCAGGAAAGGGATCTTGTCCTGCTCTAGTATACCAGACTTTCATTCCACTCCCTGTGAGAGTTAGAGATGGGTCAATATATAGGCTGCGGGATGTACATGCACTGACCATAAAGATAAAACAAAACTTCTCCATAAGATGCTCTTACATCCTGGACATTTTGGGTACACTATCATGATCTTTGGGGGCTATTCTGCTGTTACTCCAGGAATACACAGGAGGCCAACTCCAAGCCTTGTCCCCAAGCTGACAGAAGGGCCAGCCATCACTGGTCCTTGTGTTGAAATGTCCAGGGCCATGTCCAATCAATATCGTTTCCAGGGATTAATGCATTTGGGGCTGGCAGCAGGATGTTGCTGTGCTGGCCATATCCTGGCTTGAATAACTCCTCTTTGGTTTGCACATACAGTTGTACAGTAGAGGAAGCAATGTGTGTTAGAATATCCAGGGCTTAAGACTCCTTTTTGGTGCTTCTCATTCAAATGCCATAGCACTGTCCATAGGTGAAATGACCAGCCCCATGTACTATTTGTGTCCGACTTCAGGCCGGATTTCAACAAACCATTGTACCTATCATGCCTGCCACAGGTGGGTTATATGGTACATAAAACTTCCATTTTATACCTAATTGCTGCGCCCATTCCTGTAATACATGTATAGTAAACTGCATGCTTTGATGGCTCACAGTCACCTGTGGTGGCCACAGGCTGCAAACAGACACTCTAGGCCCCTAATGGTGGTTTGCTGATCTGCATGATGTGCAGAAAAAGCAACCAAAAGGCTAGTAGCTGTGTCCACCCAAGTCATGGCATACCAATATCCATCTGATATGGGCAGAGGCCCAATGTAATCTATCTGCCACCTGACAAGGGGTATCGGCCCCTTTACTATTGTCCCATGTTGCTTTCTTGGTGGTACTTGGTGTAAGTCTCTCTTAGAGCACACAAGGCACTCCTTCCGGGCTCTGCTTACTTCTTCAAAGGTTAACAGCAAGCCCCTCCGATGGGCTACAGCCCACATTGTCTTTTGCCCCCAAGGCAATTTATACTGCTTAGTATTTGTCACCCACTGAGGTACTGGCAGAACTATAGGTGGATGGTTAGCATATGTCTTCAAAACTGCTTTTACACACATACTCTCAGTCTGAACTCACCTGCAGTGGTCTGTAACCACAGGTCCTGCAGGATATCTACCCCCAAAATATATTCAGGGATGGGAGAAATGTGCACAGTATACTCGTTTGTGGATAAGTGCCCAATGCCCAATGGAATTTGGGCTTTCTTCACTCTAATTGCCTTACCCCCATAGCTATTTATCACAGTATGGGGTCCTGGAAAAATTCTCAGGGTTGTCATAAATCAGAGAATATTCAGCTCCTGTGTCCACCAGTGACAAGACACGTTGTATTCTCACAGGGGACCCATGAATTCCTAACTCTACATGTGGCCTCTGATCCCCACCACACCCCCTAAAGTGGGGACCTTTACCTCCCCCAGTCAAACCACAATGCCCAGTTGTCATCCTGTGGGGTTGAGGTCCCAGGTGGAGCCTGAGTAGTTTCCCCCAGGGAGTCTTGCAGGGATACAGGCTGCACATGGGACTTTGCCAACTGTTTCTGTGTCCTGGACCTCAACTGCTTGAACAGCTGCTCTGGCTTTAACTGGTACCACAGTTGTAACAAGATCCTATTGGGCTGCCCATCAAGTTTTTCTCTCACTACCCCGGCCTTTATAAGATCAACCCCCATCTGGGTCCTCAAGACCTTCATGGGGCCCTTTGCACCTCTCCTTTCAGTCGTACCCCATACTTTCTTCACAGCTCTTATTGTTTCAATGCCCCTCAGATTTGTCAAAGTATGAGTAGCCTTACTTATGGGTTTCCCTATGTGAGGGGGAAGAATAGTCACTAGGGACCCAAAGAGAGATGGTGAACTATATGGAGAGCACCAGATTTCTCATTTCTATGGTGAACAACTCTTCATCAGGACCCCGGGGGTCCATATTATAGATGATACTTTTCATGCTTAGCTCCCGTAACACCTACTGGAGCCCTACATGTTTTCCAGTTAGTGGGTAAATATGGTAAATCACCCTAGGTAGGCCAAACTGCCCTGATGCCTGCTGTCAGCCAATCCAGATGTGCCCAATTCCTTGTGGTGTGATGGGCACCCTGAAGGGAGATCGTCAGGGAAGCCAGTATACTCATTTCAAAACCCAATATAAGAATGTTTTCAACCCCCATATCACAGAGTTGCAGAAGCCATGTGGGCAGAGGTTCTGATGGATGACCTCTGCCAAAGCTGGATGCTTATGGCCCCAGCTCATCCTGGCTATAGAGGCGGAGCACAGAGTGCTCCACAATCTGGAAAAGGGGCAGCTTCTCCCCCTCAGGAGCCCACAGTTGTTGCATTTTTACTTTCTTAATTACAACGGGGTAGGCCTTTAATACAGGAGAGGCTAGTGCCTCAGGCGGTGGCCTCTGCAACAGATCAGCCCTTAGCCACACCCCTTTATCATATCCCGTCATCTCCTCTACCATCTCCAAGACTGAAGGCATGTCTCTTTCCTCCCCTTACCCCATGGCCTCCTGCAACGAGGATTCTCCTGATGTCTCTCCTCCCTCGCTGCTGCTAACATCTTCTAGGATCTGTGCTCTCAATAACTGTCTCTCTTCCTTAAGGGCATCCCATAGGTCATCCCCCAACTCCTCCAGGTGATGCTAAAGTGTGTCTCTCTTCTGGCGAAGTCTCTCTCTCTCCTGCCGAAGTCTCTCTCTCTCCTTGATAATTCTCTTCGATAACACTTTCCACTATCTCAAGGAGAAGACCTCCCAAAATTCTGGCTGCTACACAGCCATTCATGGCCTCTAAGCAGTCTTCTGTCTGACAGAGGATTAAGTCCATAGCAGTGTCTCCATCCTTTCCCAATTCTGGGAAGGCTCCACCCCTCTAGGATGTGCTTTACCCTATACCAATTCCTCACTAGGGGCTCCCCAATTGGAAACCGCACAGATAGGGGGCTCCCAAGTGAAGCTGCCCCCTCTACCACTGCAGCCACTGAGGCCTCCCCACGATCCATAGCTAGGGTTCCTGGCACCTCCCCACTATCTCTAGAGGCAGCCCCTCCAAGTGTCACACCCACGTAGACAGTTTTCAGGTTCAGAGATCCTGCTTTCATCATATGTAACTTTGGGGGGAAAAATCCCAGGGCAAAACACCTTTGAAACTGAAATCATTCAAAGAGAAAAATTAAGTTGGAGCAATCTGTTTATTGCTTACAAACAGTAACCCAATTCTGCTCTCCCGTGTCTCTTGTGACCCAGCTGCAGAAGAAGGGGACCCCACCCAACCTCTCAGGTCCTGCCCCAGGTGGGTTATACGGTACATAAACATACCTATACCTATTCATATAGAAATGAACTACTTCCCTCCACCCCTTGGAAACACCTACTCATATGGAGATGCACTAAGGCCAGGCAAGAGATTCTGGAAATATTGCAATTTTACCTGCAAACTAAAAAATGGAAAATTACTTAATATAGTGCTTTACACAGCATTTGCATTTACTAAACATTGGTTATCTTATTCACCATCTCCTCTCTCTCTCTGGGCAAGAAGATATCATAATGTCCCCAGCAGCAAATCAAAATATTTGATTTTGTATTTATTTTCTTCTCTTCCCACACTAATCTTGCTGGTGGCCAAGATTCAGTACTAAACTGGCCCAATATTGTTCTCTTTACCAATCTTAATATTGGTTCCCAAAGCAGTTTTCAATAGAGACATGCTAAGCCACTTCACCATAAAGCGAGCACTGTAACTCATACTGCAGCTAACTATGCCAACTATGCAAATGAAGATGTGACATCTGTAATTAGAAAGGATCTTACTGTAAATCATGTGACATAAAGAAGCTTCCTTGTTGCACTTCAGGAAAGACATTTTAATTAACAAGGTCTAATCATTTTAAAGGCTTAATGAGCAATTATATTAAACCAATGATAGTAAGACGATTCATCATAATTTATTGTTTTTTCTCAGATGTGCTATCTTATTATAGTATAGTCAGGATCATGATTGAGGGTCTACCTGTGTCAATGTACCATTTACATTACTAAGTGAATCTACCCACTGCCTAATGCTATGTATGCGTTCTAACTGGTGGGAAGGAGAAAGAAGAAAACTGACACTTATTAAATATCATTGTTTTTCTAATATACTAATTCATAATAAATATCTAAAAAGCACCATATGATAGGTACTATGATGGTGATTATTATTGTGTGTATATTATTATTTCCACATTTTTAATATGAGAAAACATAGACTCACATATGTCCAGGAACTTCTCCAAAGATTACAGAGATAAAAACAAAAAGAATTTGGTTTAGACCCAGATTAACAGTTTCAAATCTAATACCCTTTTCACTGTATCACATTGTCTCCTTTCATGACAACATTGTGACCACATATTTTTATTAATTCAATGTCCAAAACTAGTATTTTAATTTCTATTCTTATTTATGCATTTTGATAAAAAGTTGATTAATATGCATCTGATATTTTTTATTTGTATGAGGTGATTTTATCTGTTTCCCATGAAAGAAATGATGTCTTTATTTAATAAGCCCTCCATTTGTGATGTTCTGCTACTTTATAAATTAAAAGCAAATCTAAATAGCTATACTTCTACTTCCATTATAACTGCTTCTATCTTCATTGTAACCAGGACTTCTTATTATTGCCTGAATAAATGGGGGAAAGATGGCTTTCCTAAGTCCCATGATAATACCCACAAGTGTCTTGCGATCCCCTGAAATCTCTGCACTCACTTTTTTCTCCATCCATTACTAAGCCACTTAATTAGCTTGTCCTACCAGCAAAATGGTTTAGCAATTCGAAATTTTCCTAAACACAGTGAAAACATATAAACATGTACATAACAAACAACATTAGTGCCATTTTATTCTTAGGACTCAAAAGCAGAAATTTTTATCAATTCTTAGCCCAGAATAGCCAAATGATGTTAGGTCTTTTTCGACTATTTCTTGTCTATTTTGCTCACAGTAATATTAGTTAAATGAATTGAATGCATGATCTTTGGGCCTTCATTATTTCTTGCCTTTTCACTTGGAAGACTTGTATTACACAATCAAACTACCAGAAACGCTGGAACACTTAATAGCCGATAATATTTACTAGTCAGAATCAGTATTTTAGAATCCGTCCCTATCCTAAATTTAAGTCTTCCAAATCATGGTCATCTGAGAAATAACCAGGTAAATAAAATTTTCATTATTTATTCTGCCCTCCAGAGTACCTTATATAATGTCAGTCAAATTAGAAATGAGCCTGCAAGGCAAAAAAGAAATAACTAGGCAATAAACATAAGAAAAGATTCACTTCCAAATGCATTCACTTCCCCATTGCCATGAAGAATGTATCAGTTGGGGAAATCTAATCTCTCCAGAGGACTAAGGTCACCAAATGTTATGGGCTCTATGAAAGGCCTAATGTTTTATTTTAAATTGACCCTATTGCCCCATCAAGTTAAAACTCCACATTTCATGTACAAGGGCAATTTAGTTTAGGTTCTTCTTAAACTAACTCAAAACATTTGAAAATGAAAACAATCACTCAGAAAGAAATTACAAAATGCTCTGAAAATGAAAATGGTAAAATAAACACACCGAATTGAATATATCCAACAAGTCCAAGAGTCAGCCCAAAAGGAAAGCTGCCAAAGGCTCAAAGGAGAATAAGCAACACTAACCACTATGCTTAACAGCCCCCACCCCAACCTGGACAATGAGAGTTCATAAAAACTAGCAATTCCATATTTCTACTAAATGATACATGATAGTATCGGAGGGCAGATAGTTAAGCCTTTTCAGTCCGTTCCACGTTAATAAAAGGAAGCTATTCCTTCACTATTTAAAAATGTTCCAAGATTTCATGTTAGCCAAGCTAAACATGTTCAGTGACTATCAGAAAGAAAATTTAGATTCTAGATCCTGTGCCCACAACAAGCAAGATAAAGGAGACCTGTGGTTCCTGCCTCTCACCTTACTTCACTCTCGCCCAGCCTGTTTTCTTCTCTCCTTAGTTTATTGGCATGTGTTAGTTAAGAGACAGACGCTATGCCAGGCACTACGACAATATAAAAGGACTCAAGACATGGTCCTTAATCTTCTCTTATGTGTTTCATAGTTTGTAGGAGGAGAAAGAGAGAAGAAAACTAGCATTTATCTCTAGCAAGAAGTGTTGTATAGTAGTGGAGAATATGGGCTCCAGATCCAGACTGCTCTGGGTTCAAATCCTAACATACCACTTAGTAGCTTTGTGATCTTAAATAAATTCCTTAAATGTGCTTCCATTTCCTTAACTGTGAAATGGGGTGATCATAGGACTACTCACCCTCTAATGCCAATAAGTGAAGTAAACACATTACAGGAGCCCTCACTTAATATTAACTGCTGTCATTAGATATTATGCATTTCGTACCATGCTAAATACTTTTGGATACATTCACTTTTCACTTTCACATCTCTCACTCTATTATATAGTTGAGAAAATTGACATGCAGAAAATTTTAATTAATTGTCCAATGATAAACAGTAAATGATGTTGCTAAAGATTGGTGCTTAGATCTAATTGCAAAGTTTATATTCTTTCATCTCTGACTTATAAATATCTATAAAGCATTTTACCAGGTGCCAGCTTTAGTACTTTTTTAAATGGCTACAGGAATCCAATCAATGCTTCTATATTAAAAAAGAAAAAAAAACTAAACCTGATGCTTTTAAAACTTGGCTGAGCAAGACTTCGCCTTCCATTTAAGATAATCTTGTGTTCTAATTAACTATCCTGAAAATGGACTACAAACTGATTTGATCTTTTCTTCACGTTAATCTCATTCCTCTCCTGTTTCAAGAATCTTTTTAGTGTAATTATGATGATTTGTCATACAAATATTTCAAGAAAACTGAGTTTTCAATGTTGTGCTACACCAAGAAAAAAAAAGTGCAATCATCTTACCATGTACAATCATGGACACTACAGACTACCCCAGACTCACAGGGCATGACTGGCATTCAAATCCCTATTTACTTCTACGTCTGGCTCTTTTATATGATTATAGATTTTGTAGTACTTTTCAGTTCCTCAGTCTTCCCAGCTGCAGACCTTAAAGACCTGAAGATTCTGGCATGTGAAGCTTCTGAATCCATTCATTTATTTGCTCAGTGTATATTTATTGGGTGCCTTCAATATTCTAGGAACTGTTATAGCCTCTAGAGAAGCCACTGTAAACAAAACAAAGTCTCTATCTACATGGAGATTTACTTTCTAGTGGGAGAAGAAATGCATAAATTGGTAGAATATCCAGTGGTGAAAGATGCAATGAAAATAAACAACATGGGGAAAAAAGATAGCATATGCCATGTAGAAAAAGTTACAAAATTAAACAAAATGATTAGTGAAACCTCACTGTAAATATATTTGAGCAAAGACCGGGAAGAGGTGAGGGAGCATGTTACTTAATATGTGAGGGAGAAACAGTCCAAGCAGGGATTACAGAAAGTGCAAGAACCCTGATGCTAGAAGATGTGTAAAGCATTTGAAGAAAGCAAGCAAAGCACAGAGGCAGAAGTTTGATGTGTTAGAGGGAGGGGTGCAGGTGAAATAATAAGGGACCTGATTGGTGCTTGGTAGAGTACTAAATTATACACAAGCAGCCAAATTAAAGACTGGCTCTCATCGGAGTGAACTGTAAAGACATTGGAGGTTTTGAGGCAGAGAACTAGCATGACTTACCTAAGTTTTGAAAGGGTCCCTTTTGTTGCTATATTGAGAATTGATTGTATGGGATTAATAGCAACAACAAAAATAAGAATAAAACTTTTATATCAGTACTAGAAATTTAAGGTGTTCAATAGAAAACAGAAGAGAAGGAAAAGGTAATAAAAAGAAAGTATAACATAACAAATGTAAAACATGAAATTAGGTGGCAAAAATAAGTTCTATTGTATTAGTAATAACCATAAACATAAATGGGTTATAACTTGTCAATTAAGAGACAGAAGGTCTTAGATTTGCTACAAAAAAAAAACAACACATTAATAGTGTACAAGAAACTCTCTTGAAACAAAAAAAAAATATTAAAGGTTGAATATGAAAAGATTTTTTATATTTATTAGGCAAATATTAAACAAGAAAGCAATATTAAGCATATAACTAATAATATTAAATTATATAAATATTAAGAAAGCAATATTAAGTAATAATAATAATCTGAAAAATATAAGGAAAACAAAAAATGGCACAAAGGAATATTATATACTAGTAAAAGAAACAATAGAAGAAGTGATATTTCCCTATTAAATCATTGCAACTAAGAATGGTGCTTGAAAATATTTCAAAGATCAACTGACAAGTACAGAAATATAAAAATGGATACTAGTAATTGGAGATTTTAACTTGCCTATCTCAGAAACTAATAAAAGAAACAACAAAAAAAAGACATAAAGAATTTGAACAATATTATGAATATCCTGGTGCTAACACATACACACAAACACATACACAAATGCACATAGAAAGAAATCTATACCCAATAAAGACACAGGGCATTTACAAAAATAGACCATGTGTTAAGAAACAAAGGTATCACAATAAGAGCCAAAGTGTTAATATTATGTAGGCTATATATACTGGCCATAATGCAATAAAATTTGAAAATAAAAACAGTTTAAAAATGTATGCATTTTATATACTTATACATCTTATAAATAAACATTTGACATTTTTAAAAAATAAAAAGGAAATCATATTAGAAATTTAATATTAATGATTATGAAAACAAAATAAATTGAAATTTGAAAAGAGTAAGATTTCTGGAGGCAGGACTTTCGGGAAGATGGCGGAGTGAGCAGGGCGGCAGAAATCTCCTCCCAACACTATATTTATCCATGAAAATACAGCAAATACAACTATTCCTAAAAGAGAGACCAGGATACACAGGAAAGCACACAGCGTGCAGCTACACCTGAGAGGACTCGGCACCCCGCAGATTAGTAGAAGTAATGTTGGGGGGGCATGGGGAGGGCTATACAACTCAGAGAAGACAAGTAGTGACTCTACAGCATATCACTATGCTGATGGACAGTGAGTGTAATGGGGTTGGTGGGGGGGACCTGATGAAGGGGGTAGTTTAATCACCATAATATTGCACATGTAATTATAGATTAATGATACCAAAATAAATTATAAAAGAAAAAAAGTCAAAATTTAGAAAATGCAGGTGCCCAAAAGGCAAGTAATTAAAGGTTTCAAAAGTTAGAAGGGCTTTCTATATGATACGGATTAAAATGTAACTGCATTTGGGTTTGTAAACGGGGAAGGAAAACACATTTTAGTTTTTCATTTTGCCTCTTTGATGTAAGTGTCCATGCTGTTCTGTGTCACTTACTGACAATAAGAAATTGCCCCTTTCAAAAATTATATCCAGTGATGGATACTAATGATGACCCTGATGAAGACCACCTTACAAGCTATGATATCCAGCTCAGTATTAAAGAATCCATTGATGCCAGCAAGACTGCATTATATCCTGAAAGGTAACACTCAAATTGGCTATCCTCAACAAAATATCTTTATGTCATTAATTTTGTTGTCACATGAAATGAAAAAATGAATGATGTTTTCTGAAAAAAAAAAAATCTCTGGCTCCCAAAGAACTAATTTTCACCCTTTTGGGGGTGATGTTATCCCTGTTGAGAATGCATGCCCTAGATCTGTCTTCCAATTTACAAGAATTGGAGGGCATAGAGGGACACATTAAACAATACCACAAAGATACAATCAACAAAAGCCAGAGAGCTCTTTTAAATGGAAGAATAGAACAAGAACATTGTTTAAGCCTTTAACTATAAGGATGGAAAATTGTAAGGTGAAAGGGTTAGGCGTTGAAATCATCTTAATATATCTTGTTTTGTAGAATTGATTTTGCAACTATTATTTCATAATTAAAAAGCAAATTAAATTTTAAAAAACTAATCCTCCAAATTTGAAAGCAAAGATGAAACAAATTAACTTATAGGGCAAATTAGACTATGGGAACTTCTCCATTTGCTCAACAATTATATAAGAAGAAAATAATTAATGGGGAATCTATAGATCAAAAATAATTTAGAAGACATCTCACAAATTGCAATGTAAGGAACATTTTTCAATACTGATCCAAACAAATTAAATGTATGTAACAAATTCCTGAATCATTTGGGGAAATTAAATATTAAAATATCATACGATTTTGATTCCACAGACATAAAAGTAAAGGATTATAAGAGATTACCATTAACAATTATGTGTCTATAAATTGGATAATCTAGAAGAAATGGATAAATTCCTGGTAATATACAATCTACCAAGACTGAATCATGAAGAAAAAGAAAATATAAACAAACCTATAATTAGAAAGAAGGTTAAATCAGTCATCAAATGTCTCCCAACATCCAAGACCAGATGACCTTGCTGGTGAATTCCACCAAGCTTTTAAAGAAAAATAATAACAATCCTTCTCAAACTCTTTCCAAAATATTGAAGAGCAGAGAATACCTCCAAATTCATTTTACGAGGCTAGCACTTCCTTGATAGCAAAGCCAGAAAAGAAATCTACAGGTCAATATCCTTGATGAACATAGATACAAAAATCCTCAACAAAATAATAGCAAACCTAACTCAACAATACATTAAAAAATTATGCCCCATGACCAAGTGGAGATTTATCCCTGGGAGACAAGGGATATGGATACCAATCAATATGATAGGCCATATTAACAGAATGAAGGAGGAAAATCACATGATCATTTTGTAGATACAGAAAAAGCACTTGACAAAATTCAGTATCTTTTCATGATAAAAACCCTCAACTAAGTAGGAATAAAAAGAAATTACAATGTAATGAAGACAGACAAATTACAACAACATAATGTTGCCTACAGCAAACATAATTTTCACTAGTAAAAAATAGAAAACTTTTCCTCCTAGAGCAGAAACAAGACAAGTATGCTCCCTTTTACCACCCTTATTAATCATAGTACTGGAAATTATAGCCCCAGCAATTAGGTAAGAAAAATAAATAAAGGCATCCAAATAGAAAAGAAAGAAGTAAAACTCCCTCTGCTTACAGATGACAACTTTACATGTAGAAAGCCCTGAAGATTTCACCAAAAAATTTTATAACTAGTAAATGAATTCAGAAAAGTTGCAGGACACAAAATCTATACACACAAAAATAAGTTATATTTCTATACACAAACAATGAACTATCTGAAAAGGAAATTAAGAAAGCAATCTTATGCATAATAGCATCAAAAAGAATAAAATACTTGGTAATAAAAAACTACGGTGGTAAAAGATTGATACACTGAAAATTACAAAATATTGAAACAAATCAGACACAAATAAATGGAAAGATATCCAGTGGATGTCCGCAGATTAGAAGAAAATGTTACTAAAATGCCCATACTACCCAAGCAATCTAAATCCAGGGCTATACCCAATAAAATTTTAAACCAATTGGGTATTCATTTTTTTTTTTTTTTTTTGTAGAACTAGACATTTAGGAGCATTTTTTACAGAAATAGAGAAAAAAATCCTAAAATTTATATAGAACAAAGGACTCTGAATCGCCAAAATAATTTTGATAAACAACAACAAACCTGGAGACACCACATTCCCTGATTTCAAAATATATTATATAACAATAATTAAGTAATATGGCATTCTCACGGCCAACTGAACACAATAGACAACCCAGAAATAAGCCCATGCATATCTGGACAACTGAGCTTCCACAAGTGTACCAAGAATACATGATGGGGCAAGTGTGGTGTCTTCAACAAATGGTGTTGGGAAAATGACATCCTTTTGAAAAAGAATGAAATTGGATTCTTATCTTATATGCAGAATCAATTCAAAATTGATAAAGACTTTAATATAATACCTGAAACTATAAAACTCCTAAAAAAAATAGGGAACAATCTTCCCTTATTTGACATTGATCTTGGCAATGATTTCACAGATATGCTATCAAAACAAAGGCAACAAAAGCGAAAATGTAAACAAGTGGGACTACATCAAACTGAAAATCTTCTGCACAGTAAAGCAAACCACCAACATAGAGAAAGGCAGCCTACAGAATGGGAGAAAATATTTGCAAATTATATAGAAAAGTGTTGGCAAGGTTGTGGAGAAATTGGAACCCTTGTACACTATTGGTGGGAATGTAAAATGGTGTGACCTCCATGAAAAACAAGGCGTTTCTGTAAAAACTATAACTACTATATCATACAGTAATACCACTTCTGGGTATTTATCCAAGACAGTTGAAGTCATCTCAAAGAAATATGCACACCCATGTTCATTGCAACATTATTCATAGTAGCCAAATATGGAATGTACCCAAATGTCGATTGATGGATTAATGGATAAAGAAAATGGGATACATGCAGCCAATTACTCAGCAGGAATATTGGGATACATGCAGGAATATTACTCAGCCTTAAAACAGAAGGAAATCCTACCAGTTGGATGGACCTGGAAATCATTATGCTAAGTGAAATAAGTCAGTCACAGGAGGACAGGTACTGCGTGATTCCACATATACAGTAAATTTATAAAAGCAGAAAATAGAGTGGTAGTGGCTAGGAGATAAAGGAAGGGGGGAGTGGGGAGTTACTCACATAATTACAGCTATACATGATGAGTACATTCTGGAGATCTGCTGTACAACACAATGCCTATACTAGAGATAGGGTACTGTGCACTTAAAATTTTGTTTAAAGTGATAGATCTCATATAAAGTGCTCTTAACATACATACACACACACAAAGTACACAGGAAAACTTGGAGGTGATTGATATGTTTATTACCTTGACTACGGTGATGGTATCACAAATGTAGGCATATGTCCAAACTCATCAAATTATAGACATTAAATATGTGCTTATTAAATATCAATTATGTTTCAACAATGCTGTAAAAAAATTAATGGGCATGAACAGAGAGAAGATTCTTGTATTACATTTTTACTAGGAATTTCCGAGGAAGCACATACTCATTGGAGCCTTTGGAGTTACTCGGTTGATCTGGTCTTCACAATAACTTAGTGAAGAGGGTTGCTAAGTTCTTTACATAGAAGAAATAAAAGGGACCTAGCAATTCATTTAACACTGTTTGAGCCCACTTATATACAGTATCTAAAACAGTCAAATTCATAAGAAGCAGAGAGTAGAAAAGTGGTTGCCAGAGGTTGGGTATAGAGGAAACTGGGAGCTGCTATTAAACAGGTATAAAGTATGTGTTACGTAAAATGGAGAAGTTCTAGAGATCTGCTGAACAACTCTGTGCCTATGATTAACAATGCTGCATTGTATGATTAAGTCGTTAATAGAGTAGATTCCATGTTCGCTGCCCTTTCTAAAATAAAATGAAGTAAAATATAAAGTAAAAAATAAAAGATATCAATCAGGTTTTAATATTTCAGGTGAGAGAATGGCATTGCGATTATATTTCAAAAAATAATCCCCATAATTGTAGATTAATGTGTAGATGTTTGTAGGTTAAATGATATGATATATGGAGTTTGCTGTAAATTCTGGAGGAGGAGAGAAGTGGACAGGGTACAGAGGAGACTGAATCGTCCAGCTTGTAATTGCTAATGCTGTGTGCAGAGTTACAGAGTTTCATGATTCCATTCTCTCTACCTTATGTGTATATTTTTTCACATACATTTTATATAAAAATATAAAATAATATATAAACATAAATAAAAATATTAATATATAAAGACACATATTTAGAAATTTCCATAATAAAAATTTTTTTTAATGATAATGCGTTCAGCTTCAGAATTTGGACTAGAACAACAGAGGCTATACCACCATCCCCCTAAAATAATAAAATAAAAGGAAGGAAGAAATAATAAAGATGAGAGCAGATTAGCAAAGCCAAATGCTGGTTCTCTGAAAAGATGAATATAAGACAAACATGCCCCCAGTAAGATTAAGCAAGAGAAAAAGGGGAAAAGATACATATAAATCAAATTTAATATTTTAAAGGGAAAATGAGACAGCAGATATTTAAAATAAAATACTATTATGAACAACTATACACTAATACATTTGAAACATTCCTAGAAATATATAAAATAGAAAAGTTGGTGCAAGAAAGAGAACTTCAATAGAGCAGTAAGTATTAAAGGAATCGAAATGGTAATAAAAAACTGTTCCTCCTCAAAAGCTGGGCTATCTTGGCTTTAAAGGAGACTTGTATCAAATTTTCAATGAGTAATTCTTCATCATATTATATAAATTACTTTAGAAAAATGGGAAAAGATGCTTAGCTCTTTTTATTAGCTAGTATGTCTTGATTCAAATATCATTTCTGACACTTCAAGAAAAGAAAATTATAGTTCCATTTATTTATATGTGTAGATGGAAAAAGTCTTAAACACATGTTTAATAAAATCTAAAAGCACCTTCAAAACCAGTAATATTATGTGAAGAGGGTCTATCCAAGGAATGTAAGAATGATTCATGTCAAAATATTAGAGTAATTCCTCACGTCAGTAGGCTAAAGGAGAAAAATCACGATTATCTCAATTGATGCTCAGAAAGATTTGATCAAATGTATCATGTGTTTATATTTTATTTTTAAGAAATGCAAGCTATAAATAAAAGAAAATCCTCTTTTATAAGTAATGAATAATACTATTATACAAGCTAATCTTTAGTGTGTGGTTACTATATCAGACACTATGCAATAGGCTTTATAAATCTCTTCAAATCCTAACAGAAATACTGCGAATACTAATCTCGCTTAGATTAATTTATTTGCCTACAATCATAAAGCTAAAAGGTGGTAAAGGATAGATTCAGAACAAGGTCTGTCCAGTGACAGAACCAAATGATGTTTCTCTACTCCACCCTGGTTCTTGTACAAGAACCATGCCATTTTTATTGGTTTCCATCAAGACCAGCAGCTACTCGGTAGTGAAGTCATTTTGTCCTGAGTAGGGGTCAGTACTCGTGATTATCTTCAAATCTGTGCCTATATTTTGTCTTGGAAGAACTATATGCAGCCCAAGAGGCAAACTCATCCAAAAAAGAATTTAAAAGGCAACATACAAAACACTGAATCTGACCCAGGTGGTTCTGAGCATGGTAAAGCAGATCTGGTTTCTGCAGATGTAGAGATCCGCAAATCCACTGCGATCAAGGGAATGCTGAGATGCAGTCACTCTGATTTCAGGAAGAGTGAGAGGAGGAGGAACATACAGCTCATAAACAGCCATAAAATTCACTGCAATTTACAGGAGAGCAACTGTGTGTTCATCACCACTTAACAATTATGATCTTAAATCTCTGCCTAGAGCAGAAGAATAAGGGATATGATTTTCCTGGCTGATGTTAAATGGGGGCAGAGGGCAGCCAACATTGGAACACATGAGTAAGTCTATAGAAAAGGGCCAGGACCCCTTGTTATGTACAGTCTTCACAGCTCGGTGTGCCCAAACTGGCAGAGGTGCCCTAGGGAGCTAGAGAAAGGAAATGCTGAGGACAGGGACACCTGGAAAACTGGTCCTGGGAAAGTGATATTTGATTGCCCTTTAAGTAAGCAATAGGGAATATGCTGGGGTTGTTATTAATTGCATCTTGCTGGCAAGCAGAAAAGTAGCTCTGGAAGAACTGGAGGAACAGATGCCTTAGTTCTGCAGGGGTCTCTGTGTGTCACTAGCCTCCACTGTGATGTGTTTGTTATTAAGGAGATATGAAAAAAACAAATCTGTTTCAAATATTATATGACAACCTCTGTTCACAGTCATCCATTGTGGCACGTGTCAATATCTAATATATCCAAGGTACTATGTTGAGTGCCATAAAAAATATGGAGACGATTTAGATATATGTCCTATATCAAGAGGTCAATATGGAAATGACAATGTTTATCAAGCAAGGTAGAAAATAGCATTTGTAATAAGAGGAATAAACATGCATCCTGCAAATTCAGAGATGAGAGGAATTATTTCCACCTGGGAATTAGGAACATTTTCATGAAAATATATGCACTTGAGCTCAATCTTGAAAGTCAGTAAGATTTGGACATGTAAAGATAAGAGTGGAATTAAGAGAGGTATTCCAAGGTGAGTAAATAATGGGATCGTAATGAGTAAAAAGAAACAAGCTTCATTTAGTTGAAGTATAAAAGGAATGAAAGGAGACAGTAAGACTCCCATGGCCAAGGGAGTTTGAGAAATATTTTGCTGAGAGTTGCAAATGCCTGGAATTAATTTCATGAGCAATAGTGACCTATTGAAGTATTTTAGGCTAGAGAATGACACACCAAAAGTTTTATTTCAGGAAGATTAAGCTGGGTTAGAAGAAAGACTGGACCCTTAAAATCATTGCCTTCTGCTTCAGTGAAGAAGGAACATCATGACCGTCTTTGTCAAGCAGCTCCTGTATAGGCCTTTTTTTTTTTTTTTAGCCCATCCCTTTTCTTCCCATTATGTCAATATTTCAGTCCTGGACTTTAATCTTCCCTTAAATGGACATTGTCTTTCACCAAATTGTTTTTTCCAATGACTACTCTGATCATACACTATACCCAGTAGGAAGAGCCCAGCGGTCTCAGTCACTCAATCCAGCCCACATTCTAACAAGGGTCGAGGACAAAACGGAGATTTCAAGGAATCCCAGCGGGAACGAAATTAGTATCACATGGGGTCAGAGAGGTGGGAGGAGAATGGGTGGGAAAGACATGGACCACGGTGTCTCCACGCTTCCCAGAAGAAAAAAAATTCACTATTAGAGATACATGCTAGAGAAAGAAATCAGCTGTTTACTGATAAGAATATCCCCGTTCTTTTATTTAGCTAACAGGAAAAAATAAATAAAAATAGACCAAAACAGAACAAAAAGAGGACCCTCTAGCCAGTTCGGTGATGATACTTCAGTCTCTGTGTGAAGTGGTAAGAAGTGCAGGCTCTGGACTCAGATCCTGACTGCCATCTACAACCTGTATTATATGTGCAAATGGTTGGACAGCTCTGTGCCTTATTTTTCATTTGCAAAATGGGGTCACTACTTATATCTACATCAAGGGTTTTGTAAAGATTAGAGTTAATAGATATAAGGCACTTACAACTGTGCCCAGCACAAAATAAGTACCTAGTAAATGTTATTCATCATTATCATCTTGCTAATTCATATCATCTACTCACACAAACTTTTGTGGTCGTATTTGTGTAGCTTTGCATTACTTGGTATATGCATTTCTTACTATCATTCAGTTATTCCATATCAGTCTTAGTTACAGTCAACTCGATAATTGAGATTTTTATATATACAGGGAAATAAACAAAAAATATACAAATAAAACTACCTCTTTTTAACCCTGAAAATCTCTCAGTAGTTAGTTGTATTTCTCAAGTAGCTTATTTCCATCTGCTGCTGCCTCTCTCTCCTACCTCCCTTTCCTACATTTTGTTCAGAATTATTGTTGTTCCATTAATTAGTCATCAAAAATCCCTGGGTTCCCGAAAGAGCTCTGTCCTAGTGAAGAACATACTGACAGTACTCAGACCAACACACGCAACACCTCCCCTCCAAACATGGTCTGTGTCACCACAATGGGGATGGAGTTGGGTAAAAAGGGGAAGGAGGGTTAGAGTTGTCTTTGTAATGTTTCCTCTTTTCTCTTGCTTCCACCTAGGTACCGCTGGGCAGAAAAGGACAAGCAGGACCAGAGAGGCACCCATAGGAAAGGCATGAATACTCACGTGATTAAGAAGCAAGGGAAGTACGTGATGCTCACAAGGTGTCCAGCCAAATGCCTCCAGTCTGGATCCACTGAGTGGGGTAGGAAGACATCTCTCACCCTCCTCTATTAGCAAGGCCAAAGCTCACACATTCCTCCCTTTAATCCACTTTCCAGGTACATGGTACCCCAAAATTCCTTTCCTAAGTGGCCAAAAACTGCTTCTAGGGCCTGCTCCGTTCTCTTCACTAGGTCTGGGACAACTACTTATACAATATTGACAGAGCTCGGATGTGTGCGCCCCAGTGTCCACCCACACGAGTGTGAAGACCCTGTGGTGCATGACAGAGCCAAGGGTATGCAGAATGGAGCGGGACGCACGCCTTGCCTAGGGACTAGAAGCCAGCTCCCCCACGCTACCGCATCTCAGTTTAGAGCTCTGGGGAACCTAAGTACTCTCAATTCAAACTTGGCCTTCCAGTGTGACGTTGGAAACAAGGTTAGAGGACAGAACTTACTTTCTAACATTTGTTAGTTTGGCTAATCACTTCCTAAATATTTGCACATGTGGGTCTCCATTTGCACTCTTGTGCTCCATCATGCACATGACAGCCTGAGCATTTGCCTGGAGCGTCCTCTACCTCCATGCTGTAAGAGCAAAGGGGTGCTCTACAAAGTCAGCCGCCTAAAAGGGTTTGGCCACGGACCAGGACAGGTTAATCCCAACAAACAATACTGAGACTAGTAGGGATAAGCACTTTAGCACGCCCAGATACTTCAATCAAATACCTTTGTAGTCCAGTACCTAGCACAGTAGCTGGCAAATATGTGTTGAAGGAATGAACTCAAGCTTTCCCAAAGGCTCAGACAGCCTGAGAAACTTGAATATAATCTTCCTTTTGATGGCATCCTTAGTGCTAATATGTGCAGGTGCCTTGTGCATGAGAAGCAATGAAGCTGATGGACAATAACAATAGCTGTGAAATTTGCATAAAATGCATATAGAAAAAACTATTTTCTGCTTTGTAACAACATACTGAGGTACCCATATGTAGAAACCAGGGATGCTGCACTTAGATATAAGTGCCACTTGTGCTCAGCTCCTTGATTACATATTCAAATCAATGTACACAGTTTTATTTGAATGTGTAATCCCGTGAATGGGAACATTCAAACAAACTCATCTGGCCCATTTTTTTAGATCTCTGATGGCTCATTCTAGTAAATGCATACACTTTCCCCATTTTTCTTTCTAAACCATTAAGTAGAAAAAATGTTATTTAAAACATTTAGCATTAAGGATGGTGGGTTGTTTTTTTTTTTCTTTCAGGTGCTGTTACATTGAACTATGATGCACAGAAATATATGTAGGCATCTCCATAACAATGAATATACATTATGTATGAATCAATAACCTTCTAGTGAGTAAAATATCCTCACGTATAGCAATTAACTTTTTTATGCACAAAGAAAAAAAAAAGGATTCCTCTAGAACTAAAAGGAAAGGAGATGCCTCCTTACGTCCCCTGCTGCTTCGAGCCATTATGGATTGCAGAACTGGATGGGGCAAAATGGAAAGTAGGCCTTTATCACTGTATAAATGGTTAGCAGGTCATGTGGGTGGGGAGGGGGTGGATTGGTGCTTTTATTTTGTTAGGTATATGGGCTTTTCTAATACTTTTGACTATGCTCCAGAGCCAATGATATGAGGAGTGATAAGGAGCTGAGTTTCCAGAAGGAAACTGAGAGCAGAGTGTAAAAGATAAAGGGGAAGGAAAGCCTTGGAGGGAGGGCATAGGTCCTGCAATGGTCTCAGTGAGAGTACTAGGGCGTGGAACGTGGTCATAGCCAAGGGGAAGGGAGGTGGAGATGCGGTCCGCAGGTCCTGATTATGGAAGGAGGAACAGCAGGACTGGTGCTGCCTACCCTCTCTCCTGAACCTCAGACCCCCATTTCAACGCTCGTGGACTTCAAATACACATGGGCATCTTTCAGGAACAAAATCATTACGTTCACCCTGAACTTAGACCATCTTTTCTAATTGGTTCTGCCACACAATTTATGGCTAGTAGTGAAAACATTGCCCCTCCTAATATACATTCCTTAATATTGCTTCTCTGGCAAACTCAGGGTCTCTTTCTTTATTTGGTCTTTCTGCAACTAGTCAAGGAAAAAATGCCAAAATGAACCTTTGATAGAAAAGGGGGGAAAGATGATAAATGTCTCCCTGCCTGTCTTGCAGGCTTCTCTCTTTTTTCTCTGGCCCTTGTCAGATAGTAAAATGAGGCATAAGTGCTTATTTGGGAGGAACCTTTACCTCTGGAGTTTAGAGGGACCCAGGTGGGCCCAGGAGACCAACCTAGACCAGTTCAAGACCCTCCCAGCTCATTAAGTGAAAGAGAAGAGAAGAATTTGAGCCAAGCCTTCCTCAAAAACAAAGGGTGCTATTGGCTGGAACAACACTTGGTCTTACCTCTGAGTAAAAGTCTGACGAAGACCGAGTCATTCTCAACCTCTGGCATGGCCGGAAGAACAGCACACAGCAGCTGGGGAGCCTTATCTGTTCCTGCCTCTACCCAGTGAAATTTAGCTGTCATTCCCGTTTTTTATTAAATGGCTCTGGAAAATGGCCTCATCCTCAGAGCCTGTGGGCACTCCCGCCTCATGCTGCCCGGCTCTCAGCGTGGCCGCTGGGCTCTCTTGCTTCTTTGCCCTCTGGATGGGGTCTGCTGGCCTCCAGTTTTTCTGGTGCTCCCGTGTAGCCCACATCCCAAGCTCTTCCTCCTCCTCAGTCTTGCCCAGGTGCCCTACCTTTCTCTCTCTTCTCTGCCAGCTATTTTCTCCATTGAAAATGTCAGTTTATCATATGGCTTCAACATTCACAGTCACCCAGGAGACTCCTAAATCTCTATTTCTAGTTCTAAAATCTCACCTAAGCTCCAGCTTGACATTTTGAGAATCTCCTGATATTTTGCTGCCTTCCCCAAATGAGTGCACCCAAAATGAGACTCACCAGCCTCTCTCCCAAAGCTGCTCTTTCTCCTAAATGTCCCTACAACACAATGCTCCCGGAAAATCATACTCACAGTCTAATTGTTATTTGTACCTGCACTGGAAAAGAACTACTGATTGAGTATCTGTTACATGGCCGGCACTGGGACTGTGCCAGCTACTAGGTGTACACTCTTGCCACAGGCACCTTGAATTCCTTCTTCCTTTATCATATAATCCATTGCTAAATTGTAACCATTCTATCTTCATAATATCTCTCAAATCCATCATGTTCTATGCATTCCAGTTTCCATTATTCACACTCAGATCTTTATGATTTCTTAGATGGGTCTTTGCTATGGCCTCTTAGTGGGCTGTTTTTCTCCCTCCTTTCTAACCCATTTAGTAATCCTCCACCAGATAAGTCTTCTCAAAGAAAAGCTGTCATTATCAGAAGCCAACAGGGAGGTAGACAGCCCCACCTCAGTCAGCTGCGGGGCCCGGGGCAAATCACTTCCATTCTCTGTGCCTCTTCATTCCTGTGCAAAAGGTATTTTCCCAATTGGGATGTCGTCAGGACTAATGAGATTACAACATTGTTCTAAGCACTTTACAGATATTAGTTCACTAAATCTTTCCAAAAACATTATGAAGTATGTACTATTATGATCTCCTTTTCATAGATAAGGAAACTGAGGCACAAAGAGAAAGTAACTTGCCTGAAGTCATAGATCTAGGGAAGCAGCAAAGTTAGGACTGGAAACCAGGCCATCTGACTCTAAAGGCTGTGCCTGACACACAGGAGATGTAAAATAAATGTTAGCTCCTGTCATCTTCCCCGATATATGAGCTAATTTTTCTCTCTGCATCAACTGGAGCTGGGTTTCTAACACTTGCAACTGGAAGCATTTAAAAATGAACATATCTGCCAACGGGTTGAATTCTCCCCTAGTGAGTATTAGGGAAGTGCAGAAGAGTCTCTGCACAGCAATGAATCAAACTTTTAATGCAAAACATACAGCTTATGAATCAGCTGTCAAATACATGCAATGTATTTTATTTAATGGAACAAAACATCAAGAACTTAAAAGCATATTTCTCAAGCATATTCTCTAAACAAACACTGATATTTACTCAGAAACATATCATTTCTAATGGCCAGCTTTATACTTTAGAGTGTGTAGCTTGGATTTTGAGCTTCCCTCTCTCCAGACATTGCTGGTACCTCACCCAAAGTGCCAGCTGTCATTAAGCTAATAAACCTGAATACTACAGGGAGTTAATTTACACTTGCTCTTCCATTTCAGACTGCTTACTTACTCATTTAATCATTAGTCAGCTATGTGAGCAAAGTTCTTTATTAGATAATATGTTAGAGAGCATTGCCACCAGTCATGAGCATTGCTAATCATGCCCGTGGTGTCTTCAGATTATCAAGTAAATACTTCATTCAATAAAAGCTTTGTCTGTTACTCTTCTCACCACCCTAAAACCAGAACTTTTACTTCTCAACTCCTCCCCTCCCAGGCACGAAGGCCTGAAGGCTCAGCTCCAGGAACACCATAAGTGTGTATCTTCTTTGCATAGGACTTAGTCTGGTAACCATCACTTAGAATGCTCATGTTTATCTGTATCTTTATATTCTCAAGCTCTGCATCGCATACCCAGAATTTCTCATTGAAGTATACCTTTTGTTAAGTAGTTCCAGCTATGCTTGGCACTGCAAGCAGAGAATCCAGTGCAGGAGAAATGCCTTTTAAAAGTTTTTTCATAGAGTTTCTGCATATAGAGATGATAAATGCTAGGCTAAGTTCACAAAAACGTTGTATAAAAATAAAACAACTATGTGAGTATAATACAAATCAGATGAAACAACACACTTAGCTACACCTAACATCTAATTTTATGGGGTCTTTATGGTTCATATCGGATTTTTCAATACTCACAAAATAAATAAATAAAAATAACAAGTCCTGAAGTTTGAGAACTAATGTATAATCAATGTCTTTCTATATTCTTTGCTGGTATGAGTAGAGAATGCATAAAGCGGACCTATTGTCTGGATCAGAATTAATTTTGGGGCAGGCAGATGGCTTTTTATTTTCATACATTTTATTTGGATTTTTCTCACCTCTGAAGTCAGCCTCATTAAGATTTATGAGCTTTGTAAATACTTCTAAAGGTTTTTATTGAGCCACAGAGGTGCCCTATGGAACATTCAATCTCAGGTTTGGGGAAGATGATAGACAAGTAACTTGTCACTTCCATCTAGCCTGTCAATGAGAGGATTGATCTATCAATGAAAAACTAACCTTTTTTTTAGACATCAGCTATTTTTTAGTTTACCTAACTGTGGATGACAAACAAGTACATCAGAAAGATGAGGCAGTTGATTTAAGTTCCATTAAATCCCCCTTTTTGACTCACGGAAGATTCAGACAAAGCCTGAGGGAAGATTTTTAGGTAATCATACTGTACTTAATTAACCATCTAAGTAATTCACTGCTTAAAATCCTTCCAATGGCTTCCAATAATCTATAGAATAAAATTCAAATCCCTTAGCCTAATAAATTGCTGAGGACAACCACCCTCCTTACCATTCACATCGCATTATAACCCCCCTTGCAACCAACTGGTAAACATTAGAAGCTATTCTTCCACCTAATTCACCTGCACCCAACACAGATAGCCAATGTTCCAAGCTGTTTCCTATCTCTGTACTTTGCTGCTGCTTCACGTTCTCTTCTCCCTCCTATTAGCCTGAACAAGTAACACACAATTTTAAGAGTGAGGCCAACTGGACAAACTAGAGAGAAAGGATAAATTCCTAGAAACATTCTATGAATACTACAAAGAATTAATAGCAATCCTCCTCAAAGTCTTCCAAAAAAGTTGAAAAGAGAACATTCCCAAACTCGTTTTACAAGGCCAGCATTATCTTTATACAAAAGCCATAGACGGCCAGCACAAGAAGAGAAAATTACAGGATAATAACCCCAATGAACATAGATGCAAAAATCCTGAATAAAATACTAGCAAACAAAATTCAACAGCACCAAATTCTATATACACCATGATCAAGTGGGGATTTATCCCTGGGATGCAAGGATAAATCATATACAGAAATCAATAAATGTGATTCATCACAATAACAGAAAGATAAAAATCATATGATCATCTCAGCAGATGCAAAAATTTTTCAGCAGAATTCAACATCCTTTCATGATGAAAACCCTCAGTAAATTGGTAAAAGAAAGAATGTACTTCAACGTAACAGAAGCCATATATGACAAGCCCACAGCTAACGTCATAATCAACAGTAAAAGCTGAGAGCTTTTCCTCTAAGATCAGGAACATTACAAATGTGCCTGCTCTCACCACTCTATACTACAGGTACTGGAAGTCCTACCAGAGTAATCAGGCAAGAAAAAGACATAAAAGACATGCAAATTAGAAAGAAAGAAGTAAAATTGTCTATTTGCAGATAACATGATTTTATATGTAGAAAATCCAGAAGATTCCACCTAAAAACTGTTAGAACTAATCAATGGATTCACTAGTTGCAGGATATAAAATCAACATACAAAAATAAGTTGCTTTTGTATAGACTAACAGTGAACTACTGAATACAAAATAAAGAAAACAATCTTATTCACAATAACATCAAAAACAATATAATACTTAGGAATAAATTTTGTTGGTTTGCAAACTGGTCCCTGTACACAGAGGTCAAGGAGAGACCGAAGTAAAAAGCTGAGCACTCCAGATTGGTAGGTGACAGTTTTAATAAGCAAGGGAACTCATTTACATATGATATTTGTTTTGGGCAGTCACAAGACAAGCAGATCTCCACACCCACCTACCAAAATCTTAAGAGTTTATATAAAGGTCTTAACTGGATTTAGTCATGTATACCACCCAGTTGGTGTCCTCACCACCTTACTCCCTCAAGGCTGCATCCTTGGAACAGTTCCTAGTGTGGAAATGGTGGGTGGAACACATTCCGAGGACAAGGGATGGGATTAGAAGCGTCCAATTAGCCAGTTTCCAGGTCAACCGATGGCCATGCGGTCTTGATGAACTCCTCCGACATTCCAGCCCTCATGGCTAGCTCTCAAAATCTCACATGCCCCCCTCATCTGCAGTGTGCCCTGAGTGGTCAGCAAGGGTTTTCCCTATCTGGCTGCTTTGGAGACAGATACTACAGCAACGATATAGCCATATGCAGGAGAAAACACAGGTTAAGACAATGATTCCCAAAATAAGGAATAAGAGTCACATGATCTGAACCATTGATTTAAGTCCCCCAGGTTGAGAGTCAAACAGTCAGTGAATTCATTTGTGTCCTCAGTGATTTAATAAAGATGATGCATTAGCAAACTCATCAGGTATGCACACGCACATTGTTTGGATAATGACACAGGTGCCTACTTGCGAGGCAGTAATAATGTCCAAGGCCACCCATTTGGAAGGGCGGCTGTCCTCATCAGAGACATTTTGGTGTTCAGTAAAGACAGTCTTTGTGGACTATCATTTACGGCTTACTGGGTGACTTTGGTGAGGGCTTCTCTGTGTGCTATAATTTCCTCCAGGCCACTGGAAGAAACAAACAGGTAGCCAAATGTTCGTACCAGCAGAAAACAAAATGCACACAGCGGGCCTTAAGGAGAGAGAGAGGTTGGCAGCTTTAGGAACTTGACCGGGGAAGGCAGCACTGTGAGGTGTGAGGAGATGGACCAGACCAGGTCCCCACCCTCCCCTCTCTTTCAATGGGTCGTGTTCCATTCCAAGTATCACTGCATTTCAACAGGTCTGGCTTGCAGCAGGATAATGAGATCCCTGTGGAGACTGAGTGACTTCCCCTCACTTAGGGGCGTGAGGTAACACACCCATCCTTGTGACACATCCCGTCGCAAATCCCAGTGGGTAACACCTTTCCCAGGCATGACGGGACTCGGTGTACTCAGCAACACAGCATGTTGATCTCCGGTTAGTGTTTGGACAATGGCTGTATCCCAGGACCTCCATACCTGAACAAAGTTGGATGTCTCACCAGGGGTCCCCAGTCTTGCATAAGGTGCAACAGGTCCTATAGGTTATTCAAATGTATTAAAGCTTCTGACAGTACTTGAATACATCTAGCAAAGGTGGTTTTACTTGTTGGTAATTTAATCCTTTGCTTTCATATTCCATTGTTCCTTCCTACAAATCTTGCTGCTCATAGGTTATAGGGAGATGGAACCTCCATTTGATGTAATGTTCTCTGCCCAGTTTTGTGTATCATGACTTTTGAAATGTGACCCCTAAGCACTGTCTGTTCATCAAGTATATCCATATATGATACTCAGCTTCTCTGATCCCCTAACGGCGGCAGTCTGGTTTGTGTGGCAACAAGGGAAAACTTACGTTAAGCCACATGCTGTGTCTACACAAACCATATTTAGAGCCCTCACTGAGTAAGGAGACCAGCATAACTAAGCTGCCAATCTCTCACTGTTTGGGAACTCAGGGAGATGGCCCCAGGCTCCTTTGGCTGTTGCCTGGACATTTTTCAGAACACACAGGACTTGCTGTTACTACATTAACTAAATCACTGTATTTCAAGGGCAAATCTAGCATCCTTGGCAACATGTCATTCCACCTGGGTGTTATCATAGCCATTTTTCCTATGCACCCAATCTGCTGTATCTATTAAAGGATCAGTCTCTGGGCTCATTCTTGGGCTAGGACATAAGACTTCCCAATGCCAGGGGGTGTCAGCACCTTAGGAATCAGGACATGGAAAGTGGTGAGCAATGCTTCATGCTCTTGCAGATGAACCCAAATGTCTTTCCACATATCCTGACCCTGACAAGGGCTTATTTATGAGCATCCACACCTTGACGTCCCATTGTCCAAGCCATAGGGTTAATAATCCCTTTAGACCAGCCCACTGTCAGCACAAAGGGTGAACAGCCAGGGCTCATAAATGATCATCAACCAAACTGCCCTGAGTTCAACCCACTGGCATCTGCAATTTGTTCCTGTTTCCATCCAGATGATTTCGGTGTTGGGCTGAATAGTGAGTACCGTACAAGTGGGCAGGCTGCCCCTCTGTATACCAGACATCAGAAGAATTTCCCCCATTCCCTGTCTATGGGCTACAGGCTCCACTACAGGAATGTAGGGGCTTTGGGAGGACCTAAAGACTCTACAGGGCCTTGTAGCACCCACATTTCTAGAGACAGTGGGATGTACACTGAATATTACACAACTTTGATGAAAGAAATAGAAGATGAGAACAAATAGAAGGATATCCTGTGTTCATGGAATGGAAGAATTAGTATTTTTTAAATGTCCGTATTACCAAAACCATCTATAGATCAGTGAAATCTCTATCAAGATTCTAACGGCATTTTCACAGAAACAGAAAAAACAATCCTAAAATTGCTATGGAACCATGAAAATCCAATAGCCAAAGCAATACTAAGAAAGAATAACAAAGCTGAAGTGACCACATTTCCTGATTTCAAACTATGTTTACAAACTATAGCCATCAAAACAGTATGGAACTGGCATAAATACAGACACATAGACAAATGGAACAGAAGAGAGCCCAGAAATAAACCCATGCATGTACAGTAAACTGACATTTGACTATGAGGCCAAGAATACTCCATGGGGAAAGGATAGTCTCTGTAATAAATGGTGCTGGGAAAACTGGGAAAACTATACCATAATCACGTGTACAAGGAAATTGAGCTGCTATTTTATGCCACTCACAAAAATTAACTCAAAATAGATTAAAGACTTAAATGTAGGACATGAAACTACAAAACTCCCTGAAGAAAACAGGGTAGAAGCTCCTTGACATTGGCACTGGCAATATTTTTGGAGATGACGCCAAAAGCACCAGTAACAACAAAATAAACAAGTGAGACTATATCAATCTAAAAAGTTTCTGCACAGCAAAGGACACCATCAACAACAAAAAATGGCAACCTGCATAATGGGAGAAAACATTTGCAAATCATATATGTGATAAGGGGTTAATATCCAAAATACATAAAGAACTCAATAGCAAAAAAAAACCCCACAAATAATCCAATTAAAAAATGGGCAAATAATCTGAATAGATATTTTTCCAAAGAAGACACCCAAATGGCCTATGGGTATGTGAAAAGGTGCTCAACATCACTAGTCATCAGGGAAATGCAAATCAAAACCACAGTGATATATTGCCTCACACCTCTTTGGTGGCTTATTATCAAAAAGGTAAGAGATATAAAGCATTGGCAAGACTGTAGAGAAAAGGGAACATTTGTGCACCATTGGTAGGAATGTAAATTAGTGTAGCTATTAGTGTTTTCCATTATGGAAAATAATATGGAGATTCTTCAAAATATTAAAAGTAGAACTCCCATAGGATCTAGCAATTCCACTCTGGGTATATATCACAGGAAATAAAATCACTATCTTGAAGAGATATCTGCACCCCTATGTGCATTGCAGCATTATTCACAATAGCCAAGATATGGAAACAACCTAAGTGTCCATTGACAGATGAATGGATACAAAAGATATGACACACCCCCACACACTGGAATATTATTCAGTCATAAAAAAGAAGGAAATCCTGCCATTTATGACGCTGATAAAGCTTGAGAGAATTACGCTAAGTGAAATAAGTCAGATATAGAAAGGCCAATAGTGTATGATATACTTTATATGTGCAATCTAAACAAGTCAAACTCACTCATAGAAACAGTGAATTTGTGATTACCAGAAGCTAGGGGATGAGGAAAATGGGGAGATATTGGTCAAAGGGGACAAACTTTCAATTGTAAGATGAATAAGTTCTGGGGAGCTAATGTACAGCATGGTGGCAATAGTTAATGATACTATATTGTATATTTGAAAGTTGCTAAGAGAGTAAATCTTAAATATTCTCACCACACACACACACACCAAGTTAACTATGTGAGGTGTTGAATGTGTTAACTAATCTTATTGTGGTAATCATTTCACCATGTTATGTGCACCAAATCATGTAGTCTACTTTAAATTTATACCATATTATATGTCAACTGTATCTTAATAAAGCTGTAGAAGAAAATCAGGTGAAACATCAGCTTCTTTAGGCAGCCCCCGGGGAGGCTTTCTACCTAGTAGGATTTGCGTCTGCCCTGTTTCCAGCCATACTATGAATATGTTCTTATACTATCAGTAACACTTTGTCAAACTTACTCACTCATATGTCTATCATCTACTAAGAGATGATAAGCTCTGTCAGGACAGGGACTGTTTTATTCATCTTTATACCCTTAGTGAGTGAAGTCCAGCTTGACTTAATTAGATTATAAATGAGACATGAATAAACTTTGCTTCTCCACAAAAATGCAAACTATTAAGAAGATCGAGATGAGTAATTTAGCTCAAACTTCTGAAGCATCCTTTACACATTCTATTAAGTTGACAACAAGACAAAACTTCAAAAATTCAAAACTCAACCATTCTTTCTGTTGGGAATAAAAGGTCTAAAGCATATCCTGTAAGTCACTGTGCCCTTAAAGTCTGAGGTGATGAATATAAGAAAGATCTGCCTATTCTCTTGGGAAAATCAACTCTTGACACAAACAACTGATTTGTTTTACAAGGGGAATAGCTTATTTTTAAGGAATTTTCCATTTGATGGGGTGCTTTTAAAGAATGAAGATCTCCAAACCCCATCCCAGCCCTATGGGATATGGATCTCTGAGGAAGAAAATGAGCACTTACAGCTTTTGCAAGCTTCCCAGAAGTTTCCCACAGTTTGACAACAGCTTGTCTACAGATGGTGGATACTGATAGACAACAGTTTATCCTCAGAGTCTGAAGTACTAATGGGATCTGGGGTTGTTTTTCCTTCTTTCCTGACATTTCTTAGAGCTAGAGCTTTTCTTATCTGGATGCAAACCTAACAGCCCAATTATACATGACTTTTTGAACCCCAAATCTTATTATCGCAAAGCACATTTTTTGAGGTTTGCTTTGAAAATTACTTCAAAGTGCCAGGTAATCTGAACATTCACTGGCTTATCTAAGGCATTAAGCCCTATTGATTATATCGTACCTGCGCTCTGCTCTCTGCACTAGCAGCACCCAACTTGCTGCAAACACAGGTCCATGGGCTTGAATCTGATCAATCATAACAGAACTTCAGAATATATACATATACACATCTTTGTCATTATGGGGCAAGAAATATCAGTAAGTGAACCAATATAAGATTCAGTGCTGATAAGTTATGTAGTACTTATTGGAAATTTGTTGTGGAATTTTTCTTATCAATCGAAGTAATATTATTACAGTATTTTCAGCAAATTTATATCAGTATAGGATTTAACGGTCTTCATATATGTCCAAGTTACCAAGATATTATTTTATTCTTATAACAATGGAGACCTAAGGCCATCCAGATCAGACAATAGGTTATGTTGCAATCTCATTGTTGTTCTCATGGAACACTTCAGAAGGTGTTAGATCTGTTTGAACAGCAGAAAGTACATGGGTTTCTATTTATATCTATCATGTCAAATGTTCAAGCTATAGCTTTTTCTGAGATTAGTGTCACAATTGCAAAATAATCCATCTCCAACGGAGTATGAGAAAGAATATTCCTCATACCTTTTTCTTGTTAGAGAAATGAACTATGCTTGAGGGGGCGGGGTGTCTTTGTTTGCCTTTACAGTAATTTCACTGGGGAATAGATTTATGGTTTACCTCCAACTGTAAATTCATAAATCTGTAGAACATCAGTCAAAGAAGCTTTAGAGGTCAACCTCCTTGATCAACATTAATGGAAAAATGGGACTACAACCAGATCTAACCTGCCTACCAGTGATGCTTTCTACTGTCACACAAATTCAACACAATTATTTTAACATATGTGTATTAGAGGCCTACTGTGTATAAAGGAAATATTTTTAAACAGATGTTTTTAAAAAACTATAGTCCCAATATATCTGCTAAAAATTTCTCCTTCAATATGACACCATTTCTTGATAAAGTTTTGGTTAAAAACAAAATGTATAACCAGTAGCAATAACATTACAATCTGAAAAAGAAAAATTAGTCTTTGACCATACATGTACTAGTTTACTCATTCCTTCATTCATTAAATTATCTAGCATACATAAGAGTCCTATCTTGTCAGGCACAGCTAAGTCTAAGGACGTCTAGATCAACAAGAAATGGTTCCTACCCTTCAGAATTTACATTTTCGTATAGAACTTACTGTCTCGTAAGGAGAAACAGAGATAGCAACCTATAAGTAACAACATACAAATTATGATCAAGGCAAGGGAATGCTGAAACAATGGTTAAAATTTAGCCTGAAGAGAATCAGTAAGATAACATTTGCAATGAACTTTAAAGTATACCTGGTCACCTCTCTTCAAGGTTTGTGTACAATTAATGGTCCCTGTTAATGCTATGCTTGGGGTGTACCGAGCAGTTACAACAGGAAGCTCTGACTGCCTCTGTATCTCCATATCCTGTCCTCTTTTGTACATCAGAGTAGGAATGCATTTCAGTTTTGCTAACTAGTTCATGCCAACTGGACATTTAAAACTGGCTTCAGTGGACTGTGCTGGAAGCATGGTAACTGGGACACAGGAGTTACCACAAAGAGGAAGACAGCATCTTGTCACGGCTGTAAAGATTCTTTGAGGGCAGAAGAACTCGCTTCTCAGCACTATGCCCAGAGGCGGGGCCAGGGCTCTGAGGATCTATGCTGTTATTCCCTCGCTATGCATATTCACAAGGTAGCCCCAGAGTGGGGAGGTCCAGCCAGGTTGCTGAGTGCCTGTCCCCTCAGGGGTCAGTGACTGTGGAGTTCCCGCTATGCACTTCCTCATAGGCGAGGTGAAGCTACTTGAGAGTAATGGCAAGAACGGAAGAGAGGCCTGTCGGGACCAACAAACACTTCTGCAGAGGGAAAAGCCTTTTTCTTCAAAGGCTTTTTGAGGGAGGTAGAGTGTTCAGTTGAGATTACCTCCTGCCCAGTGGGCCCAGAGTTTTTCAGGCTGTCCTGGGCCACGGTTTCAGTTCCCCTGTGCTATTGTTTCCCAGAGTAAAAGTTGGCTGGAGCAGGACCAGCCCCACAGTCCGATGCATCATGGGAGCACAAGCACTCTCCGTGCTCCTTGCCGTAACTCAGAGCTATTTCTGGTCCAGTCTCTCACCATGACAGTAAGAACTGTGTTCTTTCTCCATCATCCTAGTCTACCAAAATATCAAATTATAACTCATTCCTTCTTCCTGGAACGTCCACATACTCCTTCATGCAAATTTATCCAATCTTTTTCAAGAAGACTCTGAGTCCAACACCAAGAGGGACTGCCATCCATAAGTCAAGTGGAAACCCCTGTTCATCTTTTCTCCAGGCCTAGCCAACAATGAACTTTTATCTCTAAGCAGCATCGCTCTACGGATGAAAGCACAGACTTTAGAGCCATATTCCCTGGGTTTGAAATGTCCAAGCTCCACCACTTACCACTTGTGTCATTTAAAACTTTCTGTGTCAACTCATCTGTAAAGTAAGTGTTATAATACCTTCTACTTCATGAGGTTGCCATACTACTTATAATTAACATCGGTAAAGCATTTAGGTCAGAATAAGCACAATATAAGTGTTAGTGACTATTATTATCTTAATAAAAGCAACTGGAAGGTGCTTTTGTAAGAGAAGGAAAACTCCACTAAAATGCTATAGTACGAAAGGAAGAATTAAAGATTGCTAAACAAACAACACTCTAGACATCTGTGGAAAGAATTAACATCAAGGTATTAAGGTATTTAATCTTTCAACAAATATTTATTGTGGCCCTGTTCAAAGCAACAGGGATGCAAGCATAAAGCAAACAGACACAATGTCTGCCCTTATGGAGCTAGTAGTTACTGAGGGATCGGGAACAGATAATATACCAGAAACAGAGGCCAAACCCTGTCATATACCAGGTCCTGATGAGCACTATTGAAAAAACAAGCGGGGGCCTGGGGGATAGAATTAGGAAAGGAAGTCATTTTAGTTCGGATGGTCAGAGGAGGCTTGCTTACCAAGTTAACATTTCCACAAACGCCAGAAAGAGATAAAGGGGTAATCCATGTGTACAGTTGGGAATATTTTTTCCAAGTTTCTCGCAGAGTTTCTGGACTAGCAACTTGCTTGGTGTGTGTGAAAAATAGCAAGGTGGTCAATATAGGAGGAATAAGGGAGGGAGAGAGTGGTAGAAGATAAAGTAAAGAGGACGTGAGGGTAGGGGCAGATATTATATAAGCCATGGTTAATGACTTTGGTTTTTAGTCTGAGGGAATTAAAAGGCCATTTGATATTTTGAGTGGGAGAACCATTTTAAAAGACTTAAGTTTTAAAGGGACGATTTTGGCTTCTGTGCTAAAAAATAAAATTATGAGTGAAAGAGGCAGAAACAAGGATACCAATGAGGTAACTGCTGCAAAATTCTAAATGAAGAATGATGGTAACTTGGACCAGGGTGATATTTTGGAGATGATGAAAAGTAGTCCCGTGTAGATATATTTTAAAAGGCCAACAGTACTTGCTGGCAGAGCGTGTATGAGGGTGGGGTATGAAAGAGAGGTGTCAAGGGAGCTCCAAGGTTTTTAACACAAACACCTGAACATAATAGAATTTATATTGACTATGTAGAGATGACTGTGGAATAAGAAGGCTTTAGGGAATCAAGGTTTTGTCTTTGGACATATGTTTGAGATCTTTGTTAGACATCCAAGTATCAAGTACAGACATATCAGCTTGGAGTTCAGGGATGAGGTCTGGCTGGCGATTTAAGTTTAGGAATGACCAGTGACCAGTGTATTTATGGACAGTGATACTAGAGAAGACAAAAGGACCTAGACCCGGGAACCTCCAACATTTAGGGTTTGGGGATAAAAGGAATCAGCAAAGGAAACAGAAAACCTGACCAATGAGGATGAGGAAGAAACCCTAATTGATATGGTCCTGGAGGACAAGTGAAGAACCTGTATCAAGGAGAGCATCTCAGTTCTGGCTACTGTAACAGAATATGTAGACTGGGTGGCCTATACACAACATAAACTTATTTCTCACAATTCTGGGGTCTCTAAGTCTGACATCAGGGCACCAGCATTGTCAGGTTCTGATGAGAGCCCTCTGGGTTGCAGATTTCTCATGACACCCTCACATGGCAGAAGTCGGGAAAGAGAGCCCTCTCATGACTCTCCCAAGGACGCTGATCCCATCCATAAGGACATCGCCGCTCTCACGGCCTCATCTGACCCTAATCGCCTCCCATAGGTCCGCCTCACAATGCCATCATATTTGGGGATAGAATTTCAACATGAATTTGTGGGGGACAAAACACTCAAGTCCCTCACACAGAACATCAGCACCGTTAAATACTGCTGACAGGTCAAGTGAGACGAAGACTGAGAATGGACAGTGAGGTACAGTACTGCTCAAAGGACCCGTCGATATGGAGGTCCTTGGTAACTTAGAAAACAAGAAACCTCAGTGGTAGCGTGAAGCAAAAGTCTGATTAGAATGGGTTCTAGAGTTTACGGATGACAGAAACTGGAGATAATGCATCTCAGGGTTTTGCAGAAGAGGGCAACAGAAACATGGGACAGTACCAAGGGTGAGGGATGAGACCGAGAGAGGATTTTTCTAAGTGGGAAAGGCAGTAACGTGTTTATAGGGGGATGACGCAGCCGAGATGGGGAAACTGACATGCCAAAGACGTGAGACTTGCCCAAGTAACAGCCTCAGGAAAGGAGAAGGAATAGACTTTAATGTACAGACAGAGGGGCTGGCTTTAGGCAGGAGCATGAACAATTCCTCTCTAGGAGGAGGAGGGAAGACAGAGCGGAGGGGAAGAGATGCAGTGAGTGGGTGGATGTAGTGGGGACAGCTTGGGCAAGTTCCTTTCCGAAGGATCCTGCTTTTCCGCTGGAATGGGGAGCAAGGTTATCAACCGAGAGTAAGGATCGAGAATGATGTACTAGAGGCTGGAGGAGAGAAGGAAAGGTGTGGAGTAGCCATGGGGGTGAGTGGACGTAGGACGATGGCAGGGCAGCACTACAACCCATTTAATGTTAGCAGCCATAAATTTAAACGAGATTCATTGGCTGGGAAACACAGGGGCTGAAAGGGCAGAGGGTGAACAGTCTGAGGGGCTGGGGAGCAGGGAGGAGCAGGTGTAACTGAAGGTCGTGTGGTGGAATGAAGTGGATGAATGAAGATCTTGGGGGGGAAGGGGGGTTTCTAGTTTTGTAAGCCGTTTTAAAGGGAACTAATCCTGATTTTCAAGCAAGCTAATGGCATAATTTAATTTTGTTTTACAGAGAGAGAATCCTGGGAGGTATGGACACGATAGGCTGAACGTTTATTAGTGAATACATGGAACTTTCCTTCTTACAATCAGAAAATACAGTTCACTCTATAAAATTAAACTGGCAAATAAAAGATTCCCTTACAGAATGTTGTTGAAAAATCTAAACCCATTATATAAGTCCTTGCTAAGCTTTTTATCTAAGTAGCTTTCTTAATTTTCCCAGGTACCTCATAAATATGGACTATGTTCTCTGAAATAAATCTGCTCTTGCCCTGTCTCAAGGTTAGCAGAAAGAAAATTCTCCTGCTATGACTCAGCTTGTTAAAAAAGAGAAGGAAAGTGAAAGGAAATCCATTTGAAATAAATCAACTATCCTCGTGATGGAAAATCTGCATGATTACTTTGGACATAATGTAATGCATTTGCTTCTGGCTCTAAATTAGCTAAGCTTTTAAATAATCAAATACTGCACATTTCCACACACACAAAGTAGTATGAAATACAAGTGACTAGGATATAACATAAATGAACTAAGGTAATAAAAGATTCCTGTTATGTAAAATAATTGCTTTGGGAACATTTTTCTGTTTGATAACTTCACAAGCAAATTTATCTTGACATAATTTGCCAACTATTGTGAGCAATACTGTTTTTTTACTGAAGTTATCATTGATAATGCAATCTTACATTGGTTTCAAATATACAATACAGTGGTTCAACAGTTATCCACATTATCAAATCCTCACCCCCTCTAGTGAGGTTACAATCTATCAACATAGAAAGATGTTACAGAATCACTGATTATATTCTCCAGTGAGCAATACAATTTCTAATGATAATTCTAAATACAAATGTGATTAAGGTCCAAAGAGAGGTAAACATTTTTTCTCTTTAGTAAATTAATCATGCCCAGAATTGAAAGGATGTCAATTTTGCAGAAGGCAATTTCACCCATGTGTTTGATATTTGAGCCATTTCTGGGAAAGCAGATTCAGTAGCTGTATTCTCAGCCCAAAAATCTTATGTCATTTTTCTGGAACTCCAGAAACCCTCTTCCACATGACGACTGTCATCTAAGAATTGTACTTCTTTTTATTAATGAAAAAGAATGTTCAAACTACTTTTATCAAGACTCCAGGATCTGGCTTTTCTAGTCTAGCTCAGTTCTAAAACGGTTTTAATTCATTTGCTTCAAGATTATTTACCTTAATTTTGAATGTCCAAATGAAAGAAACAGACCTCATATTAATTCTTTGATCATTAAAGAGATCTCCAGCAAAGATACGAATCAAAGTTTACTAGACAGTGCGCTTATCTCTTACAAGCTGCTAAAAGACAGATGCTTTCATTCAACTTAATGTCAACTGCACTTATTTCTATATGCAAGGTTCCTAGGGAAACAACAGGAATTTATGCTCAAAGATTCAGCCCATTGCTTTGTTTTAATTATGATCCACTAAAAGTATTTCATTGTCTACATCCCTAAATTAACATCAGATTTCAAATGTATTGATTATTAGTTCAGTCTTTAGCTCATTCACAATGTACATTTGCTTTGAAAAAAATTAAACTTGGATAAAATGGTCTAGTCTTTTATTTTTAGAAGCTATATATACACAGAAAGAGAAAACCAATCAACAGCTTCCTTATGCACAGCTTAAGAGCCATCTCTGCACCCCTGATACCAATTTAAAAGTGACCATTAAATGACCAATTGATCACCATCAAAAAACAGCGCTGGGGTTTCGAAACTAGAGTTCAATAGCTATGAGTAGCACACTGTGACATAGAGTATTTCCATCTACGTATCAAAATGAAAAGTACTGTTTTTCCTGTCAATTTAATGATTGCACAACTTGAATCCAATGGAATTAAATTTTCAGGGCAAACATGAAATAGATTTTAAAGCAAAGCTCATTCTAAATTATAAAATCTGTGGAGAAAAGTTTTAATTTCTATTTTAAACAATCAGCTACATCCAAAGAGAGAATGATATTCTCCTAACTATAAATAACAGGCTTCCAAAGAGTACTATGGCTTTTCACCAATAGAGCTCTGGCATGTCATCAAGAACATATGTTAAACTCTCATAACAAAAGCAATGACCTTTTCCTCTGTATTTTAGACTAAAATAACAGCGATTGCCTTGACATTATGAATTCACTGTGTGATTCTGACCCTTTAATAAGGAAACAAACTTCCTTAATATTCTTGGTTGCTAAATTTTGCAACGAGAAGCATAAATTTAGATGATCATCAAGAAAACAGATATTGCAGCAGTAAAAAAAGCATATAATGAGATTCAAATTCAACCTGTGGGTATAATTATTCAGATTCTAAATTTAATCCCATTTCCTAATTATGTGAGACCTGCTTCAAAGGCAGTCTCACTTACATATAAGGCAGAACTATGGTTTTTTACCACCATCTTCCAGTGTGGTGGAAGAAAGAAAATGGACTTTTGAGTCCATCAGAACTAAATTAAGAATCAGAATGACACTGGGTACTGTGACCTCAGAAACATTACCTTATCTCTCTCCAATTGTATATTTTTGAAATGAGAATAATTGTATTTACCTTACAGAGAGGTTATGATGTTCAAGTTAAGAATACAATTCAAGTGTTAACACAATACCAGGAATGGTAGAGTCTAGAGGCAGAAGGCAGAGACAGACACTATTCAAATAAACATAGGTATCTAGTTACAACTTGGAATAAGAGTAAAGAAGGAAAGATATTAGCAGTGTGTGAGCAATTGAGGAGGAATGGAATAGAAATAACTCATCTGAGGAAGTGAATAAATATGTAATATAGACAGAAACCTGTTATAGAATTGTGCCCTCGCAGAATTCCTATGTTGAAGTCCTAATTCCCCATGGGGAGGTATCAAATGGATGTGTGCAGTATACAGTTGGAGTTATGCATCTTGAAACAAGTGAGGTCGGGAGAAGTGTGGGCAAAGATAAAATCTGAGCATGTCAGTAGATTTGAAGCCTGAGTTGGATGAGATCACCAAACGAGTAAGTATGGTAGGAAAGACATGAGGTACAAGGACCGTGATTTGGATTGTCCTACAGTTTAGGAAGACAGGAGGAAGCAGTGTAGACCCTGGTAAGCAGTGGCCAAAGTGGGAGGAGGAAACAGGTGAAAAAAAAGAATTTAAAGAAAGAGTAACTAATTGTGTCTGTAAAATGGTGCCAATTAAATTAGGAAAAAACAGAAACACACTTGTTACTTCAAGAAGAAATAATTTTTCTAATTAGGCTTTTTATTTTGACATAATTGTAAATTCACACATAGCTGCAAATTACTAGAGATGTCCTATGTACCCTTTGCATGCAAAACTATAGAACAATTCACAATCAAAATACATAATAGACATTTCCACAAGGATCCCTCACATTTTCCTTCTATAGTCAAACCTACCTCCTTTCTACCCACCCCCCACCTCCTTAACCCCTGGCAATCACTAATCTTCTCTCCATTTCCATAATTCTGCCATTAAAAGAGCATTATATAAATTGAATTTTATAGTATGTAACTCTTTCAGATTGGCTTTTTAAAATTCAGCTTAATTCTGTGGAGACCAGATTGTAATGTGTATCAATAGTTCATTCCTTTTTATTGCTGAGTTAGTATCCCATGGTATAGATGTACCACAGTTCGTTTAAACATTTGCCTACTGAAGGACATATTGCTGTAGGCTGAATAATGGGTCTCAAAGGTACCAAGTCCTAATCCTTGGAACCCATGGATGTTACCTTATGTACCAAAAGAGACCAAAGATAAAATTTAATTAGGGACCTTGAATCCTGGATTATCCGAGTGAGCCTAAATATAATCACATGTATCTGTACGAGAGAGGCACAGGGAGGTCTGACACATACAAAAGAGGAAGCATGTGTCCATGGAGACAAAGATTGGTGTGATGAGAACACAAGCCAGAGGACGCTGGCAGCCACCAGAAGCTAGAAGAGGCAAGGAACAGAGTCTCCCCTTGAGCCCTCGAGCCTCCAGAGGAAGTAGGACTCTGCCGACATCTTAATTTGCACCCAGTGAAACGAATTTCGACTTCTGGCCCTCAGAACTGAGAGAATACATTTCTGTAAACCAAGTTCCTGATAATGAGCAGTTTGCACAGAGCAGATCCACATTCCCATCTCCCTAGGACTTTGGACTCTTCCCTTTGCAGCAAGCCAGGGAAGCTCTGTCATTGCAGTGTAGTTGGCTGTGGGCAGCCAGAGTCGTTGGTGCCCCTGTTACGAGGTTCTCAAGGGAATGCATTAAATCACGTCTCTTCTTTGAGTATAGCCGTTTCAGTATGTCTGACCTACCGTATGTATTTTTTTTTAATTTGGCTTAAACTCCACCCATACTTATTGCAACTTGCCTGCATAGGCACTTGTATTTTCTGCATAGACAGATGGTAGGTGTGGGTCCTTTGGATAACTGATATCCCTCCCTTATGACAGAACTGAGGTGAAATCACCAAAACCTTTTTTTCTTGGGGGGACAGGAATGGGGTCGACTGTTTTCCTCAGACAGGAGGGGCTGCTCCTGTCATCTACAAAAGACAAATATTCCCCTAGGGCTGCCACAAGTTTTCTGATGTTTTCACTTTACCCTTTTTCCTGTGTGTATACACTATGGACATCCAAAACAACCAGCTCTCACAACCACCTTTGTAATCCCCCCACGGTCACAGCAACTCAGTGTTACAGCCACGTGATCCTCCGACTCAGTCCTCCATCCCACCGCACCAATCCTGCTAATTTGAATAAATGTGAAATCACCTCTTGCCACCAATTCAAGTATCCACTTCCTCTGGCAAGAAAGTGATTTGCATATCCATCAAATACATGATCGTTCCAATCCCAGAAATCTCACTTTGAGGCTGTTTTCAGAGGCTACTTGAGATACAAACTACATATTATTCAAGACTGCAGTAGAAAATACATTGAAACCCTCAAAGCAGTGAATGAAAGGTGTAGGCCAGAGTAAGTCAGAGTCACAAGACCCGGTGGCGCAGCCTGAGCCAAGCGAGGGCAAGATGGGTGAAAAGGCAAGGAAAGGTGGTTCCTGAATCCGAGACCCCTATCTGGAGAGCTATGGCAGGGGGCGTGATGGGCAGAGCGCTACAGCAGCCCCCTCATCAGTGGGGGTCACGTTCCAAGACCTGCAGTCAGTGCCTGAAACTGCACACAGTGCGGGACGCTATATATATATATATATATATATATACACTTTTGTTTTTCCTATACAAACATACATATAATAAAGTTTGATTTATGTCAGTAAGAGATTAGCAACAATAATAGAACAAGTACAATATGCTTAATAGAAGTTTTGAGGAAGACCTTTCTCCCTCAGATTACCCTGACTCACCTTTCTGCCATGACAGACAAAATACCTACATGATGAGATGGATTGAAGGGAGTGAGGTAGTTATTGAGATAGCAGCAGGCTTCTACTGACCATCTGAATTCGTCAAGAGGCCAACTGCTTTCAGACCAGGTTGACCAACTGCAACTGCAGAGAGTGAAAGACTGTGGATAAGGGAGGACTACTGTATTTCCAAACCACTGCACGCCAGGAAAAAACGAGAAAACACCCTGACCTCTTTTCCTTTCCACTCAGTCTTCTCCTAATGGTCTCTTTCATTTGCAAAAGCCAACCAGGAAAAAGGGGTTCTGGTTAATATAGTGCACATAAGTCGATTTCCTGGGGTATTGAGCAGAGCAAAGGGTGGAGTGGATTCAGAGGGGGAAAGCCATGTTAGCAGGCTTCCTGCTCATTCAGTACATGAAAGAGCACAGAAAGGGTAACAGAAAATAGGGTACTGTCAGAACTACCAGAGATCTGGGCTTCCAGTCTAAGCCAGTAGAAGAGTGGCCTAGCACAGGGGCACTCTACTGAAGGTGTTTCAATCCTAACAGGAAAATATAGGATATAAATACATAACACTATGCATCAACCACCAATACACATGCTAGTGTATTTAATGAATACAACTACAAGTGTTAGAGATTATCACTAGGGAGGGAGGAAGGGTGACGGGTTGGGAAGTCTTCAGTTGCTTCTGTGGGGAGTAAGTCTAAGTATAACAAAACAGCCCTAGGTGTTGGTTACACCGTGACATTACTTCATGAAATCAGTCCGCAAAAGAAACAGACTCCCAGACCCCCTTATCCCTGCCCCAGGACTGCTTCTTGTTAAAAACATTTACCAATATACCACTATAATCATGGAGTTCAGGCTCTGAATCTAGACTGCATGGATTAAGTACCAAGTCCACTCTTCAATGGATGTATGATCTTCAGAAAGTTGTTTAACATCTCAGTACTTGATTTTCCCCAACAGTAAAATGAAAATAAACCTACTCATAAGGTTATGTTATGAGGATTGAATAGTTTGATACATGTGAAGCACTTAAAAAAGGAAGAGCTATTCTTAACATAAATACCCTAGACAAAGCAGTCTGATACTAACTGGAGATAGGTCCAAATACCTTTGCTAATCCCAAATGCACCCACACTATGGTAGCGTATTTATTCTCCCCATAAATTAAAATCATCATTAGCTCTCTTCACATTCCTTTTGATTACTAGTAGATGGAATGTTCAGGCATTTTTTTGATCAAAGATGTATATACACACATATGTATAAACTCATTTTTTCAAGCTCAGATGGCAATAGTGGTTGTTGAGTTACCCAAATCTCATTGGTTTCTGAGTTTCAGATGCTAAGTAGTAAAGATAATTAAAAATTTAGTTGTAAGTTTATCCGAATCTATTTGATTCCTGAGTTTATATATACATATATGAATAGGCATACATGCACACATACATAGATCCATTTTTAAAATCAATTCATCAGAGTCCCCATGCAAGAAACTCCTTATAGAAACCAGTAAGGCTATACACTGGGCAGGCTGGCACAATGCAAAGAACAGTTTTGGACCCAGCCAAACATGGATATAAAGCATTATTGTGGTCCAGCCCAGCACAGGACTCAAATTGCCAGTACCAAACATTGGGCTTTGGTGATGGAGGGGAACAGAGTAATCTGAGTAAGCAGTAGCTAGACCACATACACCACTCTGCACAAGACTGCCCCTTCCTCATATAAAGTCTCAAAATTTTCTCTCCCAAATGCCCCTTTATGCTTGGGAAGCCACTTAATACAACCCACACAAATGAAAGAGTAAATCCAAGATAAGGAAGACATGAGATATGTATATGGGCAAAAGAGAATCAGGGAATCCAACATAGGGAAGAGGCAAGAAATCCTCAGAAAGCTGGTGAAAGGAGATTGCAGGATGATAGCCATGCATCAGCCACAGAAGGCAAAAAACCCAGACTGGGCAGAACAGATTGCTTCTGCAGTGATTTCTTCAGGATGGATGAAACTGATAGAGATGTGGTATCTGAACATTTGGAGAAATTGTTCACACAACCAGTAGAGTTTTGGGTTGAGTTAGCAGTAAGTACATAGAAACCTGTGCAGAGAAAGTCAATTATTAACTCAAGTAAATAAAGCAGGTTAGGAATAACACTACTCAGTTGTGCATTAACAGTCTTTATAATGCAATAATCTTAATCAAAGTCAGTAATGTAACACTGAATTTACAATATAATTATGCTGGAAACGGGAGCAGGAAGGCAGTAATGGTTGGGAAGCCTAATTGCTCTATTAGGAATTAATGTCTAAAATTTGAAAATCAAGCAAAAGCAATATAATCATACTATTTAGAGATATAGTAATAAAAAAATCAGCTAAAGAGTTCAAAGAGCTTGCTCTGGAATCAGGAAATGGGAGAAGGAAGTCAAGGTAGTGGTATTTTTTCATTTAGAAAATGTAGATATATTTGACTCTTTAAACTATGTGTATGTTTAACTTTAAAAAATTCACAGTGTCTGACTCAAAAGTTCAATAATGTTAATCATTTATTATTATTATTATTATGACAAGAAAGATGACAGTTTTTCATATCACTATTACACTCATGCTAGGGAAAACAATGTTTCCTCTATTATAAATGCTACTTGATCTTTCACAAACACATTATTTACTACTCTTAGAATATTTGGGCATGCTTAATAAAATGAAAAATTTACAACATTCCAGTATTTTTTACTAAGCAAAGTATCTACTGTTATAAAATTACCCACAAATCTGTAGTTTTAGTAACAGAAACAATTAAGTTGTTTCACTTCTTCATATTAACAATAACAAGACTTCTAACTCTCCGAGACATGCACCACAACCATGTAACAGGTTTTGTCATCAATATGATGGTCTTGGTATCTTACATATTAAAATAAAAAGAGGCAAAGACAATGAACAGGCAGTTCATAAAAAAGGAATATAAATAGCCAATAACAACAATGATTATATCAACCTCATTTGCAATGAAAAAAACACAAATTAAAAAAATAAGACTGTTTTTCACTTGTATTGGCAAAGACTAAATTTGTAAAGAAGGGATAATATCTACAGTTGACCAGGCTGTATGCAGGTGAAGGGTAAAGAGGTGGCCACATATATAACACTAACTGGAAGTGTAAATTATACAGACTTTTTGGCGAGCAATTTGGCAGTACTTACCAAGCTCTAAAAATGTTTAAGCCCTTTGAACCAGTCACTCCACTTCTAGAAACTTTCTAAGCATAATTAAGCACTTACCTCAAAAATGTGGTTACAAGGACATTCATTGCACCACTGCTTATAGTAAAAATTGCAGACAATCAGAAATGTCTAGCACAGAGGAAAAGGTGAGTAAACTGTGGCACACTTCCTTTGCAGCAGGCAGTGGACTTCCCCTTAACACCATTCCCCCAAGCCCGCCGTCACTTCCTCCTTACCCAGTGTCTGCCTCCCACAAGCATGATGTCACAGATGAGCTTACTCAGTGACCTGATCTGCCTCACTGGACACCGAAGGGGAAGCTTCTGGGGGCTTTGGGGAGTTTTTTTCAATGATAAAACAGAGATGATGAGAGGAGACATGGACTTTCCTGCCTTTTAAATACAATTTTATGAAGTTGTGAAGCTGGAAGTTACAATAGCAGCTCTAAGACCATGAGGGACACAACCCTAAAGCAAAACAAATAAACTGAGGTCAAGGCGAAAAAAAAGCGTCCTTAATGACACCATTGTATGGTGAGTAAATAATGGTCCTTGGTTACTTAAATAAATTATGTTTGGACATTGTTACCTCTGGTTAAAAGCATCCTAACGGTATCAGCCATACAATAGAATACATTTGCATCACTAATAAAATTATGCCATCGAAGTATATTTAAGAACACTAGATGTGCAATTAAGAGAACAAAACAGTGTATTACTATGGACTCATTTGCTAAGAAAAAGGCCTGGAAAGATATTTCGGGTTTTAGGAATAATTATCTCTGAAAGATCGGAATTTAAATGTCTCTTTGTGCAATTTTTTTTTTCCTGCAATGAGCATGTTGTCACTTAAGATTCTGCCACCTTTTTCAATTCCTTCTGTCAATCCAATGTGATTTTGGGGAGAAAGAGGTAAATATGTATTCTAGTGAGCTATCTTGAACTAGGAGTCTGCTTTTTTAATAGGAAAGTTGTTTGTGTTTAAAAACTGATTTTTGAAATAAAATTTGATACTATCAGCATTTATTTTTTAGTGAATACAGATTACATTTCCCTTTGTTACTTAAGGAACCATATCATGATTTTGTACCATTTCGAATTGGAATTTCCTCTGTGAAGCAAAAACAGTCCCAAAATGAAGGATCTTCAGGGGTCATAGGAACAGCAGAGGATATTAAATCATTGAAGTTGAGAATAGTAAACTGCCTCTGGGTTGGTTTAGAATCATCTTGAGATGAAACCTAAAATGGAAATTGGTTGTTATACTCATTGTTAATACCACATGTTAATGCTATGATGAATTTCATAATTAGGAAAATAAGAAATAACACCAAATTACATTTCAGTAGTATTAAATCACAACACAGTAGGATTTCTAGATAATTCTTTTTCTTATGTTAGTGTTGACTATAAAAAAAAAATACAAAAATAACCTGACTTTCCAATTTCTTGTACCGAACAGTAACTGTGGCATAGCTTTACGTACCATATCTAAAAATTCTGATTCAACAGATCAGTTAAAATGGGGTCCAAAAATATTAACTTTCAGCAAGCAGGTGGGCTATTCTAATAGAGTCGGTACCATTGTGAAAACTTTTGAGAAATACTCTAGAGGGTGGAGTTGAAAAACTTCCCATAACCTCACAGAGATGCAACACTTCTTGAGGAAATGATTCACTCAACTTTAAATGTAAACTTTACCTTATACTTTAAAATAGAGCCCTTGTTCACAACTCAATGCAATATAGACTTAAACATTCTATACATTCTAGTAGACATAATATTTAGGTTTTTATATAGTGCTTTAACAAGGTTAAGCAACATATTTTATGATTTATGTCTCACAATTATGCTGATGTCTGTTATCTCAATTATATAGCTGGGGAAACTAAGGCTAAGGACACCAACCAATGTGCATGAGTTTACAGCACAGGTCTTCTGAACAGTATTCTTGTTCTTTTTCCACTATGTCAATGCTGCCTTATATAAACAGGCTCTCTCCAGTGAAATAAATAGGAAGTACTTCATGTGTAAATGTCGCAAAAAATATATAGGTCTATGGAAACAAGGTATTTGTAGAGAGCATAAAGCTGAGAGTTAAGCACACAAGGACAGGCAACCTGGGTCAGAATATCTTCAAATAGCAGGGGTTAATTTCAACACACCATCCATTTTTAAGATAATCTAAGAAGAATTTTAATCCTTTGTTAATCTATGAAAGGCATGATCTGTGCACTGAGCTATTTTTCTAAAGGTAACAATGCATATATAACTATGCTACGTTTTCTCATATGGATTCCCTGAAAAATAATGATATACATATAGTTTTGATTATAACATTATAATTACTACATTATATTTTATAAATATTTCAGCAGAATCATAACCATATGTAGGCTAAGGGTCCTTGTCCTTAAATTTTTAATTTCTTCATCACTTACCAATAACATAAAAAAGTAAAAACAGTTTGTGATTGAAGAATTGAGACCAATGATATGCTTCAATATGACGCAAGGTCTCTCATGTTTGACACTGTAACTTTAGGAATAATTTAGATTACTACAAAAGGGGGAGGGGGTTTAATTTGCCAGATAATTCCATTACTCACCACCCTTCAATTTCATGTTATATTCAACACAGCCCCAATTCCCTGGGAAATAAACTACTGTTAAGAAGACTATCATAGTGATTATCCTGAATTTCTATTGAAAATATAAGTAGGACAGAACTACCAAAATTTTTTCTTTGTAATATTTAAGTGTATTTGAATGTGAAGAAACAAGTAACATGCTTTTAAAAAATTTCTATGAAATCCCAGATGGTCATAAGGATTTGATAATGAAAAAAACGTCTAAATCTATAATCTTAAAAAAAAAAAAAACTCTAACCGGATATAAATCAAATGATTGTTTCCATCAATAAAGAATAAACTCAATATTGATTCATGCTTTTTATTAAAAAAATCAGAGAAATCTTAAAATCTTACACCCTGATGTCTAGATCCATCGGGTTTCCTAAGAGCTACCGCAACAAAATGGTGTTCGTCTATTTTACTTTCCTGAAAAATAAAAATAAATAGATTGTGTAAATTTCGACATACTTTTGTTTATATTTTTAAAAACTTAATCTCTATATACACAAACACAAACACACACAGATTTCCCCTACCTCCTTTGAACCATTCAAGTCACACACATTTTTGGCCTTTTACTCTTAAATATTAAAATTTTTACTGAAAAGGCACTTTACTAAGGCATTTTTCTATAAGACATCAGTTGAATTAGGCAATTACAATCAGAAATAGTATTACTCAAGGACTTTTCATCCTTTACCCTCTTCTTTCCATCTTCATACCTTAAGATACCCAAATTAGGAAAAAACAAAATTTGACATGGATAAATTTAAGAAAATGTTTAAAGAAGGAAAAATTATAGCTACCTAAGTAAAGCTAAGGTCCAAGGTATTTTCCCTTTAACTAAAAAAAAAGCTCACAGTATTTGTTACATGGTCTTCCACTCATTCCTTACACTGAATATATTGATAATGTGAACACTGTAACACACAGAGATGTTTTGGCCAGAATTAGTTTTGGAAAACCTCTTAGCTCATCAGTACTATAGTGTCTGCATGTAAGGCCAGAATCAGAGGTAACTGGGCAATGAGTTTTCATTCAGTCTGTCCATTAAAATGCCAAGATGCCCTGTTCTATTTATCCACTCAAAATAAAAAGCTTCATCATACCTACTCAGACTTTATTAGCATCATGTAAATATGAAATTTGACACAGGAAAACTGAAGCTATTTTACAATGACTCAGTTATCAAAACATTAATATTCAATGCCCCCCAAAACAGAAGTTCTGTGAGGTGAGGAACTTTGCCCTGAATCCGTTCTCCCTAGGACAATACATATAATAAGCATTAGTTGGAAAAAGAAGTAAAAACAACAAGCAAACTAGCTAGCTAAGCTAGTTCATGCAATGCTAGTGAACTTAAGATTTAATTTTCAAGACCTTCCAAATTTGCAAGATTCTCCTAAGTTTATGATTTTTACCCATAAAATTGTGAACAGTATAGTTTTCCCATAATCTTCAAGAAACCCAAAGGCAGCAAGAGAATTTTTTTACAGGAGAGAGTTTAGCATTAGATTGCCAAGATTACTCTGCTTCAGTGAAACTGCAAGTCATTTTCTTATAAAAAAGAAAAGTAAGTTTAAGCTTTAACTTAAAACATTCAAATTCTACAATTTTCCCCCAATGGTAAAGTATGAAAAAATATCTGTCATACATGTTAACATTTCTATTTTTTAAGCATTTTCCTTTCAATGCAAAGCAAAGAATTTCTCTTTTATTTAATCTCATTATTGGAAGCCTTTTGGTCGTAACTTTCGTAACAGAAACTAGTTATAAAAACTGAAAGCCTATGACAATATGATTCCTCTTAGCATAAGAGTTCATATATTTTCTTCAGTATTATTTTTCCAGGTATAAGATACAATATTCAGGCAAGTGGAAAATCCTTTAGATTTGTTGCAATAAATAATGGATTCTCACTTATGCTCAAGCTAGAGTTTTTAGCTCTGTAACAGAGAGAATAATAAAGATAATGCCCCTGCCCTCCTGGAGCACTGGAGCAGTGAAACAAGTAGATAAATATGGAGATTATGATGTAAAATGTGGCATGCCATAAGAAAGAAAAAAGCATAGTCTTACAGGCAATAAAGAGAGGGCATCTACGATGGGCTTAAATTATTAAAGAAGGCAAGAAGGAGACTGGAGTGGGGCAGAGGTCACAGAAGAACTAGAACAACAGATGTAAATAGAAGAGGGTTGTGGATATTCAATAGAAGATAGCAGATTGTAGTTTGGCTGCAAGGTGCAGCATATAGAGGGGAATGATGAAGCCTGAAGCAAAACAGGGAATAGGAACCCAGTTAGGAGGCTACTGCATTAGTCCAACTCAGATGTGAAGGGGGCCCACACTAGGAAAGGGGCAGGAGCCAGAGGGGAGGACGTCACTGCAACCTGGACTGACTGGTATGACAAAGGGAGGAGGAGGAGGAGGGACCAAAAACAGGTCTTTTTAGCTGGGATGACTAGATGATGGACCATCAAAAAAGCCAAGTTAGAAAGCAAAAGTAACTGGAAGGGCAATTATGATTCTGCCTTATTTGCAGATATGAGGTGCATAGTCTTCGGCACAGTCTTCAGCAAGAAACAGAGGAATGTGAAGCTGGAGTGCTTGAGGCTGCTGGTTATGAGTGGATTCATGAGAGGAAAGGGGCAGATGCTTGGGAAAATGCCTTACGCTTGGAAGGTGGCAATGAAGTGCACTTTTTAAATATAAGAGTTTCCGGGCTTAGTCTTTGTCCTCTTTTCCACACACTACACAGACTCCCTTCTACTAAGGGATCGCTTTTAATGACAAACCTATTCTTACCGTAAGGCTCTCCACTTCCATTTCAGAGATACGCTCTCTTCCTACGTGTTATTAAAGATACTAAGCAGGTGTTTTTAAAAATCTCCACTTTCTTTATCATTTTCAGTTAATACACGTCTTTTGAACCTTCAAGGTAAATGCTCCACTCTCTCTTGGGACGCAGAATCTTACCCACTATCCTTCCTTTAGCCCTGCTTGAATGAGGAGGCTGTCCTTGGCCTTCCACACCGTTTACATGGGTGCCAAGGAAACTTCCAGATCCACACCCGGAGCTAGGATTGTTTTATACAGCCTTGACCTCGATTCTGGTGTCCTGCAGGTATTCTCTTAATGCTGCCTTCAGGAATGGGACTTTTTTTCAGCTTAGCTAGAGTTCTCACACTATGAAGAGAATGTTGAGTTTGAAGCGGCTGGCTAGACATTAGTTAATGAAAACCATAGTCTCCCCCATGTACTGCTTACTAGCGGTGTGTTCTGTCTCCAACCTGGGAACAATTTCTAGAACAGTCTGCCGCCAAATATATATGGGAAAAACACCCTACACACGAGGCTGATGGTGTGTGGCTATGACTCCAGACATTTCAGGAAGTAGTATCTACACAGTAGGGAAAGGAGAGGGGAGGAGATTGCTGCTAAGTTATGCTGAGCAGTTCTTTCTTTTGGAGTTAGGTGTCAAACTGGGAAGGGCTGAACCCTTGCACCTTGTTTTCAGTTTACTAAAAGGACGAGACTCCAGAGCACGGTAAGAGAAAGCGACTTCTCTCTCACCACTTCCCTTTAAGTAAGAAGTCCTGACAACTCCTTTTTCTCTTTGCCTGGATGAAATCTCAAACAAATCCCATACACAACATCTCTGGTCATTTTTAAATATCAAATTTTCTCCAAATCATGATACTTTGTCCTGTTTGATCCAAAGTAAATTTCATTCTCATCTCATGCAGAGCTTCTTTCACCTGTTTATCCTTAGCTCGAACCGTTGCAGGGTGGGAAGCTTCCACCAGGGAAAGGGACTGATTTCACCTCTTTTCCTAACCCCAGATCCTCCCCATTCCCCATGCTGCCTCCATGGGTGGGTAAATTCAGTGAGCATCAGTGAGAATGGAAAGGGATGACGAAGGAAAGGGCAGTGAAGATCTTTGCATCGCAGCCCTTCCTCATGCCCAAAGGTATTTTGGAGATGCCGTGACAGGACCCTTCCGTCTGCATTTGACTCCAGGTGCACTTCCCTCGGCACTAGGCTCATCACTTCCCCTCGACCCGTGTTTCTGGCTGTCCACACCACCAGACTCATTCTGTTACATTCATTCTCCCCTCCTAGGCCTGTTTATTGTGTAATAAACAATCCACACTTAAAATATATAAACCTAACATAGTTTTTTTCATTATATTCCTTCCTGGTACACTGAATGGGCAAAACACTCAGGTACATTCAGTAAAGAATTTATTTTTCCATAGCTGCCTTCATATACTCTCTGATGGATCTCCATTCCCCATTACTGGACAAGCCCTTAAGCAAACCAATTGCTCTCAGTCACTTTCAGCTAAAAACAAACCCACTTGAATCCTACAACAAATGTACACTCTCCCCCTAGGCTTCATCTTCTCTTCCCTTCTTCCTGCACTCTGGAGTCTTTAAAGTAGGTAGCAAAGCGGAAGGGGACTGGAAGGAAGGGACAAAATAATGACCAACACCATTGTGATTCCGTTTTTGAAAGCCTGGGTCATGTCAAGTATCCAAATACTGGCCACCTAATGGGGTGGGCATCTGTGCCATCTTCAGAGAACCACTTGCAGTTCTTCAGCCCTGGACAGTCCCCTGGAGCCAGCAGTATATTAAAAGCTGACTTCCTATAACTCCTGCCACTGCCTTCCTTTTGGAATGCGTTCAGGCAGGGTCCTGTCGAAGACACTTTAAGCCCCGTTCCACAGCATCTATTTGGTCCACAAGAACTCAGACATCTTTGCCACCCAAAGAGGTAAAAGTAAAGCCCAGCTGGCCCAATGGCTGACTCTTTTCCTCCTCACCCAGCCAGGATCCTGCCTTCCAATTCCTCCAATTGAGAAATAGGTGCCAATCTGTCTATCTTTACACATCTTTCTAAACTCCTGAGGACACAGGCAAGTTTTCCTACAAACTCTCTTAATGCTATTCTACTTCACAGGCCACAGAGATGGGCCTACTAGCTGTCACAGCAAGGCCACCTCCCTACCCTCGGACACACACCTGCACAGACTGGCTTGAGGAGTGTTCAGTGGGCCAGTTTTGCCATTCTAGGAAATACTGCATGGATTTGTCTGCCATTTCTTTTTATGCCAAAAAGAGAAATTCTACTTAACATCCTTTATATTTCCTTTTGAAAAACATTTTGTAATACATTAGTCACTTCTTAAAAATACAATGTAAATGGTTACTTGGTTAATGGTTGTTGTCTTCCTAACAGAGCCCAAACACTTTGAACTAAACATGGAAAACCAGAAAGATTTCCACCTAACGCTAATTCAGTTAACTTTTAAACAAAAATAACAAAAGTTTTAGTCATTAACCTGGAAAAATGTAAATAAATTACTTTAAAATATGAAATATTTTATAAAAAAGAAATCTTCATCTCTTAACAAGTTATAAAGAATATCAAAAGTACTTATTGGAAGAAAAAATGTTATTTACCTAGAAGTAAATTTTTAAAACAAGTTAGATCAAATCTATCTTAAAATAAATTATATTCAATTTAATAACAAAACTGCAATTACTTCATGTAACAGGAAGATATGCTTTAATAAAATTAAAAGCTATATTCAGGAAAGCAGTATCAGCCAAAGTCAAAAAGTTGGTGTTAAGTCAAATTATAAAATAATTTAGTCACATACGGACTATATTGCATAACATAGCATAGCGTGTGTGCATGTGTGTGTGTGTGTAGAGCATAGGGAACATAGCTCATAATATAAATCTTTGTATGGTAACCGATGGTAACTACATTTATCCTGGTGAGCATTTAACAATATATTTAATTAATGAATCTAAGTTGTTCATCTGAAACGAATGCATAATATTATATATAAACTACATTTCAATTTTAAAAAGTTAGAAAAAAAAGTTAATGTTAAAATTTTAACCCCAACTCAAAAACACAGCTACCTTTTACCATTGCCTACTGTACATCACTGTGTCCAACCAGCCTTTTTATGTATACATTTGTTTTCCAGTTTTCCAGCTGTTCTTTTTTCACTAGTCATCAGTTAAACATTATGCCCATAACAATATATATAACATAAGCAGCCTTTTCCATTCCATGTTGATACAAATTATTATTAAGCATCACCAGTAAGACTGCAGTAAAAGGCTAATCACAGCTTGCTTCAGTTTTCTCATTAGGTGACGTCTGATTTTTTTCCGGTTATAAAACTTATTTTCTATTGAATCCAGGTGCCAAAGGCAAATGCTAAAAATGCATAGCAAGACTTTTTATCTGGCATCATTAGGAATAACAGTTAACTTTTACTTCAGTTCACTCCACATGAGTGAAATGGCTGAGGCTTGTCCCTTTAAATATGAAACCATTTTTTAATAATTTTGGTCACAAATTTTAAAAACTGCACTTTCTTTTAAAGCAAAGTGTCCTAAATAAAATTTACACTTTTATTGATAGGATCCCTACCTCACTCATTCTCTTAGCAGTGATACAGCACTCTTTCTCAAAATACTTTCTGCCCGATACTACTCTTATTTTACTTTGATCCATCCATGTGATCATTCTTTGTTTCCTCCACACGACCTTTAAATACTGATATTGCAGGACTCAGTCCTAATCCTTTTCTTCTGTTAATTCAGGTAATCTTATAGCTGCAACTTTAAATCCCATGGCTTCAACTAATAGTAGCCACATGTAAATAATGATTTTTTTTTCCACTGGCCCAGCCTTCCATTCTATTCAGTGACCTGACACCTTCACTTAGGTGTTTCAAACTTAACATATCACTTGTTCTCTAGTATTCAGTATTCCAACAGATGTTCCTACAAATCAGAGAATTGCTCATAATATTTTTGACATCTCATTTCCTTAACTTCCACAGGCCACCACAGACAGGACTTGTTCTTAGAACACTAATCTTGACCATATCACTTCCAACTTAATACCTGTTAAATTCTCTTAAGAAAATTAGTGAATATCTTCTATTGTATGCACTCAACACTAACTCCTTATTCTGGGTACCAGCCTTCTCTGCACTATTCAGGTGATTACAGCAGAACAACCATATTATACTATAACCTATCTGCTGGGCTCTGGGTGCCTAACTTAGACTGGACCACTCACAGTAGCTACAATGGCTACAATGATTAGCCAGTAGGTAAGCACCTAACCCAAACTAGGCCAGGCCCTTCTCCAGGACTCTTAAGGATTGGACTTAACCAATCTCCACGAGATTTTGTACTGTGAATTGTCACATGCAAAAGTAGTAGGCAGCCATGTTTCCTGCCACACACAACAGAGAAGTTAAAAAAGCTTGTGTATAGAATAAGAAACAAGGGTGGGAGAAAACTGAAGTCAGATTATACAGGAAGGCAAAAGTAAAAGATAGTATGAGCTTTGAGTTTTCCAGTCCCCAATTCTAGCAAATTCTGCTGCCTGGTTATGAATTCCTCCAGCAGTCTATAATGTCTTTTGGCTCAAATGAATTTGTGTTGGTTTTCACTCACTAGCAACAAAGAATTGCTAGTGACAGAAACCAAATACAGAAAAAGACCAAAGTCTTTAACTCAACCAATAATGCCCACATGATCTTACTAGCCTAACCTGGAATCCCTCTTAAATCCCTTGACATGGTACAAAGTATCTTCCTTTGGCTTTTTATACATGCAAAGCTCTTTTTATTCCACAGCCTTTATCCCTGCTCATTTTACTTACCTCACTATTACTTATCTTTCAAGTATCAGGTTAAATGTTATATACTCTCATAGTTTACCTATCTTCACCTTCAACCACCAAGACTGGATTTTAGTTGTATCTAGTTTCAATGACTGGCTTCCCCAAATTAATCTAACATTTATGTACAAAATAAGGAAAGTCTTACAGTTTTTAGCAATTCTGATAAATTTCTTACCTCAAATGCCCATTCTTTTTCTTCTTCCCCATCCAGGAACAAACGTGTTTCTTTATAAACTTGGCCTATATCCAGGTTTAATGGGGATATATCAAATTCAAGCCGCTGCAATTCAAATCCTAGTCCAACACCAATGGCTTTTATGAAGCTTTCTTTCAATGCCTAAGATACAGAAAGACATTTTCTCTTAAGGTATTTAAGTAGGTAAAAATTTTCAGAAAATCTACAGAGCCAGCACATCTGGATTTTTACCTCTATATTACCAATGGCTATAAGCTATTTTTTAACCCTTTATAGCAGCATGGGGACAAACTAGCTGTGTGATCTTGTGATCTTAAGGCAAATGATTTAAGCTCTCTGTGTCTCCCTTCTGTCATGTGTAACATAAGAATGACAGTACCTTCTTCATAGAGCTACTGTGAGAATTAACTAACTTTTGAAGGGCTTAAAGTAAACTCTTCTGGAAGACAGTAAATATCATGTTTGTTAAATAAGGCCTCACGTGTAAGAGTGCCTTTGAGACAGAAACACTAAACATTATTTATAAATGGTGACCAATACGTCTTGTTTTACTTTTAAAAGTAAGTACTTCTGAGCATTAAATATACATTCAATTTTGTTAAATGCCATTTTAATAATGTATGCATTATTCATGTACACAAAAATCATGAAGATCCCCAATAATAAGCTATTATTTACTGCATGAACTACTGAGTAAACAAAGGACTTCTGCTCCTATTTTTGCAAAGACAGTGGAATCATCACAGATTTTAAGTCTCAAAATTAGAAAGAAGTTATACCCAATTCCTATAAAACATATCCAGCTGAGTCCATTCGTCCTTAAAGCTTCTGATTGTTTCCCATTCTTTGTTGGTAAACTTTCTTTTCATAATATGAAAGAATTCTGGAATTGAACCACGACCTGTCAATTGAGGAAGTACAGAATTAAAAATAGCTGTTCTATTACCAAACCTGTCAAAGAGCACAAAACAGAATACTACAGGCCAACATTACTTCTGAATACAGTCACAATAATCCCAAAGAAAATGTCAACAAATCCAAGTCACTTGGAAATTAAAGGACTAACACACAATGACAAGCAGGGGTTAGTCTATGAACAGAAGAAATTCAATAGAAATAGTGAAATTCTGTGAATTATCAAATCATTATTAAGGAGAAAAACCATATGGTTGTATCAATCAATAGATGCTTCCCAAAAATCTGATAAAACTTAGCAGCCACACCTGTTAGAAATTCTAAACAACTAGTAGGAAATGTTCTATATATGATAGAATATCAGAAATCCACAACAAACACTCTTCAAATAGAGCTAAACTCTTTTGGGGTTTAAAATTCTAAAACTCTGCTATATAACAAGAAAAAAGGGCATAATTTTTTTATTATAATTTTTTGAGAACTGGTAGAAAGCTGCGGATTGTTCTTTTATCCTAAGTAATCACTGTCATTGGAAAACTAACATACACTGATTGTCTTCAAAATAACTGTTTTTCAACATATTTTCTAATTTGACTACTCCAAATAAAAATAGATTTTAATTTCTATTCTTTTGGGATGTTGCTGTGAAATGAGCTCATTTTTAAAAAATCTAAAATACATCCCTAGCTCCACCGTTACAGTCAACAAAATACTGTAAAGCATTCTAAAAATAAATATCATATTAAAGAACTCAAAGCATCTGATTTCTCAGATTAAAGGGCTAAGACAAATTAAAAATGCATGATATGCCTTTCATATTTTTCCAATATATTATAGCTATATGTTTGTCTATCTTTACTACTAGGTAGGAACTTTCTATCATCATTCACTTATTTAGTCTACAAATATGCAGAACATGTATAAATATTATATAAATATGTATTGAACTGACAGTTAAAAACAAGTCAGTCGTGATTCCTGCCCTCACACACTTCTAGCCTAATTGGCTTGTCAGACTGCCTCGCCCGAGGTAAGTAAACAAATGTTGACAATATGAATAAATGAATGCTATTACTTGGTAAGCTACTAACTAAATGCTCTGTTGCTCTACATCCTTAGTTCATTTTATTAGTTTCCAAAAAAAAAAAAAACCTCTTGAAGGTAGTCCCTCAGCAGATTCTGTTAATACAGCTTGCCTACTGTAACTCCATTTCCCATTTCTAAAATACCAAACTCCAAAATCTGACACTCCCAAATGGTTAACTACAACTTAAAACGACAGCTGCCACTATACCCTCTATAGGTACTTCTTATGCAGCGAAGTATGTTTTTTGGGGAAAAAAACATGTCGAATCCCCCTAAGAACTCCTCTTCAGATCATTCCCTCAAGTGCTAGATGCTGGGAATATCATGATGAGCAAAACAGACACAGTCCTTACGTCCACGGGGAGTTTACAGTTTCTCCTACGGTAACCAAATACCATTCCCACAGTTACTCAAGATGTTAAAGACATTAAAAGTCAGCTCTCTCACAAAAATGTTTTATTCCCCCACCATCTCCACTTTGAAACAGTTAAAATCGTCACATCTTGTTTAACCAGGAAATTCTTCTGAAGATCCTACAATGAATGATGTGTCTGTGGTCCTTTAGACCAAGACAAGGCTCTCATTTATTTTCAAGTTCATCGGACTCATTTAATTCAACTATTTACTCCTTAGGCCTCTATTCTTCTCAAGAACAATAACAATTTCAATCCATTCTATGAATTCAATTAATGCCTATTATTTGTATCTGTTCTTATTGATGAAGACTATTATTTCCTAAATGTAGGCCAGCAAAGTTATAAAGTCACTTTCATGCAACAGTACTGAAATACTAAACTATGTTCATAGGAGTCCCAGGGCAAGGGATTACCCTTTTGGGGTCAATGGACCCCTTTGACAGACTGATGCTTGTTCTCCAACACCTTCCTTAAGTCCCTTATAATAAAATGAAGCATTACTAGTACAGAGGCTTGACAATTAATACATTAAAGAGAGTAAAGAAAGCTAACTTGCAAAAATGACAAAAGTGTATCTGGAGATTTAAGACTGGGAGCACTATATTTACTTAAGTCATAAACTGTTTTCTCGAACAGATTCTGGCAGTGTGAATAACAATAATGGGAAGAATAGCTACCTTGGATTTGGAAGACAGTACTGTATATTTTGAGTGAGTATTATCTAAAAAGTTTGAATGGACTATTACCTAAAAAGCCTAGAATTTAAAAGAATTAAAAAAGTTGGCCCTGTTGTCATCTATACTGTAATTTTGTTCAGTTTCTTCACAACCTTCAAGAAGCCCTTTGATTTTTAAATATGATAGGGCAATCAAGGAAAAAAACTTTAAATATGCATGCTAATAAAAAATGAACTGATTAATGGAATAAGCAATCTAGCACAATCACTGGAAAGCAATCACATAACTGATTATGGACAGCTAAAAAAATATCTGATAGAGTATGTTTTCAAATACTTTTGGGACCATCTATATCTATTCCACAAAATAAGGGATTTGACGGCAACAGGAAAAGATGGTTCTGTAAATAGTCTTTCAAAGCACAACATCGCCACACTGTGGCATTATGGTGGGAATACACAGTGGGTGAGTACTCTGTAGTAGTTTACCTAGGAAATTGACTTTTTTTTGCAAAAATCAGAAGGAAATACCGAAACAGTGCATTTGTCCCTCAAACTATCTGAGGACATCACAATTATCAGACATATAAATTGGAAAATCCTCCTAATAATACCATCACACACTCACGTCTATACAATCACAGACTTAATCATTACATTGCACATTTAAGTATGTATGTAAGAAAGATTAAATGACTGAAAAATTTACATACAACCACCAACCAAGTTTAGAAAAACTAGATTCCCCCATTTTATAGCTTTATCTTTAGGGAAAGCAGTATTAGATATTAACTAAATGTTAATGTGCAATGATCAACTAATCAAGATCACAGAGCAACTATAAAATTTATTAAACATACAGCAGTCACCTACAAAATAATTTATAATATACCTAGCTGCTATTTCAAGCCTATGAAAAAAATCCCTACTAGTACTAGACCTCAAAGCACACCTCCATCAATTTCTCTCCAAATCAAGGTCACTGATGCGTGTGTGTGTGTGTGTGCGTGTGTGTACATATATATATATAAAACAGCATCTCAATTAAAGTTCACCATTCTTAAAGGATCCAGCTCTAAAAACAAAATTTCACTTTGGATAATAAGACATATTAGAAATTCTACTAGTTTCGTTTTCTAAGTACTGGATTACAAATACTATTGCTTCAGTGGAAGATGACAGTTCTAACTCTGAGTTAATATGTACACGATAATGCTTGATTTATCAGCTCACTTCTCTGGGAATTTATCCAGAGACAAACCCAGAGTAAAACAAAAATGTCTGAACTGCTAATATAGATTTCACAAACTACATGTACAAAGTCTCTAGTATGTTACTGACAAAGGGGCTCTTTTAGGCCTCGATACAAGTCGTGTAAAGCTGAAAAAGCACTAAACTGAAATATAACATAGGTATGGAAACTCTCCACATACACAGTCCTGAACTTCAACCGTTCTTAGTGTGTTTATTTAAACGTACATTTATCAACACATACATTTATCAACACATACATATCAACACACAGACAAGAAAAGGGACTTGAGAGCTAGGGCTACCGGGCTGCAAATGTGCTATCCTTCAAGAAAAAGGAACGACTCCAAAGACAGGGTGGCAAGAGGGCGGGGTCGCTCTTAGAGGACAGAGGACAGAAAAATGGAGCCACAGAGGATTATTCTCAAGCCTTGAAACCCAGTGTAACTTGCCCTGCTGAGTTTCAAACTTGCTTATTAGGACCCATGACATTTTTTTTCTTTCAACTTCTCCCTTTTGAAATGGGCATGTCTATCTTTTTTTTTTTACAGTGGGCACTTTTATTTATAGTTTAAGGTTGTTTTCAAGGTTACTAGCTGTATAGGCTGTGACAATACAATAAAAGCACAAAACAGTATTGGAGAGCTTGGATATAGACAGTAAATTACCTGTCAGCATTTGAGTTAACCATGAAAAGTGATACAGGGTAAGTATAAATAAAGAGACGTGTGCATCTACTGCTGGCTCTGATCATAGCTTTCTAGAGTAGTGATAAATACACAATTCCAAGAATAGATAACACATGGCAACAGAGACTTTGAACAATTATCCTGTGCTTAAAATGGGACTTAGCAAACTGTAGTTCATGGACCAAATCTGACCTACTACTGGTTTTTTTGTTTTTATTTTGGTATCATTAATATAAAATCACATGGGCAATATTGTGGTTACTAGATTCCCCCCATTATCAAGTCCACACCACATACCCCATTACAGTTCACTGTCCATCAGCGAAGTAAGATGCTAGAGTCACTACTTGTCTTCTTTGCTATACTGCCTTCCCCGTGCCCCCCCTACATCGTGTGTGCTAATCAGAATGCCCCTTATTCCCCTTCTCCCTCCCTTCCTATCCCCTCGTCCCCCAGTCCCTTTCCCTTTGGCAACTGTTAGTCCATTCTTGGGTTTTGTGAGTCTGCTGCTGTTTTGTTCCTTCAGTTTTTTTCTTTGTTCTTATGCTCCACAGATGAGTGAAATCATTTGATACTTGTCTTTCTCCACCTGGCTTATTTCATTGAGCATAATACCCCCTAGCTCCATCCATGCTGTTGCAAATGGTAGGATATGTTTTCTTCTTATGGTGAATAATATTCCATTGTATATATGTTATACATCTTCTTTATCCATTCATCCACTGACGGACACTTAGGTTGCTTCCACATCTTGGCTATTATAAACAGTGCTGCGATTAACATAGCGGTGCATGTCTTTTTGAAACTGGGATCCTACATTCTTAGGGTAAATTCCAGGGAGTGGGATCCCCAAGTCAAATGGTATTTCTATTTTTAGTTTTTTGAGGAACCTCCATATTGCTTTCCACAATGGTTGAACTAGTTTACATTACCACCAGCAGTGTAGGAGGGTTCCCCTTTCTCCACATCCTCGCCAGCATTTGTTGTTCCTAGTCTTTTCTATGTTGGCCATCCTAACTGGTATGAGGTGGTATCTCATTGTGGTTTTAATTTGCATTTCCCTGATAATTAGCAACGTGGAACATCTTTTCATGTGCCTGTTGGCCATCTGAATTTCTTCTTTGGTGAACTGTCTGTTCCTAGCCTCTGCAAACTTTTTAATAGGGTTATTTGCTTTTTGGGTGTTCAGGCATGTGAGTTCTTTATATAATTTGGATGTCAACCCCTTATCGGATATGCTGTTTATGAATATATTCTCCCATACTGTAGGATGTCTTTTTGTTCTATTGATGGTGTCCTTTGCTGTACAGAAGCTTTTTAGCTTGATATAGTCCCGTTTGTTCATTTTTGCTTTGGTTTCCCTTGCCCAGGGCGATATGTTCATGAATAAGTTGCTCATGTTTATGTCCAAGAGATTTTTGCCTATGTTTTCTTCTAAGAGTTTTATAGTTTTATGACTTACATTCAGGTCTTTGATCCATTTTGAGTTTACTTTTGTGTATGGGGTTAGACAATAATCCAGTTTCATTCTCTTACATGTAGCTGTCCAGTTTTGCCAACACCAGTTGTTGAAGAGACTGTCATTTCCCCATTGTATATCCATGGTTCCTTTATCGTATATTAATTGATCATATATGCTTGGGTTTTTATCTGGGCTCTCTAGTCTGATCCATTGGTCTATGGGTTTGTTCTTGTGCCAGTACCAAATTGTCTTGATTACTGTGGCTTTGTAGTAGAGCTTGAAGTTGGGGAGCATAATCCCCCCAGCTTTATTCTTCCTTCTCAGGATTACTTTGGCTATTCGGGGTCTTTTGTGGTTCCGTGTGAATTTTAGAATGATTTGCTCTCGTTTGTTGAAGAATGGTGTTGGTATGCTGATAGGGATTGCATTAAATCTATAGATTACTTTAGGCAGGATGGCCATTATGACAATTTTAATTCTTCCTATCCATGAGCATGGGATGTGTTTCCATGTATTGTTATCTTCTTTAATTTCTCTCATGAGTGTCTTGTAGTTTTCAGAGTATAGGTCTTTCACTTCTTTGGTTAGGTTTATTCCTAGGTATTTTATTCTTTTTGATGCATTTGTGAATAAATTGTTTTCCTGATTTCTCTTTTTGCTAGTTTATCATTAGTGTATAGGAATGCAACAGATTTGTGTATTAATTTTGTATCCTGCAACTTTGCTGAATTCAGATATTAGATCTAGTACTTTTAGAGTGGATTCTTTTGGGAATGTCTATTCTATGCCTTTCCCATCAATGTATTTTAAAAGCAATCTGTTTCCTAGTTCCACAGGTTCACTGATGGAATAGGAATTTTGCCCCACACCATGGATCATAGCCAGAATATTACCCGTACTTGATTTAGATGATTCAGATGATGAGATTTGGAACTTTTTGAGTTGATATTTAGACAAGATTTTGTATTAAGAGCTATTGCTGGAATAGGTTAAAATTTGGGCATGTTGGAATAGAGTGAATTTATTTTGTATGAGGGATGTTTATAAAGAAGCAGGGGTGGGGGGCAGAGGATGGACTGTACTGGGTTGAATACTGTCTCCCAAAATTCATGCCCACACAGCACCTCAATGTGACCTTATTTGGAAATAGTATTTGCAGATGTAATGAATTTATGATGAGGTCATATAGGATTAGGGTGGGCCCTATATCCAAGGGCTACTGTCCTTATACAGAGACATTCAGGTACACAGAGAGAATACAGGTAAAAAGGACCATGTGAGGATGAAGGTAGAGACTGAAGTGATGTAGCTACAAGCCAAGGAATGTCAAGGACTGCCAGGAAATGAGAAAGAGCCAAAGAAGAATTTTTCCCTGGAATCTTCAGAGAGAGCAGCACTGTCAACACCTTAATTGACTTCTAGACTTCAGAATTGTCAGAGAATAAATTCCTGTTATTTTAAGACACCAGTTTATGGTACTGTGAGAGGAGCCCTAGAAAACTAATACACACATGCATACCACTTAACTTCTATATGTAGACACATTCACACACTCTGAAGAACTTTAGTGCTATGCACCTGGAGTCCAATGTTCAAATACTGGCTCCATCACTTTTTTACTATTACTTAACATCTCTATGGCCTTTCTTAAACTACAAAATAGGGACAGAGAGTTTAGCAGATTAAGGATTGAACATGTAGAGTGCCTAGAACTATTAAGTACTTACTGTTAGTTCTAAGGTTGCTGTGGTAGTTGTTATTGTTACATGTATATCCTCTTCAGTGAATTGTTTTATCAAGTCCTTTGTCCATTTGTCAAGGAAATTTTTAAGCGGCTTTACTATCAATACTTACAAACTTTGTATATATTAACAGCATTAAACTTTGTCTGCCTTATTTGCCGCATATATAATCCCTGGTGTGTGAGAGAGCATTTAATATGAAACCAATCATCTGCTGACTTTCTGGCTTCTTCTCATCCTTCTAAGCTTCAGAAGCATCCATTTTTCAGAAGTCTAACCCAATATACAGTTCTATTGCACTCTAGTAATCATTATTAAAACCTAACTCTAATTCATTTTGTGGTATAGTGTGAAACAAGGATCTAATGGTTTTCTGATGATTTCTCTCATGAAAAAGTGGATGGGTTACAATCTCTCACTGGCTCTGTAAATTACATCTAATACAGTGCTTCTCAAATATTAACATGTCTAACAATCACTTAGGAAATTATTTAAATATAGAATCCTTGGTTATACTCTCAGATATGCTGGTTCCGTAGGTGTGGGGTAGCTTTAAGGAATCTCCTTTTTTTTTTTAATTTTTTTTAGTATTAAAGTTTATTATTATTTAGGGGACATTAAAACAAGACAATGGTCAACAACAATCACTTTATGGCACTTGTGGGATAGGAATCAGCATGTCGAGAAGCCTCCTGTTAGGAGGACATGGAACGGTTACTGTACAGTAGATACTGGTGTCACATAAATCTCAATAACATGATATATCATACAGAAGAGGTGTTCAAGTTGTCTTTGGCTACGAGCTATTGAAGGGAGGGCCCTGCCAGCTGTTTTTGAGCCCAACAAGTGAGTTACAGAATCCTGTAAGAGTCTCTCTTTCCCCTTAAGTCACTGCTTTTAGCAATGGTGATCTACTCATCAAGAACTCTGAGGTAACAGCGATGGCAGGATTTCTACTTCCCTTTTCATTTCACCATATGTCCCTTGGTTCTCTCATTTTCGATGATGATGTTAGGAACCAGAGACTAAAAAGGTAGCGTGTTACTGCTTTGTGCGGAGAGGATGTGTCTGATTCAAGAGTTCTGCGGGTGAGGTGGTATGACCAGGTCAAGCACTGACTTAGTGCGGGGGCAGGAATCTCAGGGAAGCATCCAGTCACCACACTGGCAGGTGTTCTAGCCTGGCAGATTTGGAATGCCATCTGGTACACCTGAGCACCACCTGCTTTCAAAGGCCAATTCCTGGATCACTGACTTCCACTGGTAGCCACTTCTGAAAAAGTCATCAATTTAAAAGGCATCTGTGTTTGCATATTTAAAGCCAAGATAATTATTGGTAGTCTCTGCATAATAAATGTAATTTCAATTAGACTCTTTTTCTAAATTAAAAACTATTGCTTGAGTGTAATGAGTATTCCTGTTTTTTTTAAGTGCATTTTTTTTTTATAATTTATTTTATTTTAGTATCATTAACCTACAATTACATGAGCAATATTGTGATGATTAAACTACCCCCTTCTTCAGGTCTCCCCCACCAACCCCACCACAGTCACTGTCCATCAGTGTAGTGAGATGAGAATCACTACTTGTCTTCTCTGAGCTGTACAGTCCCCCCCGTACCCCTCCACCCTATGTCTGCCAATCGTAATGCCCCTTTTAGCCTCTTATCCCTCCCTTCCCACCCATCTCCCCAGTCCCTTTCCCTTTGGTAACTGTTAAGTCCATTCGTGGGTTCTGTGAGTCTGCTGCTGTTTTGTTCCTTCAGTTTTTTTTTTTCTTTGTTATTATACTCCACATATGAGTGAGATCATTTGGTACTTGTCTTTTTCGGCCTGGCTTATTTCACTGAGCATAATACCCTCCAGCTCCATCCATGTTGTTGCAAATGGTAGGATTTGTTTTTTTCTTATGGCTGCATAATATTCCATTGTGTATATGTACCACATCTTCTTAATCCATTCATCTACTGATGGGCACTTAGGTTGCTTCCATTTCTTGGCTATTGTAAATAGTGCTGCAATAAACATAGGGGTGCATCTGTCTTTCTCAAACTGGGCTGCTGCATTCTTGGGGTAAATTCCTAGGAGTGGGATTCCTGGGTCAAATGGTATTTCTATTTTGAGTTTTTTGAGGAACCTCCATACTGCTTTCCACAGTGGTTGAACTAATTTGCATTCCCACCAGCAATGTAGGAGGGTTCCCCTCTCTCCACATCCTCGCCAACATTTGTTGTTGTTTGTGTTTTGGATGTTGGCCATCCTCACTGGTGTGAGGTGATATCTCATTGTGGTTTTAATCTGCATTTCTCTGATGATTAGTGATGTGGAGCATTTTTTCATGTGCCTGTTGGCTATCTGAATTTCTTCTTTAGAGAAGTGTCTATTCATGTCCTGTGCCCATTTCTTAATTGGGTTATTTGCTTTTTGTTTGTTAAGGTGCGTGAGTTCTTTGTATATTTTGGATGTCAACCCCTTATCAGATACATCATTTATGAATATATTTTCCCATACTGTAGGATGTCTTTTTGTTCTACTAATGGTGTCCTTTGCTGTACAGAAGCTTTTCAACTTGATATAGTCCCATTTGTTCATTTTTGTTTTTGTTTCCCTTGCCCGGGGGGATATGTTCATGAAGAAGTCACTCATGTTTACGTCCAAGAGATTTTTGCCTATGTTTTTTTCTAAGAGTTTTATGGTTTCATGGTTTACATTCAGGTCTTTGATCCACCTTGAGTTTACCTTTGTGTATGGGGTTAGACAGTAGTCCAGTTTCATTCTCTTACATGTAGCTGTCCAGTTTTTCCAACACCAGCTGCTGAAGAGGCTGTCATCTCCCCATTGTATATCCAGGGCTCCTTTATCAAATATTAATTGACTGTAGGTGTTTGGGTTAATGTTTGGATTTTCTATTCTGTTCCACTGGTCTGTGGGTCTGTTTTTGTGCCAGTACCAAATTGTCTTGATTACTGTGGCTTTGTAGTAGAGCTTGAAGTCAGGAAGCGTAATTCCCCCTGTTGGAATCTCCATTTTTAATAAACATCCTGGCTGACTTTAATACCTAACCACCACTTTAGAAATACCATTCTATACATATAACAACTACTACAACCACCCTAGAGCTAACCTTTATTAAGTATTTAATAATTCCAGGCACTTACCATGTTTATCTATTCAATTCTGTTAGTGGTGGTATATTTTAGCCATCAAGAAGTAAAACACACTGTACATACAAATTCTAGGAATTAAATGTAGAGGAAAAAATTATTATTTTAGAACAAAATCCAGAAGACTCTATAACCTATGGTTGGAGTAATCTTTCACCAATTATTTTTTTCAAACAAGAGGGAATTCAGAATTTATCAAGGAAAAAAGATATTTAGTTAATTAAAAAATAAAATTCAGATGGCAAAAAAGCATAAGCATTCAAAAGACAAATACATAGAATGGGAAAAATATTTGTATCAGACTTTCTCAATAAAGTGTCAAAGTATAAAGAACTTGTATACAATGACTAGACACTATTAATAGTCAGTCTATTAAAGAACAAATCTAAACATAGCAAGTAAGTAGTCCCCTAGTAATTAGAGTAATGCACCATTAATAATCACCCACTAAATAGAAATATATGTATAAATACTAGCTGTAATTCTTTGCTCTTCTAGTTGTCTATTCTTGTGCTAACACCATACTTTCTTGTTTACAAGGCCTAACCTAAGCTTTTAAAAATGGTTAGACAAGTTCCCTCTCTTTATATTTTTCATACTTTTAGATCTCAGTTCCTCCATAAAAACTTTAAATTCATTTAACCCAGTTCCACAGAATTTTTAACAGATTTTACATGTGCAAATTCTTAAACAGATATCAATAAAATCTAGTATTGAGAAGCTATATATTGTACAGTGCCTAATAAATGAGCTTTGTAGTGTGCATTCAAATACATGATCTACTTTTTAGCAAAGTCACCTTGGGCAAATGTCTTAATCTAGTCTATGAAACAATAACAACAGTACTTACATCTCAGGCTTAAGAAAATCAAATATGATAATGCACAGAAGGCTTTAATGCAGCATCATACATGTAGTTCTGCATTATGACCCCAGTCAAATCCTTTGTACAGTGAGAAAAGACCCATCCGTAACTGGGAAGGGGGAAAACTCCAAGTCAGTAAAACTGGTTTTCCAGCAAGAAATCCAGAGTACAAAGGTAAGTGTGACTTATTTAAGCTACTTGTGGGATCTAAATCTAAGCTTAAAAGAAACAAAAATGCTTGAAGCACATTCTGCAAAATGCGGACTTAGAAGAATGTAAATCAGCCAAGATAGACATGACAGTGGAACAGACTGTTAGCAGCAACAAAGTTGAAAACTGAATCTCAGAGGGACGGAAAAAAGCTGTTAAGGAACTATACGGACGGACAGTAAGAAAGACGACTCAAAGGAAGAACTACTTTGAATCATAATTCATTGATGAGAATGGTTGTTATACTGGAACGCGAATCTGATATACCATTTTTCACTGTGGTTGTGTACCCATTTTTCGTTTTTCAACAAATTTAAGGAATATTTAAGCAAAATTGAGAACTATTGTTTGTACATTAAATACTTATAAAGCACCTGCTATGTGCTCAATACTCTTAAGTACTAGGTATGCTGCAGCAAAACCAAGCCTGGTTCCTGCAATTAACTAATGAGGGAGAATAATCAATTAACTAAGTTATAAATACAAATGAGAAAAGCCCCCAAGGAAAAGATCAGGGAAGTCCTCTCTGAGGTGGTACTGGCTTCTTCTCACTCTTTAGGTCTCAGGTACTCAAGAAGAGTGGGGAGAACAGGCAAAGGGATCAGCTTCTTGCAATGACCTTCAACAGGAAAGTCTGCTACATTCAAAGTAATAAAAGATGAGTATGGACTGAAAACAGTGAGCTAAGAGCAGCTAGAAATGCAAATGGCGAGGTAGATGAAACAAGATGGGTCATGTTAAGGGGATTGGGCTTAATTAAGAACCAATCTAAGAGTTGTAAGGAAACTGCTTTAGGTATTTTTAAAAATCACTCTGCTTTGCACAGAGAATGTACTAACTGGGTGAGGATAAACAAAAGAAGGAACCAATTAGGAGGCTATTAAAATAGTGCAAGAAATGGTATGGTAAGGGGACAAGAAATAGGCTCTACCACTTTCCTAGCTGTTATATACCACCACTTATTTTAAACTTACAGTACTTAATTCATGAAACAGCTGTTTCCCAAGAGCAGTTTTATGTCACTGTCATTTCAAAGCTATTAAATTAGTATTTAAATCTCAAAATATTGAGTCATTTTGTCCTGCCAATTAATATCCAGGAAAGTATATAATAAAAATATAAACTTGAAAATATAAAACCATGGGAAAAAATTATTTTGGTCTTTTCCCAAATTTAAATAATTTTTATACTGTATCTTATCCTGCTTTATTTTCTAAATATGGAACACATTGAACAATTCAAAAAACTACCCTTTTATATTTAAACTGTAAAGCCTTTCACGGTAGATAAAAATAGAAAACGAAGGAAAAATCAACCAGAATTTCCCATTTGGATGTAGCAAATTATATTGACAACCTACAAAATCCTTTTTCCCAAGGTTAGGAATGTACAGAACTGATAGTTTACCTATACTAGTATCATGACCCACTTCTCTGGTCATTCATTAAACAAATATTTACTGAGTGCCAAGCATGCACCAGTTACTTTGTATAACGTTCCTTTCTCTGTTAAGCAGAGAATAAAGAAGTGGTCCCAATAATCCCCTTAATTGTGGGGATCTGGCTAGGAGGAATAAGCCCGAACCTCCCTAGATCTATCAATTATTCTCTCATGCCCTGCCACAGCAGCAATGGGAGGACTGGGAGAGGGAAATAAATGAACTGTACATAATAGAAGTGGCTAAGGTGACAAGAAGGAAACATCCCACAACGTCCTACATGATGCTTACCTGAAGACAAAATGGGGATAATAGAACTAAGTCTTTCAATATTCTAATAATGCCCCCAAAGGCTGACTCATGTTGAGAGTTGACAATCTAATAATAATGTTCTACAACGCACAATACTTCGTTTGCTGCTGTCCTGAGTTTTACCTTCCATCATTTAGCAACTCTCTGGGGCTTCCCTTGCTCAATTTCCTAACTTACTCTGATAAGCAGAACAATTCAAATGAATCTCCAGTGATGTAAGCCAGTTTCCCACTTTCACTGAAAACTGATGCTGTGTCCAACTGCACTTCAGAAATTACTGACACAATAGCAATACTAGTGACAAATGGAAAAGACCTCTTGCCACATGTGTGACTGGCTTTATCAATAGCTTTTGGCAATCAAACAGTCAAAGAAAAGGAAAAGTCTTAGATATTATGATCAGTCAAATAAAGATCAATCAAATATGTGGGGGGAAAAGTCAAATAGAACATAATTAACAGGAAACTAAATCTTCAGTTTTTGCTCAATTACCTTATCATTTACTATGTTTCAATTAGTAACTACTTGTTTATCCAATATTGATAAACAGGGTCCCTCAAACCAACTGGTAATAAGTCTGTGTCTAACAGGCATAACCCCAGGCAGATTCAACCTTATGAGCCAATCATTACCATGCAGTTGTGCTGCCTGCACTCTAAGGAGCAACACCTCTCCAATAATTTGATTTTAGCAAGAGTCCACATAAGGACAGCAGGAAGTGTTGAAAGTACATGGGCTTGTTCCCATGCTCATTCTGAATCTTTTATAGCACTGATTCTTTCAGTTTAAGTCTTCTATGACCCTGATGAAAACCAGATTCTCTTGAGAAAAATGCAGATGTGCACATTCACACAAAATGTAGTAAACAATTTTAAGAAGGTAAAAAGAAAAAAGCCTTCATGTTTATTCAAGGACTTCAAGAACCCCTGCCATTAATAGTAGCACTTCCTTCTGAGCAGTTAAGAATAGGGTTGCAATATAAAGGTTTATAAGCAGGTCAGAAAAAAAAGTGGTGGGAAAATGCAAGCTAAAGACTCTGAAAGAGAAAGTGAGAGATGAGAGACAGTGATACATACTCTGAAGCCGCACTATAGCAAGAAAGTGGTTTATTCATTTGACAAATATTTGCTGGACATTATGATGAACTAGGTAGGGTGCCAAGCAATATGACAGTAACCAAACTCAGATGTAGCTAACATAGCTCCTGCTCTCATGCAGCTTATTAGGACCACAGGAGAGACAATCAATTATCCTGATAAATAATTACAAACTGAGACATATTATTGGAATGAAGAAAGTACATTTGATGAAAGACTATAATAAAAGAACCTCGCTTAGACTAAAGGTTTACAAGCTTCCTTAAAAGACTGAGGTTTAATCTCACTAGGAAGTTAGTTATCTCTGCAGAAATGGGCGTGCGGATAAAGTTAATAAAAATCATCCAGACCAAGAGAGACATGGCAAGGCCCTATGGTGGAGGCAGGGTAGAGACTAGGAAATTACACTATAAATTTGGAAGACGTCAGTTCTCTTATTAACAGCTTTCTTATGAACCTGCTACTTATCTTCTGAAAAAAAGAATAGTCTATTCATTATAGGGTAGTTGAGAAAATTAAATCGGAAGATATATATAAAGCACCGAGTAAAATACCTTGGCACATACCAAGTGCTCACTAAATGTTAGTGATGATGAAAATGATATACTTAAGAGAATATGTGTTCTAGTTAAATTGCCTGGGTATAGTCAACCCTACAATAAATGTTAACAGTTCCTCCAGCCACCAACGACAGATTTCTAAGGAAAAACATTAGCAACTTAAATGCAGCTGACTACTGAACAGTTTGGGTTTGAATTTCACAGGGCCACTTATATGCAGACTTTTTTTTCAGTAAGTATATTTTTGGAGATTTGTAGCAATTTGAAAAAACATTTTCTTTAGCTTACTATAAATTTATGTACGAGTATGGTATATAATACATAAAACATATAAAATATGTGTTAATTGTCTGTTTATATAGTAAGGCTTCTGGGCAGCAGTAGGCTATTAGTAGTTAAGTTTTCGGGAAGTCAAAAGTTATATGCAAATTTTCAACTGTTCATGCAGTTGACACCACAGCCCCCACAGTGTTCAAGGGTCAACTGTATTTTAATAATTGCTTGTTCTTAATTTTCACTTACATAAATGAACTATACTCAGATGTAGCACAAATATTACCTAAGGATATACTTTACCAATGAAACTATTTTTTTTTAAACAAACCAACAACTTACTGATGAATTTCAGGAAGTAGTTAAAAAATTTCTTACAATTTAATTACTATGTTTTTTTGATAGAATGCTACTCAGAATTGACTTTTCACTCTCTTCATTGAGTTCAACTAGATTAACATCTATTAAAGATAAACTAAGCTATTGGAACACCGTCCTTTACAACATTTAACAATCTTTGAAAATACTTTCTTAGTTTTACTTAACTAGTCGAGGTATAATTTAAAGAGAGAATCTCTGTATTTTCATTTTGCCTCTTCGGAAAGCATTGTATGAATCCCCAGTAATGGAGAATCTATCCTTTATGCATTAGTCTGCTACTATTCAAGGACATACGTCCTTTTCTGAAATATATGCTCTCTCATATATACTTACCTTTGAGTATTAAGCACATTTTTCCTAAACCTAAATATAATACATATGATACTACACATAGGATATTATAGATATTTAAGTTTACTGAGATTACTCAATAGATAAGAACTGGGACAAAAAAGACACCTAACCCTTGGAAGATACTACAAAAATGCAACATTACCTGGAAAACTAGTCTTCATTATGTCAATTCCAACTTGCAGTTCAGGTTCAGCAGCAAGTACAGCATAGTCCCCTTGATGAGAGATGTTAAAGTTGAAATTGGGGTAAGGATTCAGTGAGTCTTTTGCAAGAACTGGTTTTCCCTTTGCAGTTCTTTGCAAACGAATATTATTCCAAGGGATATTCAATTTCTCTGCAACTAACTTCCTTATCATCAGACGACCAGCCTGTTAAGTAAATAAAACATGTGGTACTTATGCCTACTAAAGACTTAGGTACATTGCCTGTAATACACCAAGTCCATTTTTGTGGTTTCTAAAATACTGATTTTCAAAAGTTTTTAAAAGTACCTATTAAATACATTATGATTTAAGCAATTCTTAATACAGAAAAAAGTTAAAGTCCCTCTTTAGCAACTCCCTCCTCTCAACAGGTAGTCAATGTTAACAAGTAGACATCCTTCTAGTCTTTTCTCTAAGTACCTAAATATTTCGTGTTCATTTGCTTATGCTTTTGCTATCTATCTACATACATGAAGTTCTACAATTTCTACTTTTTAACTTGTCAGTGTCAGGGATTATTTCATGTTTGTACATGTAGTTCTGATCTGTACACTTTTTACTGCAGCATAGTATTTCATGGTGTCAAGGCACCACAATTTGATTGACTACTCCCCTATTATCGGACCCTTTAGGCTGACTCTAGTTTTGCTACTATAAAAAATTCCCCCAGTGAGTAACCTGCTGTACCTATATATTTGTGCATACACGCCAGTATTTCTAGACTTTACATACCCAACACTTGGCTTCAACAATTAGCAATGCAGGACCTACCTTGTTTCATGTATATCCCCATCCACACTCTCTCCTACTTCCATTATTAAAACAGAAATAACATTAAAACCACACAAAAATACCCAAAAGTATAAGGGGGCAAAGTATATAATATTTTGCAAAATATCTTTCAAGTTTCTTCCCCTTCAGTTCTAACACTGATTTTTAAGAACTGCAAGACTTTGAATTTCAGTTTCTTACAAATTATAAAAAAGTGTAAAACATATTGACCAATATACTTCCCAACGACTCAATTACTTCACATTCCAAACGAAAAGGATTTTCAATATAGGGACATTTTCAAGAAATGACGCTTTTAAGTAATACTGAAATCCAACTTTCAGTGTGTTGCCTAAAAATACCTAAGTAAAGTAAATAATTCTATTTAAAATACTGTTTCCCAAGGTATCTACTCGTATGCCTGGGACTGACTGCATCCTCCCTGAGCCTGTTTCACTGTTAAGAGGCTGGTCTAGGCTCCTACCACAGCTTCCGGGTGTGCAAGACCAATCACACACACACAGTCAATATTTTCTAGGGCCTACTGCCCATTGTGCAGGATGCCTTTATCGATGGGATATTTAATAGGCGGACTAAGCATGTGCTATGTAAGAGCCCAGGCAAAGAAAAAAACAAAATTTGATAAAAATATAAAAACATCCATTACGGGCAAAAAAACCAACTACTTCATACACCTATTTTACGGTTTGGCCGGGTCTCTATTTTCAATTACAACGGGGGTGGAGGGGTTAACTAATTTGTATCGAGATCGAGGCTGCCGCCGAGGCGACTACAAAGACCGCTGAGCGCAGGCCGTGCGCGCCGGAGCCCCAGCACGCCCACCACTCGCCCCGGCCGGCCGCGAGGGCGCTGCATCGCGGGGCTCGAAGACAGGGCGGCAGGGAGATTCCCCACAGCCCAGCCCCTCCCTCATCCTCGGCTCCTGGGCTCTACCAAAGACCTGCAGTAGTACCATGGCTGCCTTAGCGTCCCGGGCAAAGACGAACTGGCCAATGCGCTCCTTCTCCTCGGGCTGGATCGATCGCACGGCCAGCAACCATTCTGCTCGGCTCGGCAGCCAGGTGCCGCAGGAAAAGGCCCAACGCACGCCCTCCATTGCTGGCACCAAGCAGAACCGCTTGGCAGGTAAAACCATAGACCAAGAAAGGGCCTCGCTGCAACCTCGGGTTTGATGGCGCGGACGCTAGCGTGCCCCACCCCCTTCTTCCAGGCGCCTGCGCGGGGGGCGGGGGGCGCGCACGCCGCGGACGCTCCGCCCACCGGGAGTCCTCCCCTCCCCCTGCCGGCCCCGCACACCAAGAGGAAGCCGCGGGACGGAGACGGAGGCCGCCTCTGCGCTCTGCGGCAGCCTGTGACGTCACGCGGAGCGGCGCTTCGGGGGAGGGACCCGAGGACTTGAGCTGGGTAGTTGCGCCACTCACACTTGGAGGAGAGCTAGCGGGACAGCGGTGCAAGCCAATCGCAATCAGTCCTCTGGAAGCAGCGAGGCTAGGGTGGAGACTTCGGAGACTGCAATTGCAGGTGGGTGAGCTCTGGGGTCTGAAGGAGGAGTGGGATGGGGGTCCCTATTCCTGGGCCCTGAGTTTGGTCCCCTACGACCCACAGAGGACAGGATTCCCTTGGTTCAGCTGCCTCTGCCCCTCCTTCTTGTTCGGGGCGGGAGAGGTTTCCGCGGCTTGGGGTGGGGGGTACTGCAGGTTGCCCCCTAGAGTTTTGCCTCGAACAGGCCTGAGTTGCCTTACTCCCCACCCTTCCTCCGAAGCCCCCGCCTAGCCCAGGACGCCCCCTATCCCTAACAGCCGCCCACCCTGAAACCCGTCTTCGAAGGCCGGGCTAAGACGTCCCCAGTGCCGGGCGCCGGCGCTGCCAGAACCCAAGGTTGCCCTCGAGCTGCTGAGCTAATGCTGAGCCTTCATTGCGGCCGTCCAGTGACCCAGGTTCTGTTTTGCGACTGCCAAGCCTGGGCCAGGGCCCTAGGGAGAAAAGATTCTGTTGATGCACCAGTGGTTCCACCATAGGTTCTTGCTCAAATGCAGAAGAACCAAATTAAATAACTTGAGCAGCTTTTCAGAGTTACTCTGTGCCTTTGCTCAGTTATTAGACTTTATGAAGCAATATTCATGTACCTGTTCCCACAGCTGTTCCGTGTAGTCTGTAGATGACTCATGATCACAGTCCCTTGCGGGTTTTGACCCAGCGAAAAGTCGTTCTCTGCAGATAAATGTAAACGCCAAACTTGGTGGTTGATTAAATGCCATACTGTGGGATATTTTAGCCAATCCCCTTCTTCCTTTGGATGTCAGGGAACGTCCACCAAGGGCCAGCAGTAGTAATTAACAGTTACCTGAGGATTATTTCCATCTTCTTTAAGATGAGTTTTATTCTATTGGTATCTATGTTTGCATTAGCATTTCGTGATATCATGAATCCCCATTAATCCTTTTCAGGTAGATGGGATTTTGAACACACAGGTACACAGATCCTCAAAGGGCTATAAAATGAATTACTGGTTTGGTATATCAACTTACTACTGAAAGCCTCTATCAGGTGATGTATTTAAGATCTGCTTACCATTTGCAGAGAGCTTACAATCTGGCAAGGCAGATAAAGCACGTACCGAAAGCTACAATAAGGAAAATGAAAAGATGTAAAAATGTAATGTATTTACTAATGCCCATATCAGCAATGGTCATGACTCAGTTCTCTACTTTTTATGTATCTAAGCATCATATCGTAACTTTTCCATTGTTGTCTTGTTGAGCTGATTTTTACAATTTCAATATATTTTCTGTTTCCAAAACACTTCTGCTTACATTATCTCACATTTTCTTCTGTGCAGTAATTATTGTTACTGGTGGAGAACTGAGATCAGAAAGAGAATTTGTGGAATTATTTAAATTCAGGTTTAGAAATTCATAGTCCTTTCTTTTACCATTCATTGAACGAAGCTCTGTGTATTCAATCTATAGAACCTAATATACAGGCAGGGAAATGTAATGGTTATTTGTACTGGTCCTCTCTTCCTAGAATATTCTCTTCCCGCATGATCACTTTCTTCGTTCCTCTGTATCATCCAAGTCTCGGCTCAAATGTCATACCAAAAGAGAACGTCTCTGCGCAACATCTCTAAAACGCTCACTCTCCCTACACCCTATTCCAGCCCTGACCTAGCCTACTACCCTCCTCTAGGACACTCGTTATAGATTTAATGTAATCCCGTCCCTATCTACCTTTACATTCTTACTTGTCCTTCAAGTCAAACCTTACCTTTTCTTTCTTTTTTCTTTCTTTTTTTTTTTTGGTATCATTAATATACACTTACATGAGCAACACTGTGGTTACTAGATTCCCCCCATTATCAAGTCCCCACCACATACCCCATTATAGTCACTATCCATCAGTGTAGTGAGATGCTATAGAATCACTACTTGTTTTCTCTGTGCTATACTGCTTTCCCTGTGACACCACCCTACATTATGTGTGCTAATCATAATGCCCCTTTTTCCCCTTATCCCTCCCTTCCCACCCATCCTCCCCAGTCCCTTTCCCTTTGGTAACTGTTAGCACATTCTTGGGTTCTGTGAGTCTGCTGCTGTTTTGTTCCTTCAGTTTTTCTTTGTTCTTATACTCCACAGATGAGTGAAATCATTTGATACTTGTCTTTCTCTGCCTGGCTTATTTCACTGAGCGTAATACCCTCTAGCTCCATCCGTGTTATTGCAAATGGTAGGATTTGTTTTCTTCTTATGGCTGAATAATATCCCATTGTGTATATGTATCACTTTTCTTTATCCATTCATCTACTGATGGACACTTAGGTTGCTTCCATTTCTTGGCTATTGTAAATAGTGCTGCAATAAACATAGGGGTGCATCTGTCTTTTTGAAACTGGGCTGCTGCATTCTTAGGGTAAATTCCTAGGAGTGGAATTTCTGGGTCAAATGGTATTTCTATTTTGAGTTTTTTGAGGAACCTCCATACTGCTTTTCACAATGGTTGAACTAATTTACATTCCCACCAGCAGTGTAGGATTCTCCACATCCTCGCCAACATTTGTTGTTGTTTGTGTTTTGGATGTTGGCCATCCTAACTGGTATGAGGTAATATCTCATTATGGTTTCAATTTGCATTTCTCTGATGTTTAGCAATGTGGAGCATCTTTTCATGTGCCTGTTGGCCATCTGAATTTCTTCTTTGGAGAAGTGTCTGTTCAGCTCCTCTGCCCATTTTTTAATTGGGTTATTTGGTTTTTGTTTGTTGAGGTACATGAGCTCTTTATATATTTTGGATGTCAACCCCTTATGGGATATGTCATTTATGAATATATTCTCCCACACTGTAGAATGTCTTTTTGTTCTGCTGATGGTGTCCTTTGCTGTACAGAAGCTTTTTAGTTTGATATAGTCCCACTTCTTCATTTTTGCTTTTGTTTCTCTTGCCCATGGAGATATGTTCATGAAGAAGTTGCTCATGTTTATATTCAAGAGAGTTTTGCCTATATTTTCTAGTAAGAGTTTTATGGTTTCATGACTTACATTCAGGTCTTTGATCCATTTCAAATCTACTTTTGTATATGCAGTTAGACAGTAATCCAGTTTCATTCTCTTACATGTAACTGTCCAGAAACCTTACCTTTTCTTAATGACTAACCCAGAGTACTTTTTTTTTATTGTCTATATAATTAATAGGCAATTATTGTAGTATTGCCTTATGACACCTCTCCTTTTGTCCTGAATTATTTATGTGTGTGTTATCTTGCAAATTAGGATGTAAACTACTTAAGAGGGAATTTCAGTATACCTTACCTTTTCCAAATAGTATACATCAGTAAAGGTTTTTGGTGAACTTTTACAATAAGTAAACATGAGGGTGCATATGTCTTTTTGAAACTGGGATCCCTGCATTCATAGGATAAATTCCTAGTTTCGTTAATTATGAGTTTAGACTGTTCATTTGGGATTGTTCTTCTTTCCTGAGGTAGGCCTGTATTGCCATATACTTCCCTCTTAGCACGGCCTTCACTGCATCCCACAGATTTTGCGGTGTTGAATTATTGTTGTCATTGGTCTCCATATATTGCTTGATCTCTGTTTTTATTTGGTCATTTATCCATTGGTTATTTAGGAGCATGTTGTGAAGCCTCCATGAGTTTGTGGGATTTTTCATTTTTTTTGGGTAATTTATTTCTAGTTTCATACCTTTGTGGTTTGAGAAACTGGTTTGTACAATTTCAATCTTTTTTTAATTTACTGAGGCTCTCTTTTGTGGCCTAGTATACTATCTATTCTTGAAAATGTTCCATGTGCACTTTAAAAGAACATGTATGCTGTTTCTTTTGGATGAAGTGTTCTGTAGATGTCCATTAGGTCCGTCTTTTCTAGTACGTTATTCAGTGCCTCTGCCTTTACTTTTTTCTGTCTGGTTGATCTGTCCTTTGGAGTGAGTGCTGTATTGAAGTCTCCTAAAATGAATGCATTGCATTCTATTTCCCCCTTTAATTCTATTAGTATTTGTTTCACATATGTAGGTGATCCTGTGTTGGGTGCATAGAAATTCATATTATATCCTCTTGTTGGACTGACCCCTTTATCATTATTTAATGTCCTTTTTGTCCCTTGTTACTTTCTTTGTTTTGAAGTTGATTTTGTCTGATAAAAGTACTGCAACTCCTCCTTTTTTCTCCCTATTAGTTGCATGAAATACCTTTTTCCATCCCTTTACTTTCAGTCTGTGTATGTCTTTGGGTTTGAAGTGATTCTCTTGTAGGCAGCATATAGATGGGTCTTGTTTTTTTATCCATTCTGTGACTCTATGTATTTTGATTGGTGCATTCAGACCATTTACATTTAGGGTGATTATTGATAGGTAATTACTTATTGCCATTGCAGGCTTTAGATTCATGGTTACCAAAGGTTCAAGGGTAATTCCCTTACTATCTAACAGTCTAATTTAACTCACTTCGTTTGCTATTACAAACACAACCTAAAGGTTCTTTTTTTTTTCCTCCTTTGTCTTCCTCCTCATTCTTTATATGTTAGGTATCATATTCTGTACTCTTTGTCTATCCCTTGATTGACTTTGGGGGCAGTTTATTTGATTTTCATCTGCTTAGTAATTTTTCTACTTTGCTGTGGTTTTATTTTCCCTGGTGACTTCTATTTAGCCTTAGGAATACTTCCATCCATAGCAGTCCCTCCAAAATGCACTGTAGAGGTGGTTTGTGGGAGGTAAATTCTCTCAGCTTTTGCTTATCTGAAAACTGTTTAATCCCTCCTTCAAATTTAAATGGTAACCTTGCTGGGTAGAGTATTCTTGATTCCAGGCCCTTCTGTTTTATTGCATTAAATACATCATGCCACTCCCTTCTGGCCTGTAAGGTTTCTGTTGAGAAATCTGATGATAGCCTGATGGGTTTTCCTTTGTATGTGATCTCTTTTCTCTCTCTAGCTGCTTTTAAAAGTCTGTCTTTATCCTTGATCTTTGCCATTTTAATTATTATATGTCTTGATGTTGTCTTCCTTGGGTCCCTTGTTTTGGGAGATCTGTGCACCTCCATGGCTTGAGAGACTCTCCTTCCCCAGATTGGGGAAGTTTTACGCAATTTCCTCCTCAATAACACTTCCCATCCCTTTTTCTCTTCTTCTTCTGGTACCCCTATAACGCGAATATTGTTCCATTTGGAGTGGTCACACAGTTCTCTCAATATTCTTTCATTCTTAGGGATCCTTTTTTCTCTCTGTACCTCTGCATCTTTGTATTCCTCTTCTCTAATTTCTATTCCATTTACCATCTCTTCTACTGCATCTAATCTCCTTTTAAATCCCTCCATTGTATGTTTCATTCCAGATATGGAATTTCTTAATGACTGAATCTCCATCTTAAATTTGTCCCTGAGTTCTTGAATATTTTTCTGTACCTCCATGAGCATGTTTATGGTTTTTATTTTAAACTCTCTTTCGGGAAGATTGGTGTGTTCAGTTTCATTTGGCCCTTTTTCTTCAGTTTGTGATATTTTCATCTGAACCAGGTTCCTTTGACATTTCATAATTCTATGTGGTGCCCTCTAGTGCCCAGAAGCTCTAGTTTCTGGAGGTGCATAGCCCCTAGAGTGAGGCTGGCAGTCATAGGGGAGCGGCGCTGGTGCCTGGGGGGAGGAAAGAGCTGTTTCCTGATTCCTGACTGCAGTGCCTGTCTCCAGTATCAGAGCCAGTGGGCCGAGCACACAGGTGTAAGCCTCTGTGCTTGGCGTCTCTAGCTGTTTTAGGTGGGCCTCCTTCTGTCTGGCCTGACACCAGTGCAGTGACTGCCAGTTTGCGAGCAGTAGTGCAGCCAGGGGGATGGAGCGCCTGACACTCCTCAAAGTTCCCAACCTGCTTGGCAGAGTGCGCCTAGACAACCTTGTCCACCTATCCCTTCTCCCGTGTAGCAAGCTCTGTTCAAACCCTGCCCCTCCAGCAGCCCTATCGCTACTAGGAGGCCTTTCAGACTGCCCTCCTTTCCTTTGTCCCAGAGCGGCCAGATTTGGATCCCCATCCTCAACGAACAGCAGAATCTCAGTCTCTCAAGCACTCCTCCTGTCCCAGCTCCCCAACCCCACCAACCTCCAGAGCACCATACAATGTAGGTTTGTGTTCCAAAGCAGACCTCCAGGGCTGGGTGTTCACCAGTTCTAGACTCCATCCCCGCTCCATTTCTCTTCCTCCCGCCAGTGAGCTGGGGTGGGGAAGGGCTTGGATCCCGCTGGATCAAGGCTTTCGTACTTGCCCTGTTTCATTAGGTCTGCTCTTTTCGTGAGGTCTCTGCAGTCTGGTGCAGCCTTCTTTCCTGTTGCTGTTTTAGGGCTAGTTGTATTAACTATGGTTTTGCACTATATGTGGTTTTGGGAGGAATTCTCTGTCTCACCTCTCATGCAACCATCTTGCATCCAGTGCTGGCCTTCTTTTATTTCCTAAAACTAAAGGACCCTTTCCACTTTATGGCAATTATACGTGATTTTTTTTTCCCCTGCAACCCTTTACTTTCTCATCATTCAGGTGTCAAAACTTCAATGACATCCTTTCAGAAAGGCTCTCCTTAACAGTGTACTGGATGAGAGCAAAGGCCCTGAAGCCAGACTGTCTGGGTTTACAGCTCAGGTCCCTGCATCTATCAGGTGACCTTGGACAGTTACTTAAATTATCAAAGCTTCAGTTTCCCTGTCAAAACATGAGGACAACAGTAATTTCTATTTCATACCACTGTTTTAAGGAGTAAAGAGTTTGTAAAATATGTAATACAGAAACCTGGCACATAGTAAACACTGTTAAGTGTTAGTACTGTCACTCATGTTATTACCTGAAGTCAAATGTCCCCCACTATTCATTTGTGGTTCCATTTCCCAGTTGTTTCTTCACAGTATTAATAACCGTTTATAGTTCACCAGTCTTCCTCACTAAATACTAAACCCCAAGAAAGCAGGGATCATGACTGCTTTTATTCTCCAAGCTCTCTCTAGGGCCTAGGCATACAGTTAGCACTCTATAATATTGAGTAGAATGGGTCATAAATCATGCTTTATATTGAAACATCAGTGACCAAACTAGTGTATCTGGAAGACCTGATGAAATGAGGTCTCAGATTAGTCACACAACAGCTTTAGTTTAATATTCCACTTCTATCAAATGTTCGTATGCTTTTTTTGTCATTCCTTTATATCAAAGACCTGGTTCTTAGGCTTATTCTTAATGCTTTTTTTGACTAAATTATTTAAATCAAATTTTAATGGAAACATTGAAAGAATAAGATAATAGTTTTGAAAAATAATTCAGTGTTTTGAGCAGGAAGGTGTTTTGCTGAAGCTGAGGTGCAGTCTTATAAAATACACCATTGCTTAGAAAAAAATGCCATTTTATCTATGACACAACTCTTTTACTTGGAAGTTTTCATACCTCTGTGCAGCCCCTTTTTAGAAAAATCTTGTCTCCCCTTTGTACACACATAAAAAGAAAAATGTAAGCAAAATTATCTTAAAACTTTTTCGCATTCAGCCTCTAAGTTTTCCAGTTCACTTTTAACTCAGAATCCCAATGTCCATGTTTTCCTATATGTTATCATTCTCTGTTACCAAGGGCATTAGAATGTAGCCTTTCTTACATAAACATCCACTATTCAGGGCTTTCTTCTAAGATGCTGATCCATGTTTCACATTTTGATGCGCATACACTTGTCATGACATACATGATGTATCTTATAACCAAAAGTGGTTATAAGATACCTTTCAATTTCAGTTAAGTGTGAAGAAAAATAGATGTCTTAAAATTAATGAAATGTGGTGTTGAATTTGCAGAATATTTGGAGGAAAAAAATTGCCTTGCAGGTATTTTGCCAAGAAGTAAGAACAGTTTAACAGTTAATGATGTTACTGGCTAAGTATATATTATTATTGATTTTAACCATTAATATTAATTTAACATTATTGACAATATTAATTTGACATTCGTGATAGAATTTAAGCCTCGCAATAGTAGAGTGGAGTTCAGTACCCACTTTGCAGGTGAGGACCCCAGAGCGACAGAGAGCCTCAACAGGAGTCCCTAGTAAGTGAGGGACCGTTTAGGACCCTGTGCCATCCACTCCAAATCCCAAGTTCCTTGTTATTTGCAAAATATACTGATATAAGTAGAGATTTAATCAAAGCCAAATTTAAGAAATAAAATTTCAGCATCTTGGATTTTTCATTCTGTGTAGAATATACATGGCAGGCTTTATCTTTTAACAGCTTTATAAAAGTGAAAAGCTATGTCTGATCCTAATATATTTGAAAATACTCGACAATTTCCAGTAAACTTTGATTTTTGTTACAATATATAAAAATCAGTATTACTAGAATTATATCATTGAGTTCCATTCTCATTCATGAACAATGAGCCTCAATAATTGACTTAATCCACCAAAGGATCCAAATTATGTACACATTTTTCATGACAATGAAGTTAATTTTAAAATGTTTATGCTTGGGGTTTCCTAATGTTCTCAAGACCTATGTTACTGTGCAGAAAAACAGTTTTTATCCTTTTGAATGTCTCAGATCTGTGTACCTTTTAGCTGTTTATTTTACATGTAACTTATTTTTAAAAACTGAGGAAACACACTAAAAAAATGTTTTCTTTGCATTTTCTAAGTGTTTTGAACTAGAACAGAACTGGAATATCAAAATAGTTTCTGAATTGAATTATTATTTCATTGTCATTATCTTTTAATTTTTATTGTTAAATAATCAGATATACAGGAAGTTACAAAGACGATATAGAGAAATCACATATACCCTTCACCCAGTTTCCCCAATAGTTACATCTTATATAATTATTGTCTAAAATCAAAACCAGGAATTTGACATTGGCACACTGCATATATCTCGTTCTGTCTCATTTTATGACGTGTAGATCCTGTACCTACTGCCACAGTCAAGTTACAAATTATTAGGGATCACTACAAGGGTCTCCCTTGTGCATTCCCACTTCCCTGTTCTCCCTGCCACAATCCTTAATCCCAGGAAACCACTCATCTTATTATCCATGTCTATAATTTTATCATTTCAAGAATGTTGTAGAAATGGAATCACACAGTAAGTGACCTTTTAAGACTGGCTCTGTTCACTTAACATAAGGCCCTTGAAATTCATATTCATTGTTACCTATATCAGTAGTTTGTTCCTTTTTAATAGTGAGTAGTATTTCATGATATGGATGCGATGCAGTTTGTATATTCACTCATGTATCGAACAACATTTTGGTTGTTTACAGTTTTTGACTGTACAAATAAAGCTATGGAAAATCATGTAAATGTTTTAGTGCACACATAGGTTTTTATTTCTCTAGGATAAATGCTCAGGTCTGTGATTATCAGGTAATATGGTGTGTGTTAACTTCCTCACCCCAACACACTTTTATTGAGTTATAATTGAAATACAACAGTATGTTAGTTTTAGGTGTGTAGGTCTACAACACAATGATTTGGTATATGTATATATTGTGAAATGATAACCACAATAACTTTAATTATCATCCATCCCCTCACATAATTATAATTTTTTTTCTCTTGAGAACTTATTTACTGTCTGCAACCTTCAAATATAATGCAATATTGTTACATATAGTCATCATTCTGTACATCTTTATATTTATATTATATAACTGGAAATTGGTACATTTTGACCACCTTCGTTCAGTCCCCCATCCCCGGCAAACAACAGTTTGTTCTGTTTCTATGAATTTCATAGTTTTGTTATGTTTTCTTAAGATTTTACATAAAAGTGACATCATGCAGTATTTGTCTTTATCTGACTTATTTCACTTAGCTTAATGCCCTTGAGGTCCATCCATGTTGTCACAAGTGGCCAGAGTCCTTTTTTATGATTAATATTCCATTGTGTGTACACTTTTGTGTGCATGTGTATCACATTTTCTATCCATAAACAGTTAAGTTGTTTCCAGGTCTTGGCTATTGTAAATAATGCTGCAGTGTACATGGAGGTGCAGAGATCTCTTCGGGACAGTGATTTAGTTTCCTGTATATGTATATCCAGAAGTTGAATTGCTGGATCATATGGTGTTGTAATTCCGTATTTAAATTTTGAGGAACCTCTCTACTGTCTCTACACTGACTGTGCCAATTCACAGTCACACGGAAGCGTAGAAGGACCCCTCTTGTCTATCCCAACAACACTTGCTATTGCCTATCTTTCTGACAATAGCCATGCTGACAACTGTGAGCTGATATATTGGGTTTTTGATTAGCATTCACTTGATGATTAGTGATGTTGAGCACCTTTTCATGTACCTGTTGGCCATTCAAATATCTTCTTTGGAAAGATGTCTGTTTAGGTTGCTTTGCCCATCTTTAATTGGGTTATTTGGAGTTTTTTGGCTGTTGAGTTATGTAAATTTCTTAGATCTATTTTAGATATTAACACCTCATCAGATACATGAGTTGAGAATATTTTCTTCCAATATACAGGTTGTCTTTCCATTTGGTTGATCATTTCTTTTACTGTGCAGAAGCTTTTTAGATTGATGGAGTCCCATTTATTTTTTATTTTGTTGCTTGTTCTTTGGCTATCATGTACAAAAAAAATTATTGGTATTACCAGTGTCAATGAGCTTATTTCCTGTTTTACCTCTATGAGTTTTATAGTTTCAGGTTTTCATTAAAATATTTAATTGATTTCAAGTTAGCTTTTGTAAGTAGTGTGAGACTGGGATCTAGTTTCATTCTTATACATATGAATATTCAATTTTCCCAGCACCACTTATTGAAGAAAGTGTCTGTTTTCCATTGAATATTCATGGCTTTCTTGTCAAATGTTAGCTGACCATATATGTGTGAGTTTGCTTCTGGGTTCTTGATTCTTTCCCATTAGAATATGTGTCTGTTTTTATGACAGTACTGTACTGTTTTGATTACTATAGCTTTGTAATATAGTTTAAATCCAAGATGTGTGAAGTTTCTAGCTTTGTTCTTTCTCAGGACTTCTTTGGCTATTGGAGTCTACAGTAGTTCCATATGAATTTTGTTTTTTCTATTTCTGTGAAAAATGACTTAGGAATATTGGTAGGGATTGCATTGACTCTAAAGCTGGCTTTGGATAGTATAGACATTTAGTAATATTAATTCTTCCAATCCATGAACACAGGATATCTTTCCATTTTTTTGCATCTTCTTTCATCAGTGTCTTACAGTTTTCAATGTATAAATCTTTCATCTTGGTTAAATTTATTCCTAAGTATTTTATTGTTTCTGCTGCTATTGTAAAACAGTATTGTTTTCTTTATTCTTATTTAGATAATTTGTTGTTAGTATATAGAAATGCTACTGATTTTTATATGTTGATTTTGTGTCCTGCAACTTTACTGAATTAATTTATTCTAATTGGGGTTTTTTCCAGTGGAGTTTTTAGGATTTTCTATTTATAAAATGTCATCTCTAAACAAAGACAGTTTTACTTTTTCCTTTCTGATTCTGATGCATTTTGTTTGTCTTTCCTGATTGCTCTGGCTACAACATCCACTCTTACACTGAATAATGGTGACACTGTACACCCTTATTTTGGTCCTGGTCAGCTTTCCTGGTGTGCTACACTGAGCAATAGTGCTAAAAATTAGCTTGCCTGCCTAAGCAGTGCAGCAAAACAGACTACAGGCTCCTGTTTGGGGTATTGAATCAGGCAAAAGTGCCAAGTTTCCTGGCCAGATGGGGTCACCATCTTGTATTTAGCTTTTTAATAAACTTCTAAATAATTTCCACTAACAATGTATGAGTGATATAGGCTTTTGTACATTCTCAAGCATCTGGTGTTATCACTATTTTTTTATTAACCGACCTCATAGACGGGTAGTGGTATTTCATTGTGTTCTTAATCTTGTATTTCCTTGATGACTAATGATGTTAAACATCTCTTCATGTGTTCATCTATATGTTCTCTTTGCTGTAGAATTTCTTTATGTCTTTTGTCCTTTTTTAAATTGGATTTTTTTTTACTGGTGAGTTTTAAGTGTTCTTCATATATTTTAGATATGAATCCTTTATCAGATTTCATTTGCAAGTATTTTCTCCCAGCCTGTAGTTTGTCTCCATCTTCTCACAGGGTCTTTAACAGAAGTTTTTAATTTTGATAGAAATCTATCTGTTCACTTTTTTCCTCTATTTCATGGATTGTGCTTTTAATGTCATATCTAAGAACTGTTTGACTAACCTTGGGTCATAAAGATTTTCTCCTATATTTTCCACTAAAAGTTTTATAGTTTATACATTTTATATTTAAATCTATGATCCATTTTGAGTTTGTGTGAAGTGTGATTTTTAGATTAAGGTTCAGTTTTTTGCTTGTGGATAACCATTTGCTTAACACTATTTGTTAAAACATTATCTTTAACATCGAATTGCGTTTGAACTTGAGTTAAAAATCAGTTGGCTTTACTTGAGCGGGACTATTTCTTAGTGATATATTCTGTTCTACTGATCTTTGTGTCAGTCTTTTCACTAATATCATATAATCTTGACTACTATAATTATAAAATAAGTCTTTAAATCAGCTAGACTGATTATTCCCACATTATTATTATGTTTCAAAGTTCTGTTAGCTATCTAGTTTCCTTGTTTTTCCATATAAGTTTTAGAATAATCTTACCTGTACCTACAAAAAAAAATCTTGCTGCAATTTGATAGGAATTGTGTTAAACCTATAATCAATATGCGGAGAATTGACAACTTGACTGTGCTGATTTTTTTCCAATTCATAGACATGGCATATCTCCCCATTTATTAGGTTTCTTTGGTTTCTATTTTTAACGTTTTGTAGTTTTCAGTGCACAAGTCCTGTGCATGCTTGGTAGATTTCTGCCAAAATCTACCAAAATTTAATAGTATTTCTATTTTTTTTGGAGCTACTTAATATGGTATATTATATTTTAAATTTTGGTTTCCATGTGTTCGTTGCTAGTTTACAGAAAAACAATTGATTTTCATATGTTGATCTTATGTCCTGTGACATTGCTAAACTCACTTATTAGTTGTATGAATGTTTTTATAGGTTATGTGGAATTTTCTATATAGACAGTCTTGTCATCTGTAAAAATAGAGGCAGTTTGTTTCTTCCTTTCCAATGTAAGTGCCTTTTGTAGAATTCTCTTGCCTTAGCTAGCTAAGCTTCTAGCACTATGATGAATAGCAGGGTAAGAGTGTACATCCTTGCCATTTTCCTCATTTTAAAATGAAAACATTCATTCTCTTACTACTTAGTATAGTTTTAGCTATAGATTTTTTAGTAGATGTGTTTTGTCAAGTTGAGGAATTTCTCTATTCCTTGTTTGCTGAGAAGTTGTCTCCTGAATAGGTGTTGCAGTTCTCCTTAAATGCTTGCACTGTGTCAGTTGATAAGGTTTTTCTTGTTTAGCGTGCTTCAGTGGTGGATTACATTCTTGATATTCAAATACTGAACCACCCTTACATCCCTGGATCAATCTACTTGGTCAAAGTGCATAACACCTTTCATACATAGCTGAAATTTTTGCTAATTTTTTAAAATAATTTTTGTGTCTATATTTAAGAGGGATATTGAGCTATAGTTTTGGGAATTTTTTTATTGTTATCTGGGGTACCAGAGTAACAGTGACTTAGTAAAATTAGCTGGGATCCTTCTATATATTCTGGAAGAAATTGTATAGATGGTGTTAATTCTTTTTTTTTTTAATTTTGGTACATTTAACTTCCTTAGTAGTTATAGGGCTTTTCAGATTTTGTATTTCATCTTGGGTGAGCATTGTAATATGTACTTTTTGAGGAATTGGTCCATTTTATCTACACTATCAAATTGTTACGTGGAGTTTATAGTATTCGCTTATCTTTTTGATGTCTTCAAGGTTTGTAGTGATTCCTCTGTTTCATTCCTGATATTAGTAATTTGTGTCTTCTCTTATTTTTTGTCTGTGTTGTTCAAGGTTTGTCTATTTCATTGAACTTGCCAAAAAATAAGCTCTTTTTCATTGATTTTCTCTGCAGTTTTCTGTATTCTAGACTGAAAATATAGATATTTCTGCTCTTTATCATTTACTTCTTCTGCCTACACTGAGTTTATTATACTCTCCTTTTTTTAGTTTCTTGAAATAGCTTAGATTATTGATTTGAGGCTTTTATTCTTTTCTAACGTAAGCATGTAGTGCTATGAATTTTTCTCTCAGCATTTTTTTGATATATTTTGATATACAGTATTACAAATAAAATATCACACATTTCTGTATAGTGTATTTTTGTTTTTATTCAGTTCAGTTTTTTTTTAATTTCTCTTGAGATTTTTCTCTGACTTAAGGATTATTTAGAATTATGTTATTTTCCAAGTGCTTGTAGATTTTCATGTTATCTTTCTCTTTTTGATTTCTAGTCTGATTACACTGTGTTCAGAGAACATAGTCTGTGTGATTTCAATTCTTTTAAGTCATTCGTGTTATGTTTTGTGGGTTAGGATATGGTACGTGTTCCATAGGCACTTGAAAATAATGTGTATTCTGTTGTGAGGTGGAGTTTTCTGTAAATATTGATAAGATTCTGTTTGTTGATGATGTTGAGTCTTTACATATCATTGCTGGCTTACTGTCTTCCTGTCCTATTAATTTTAGAGAGAAGGTTGTTTAAATCTCCAGTTATAATAGTACATTCATCTGTTATTTTCCCTGTTCATCCAGTTTTTGATTCACGTATTTTATAGCATTATTGTTGGATACATACACAGTTACATTTGATATATCTTCTTGGTTGAATAACATTATATAATTATAAGTAATTTTCTTTGCTGAAATCTACTTTATCTAATATAAATATATCCACACCTGATTACTTTTAATAAATGCTTGCATAGCATATCTTTCTCCATCCATTTACTTTCACCCTGCTTATAGCATTCTATCTGAAGTGAGTTACCTGTAGGAAGTGCAGAGTTGGGTTAAATTTTTTTTAATCTACCCTGTTAGTATCTGTCTTCTAATTGGTGTACACAGACCATTTACATTTAGTGCAGTTATTGATGTGTTCATATTTAAGTCTTTTTTGATTGTTCTGTTTGTTTTTTGTCTCTCTGTGGGTTACTTGAACACTTTTTAGAATTCCATTTTGATTCAGCTATATGTAAGATTAAATAATAAATATGTATAATATATATGTTTAGTAAATATGCTAGCTATAATACAGCATGGATATTTTATATTAAGTAGATATATATTGTAAAATATTATATATGTGTTATGACAATACTTGTGTAAATATTTTACCAGTTTGAGTAAAACATCAAAACTTTATGCTTTTACTTTCATTTACCCTCTCTCATATATTCATTATATAGTTGTTTTAAATAACTTAAATTTAAAAAGGTATTTAAATTTAAATCCTTTATATATATTGAGAGACACATTATGCAGTATTAAAATTTTTGCTTCAATAATCAAACATAATTTACAAAGAACAAGAAGAGATCGAAGTCTGTTGTATGTAACCATATTGTTTCTTTTACTCTATTCCATCTTGACACCTTCTTGATATTCCAAGATTCTTTCTTTTATCATTAAACTTCTGATTAGAGAACTTCTTTATCCATCTTTTCAGAGTAGGTCTGCTCAGGAGATATCTCCTATTTTTCCCCCATCTCATAATGTCTTGATTTCTCCTTCACTCTGAATGGATATTTTTGATGAATATAGAATTCTGGGTTGACAATTCTTGTACTTCAGCACTTGAAAAATATTATGTCATTCCTTCTGTCCTCCATAGTTCCTAATGATAAAGCCATTGTCATTCAAATTGATTTTCCCCTATAGGTAAGATGCTTCTCTCTCACTGCTTGCAAGAATTTTTTGTCTTTAGTTTGCAGAAGTTTGACTGTGCTGTGTATTGGCATAGATTTATCTTGTTTGGGCTTCACAGCTTCCTGAATCTATAGGTTTATGTCATTTGCCAACATTTTCAGTAATTAGTACTTCAAGTAGCTTTACAGTCCGACTCTCTTTTTCCTCTTCTTCAGGTGCTCCACTATCAGACATGGATATTAGGCTTTTCATCACGGTCTCACATGCTCCTCTGATCTTGTTCATTTGTTTCTAAGTCTGTTTCTTCTATTTTCAACCTGTTTTTTCATTGTATTTCACAATATTCAGATTGTGTAATTTCTAATGTTGTCTCATTCTTTCCTATTTCTCCATTTTATTTGGTTATTGTGTTTGTTATAAAATTTCCGTTTGTTTCTTATTTATATATCTTATTTAATGAAACTCTGTTTTTTTCATTTGCCTCAAGCATGTGGGTTATTGCTCATTGAAGCATTTCTTTGATGGTTGCTTTAAAGTTCTTGGCAGATAATTTTGACATCTGCATCATCTCAGTGTTGGTGTCTATCGGTTGTTTTTTCCTCATTCAATTAGGTATATTCCTGGCTCTTAGATATATATCCAATATATAAGACTCTAAATCTTATTTAAATTTTGTGTTTTAGTGGGTGTTTTTTGACACTGCTCTGTTGAGGTAACTACCTCATTACAGGTAGGTTAGGGTGGAAGTCCAGATTTTCCACCTCACCTTTGGTGACACCTGGGATAGGGGAGACTCCTTTTTCACTGCTAGACTGAGTTGGGAGTCCAGGCTCCCCTCTCTGCCTTCTCTCATGCCACTCTGACTGGGAGAGGAAGGGGCACCCTGTTACTGCTCCTCATCTGGTCGCCACTGACGTGGGAGTGACCTTATTGCTGCTGAGTAGTAATGAAATTCCTAACTCTTCACTAGGCCTCTCAATCCACCCCGGCGAGGAGAGGGAGGAATGCAGTGTTGTTGCCAGCTGGGGGTAGAAGTACAAGCTCCCCATGAGCCACATTCTCTCCACTGATGTTTGCCAGGAGGTGGTGGACACTTGTCACCTTCTAGCAGAGATTGATGTCCTGGCTTCCCCCTCAGCCTTCTCTTGACACCAGTCCAGTGGGGGGATAGGAATGGGAGAGTGGGGGCACCTCATTACAGCCTAGCAGAGGTGGAATTCTAGGCTCTCCATTCCATTTTTTGTTGATGTGGATAGGTGTAGAGACTCAGTTTTTTTTGTGGCATGTGTCAGAACTCTTCTGTCTTGCCAAGTTGCTCCTTTTCCAGTTCCTCTGGCTAATGAGACTAGTTTTTTTTTTTTTTGGAACTATTTATGTGTTTGTCCATTGGTGTTCAGTGTTGTCAGCTTCACAGTATCTGGGACATATTAGGCAAAAATAAAACCGAAGGAGCTCACCACTGTATTGTCCCTTGAGTCCTAAGTTCACCAGCAGTCTCCATATATTTGTGAAACATATTTTATATTTTTTCAGGGCATTTAGTTGTACTGAGCAGGAGAAATAGGGAAAATTATGAGCACTACACCTTACTGGAGGCAGAAGCCTTACTGCTTTTATAAGAGGAATACTTACAAGAATTTAATTAAATACTGTGTGACACCTATGGGCCAGTGCCTGACACATGGTACTGGCTCCATAAGTGTTACCTATTATTATTATTATTATCATATGTCTTTTATTCAGAATAATGGTAAATTGCCATGGTAACATTTGACCCTTACATTCATGGTTGGATCTTATGAGCACTAAAATTACTTTCTGGGTTCAATTGATATTAAAATTCAGAGTCAGAAGAGTATTGAAAAGAGCATGGGCTTTGAGTGAAACGTGTATTTCTACTAGTTTTATGTCATTAGGCTCATTATTTAATCTCTGAGCCTCAATTTCCCATTTTAAAAAAGCCATTATTAATACCAGCCTTAAAGGATCTTGAGTAGTGAATGAAATAACTATACAGATTGCTTATTATAAATTCTAGTACTTCAGATGTGTTATATCACTAATAACTATAAAAGTTAAGAGTCTCTAACCATGTATTTGCCTATGAATGTTTGTTAACAGAAATGGGAGTTTTACCATGTAGTATTGTTCTCTCATATATTGGTTTAAGGATCCAAAAAAATTCTCCATGATGTGGATGTAAGTGAAAGGGATTTAGATTGTTTTAAACAATATCAAATTTCCCCCTATATCTCCCCTTTCTCTTTAGTGTATTAACATTCTCATATCTCTCCCATCTAAAACAAAATTTCCTAGAATTTACTTGTTCCTCTAGTCCTCACTTCACTGAATGTTTTAGAAAAATAATTTATACAAATTGTGTCTGTTATTCCCTCTTAAAGCTTTTGTAATCTGGCCTCTCCTCCACTCCACCCGCAAATCATCAGTTAACTTCTTTTCAGTCCTTACCTTACCTAACCTTTCCTTGGCTTTTGATGCTGTACTTGATTATTTTCCTGTGGTTTCCACCACCTCTCCTCGTTTTCCTCCATTTCTCCGCCTTTTCTCCTAGCTATAAAACTTTCTCATTCTGTATCTTTCATAATATTTTCCACTGTATTTGCAGTTCATCTAGACGGTCACCTGGTATGTACCAAGTGCTGTATACATACTTCACCTAAATTGTCTGTCCTGTAAGGTTAGTTTTCCTTGGTGTTCCATCCTTGGCCCCCTTCTCTGCTCATTCTACCTATTTTCCTTGATCGATTTTAATCAGTTTCAATGCTTTTAAGTCATCATGTGGATTTTGAGACTCATTTCCCTTTCATACATTTTCTGGCACCCTTTTTGACTTTTAATTGTTAGGATTAAATGAAGTGTATTTATACAAATTTACTCAAACCAAATTAAGAAAGTAGAAAATTTTACTTTCTCTGGCCATTCTCTAAAGAGCACACATGGAAGGCTTTAACTTTTAACCACTTTTCTAAGATGAATGCCTGTGAATATATTAGTTTGACATATTTATTATTAGTTTGATACTTGAAAATGTCTAATAAAGTTTTATTTGTATTACTAGTCATAGAAATAAAATTACTGTATACATATATATCATCAGGTTCACTTCTTATCCATGAACTATAAGCCTCAATAATGGACTTAATCCAAGTTTCAAATTATTTATATATGTATTAAATATAATAATTAGGTGTAAATTACACATGCACACATACGGTAATATTAATTTAAAAGTTTTTCAAACCATTATTGCTTTCATTCAGCACTGTACAGAAGGTCTTAGCTACCACTACAGTTTAAGAAAATCTGTAAACAAATACGAAAGAAAACAAGCACTTTTTACAAATGATGTAATTTTTACTGGAAAAAACACTAAAGAATCAACAGATATTTAGGTTAATAAATGTGTTTATTGGGTTGCTAGTATTAAAAGTATATGCATTAATTAAGATGGTCTTATTTGTAATAAATCCATCTCAGTGGTTTAACAAGAAAATTATTTGTTTCTCATCAAAAAAAAGTTTGGATTTTTAAAGAATTGGCATTCTCATTACCCATGCAGTGAACGTGCATATCTGCCCCATAGACAGTAGCTCCATGAGAATAAGAGCCACACCTTTGTTACTCACTGTTTATTCCCAGCAGAATTGATCTTTCTGAAAGTAAATTCAGTGGTATAATGCCTCTCGTACTTAAAATCCTTCTTTAATCCTCATTACCTATAGAATGAAACACAAGCCCCTGTGCATTCATGAGCCAGTCCTATCTATCACTTTAGCTTTATCTACCGTATCCCATCCTCAACTTTGTATTTCTCTCAAGGGGCTGTGATAATTCCTGCATCTGTACCTTTGCATTGGTAATTTTTTCTCTTGGAAATATATTTCTCACCTTGTTTGGTAACAATTTTTCATTTTTTCTTTAAGTTCTCAAGAACCATTTTCATCAGAATATCTTCCTCAATCCCCTTCCCCTTTCTGCTTTGTCCTCCCCATCCCTGAAAGCAGGTCTGAGTTTTGTCCTTCCTGTATTCTTCCATAACACTGTTCATACCTCTATTATTACCCTTATCACACTTCTTACTTATTTCTCTCCACACTAGCCCGTAAACCTGTACTAGCAAGGATCCTTTGGCCACTTGTATTCCCAATGCATGCACAAGTTCAAAACCCAGAATATTTTCAATAAAACTATATAGAATAAGGAATATGAGTGTGGAGGTTATTATGGCAATTCAAGTGAAAATAATGGCAGCTTAAGTTAAAAGAGTGGTAGTAAATATGGAGAGAAGGAAGTGGCTTTAAAATAGGTATGGTCTTTAGTAAAAGGTGACCTCCAAGTATCTGGCTTGGGTAATATAGAGGCCATTCATCTAGATGGGAAATACTAAAAATGGTAGAGTTACAAGAGACCCAAATCAGCATATTACTTAAACCTTGGTAGTTTCTTGGGGTAATTATGGCTACATTAAAGAATTGAAAAACAGAGATATTCTTAAATGCCCAACAAAAGTATATTTTAAAATTAAAATTAAATTGTGTGTTTCCATACACATACATAATCATATTATACAGAATGGAAGTGCTGTGAAACAGGCATTGAGTATCTACTCATGTCCTTTCCTCCCTCTCTTCCTGACTAGCTGGCTTGGAGGTCAAGGTAGTAATTTATGCTTTAGATCGTCATGTCCTTGCCAACACCTACAATCCCAAACTTTGAGAGAACCTCTAAAAACCCAGAAGAATCTAAGGTTATAGGAGATAAATGTATCTTTCACTCCTCAGCATCTAACTTCCTCTAATGTGCACAAGGATTTAAATGCGTATCTTTAAGTGGATGAGAATTTAGAGCAATTCCAAGGGGAGCCCAGGTGAATGGACTGAGTCTCCCATCAGTTCTGTCGTTCTCTGCAGCAGGCCGCGGAGAGGCCCTACATGGCTGTCACACATTATTGATGCTGCAGTACATCACTCAGTGGAAAACAGATCAGGAGTAACTCTCCAGCCTCCTTGTATTATTGAGAAGATGCTTGGACCCTTTGCACAGCATTCACTCCTATCTATCTAGTAGAGATTGTGCCTGGTTACCTGCTCTGTGTACTCTTTTGTGTAGTGTAAATATTCCTTGGCTAGTCACAATAAATACCCCTTTCTATCATCATGGAGTCAGTAAGAGAAGCTGACTCAAGTCTCCACCAATTTTATGTCTCCTTTTCCATTGATCTTGACACTCCAAATAAAACTGTTTTATAGTGAAAACTCTTATGTTCAACTTTTCTCTTAAACCCTAGGAATTACTAGAGCTGCTTCTCCTGTGCCTCCCACCCCCCACCCCCACCTTATGAATGTGAATCTCTTGATTAATGCCATTTACGTGATTTCCTTGGCTTTTATGTTAAATTTGTATAGAAAATAAGTACTAACTTCCAATTATTTAGCATACATTATATTTTTAATCTCAACAACACAACTAGGTATAGTTTATTCCTATTTTTCAGGTGAAGAAAATGAGAATCAAAGATTAGAAGTTACTTACCTCAAATATATCACAAGTAAATTGCTGAAAGAGCATTAAATTCAAATCTATACAATTCTAAAACGTCACTCCTTCTTCTCTTTCACATTATATCATACCCCTGAGAAGATATATGATGTTACAGATATTAGAAAAGGAGGAAAAACATTCAAATAAAAAACAGAGTTTTACAAGTGACCTAAGAAGTATGCCTTGTGATGTGAGGAATTACTCCTGTGACAGTAGCCATACATAATTAGCTTCATACCCCACTTTAACTTGGGATATTTTTCTTCATCCTAGATCAGATGTTATCAACACTGCTAAATAAAAATTTGCACTGTGATCATTAATTAATCATATCAACTTGACTGGGCCACAGGGTACCCAGATATTTGGTCAAAGATTTTTCTGGATGTGTCTGTAAGGGTGTTTCTCAAAGAGATTAACATTTGAATCCATAGACTGAGTAAAGCAGATTGCTCTCCCACTGTGGGTGGGCCTCGTCCACTCAGGTGAAGGCCTGAAGAACAAATGGTTAGGTAGGAAGAAACGTCACCTACCTAACTGCTGACCTAGGACATTAATCCTTTGCTGCCTTTGGAATCAAACTGAAAAAAGTTTTTTCTAGGTCTCCAGCCTGCCAACTTTTGGACTAGAGTTTACATCACCAGCTGTCTTAGTTCTCAGGCCTTTGAATTCGGACTGAAACTGCACCATTGTTGGTCCTGGGTCTCCAGCTTGCCAACCACAGAGCCTGAGACCTCCGTAATTTTGTGAACTGAAACCAGTAGTCTTACAGCCATATATATAGCTTACTGTTCATTGGTTCTATTTCTCTAGAGAACTCTGACTAATACAACTGTTTTCTGCCTTTTCTTCAGACCTGTCTTCAAGCCTCTCTTCTCTCTCTCCCTCCACGATACCTGTTCTCATTCTTAATATGCCTCCCTACTTGGAGCTATTTAGAACACTGTTCACAAAATTACTGCTGGTAACTAATTTTTCCATAATACTGCCAAGTACATCAAATTACTCCCCTCTGCATGTGCATGCACATAGACACACATTCATGTTGGCACACGGCTCTTCATATAGTACATGAGATATTCAGTGGAACTCTCTGTGATGATGTAAATATTCTATATTTTGCTGCACAATAACCACTGGCTGCATGTATTAGTAGGGGTTCTCCAAAGAAGCAGTTCCAGTTAGAGAAAGAGAGTGGTATTGATTTACTGTAAGGAGTTGACTTATGTGATTTTGGAGACTGGGAAATCACAAGGTCTGCAGTTGACAAAGCTGGAGACCCAGCAGAGCTGGTAGTAAAGTTGCACTCTGAGTCTTAAAGCCTAATGTCCCAGCTCAAAGAGTAAGGCAGGAGAAAGATTGTTTCTTACTCATCCTTTATTTAATCTTAGGCAACTTAAGTTTAAATAGCTATATATGTCTTATGGTTTACTCTATTGGACAACACAGCAATAGATTGACTCAGTCCTAGAAGGAGCTTTGATTGATGCTATAGGATCATTCAGACTACTCCAGTGTCTAGCTTCCACCAGGGCTTAACACACCCCTTCTAGGAGAACCAAGCCACCATGTAAGGCAGCTAACCTGAGACTGACATGCTATGAGAAAGTATAAACTAACTACATAGAGAGATTGCACACAGAGAGTGGGGAGGGAACTCCATCTGCTCCAGCTATCCCATTTGAAGAATCAGAAATGGAAATGAAGAAACCCCAGTGGACCTCTCACCCAGCCAGGCCCTCGCATGACTTCGGCCAGAGCTGCAGTCTGACTGCAACCACATGAAGGACCCCAAGCAAAAAGCTCCAGCTAACCTCACAGAACCATAAGATAATAGATTGTTGTCTTAAGCCACTGACTTGGGGTGATTTGCAAAGTGATAGATAACCTGAGTAGAAATGCCCCAAGGAATCAAGGTTCCCTATTTCTCTGGCTCCCCTAATTCCCATCTTCTGTTCATTTCTGTTTCCCACTTCCTTGCTTTTGGTGGTGTAAACTTTTATGCTTAGAACTGAATTTGCATTTGGGGAAAGTCAAATTATCTGGCCTTGAATTAACTTGGTTTTCTGACCTCATGTTTAAAAGGCCTTTGTAAATAAAGCTATCTACTGTTTTCCTTCCCAATTTCAAATAGGCCAACTTGGATCAATGTTTACCATTTTCTTCATTATTAAAGGCCATAACTCATTAATATAGTTGAACACCTTGGCATTTTTCAATCATCTTTTAAAAATCTAACCCCAGAAGGCTTCAAGATCAACATGTAACGTCTGTTTCGTTACCAAAAGAAAATGGATGGGAGGGGAAAGGGACCTGTATCATACCCAAATGATAACTACTATGTAAATAACAGCTCTACGTGTGCACAAGTCAAGTCATTTAGTAAGGCCCTACATAAGGTATATATACAACTTATATAGCCTTGAACTTTATTCCTTAATAATGTACTTTTTATTCCAGTGAGCTCAACATTTACAAAAATTCAAAAGTTTATTAAATATCATGAAAACATGTTTAGAACAAGGTTTACTATCTTATGATCTTGGAATTTTTGTGTACATTTAGGGCACCTTTGGGATCTGAAATTTTCACCAGGGCTTTACTACATCAGTGATTTTTTTTTTCACTCTAATTCTAAGGACAGGTGGAATTGGCTATGGATAACTCATATAATTTCAACCAGCAAAGCTCATATAATGGAATTCCATCTGAGAAGAAAAATAACTTCCTTGTGTCAGAAGATCATGGACAGAAAATCTTAAGTGTACTGCAGAATTTCAGAGAACAAAGTGTCTTTTATGATTTCGAAATCGTCACGAAAGATGAAATAATCCCATGTCATCGTTGTGTGTTAGCAGCGTGCAGTGACTTTTTCAGGTACTTTATTTTTCTATCTATGCCTTAGATTTTGTGAGTTGGATAATTCAGTTATTTTTATAACTATACTCAATTTCCCCCCAGAAGAGCAAATAACAGTAATTTTTAATTCTTAACAAAAAGCTAATTAGAACCAAATTAACTAACGATTTTTGAGTATGAAAATTGAGGACAACCTTTTTGAAAGTTCCTGTCTTCCCAAGCCATTTACATCTCCCCAATGCTTTAGGGAACATGAATCCCCTGAAATATTCTGGGGAAAAAAATAGTCTTGATCTGGTATCAGTTTTGTTTGGGGGAATCCCTGCACTGTATTATTTAGAAAAAGAGGAAAGGATAGATTGCTAAAAATAGAAGCAAAATTCAAAGAAAATGAGGAGTGAGAAGGAGATTAACATTTCAGTCATGTCTGATGTCCACAGATGGGAGAGGGACTCTAACCCAGCGGGTTTCAAGGTTTCTCCTCCCTGTGGTAAAGATATTCCTATAATGGGGAAGAGTACTTGAGAAGCATTTCTGTGGAGCACAAAACTTGCTATGATTCTAGGAAGCCTTCGGAATAGAATTTGGTCCCCCCTGTAGATCATCCTTCAGGGAATATCCTAGTCGTGACACTGTAAGAATCCACTGTGAGGACAGGAGGTTTCTGATTCTGCAAGGTTAAGGGTCAGACTTATGACCTTAGTACTGTGGTAAATGTGTGAAGGTAATACCATTAATCAGAATGCCCTAAATCTAAATCCGAGCTCTACCACTTATTAAGACATGTGATCTTGGGCAAGTTCTAACCTCTTCAGGCCTCAGTTTCCCTATTTGTAAAAAATTAAGATAATAAAAATAGAACCTAATTCAGAGTCATCAGGAGAATTAAATTATGTATATGTAATGATTATGAGGGTGCCCATTCCATTCAGTTACTGTTAGCTGCTGCTATTATTTCCAAAACTAGCAAAAAAATGGAAATATCTGGTGTGAACATACAGCTTGATTTCCTTATAGTGTTTTCATATTAAGAAAATAAAATACTCATGTCAGTATTTGAATTAATAGTCCTCTACTCTTCATGTTGAAGTTATTTATTAATTAAATATATCGACACATAATTTTTGTCCATATTACTTTGCTTTGACTACTCCTAGCTTTTTATAGATCTGCTTTAAATTTTTTTCATTACTATTAAAACAATATATTTTTATATTTTCTACCTGTTTGAAGTAACAAAAATGAGTTTTATAATGACCTAGGTCCTTCATTATACATAGTATTTTACTAAATGACTACACAGTTCATGTAAAAATTGTACAAATATAGAATGGAAATTCTATAATTTACGCTCTTGTATGATAAGTCCACCAATTCATAATATTTGTGTTACAGTAAAACACACTGGAGTACTGGGAGGGAAAATATATAGAAAATAGCATGATAATGGCCCTTTATAATGATTTGGAAAATGAAAATTATGATTGAGATGTAGTCATTGGAGACAAGATTGAAAAGGAATCACACATTTTGTATAACCACTTTGTGATAACAGTAAATCTGAGATAGATATTAGTTGGATACTTCAAAGATGAGTAGGATGAAATATGGTAACATGATCTTACACGTGTCTTCTCAAAATGTAGAAGCTTGTGGTCAGTTAAAAATACATAGGATCTGATACAAAACATTTTCTTACAGTCCTGTTAATGATAACAGCTAATACTTTGCATTGATTAACTCATTTATTCCTTTCATAATTCAGTGAAATAGGTACTATGAGTGTCCCTATTTTCAAATGAAGAATTTGAAGCACAGTGAAGTTATGTCACCTCCCCAATGTCACACAGCTAATAAGTGACAGAGGCTAGGTACCTATCCAAGCAGCCCAGTTCTAGAGGCGATGCTCTTAATCTTACCCAAAAGTGACTTTCAATGTCATAATGATCTAATTATTGCAGGTTAGTACTTCTAAGTTGATATGTATTGCTGAAATATTTTGCATATGTGACATGTATATAATTTTTGCAATTATACTTACTTGTTTTCTTATTAGAAGTACTGAATAGCCTATTGGGAAGGCACTTTGTTATCCTACCTTTTCCTAAAGAGTATTCCTTATCTGGAAGGCCCCTCGTATTTTTAAGCTGGTTGTTAGTGCTGTTTTAATAACCTGAGTTACCCTTTTGAGTCGACTCTAATAATTAAATGGGTTCTCCCCCAGAATAGTGGGCACCTAGGGGCACTGCTCGCAAAGAGATCCTGGACAATACTGGCACAAATACCAACCAGTAGTAAACCAGAACCAAAACCAACTAAATCCTTAGTCGTACTGAACAGCTGGTAGTCCCTAGTTCTTTGTTAGAGTTCTTTCCACTTTAATCTCCATTTGCTGCTCCACTGACAACCACCGTGAGGGGCTTGTTTAAAGTGTAAAAATGAATAACTGGATACAAGTTATAGACTGCAGTAGTTTTCTTACCAAATCCAATAGTGAAATACATCTTAGTGTCTTGCCCCAACACTTCCAAATAATTTATATTTTTGCTTAAACTGAGCCAAAAAAGTTCCCAGTTCCTTAGATTCTATCAACTTTGTCATGTGGGAATAAATTAGAATTTATTATGAAGAACTTTCAAGCTGGTCTAACTGTTCAAATCTGGGGACCCAGTGCCATTTCTCAGTTGATATTCTATGAAAACGTATTTTTACTTTTCCTGGCTTGATATGGTACACCATTATTGTTTAGTTTTATAAGATTACGTTCCCTTTTTCCTAAAGTTCTGTATGACATGTGTCTTTTCAGGTATGTATTTAAGTTCGTCTTACTTGGTGGATATCTCCACACAGATTTACTGGAGACATCTAATATCTCGCTGTGTTCCACCTTTCACATTCTTCACTACTGCCAAATGGAAAATTAATTTGAAAGAGACTTTTAAATCCTATCCCCAAAAGCATTACATACTTTAAGTAATTTGAGTTAACACCTGCGGAGTTGATACTAATTAACCCATAAAAAAGGAAATTCATCCATTAGGGAGGTTTTAGACTAATGTTATGAATAATATATCAGAACATCAAATCAGTGCACAAAGTTTGAATCTTTTTATAGCCTTCTTTGGATTAGTTGCTATAACTCAGCTATAACATATATTTTATAATAGGGCAAATTATATAATGCATATGTTTTACAAATATGGCATATAACTATTCTAGATATTAAAATAATGAACGTATTAGGATGCTTTTAAAATATATTTTAGAAATGTATTTTAAATCAACCTAAGGTTGAAGAAAAAACCTCTGTAAGGTAATGTTGAAAATTATCATGGAATAAAATATTCCTGTTTACTTGTTCTTCTATGTTCTTTATTTTTGCAGGGCTATGTTTGAAGTAAACATGAAAGAAAGAGATGGTGGAAGTGTTACCATTACTAATTTGTCCTCCAAAGCAGTAAAAGCATTTCTTGATTTTGCCTATACTGGAAAAACAAAGATAACAGATGATAATGTGGAAATGTTCTTCCAGTTGTCATCATTTCTTCAAGTTCCCTTCCTATCCAAAGCTTGCAGTGACTTTTTAATAAAAAGTATTAATCTTGTCAATTGTTTACAGTTATTATCTATATCAGATAGCTATGGCTCTACCCGTTTGTTTGATCATGCATTATACTTTGTACAACATCACTTTTCTTTATTATTTAAGTCCAGTGATTTCTTAGAGATGAATTTTGGAGTACTGCAAAAATGTCTGGAATCAGATGAATTAAATGTTCCTGAGGAAGAAACTGTACTGAAAGTTGTCCTTAGTTGGACTAAACATAACTTAGAATCAAGGCAAAAACATCTGCCTTATTTGATTAAAAAAGTAAGATTACATCAGTTACCTGAGGAGACCCTTCAAGACTGTCTGCTCAATGAAGAGTGTTTACTCAAAAACACAAACTGTTTTGACATAATCATGGATGCAATTACGTGTGTGCAAGGTTCTGGTGGACTGTTCCCTGATGCTCGACCTTCCACAACCGAAAAATACATATTTGTTCACAAAACTGAGGAAAATGGAGAAAATCAATACACATTTTGCTATAATATTAAAACTGATTCGTGGAAAATACTGCCACAATCACACTTGCTTGATTTGCCAGGATCTAGTCTATCTAGTTATGGAGAGAAAATATTCTTGACAGGTGGCTGCAAAGGGCCATGTTGTAGAACAGTTCGGCTGCATATTGCAGAGTCATATCATGATGCCACTGATCAGACCTGGTGCTACTGTCCATTCAAAAATGATTTTTTCCTGGTATCACCTATGAAAACACCAAGAACCATGCATACATCAGTTATGGCTCTCAACAGATTATTTGTGATAGGTGGAAAGACGAGAGGGTCTCAGGACATTAGAAGTCTCTTAGATGTTGAATCTTACAACCCTGTTTCCAAAGAATGGTTTTCTGTTAGCCCATTACCCAGGGGCATATATTATCCTGAAGCAAGTGCATGCCAAAATGTCATTTATGTTCTTGGATCAGAGGTAGAGATTACAGATGCCTTTAATCCATCCCTTGATTGCTTTTTTAAGTATAATGCTACAACTGACCAGTGGTCTGAACTAGTAGCAGAGTTTGGGCAGTTTTTTCATGCAACACTAATTAAAGCTGTCCCGGTAAATTGCACACTGTATATATGTGACCTCTCCACCTATAAGGTTTATAGTTTTTGTCCAGATACTTGTGTATGGAAGGGTGAAGGATCTTTTGAATGTGCAGGCTTTAATGCAGGTGCAGTTGGAATTGAGGATAAAATTTATATATTAGGTGGTGATTATGCCCCAGATGAAATCACAGATGAAGTGCAGGTCTACCACAGCAGCAGGTCTGAGTGGGAAGAAGTTTCACCAATGCCAAAAGCCTTAACTGAATTTTACTGCCAAGTGATTCAGTTTAATAAATACAGGGATCCATGGTTTTCTAATCATTTCTAAAAGTAATAGACTGTGCTTAGACATTCGAAAACTATTCCAGTTCTAGAAATCTACAGTAAATTTGTTAACCTTGATAGTTGGTTAAAAAGATCTATTCGTCTTAATAAAATAAAATGTACCTTCTGTTAGAGATGACTATGAATGTATACTATATATGAATTAGCAGTTCCCAGAAACATAAAATACAAAATACATTTTACCAAAAATTATATCGAGTATAAGTTAATCTTGGAGAATCCAAAATACATAGTATTTTCATATGTAAATGGTGATGAGTTTTGATGTTTTGATTTTTAAAGTGCTTTATCCACAAAAAACTAGTAAAAACAAAATTCACAGATTTGTACTATTTAGATGGGAAAATCTCAAAGTAGTAAAAATGAATTATTTACACACCATAGTATATGGAGTGAAAAATACATTTTTAAAAAGAAATGAGAATCCTACCTCCATTTTTTTTTGTCAAAAATTTATCTAAAATGCAATGTATTTCCCTAGCCTTCTAAACTATATGCTAAACATGGCTTAACTTTTTTTTTTATGATTCAAGTCTTCATTAAGAACATAATGTACCATGTTATAATGTCAATGCTATCAACAGTTACTGAAATGTTTTAAAAATTGCTGATTCTATTACTTTTCAGTGTACGCTGGTTCTGACTTCTAGCAGTGTCATATCTCTCTTCTTTTCTGACTCAAGCGCACTAAAGTAACATTCTTGATTTAATTACTGGTTCTACGTTATACTTGACTTGAGTTTATCTTAAAATGTAACCCACTGGGTAAAGTTCTTGGATTCTGGGATGGTAGTCCTTAAAATACTTTTTCTGTGTCATTGGCAGATTCCAGCATAATTGAGGATATAGAAACTCTGACCTCCAGATAAGTGAATCATTACTGTTGCATTTCTTAAGCCTTTAGATGTCCAAATTTGTGTTGCAGTAAGGAATTTCAGTGTTTACATTAGTACCATATCAATTTTCTGTGATGATATATACCAACTGTAAAGCACTGTGTTGGTTTACTACTTCAGTAAATTATATAGTGAATTATATTTTAAATTTTAAAAATGGGCTTTCGGTATTAATAGATTTGAATCTGCATCTGTTTAGATGTTTAATCATCTTTAACCCAAACAATGAAAGGATTTTCATCATCCTTGTTCTCAGCTAGGATGATTCTGCCTGGCAAGGAGGTAAGATACAAGCATTTTAGGTTTTAAGACCCTTGATTTATATCTCAGGTAATATGCAGATTGGATTTCTCTAAAATTAACTGTAGTTTCCCACATACTGTAATAAATGTACATATTCTTTAGAGATGCATTCTTAAGTGGAAATATGCCTAAATAAAGGTCCTTTTATTTTACCATATACATTTATGTAAACATAAGTTTTGAGAATATTTTAAAAATTGAACAGGATATTGGATCCAACAGGATATTTGGATATGCAATTCCAAAATCAGGGACTGCCCGTAGACAGTTGCATAAAAAGTATTCTGTAGAATTTGTAGCCTTTCTTCGTACCTTAGTTGATTGTCCTTTGCCTTTGCACTCGCGCACGTGTGTGTGTGTGTGTGTGTGTGTGTGTGTGTGTAAGAAAAAATATTCAATGAAGGCTTTTGTGTGTCTATGTGTGCCTTTGAAAACATTTGAGAAAGACCATTAACAGTGAGTGACCTATATGTAGATTTACTGAACTGTTCATTTTAGCATATATATAACTAATCAAAATGTTTAAAATAAATATTGCTTTGATCACTGACTCTAGGAATTGTTAATCTCTTCCAGAAAGAAGAAAGTAAAGTAAAATAGAATCTCTTCTTGGTCTTGTTTCACTATTACATCATCTTGACTCCCACCGTCCTTCTCATTGGCAGCTGATTCATGGTAATGTCTCTAGAAATACCCTTGCTATCAAGACTGGGAGGCTCCCTCTGCATTGGATTTAATACACTTTCTAACATATAAGACGTCTGCCTTTAATCGTTTTCACTTGTCGCCACCCCTTTACATCTGCCCCTGAGTGCTCTTCCTCGGTTATAATTGCTCTAAATTACTGTCTAGTCATAAAACCCCGAATTCTTCCTGTTCACTGTTCTTTTTCCTTTGCACAACAATCTATGCTGGGCTTGGCTCTGTTAATAACTCATCTTGTTCTAATTTTGCATCTTCTTAGAGCACTTTCACTTGATCTATTTAGCCTACTGAAAAATGGTTCTGTATGTTTAAAATCCTCAAGGAGCCCAACCACCTACACACATGGTCAATAACTGAACTGGTTCTCTTTCTCTGATCTTGCCGGTCACTGGTTTCACTGTCAAAGAACCATATATATCACCTGGCTTTTCAGGTATGTATCACGAACTTAAATACATACCCTCCGTTCTGGATGTCTGACAGTGATTTCTCAAGTCTATTCCCAGTAACCCCAGAAGAAGCTGTTTTTTCTGCCTGTAAGTTTAGGTGAGAGGAACTAATATCCCTTTATCTATAACCTCCTCCATTCATCTTTTTTTTTTTTCTTGAAAGTCTGCTTTCCTTTCATTATCATCCTTCAGCCAGTGCTACAGCATGAGACAAAATAATTGTGCTTATTATCCATATTGCTTTCATTCTTGTGGAAAAATTCTGTTTAACATTTCTAAATCCTTTATCATTTGTCTTGCACCACTACATTTGGATTACACACACAAGATTCTGATGTTGTATTTTAAAAGTGAAAGTAGGTATATGGCATTATTAAATATAAAAAAGGTTAAATGCAACATTTATATGAGATTAATTCAAAGTTAATGGGCATTTCTAGAACTATCTTCAAATTTGGTTTAAAATGTAGAGTACCTTTTGTTCATCTATTACCTGCGAGGTGGAGCAGTATGAAGGATGTCTGCATATTCAGAATTAAGCACATTCCTATGACAGCTCTGGTTTGGGGAGGGAAAGAGCTCTTCGTCACAGCAGTACCCATTACATGCTGTCCTTGAAAGCTAGGTTATTATTTGAGAATGACCACGTCCAGCAACGTGATTTCATTTTTCCCAGATAGCAAGAAAAGCAACTGAGTATGTGTTCAGCGTTCCTAGCTCAAACCAAACAACTTGAAAATGAGAGTCAAGTATAGGGGAAGCACCTGTACATTTTGAGATTTGGAAGCAATAAATATAGTGATTAAATATATTGTTAAACATAACAGTGTTACTTTTAAATCATTCTCAATTTTAACTGGGTCCACTGGTTGGAAACACTTATATTTAGAACTGAGTGTACACATTCAAAATGTACACGCTCAAAAATATCTTACAGAGGGCAACTCTGGATGGCAACCTAAAAACAAAAGCTGGACTATGCAGGGAAGTAGATTTCTTTCAACATAAGAAACTACTCCACTTTCTAAAGCCATATTTAGGATAAGACTAGTTATCAAAGAGTGTGGATGTGGCCGATGATGAGCCCAGTGAATTCCTACACGGGAGTACGCGACCAAAGATTTCCACGTTCTCCTTACCCACTTTGATCTTAACAGTTTTCTGGCATGACTGATTGCTTCCTCATCCAATGTGCACTTCAGGCACCCTGAGGAACTTGATTTCAGTGGTTCTGCGCACTCAGGATTCCAATAGGAGTCGCGTCTTAAAACGACATCATTTTAAGACCATTATTATTGAAAGGAATTTGTTTTTTGCCTGCCTGCCTTTCCTTCCTTCCCTTTCCTTTCTCCTTCCCTTCCCTTCGCTCTTTCCTTCCCCCCCTCCCTCCCTGCCTGTCTCCTTCCCTCCCTCCCTCCCTGCCTGTCTCCTTCCTTCTTCCTCTCCCCCTTTCCCTCTCTCTTTCTTTCTTATTACTCCGGAAAAAGTCTTAAATGGTGCTGACATTCATAGTGAGCACCTAATAGGGATTTTTCCTTGTGTCTACCACAGGCATACATTGTTTTATAATGAATAAAAACTGAAAAAACAGTACCTAAAATTTTCTTCTGAGTTATTTTTCTCATTTCACTGTAAATGTAGCTATATAGCCAACTGTTGTGATTCTGAAGATTATGTAACTTAAAAGAATATATCTTAAAAGTTTAGATGTGTTTATAAATAAATTATATTTGATGACACTATGATGCTTAATCAGATTTAATGTCTAAATAGGGAATATAAACACAGGATGCCACTACACAGTTATCAAAAGATAACTCTTCTCAATCATAGTCTTATATTAAAACTTGAAAATAACCTCAGAATCTAATACAGCTTCTAACCTACTGTAAAAAGCCCTTTAAATTCTAGAACACCTTGCCAGGATTCTTCTCAATTTCTAATTCAGTTCTTTCAGGGGAAGAGAACTTACTACCTCCATTTCTGAACAGTTCTATTAGAAAGTTCTTCCTAATATTGAAAGCAACTCTGCCTCCATCTATACTAATATCCAGTCCTTGGTCAAAGGTTGCTGTCTCCACAAGTATTTGGAACAGTCATATGTCTTCCATTCCTCTAAAATAAAGGCCTAATCTTCCTTCTTGTTCAAATGCTTATTAGCCCATTAAAACCTGCCACAATGGCCAGGGTTATATACCTTCTCTTGTACAGTTGCCTCAGAAAATGTGTCCCTAGCTCTTTCTCCTTTTGGTGAGTTAAGCCAGACCAGTATTGCAGAATCTTGAAAATTCAGATATCTTATTCCTGAACCAGTCCTCTAGCTCTTAGAAATCCAGTTTGGGCTAGAGACTTGCTGTGTTTCTCTCCTTCTACCCCACCTCCCACAATCAACATAACCCCAAACACACGTTTTCTGGGAGAGGAATTCTAAAGCCAAATTTTAGTAAGTCTTTCAATAATTTGTCTTTGGATATGGTTTTCAGAATTTAAGAAGTACTCCTTAAAAAGACCCTAAGAAGTATTCGAAAAATAGAAACCAAAACAGTTACATCCTTGTTGTTTAATGAGAGGATAATCTGCTCACAGATCAGTAAAGCCCAGCCTTATGGTAATCACAGTCTACATTTGGCGATTCATCTGCATGTGTTAGTCCAGTTGGATAGAGCGTGATTATTCCCATAAAACAATGCCATTACTAAATAACTATCATCAGGTAGCTTTGTGTATTTCATTAACTTTAACAGCATTGCCAAACATAACTCTAACTAGCTAAATAAATTATGCTTTTGGTTTGGAGGGTAAGAAGGAGGACAGAATAACTTAAGAGTACAGACCTCTGTGTGTGACAAATATTTGTTATGTAAATATTTGGTGTAAATCCTTCTCTACATGGTTTCTCATTTAATTGGGAGTTCTTAGGAATAGGGGCATATGTTCATCATTTCTGGGTCTAGCAATTAGCACAGTGCCTGCATATAAGGCATCTAATAAGCTGATATTCTATTGAGCCAATATGTGAAGCAAAATATATTTATTATAGTTATATTGCTCCTGAATGTTCATATAACTGTATATTTTGCAACTAATTTTCATGTACAAAGGAAATCATTTTTATTTATATTAGGAGTTTACATTTTGAAATGCTCTCATTGTATTAGTTTTATCTATTAATGTATGTATTAATTTTCTGTAATTGGTATTCTCGTGTTCAGAGTCACTGAGAAAATTTTGATTAGGTAATTTATACAACTTCCGTCTTTTTAGTGTATAGAAAATAATGAAGCATTTTTTATTTGAGAGTGAAATTGTATTATATGGTGCACTGCCCACCTTTGGAGAACATGTATACTTGATTGTTGTATAGTATATGTATAGTTGGTTCTTAAAAGTGAAATTACAGATTTAAAGTTATTTATCTACCTATTTTTTAGTGCTTTAGGGATTATTTTCTCTCAGTGAATTTTAATTATCTAATTCTGTTTTTCCTTTCAAAGGCAATAAGGGCAATTTTCATCAGTAGACATACAGCCCCCACTCCTCCTACAAGAGCATAATAGCCTTTGTGACCTTCATCCCACTTGGGGGATAGTGCTCAAAGCCACTTACACCGCATAGACAAGCAAATTACTTCATTTCCTTATTAGCGGAATGTGGGCTTCTGCCATATGCTATGAAAAATAAAGCATTTTTGCAGGTTCATGTTAACTATATTAACATGTAGTAAAACTTCAATAAAATAATCATTAATTTATTAAAATGTATCTCAGCAAACAATACATATTCTGTTTGTGTTTATTGTTGTTAAAAGTAAAGGAAGTAGATAAAGGCGGATGCCAAGCCTCTCATTCTCTTGCCCCCCCCCATTCCCCAGATGCCCTGAGTGGCTCTGATGAATCGCAGCATTTCTGCAAGCGTGATGGTGAAGGTGGGGATTGTCAGGAGCTTTTGTAGCTGTAATGACACGTCCTACAGTGTAGACTTCAAGGTGGACATCCAAAAGAATAGAATACCAGCTAAACTTCGGGTGAGTCACAGGTGGCAAGAGACCACCAGACCCTGACTAACAAAGAGCAGAACAAATGTCCATGAGCCACAGGTGACAGCAGCAGAAGCCAGTTGCATGTACAGGGCAGGGCATTGGCCAACCCAGCTTCACTGGATACCAGGCACACAAGACCAGCTACCTGCCTCCTACCTGGATAAACCTCCTTCCTGCATCATCTCATATGCCCAGAAGCTTGCTCATGGGGTAGAGCTAATGAAGGGGTCCAAAGTCTGACAGACTAGGCAGAACCATGAGAAGACTTTTTAAATGTCCACATTGGACAGATCATTCGATTCCAGTTCCTGTGATTTTTCCTCTTCTGGAAAGGCCCATGTTCTATCACGTTTTCTAGTTTTCCTATGTGAGGGACTGTGATTTACTAAATAACCTTGGCTCCCCAGTAGTTCTAGACTCCTGCCCAGGTTGGAACAGAATTTCTTTTTGGAAACCCAAACCTTGAAAAATCAACTCTGTCCCTATCCCGTATAGAAGGCCAGTTTCCTTCTCTGAATTTCCAACACTCTCTGGTGCTTTTTCATTAATCCTTGGTCCAAACTCATTTCTCCAGACTTCTTCCCTTGTAATCACCTCTAATTCTCTATGTGCCTCCAGCCTTCCGCAGTTCATTTTGCCCTCAAACATTGACTCATCCCCTTCTCATTAATCTTCCTAGACAGGAGCCTTTAGCAAAGTTTATTAAACATGTAAAGATACTGTAGGGAACTGGACTGTTACCAGGTTGGCGGGGATGATCGCCTCAAATCAGAGGCCTCCTCTCTCGGTCAGTATTTTACTACTCGCTGGCCCCCAGTGAAGGTTTCCACTTTAGTCATTAAAATAGAATAGTTAACAATTTCAGTCTGATGCACTGGTATTTGAAATTCTTTCCCTAAATTCTTAATCTGCCTGAATTTGCCCCTTTCCCCCAAAAGTAGCCACTCAAATGACAAAATTTAACTTCCAAGTTTTCTCTATACAGAAAATAATTTGCAAAGAGCATGTAAACCAGCAGTTTGTCCCCTTTCCAATCACTGAGAGTTACTTATAATTGTACTACAGGCTATTATGCATTTACAATGTAAATTACAAAGTATGTTTAGTCAAAAAGTATTTGTAACAATTTAGCCAATATGCAGATTTTGATTTGTGTGTATATTTTCCAGAAAAAAATTAAAATACTTCAAAAAAGCTGTTCCCTATGAATGTAATTTTAAAATAATGTTTACAAAATGTTTTGAGTTTGTTGAAACTACAAAATACTGAAATTTTAAGCAATGTGGAACTAAACCAATCTACCTAATAAAAATTAACACTGCAGACTATATTTTAAAATGCTTTTATAAAACCTATGTTTTCAGGATAAAGTCTCTTTCCACTTATTAAATTTTGCAATTTTAAACACTTCCATAAAGCTAATGAAACTAAACTTAATATAGAAAACTTAATATTCATAAAAAACTTAAGAATCCATAGGAGCTATCTTAAAATAAAATTTAGGCATAAATGCTAAACAGATCATTCTAGTATGTATAGTGTTAGGTTTCACTGCACCTGATAAACATTTCTGCATTTCCTCCAAGTTCAGGGCTTGTTTAACTTGATTTTGCTCTATCGGTAATTAGTGAATCTTCCATGGGAAGTTAATTACCGTTCCCTAACCCTGACCAAAATATATGCTATAAAATGAGTTTAAATTTTTTAATCAAGAAAAGCCTTTCCCTATGGGCTTTTCAGATGCAAAAATCCAATTAGCTTTAACGTTTCCTTTTTAGAAATTAACCACCCTTTTATCTTATGAAACATTAATTGTAGCTCAAAAAATTTATAGCTCTTTTTTAAACAAGTTTTTAACAAGTCAGTAAATTTGATGTTCTTTTGCAAATAGATACACCTTGTATCTATTCCTGAAGAAGTAAAATATTGCTACAATATTCTTCCATTTAAATACAGTTCACATTTCCCTTAGAAGCATAAATTAATATGCACTTGTTTCTAAGAATTTTTACAAAGAAAATTATTCAGTAATTTAAATAATCTAAATAGCAGATATTTTGATTTCCTCAGTTCTAGATTCACATCCTAAGAACTCTTACTTTTAGCGAGCGTTGCAAATAATTCCTATTAGAAGATAAACTGTCAGATTAAAGATGGCGGCGTGAGAGTTGAGACACAGGCTTCCTCCTAAAACCACATATATTATGAAAATATAACTAATACAACTAATCCTGAAAGAGCAACAGGAAAGAGGACTGTGCCGCCCCAGACTGCGTACACCTGGAGAAAAGAGCAGACCTCACAGAACAGGGTAACATACCAAAGCAGTGGCCCAGCAGGACCCAAGACCTTCTCCCACCCCAGATCAACAGCGGGAGGAAGAGAAACGGAGCAGGGAGGGAGTGGAGGCCCGGGACTGCTGAATACCTAACTCCAGAGATCTGCTCTGGGAGCACAAACCTACATTTCATGGTGTTTGCATGATACTCTCATGATTATGAGGTTGGAAAGCTAAGACAGGCAGAATTCCTGGAGAAACTGAGATTTCTGCTGCTTGTGGAAAGCGGGTATCCATATCCGGCTGCTCTGGGACAAAAGAAAGGTGGGCAGTCTCAGAGACTTCCTAACAAGGAAGCCCTTAGCAAGAGAGCTGCTAAAGAGGCAAGGATTGCACAGAGCTTACTGCTCAGGAGAGAAGACAGGCAGACAAAATTGTCCAGGTGCACTCTGCCCAGCAGGTAGGGAGCTTTACCATATAGACTCTCATATTTAAGGAGGAAAAATAAATCTTCCTCCTTAGATGATCTTCAGGTGCTCCAGCTCCCTGGCTGACTACACACCTCCAAGGACCCCCTCTGTGATATGCAGCCTACTGTGCCTTTCTCCTGGCCAGCCCCAACTGGCTCACAAACCAGCACACCCTAACCTGGCATTAGCCCAGCCAGAGGGAAGATCTGTCAACAGCAACTACAAACGCAAAGCATAGAGGCTTATGCCTGTGTGCTTGGCCCACTGGCTCAGGCAATGGAGACAGGCATAGCAGCCAGGAAGCAGGAAACAGCTCTTTCCTTTCCCCAGGCACCAATACCACTCCCCTGAGACCCCCGACATTGCTTCAGGGGCTGAGCAGCTCCAGGGAATAGAGCTTCTGGGTACCAGAGGGCGCCATATGCAAATATGAAATGCCAAAGGAACCTGGTTCAGAGTAAAATTATTAATACAACTCCTGAGAAAGATTTAAATGACATCGACCTCATGACTCTTCCTGAAAGGGAGTTAAAAATAAAAATCATTGACATGCTCATGGAGGTACAGAAAGATATTCAAGAACTCAGGAATGAATTCTGGTCTGAGATCCAATCTTTGAAGAGCACAATGGAGGGTATTAAAAGCAGATTGGATACAGTGGAGGAGATGATAAATGAAATAGAAACTAGAGAAGAGGAATACAAATAAGCTGAGGCACAGAGAGAAAAAAGGATCTCTAAGAATGAAAGAATATTGACAGAACTGTGTGACCAATCCAAACAGAACAATATTCCCATTATAGGGGTACCAGAAGAAGGAGAGAAAAAGGGATAGAAAGTGTCTTTAAATGCTGAAAACTTCCCCAATCTGGGAAAGGAGATAGTCTCTCAGGCCATGGAGATGCACAGATCTCCCAACACAAGGGACCCAAGGAAGACAACACCAAGACATAAAGTAATTAAAATGGCAAAGATCAAGGATAAGGGCAGACTATTAAAAGCAGCCAGAGAGAGAAATAAGATCACATACAAAGGAAAGCCCACCAGGCTATCATCAGACTTCTCAACAGAAACCTTACAGGCCATAAGGGAGTGGCATGATGTATTTACTGCAATGAGGCAGAAGGGCCTTGAACTAAGAATACTTTATCCAGAAAGATTATCATTTAAATTTGAAGGAGGGATTAAGCAAATTCCAGATAAGCAAAAGCTGAGAGACTTTACCTCCCACAAACCATTTCTACAGTATATTTTGGAGGTAGTGCTATAGATGGAAGTGTTCCTAAGGTTTAATAGCTATCACCAGAGGTAATAAAACCACAGTAAAGAAACTAGAACAGCTAATTACTAAGTAAATGCAAAATTAACTTAACTATCCTCAAAGTCAATCAAGGGATAGACAAGGAGTACAGAATATGATACCTAATATATAAAGAATGGAGGAGGAAGAAAAAGAAAAAAGAACCTTTAAATTTTTTTGTAATAACATATTAAGTAAGTTAAGTTAGACTCTTAGATAGCAAGGAAGTTAACCTTGAACCTTTGGTAACCACGAATCTAAAGCCTGCAATGCCAATAAGTACATACCTATCAATAATCATCCTAAATGTAAATGGACTGAATGCACCAATCCAAAGACATATAGTCACTGAATGGATAAAAAAACAAGACCCATCTATATGCTGCCTACAAGAGACTCACTTTAAACCCAAAGACATACACAGACTAAAGGGGAAGGGATGGAAAAAGATATTTCATGCAACTAATAGTGAGAAAAAAGCAGGTGTTGCAGTACTTGTATCAGAGAGAATAGACTTCAAAGCAAAGAAAGTAACAAGAGATAAAGAAGGACATTACATAATGATAAAAGGGTTCATCAAACAAGAAGATATAACCATAATGTAAGCTAGTTCAACCATTGTGGAAAGCAATATGGAGGTTCCTCAAAAAACTAAAAATACAAATACCATTTGACCCGGGAATTCCACTCCTTGGAATTTACCCAAAGAATACAACTTCTCAGATTCAAAAAGGCATATGCATCCCTATGTTTACTGCAGCACTTTTTACAATAGCCAAGATATGGAAGCAACCTAAGTGTCCATCAGCAGATGAATGGATAAAGAAGAGGTGGTACAGATACACAATGGAATACTACTCAGCCATAAGAAAAAAACAAATCCTACCATTTGCAACAACATGGATGGAGCTGGAGGATATTATGCTCAGTGAAATAAGCCAGATGGAGAAAGACAAGTGCCAAATGATTTCCCTTGTTTATGGAGTATAACAACGAAGCAAAACTGAAGGAACGTAATAGCAGCAGACTCAGAGACTCCAAGAAGGGACTAGTGGGTACCAAAGGGGAGGGGTGTTTGAGGGCAGGTGGGGAGGATGGGAGAAGGAGACTGAGGGGTATTATGTTTAGTACACATGGTGTGGGGGATCAAGTGGAAAACAGTGTAGCACAGAGAAGGCAAACAGTGAATCTGTGGCATCTTACTACACTGATGGACAGTGATTGCATTGGGGTATGGGTGGGCACTTGATAATATGCTTAAATGTAGTAATCACATTGTTTTTTCATGTGAAACCTTCATTAGAGTGTATATCAATAATACCTTAATAAAAAATAAAAATAAATAAAATAAAATAAAAGAAGATAAACTGGGGTAAAGGGGGAGAACTCAGCTTTGAAGTCAGACAGGCCTGGGTTTGAATATCACTCCCACCATTGTAGTTTATAAACTTGAGTAAATTAATTAAACATTCTGCATGCCAGTTCCTTTATCAGTAAAATTGTATAATAGTTGTGCCTCCCACAAAATGTTGCTGTGAAAATTAAATCAAATAATGCATGTGACATGCTTGGCATAGGGCTTGGCAATGGGAAATATCCAATAAATGTCTCTGTCTCCTCCTTGTCTTTTTTCTTGTTTGATTTCACCAGGAGCACTTTTCCCCTTATTTTCCAACATGCTACCACAGTCTTACATTCTACAATTTAAAAATAAATCTGAAATCTGAAAAGTACTCAATTCTACCATTGTGGAGGGAATTAATGGAACAAATTAAAACTTTGTCTAATACACAGTTTTGCTTTGACTTGGCCCTAAACAATCCCTCTTGGGCTCTACCATGAGTTTCTCATTTATTAATTTATTCATTCAACAACAATTTCTTGAGCTCCTAATGTGTGTCATCATTATTCTAAGTTTAAGGATGTTCTAGCAAGAAAAGCAGATGTGTTCCCTGTTCTTGAGCTCACTGAGCATGCTGCTGTTTCTGCCAGAGTTGATTTTGTCTCACCTCTGTTGTTAACACTTGTGATTTGGCCCCATTTTTGTTTTTCACTCCTGTCTCTCTCTCTCTCTCTCGGGGCTCTGAATCTTAGCAAGTTCCTTGGCTACACATTTGCCTTTCCCAAGTGAGAATTCCCTTTTGCTCCTTGACCCACATACATCTCTCACGTTGAACCGTAGCTCCTGTGGCTAATGCCAGATGGAGAAGGAAGCCCATTTCTCCTGCACACACATGAGTAGAGGTGTCAGACAACCAGGTCATTGAATCCTAGAGCAGCCATAAAATGGGTGAGAGCACTTAGCAGTCTACAAGGAATTTCAAATCTGGTGAATATTTTACTTTCACAAACTTCCATGCAAAACAATGTATAAATATTTGAATGAAAAAAATTCAAAAAATGTTTTTCTCAATGATCTCCTACCTTGGTATATGTAACCAGCCATACAAAATGTGTCATGTTGGCAAACTCTCATATATCATGTAGAATACTACTTTAATATTTCTTCCCCTGGTAAATTGAGTGAGATTACCATTTCTCACCTGTTCCTCAAGCATTCATCCTCACCAAAATACCACAGACTTAAGAAAATGTACAGAAGTCAGCTTATCAATATTTGGAAATACAAAATGAGGATGATTAGTCATGAAAAATTCCATTTATGTCTAATGATCCGTCAGTAAGAACCCTCCTTGATCTTGCAAGGGTAATTAATGCAGCATCGGAGAAGTAAAAGAAAGCGGAGGCAAGTAGTGAAATTCCACATGACCAGGAATATCTGAGAGGGCACAATCAGGGCCTCTGTAGAAAGGGGAGAAACCAGTGATTCTAGAAGAGGAACTAGATCAACAGCTGCTGTAAACTGTCATTCCTCAGCCCTGTTCGGTCAACACCCCCGGCTCCCAGTGGGCTACAAGTGTACATATGATCAGGAGTTGTGACCATCTATTTCTTTGAGAAAAAAATTAAAAGGAGGCCATTTTATGGGGAGTAGGAGGGATCTGGACATACAGGTTTGTTGAAACAAAGGAGAGACACTCAAATCCAGTGGCTGTGGCCCAGGCTTCCTTATTATAAACTTCCACTGTGAGAAGTAGGGCCGAGAAGACCCTGATGTTTAATAAATGAGGATGATTTCTTGCACACTCTACTTGGAGTATTTTAATTTTTTAAGCTGGCGCCTAGATGCAGTCACCATTTCTGTAGAATAACCTAAACACGTATTCTCTATCACTGATTGAATGGAAAGGCACATGGCGTTGATGTGTCACCTAAAACAGGCCAGCAGGCTACCCGAGACAGGTCTTCACAGGACGCCAGGACCTGTTGCCGCCATATCTATTTCAGCTACCTACTTGACACATAGCAAACTACCTCCAATTTAATGGCTTAAAACCATTTTATTTTATGCTCATGGTTCTGTAGGTCAGGAATTTGGGCAGGGCTCAGCAGGGACAGCCGGTCTTGGTTTCTCACAGCGTCGGCTGGGGAGCCTCACCCAGGGCTCGGAGGCCTCAGGCATGTGGTGGGCACCTCGGTTCTCTTCCATGTGGCCTCCCTCTTCATGAGGCCACTCTCCTCTAGGGCTCTCCTGTCCTATAGAGTAAGCATTGTCCACATGTGACTATTTACATCAAAAGGTTTTATTAGTCAAAATTTTTAAAAATTAAAAATTTCTCAGTTACAAGTCACATTTCAAGTCCTCAATAGTCATGTGTGGTTAATGGCTACCACATGGACAATGTAGAGTAATTCCATCAGAGTGCAGTTTCTGTTGGAAAGCACTGAGCGAGGGGCCTTTATCTCTGTGAGGCCTCTAGAGCTAAACAGCCTGGACCTCTTTCCAGATTGCCTGGCTTCTCTCTGACTGACAGCAGTTACAGGTCCTCAAGACCTGGCCTCTGACATCCCAGACACCATCCTACATTTTTTGGTCATAGGAATTTGCAAAGCAACACAGATTCAAAGGGTGGGAAATATACTCCATAGCAAACAGCAAATATATATAGGAAGGGTGCAGAAGAAATGGAGAGGTGCGATTCATTGACATTTTTAACAATCTACCACAATATCAAATTCAACTTGAGTTCTCTCTAGGAGGTAAGTACTCACACATCAGAAGCTGGCCTCTTTCCAGCCTCTCCACTATCTTGCACTCTATTCACTATTCTTTTTTGGCAGCCATATTCTCTCAAACTGCTGCCTCTATGTCCTCTCTCTCTCTCTCCCTTGCCATTGCAAGGTGAATTTGTAGTAAGATAAAAATTGCCTAAATTCTCTCGTCAAACTTTATGATCACTCCCATACTTATACGCAGAAATGCCTATGTACTAAGATCTTTTGTCCCTTTTGCTTTGTCACACTTTGCAAAATCAAAACGGAAGTGATTTGATGAGGACTTCTATAAATTCCCACCACCAACCACACCTACCCCCCTACCAGCATCTTGATCCACACACTCTGCCTTACCCCTTTCACAATACAGTAGTCCCCCTTTACCCACAGGGAATACCTTCCAAGACCCCCACTGGATGCCTGAAACCACGAGTAGCACACAACTCTATACATAGTATGTTTTTCCCTATACATACATACCTATAATAGTTTAATTTATAAATTAGGCACAGTGTGAGATTAAGAATAATAATAAAATAGAACAGTCATAACAACAGGCTGTAAAAAGTTATGTGAATGTGGTCTCTCTCTCAAAATATCTTCCTGTATTGTACTCATCCTTCTTCCTAAGATCATAAAACGCCTGCATGATGAGATGAAGTGAGGTGAATGACGCAGGCATTATGATATAGCATAAGGCCACTGTGGACTTGTCAGAAGGAAGACCATCTGCTTCTGGACCATGGTTGACTGTGGGCCACCAAAACCGTGGAAAACGAGACGCAGATAAGGGGCAGTACCGCAGATGCACTGTTCCTGGGTCCATTCCTCCTTGCCAGTAGATCACATCCCTCTCGCTTCAGCAATTCGTCCTCCTTTCCCCCTCAGCATCTCTTTCCTCAGCTTTATGGATCATTCCCACCAGGAGACAAACGTGTGGCCTCCATATGCCTTCCAGGACTTGCCCCACTTCTCCATACGCATCCATTTCTTATCTTTCTTCTTGCAGGTTTTCGCTAATGATTTCACCAAAACTGCTTTTGTCAAGACCACCAGTAGACTCTTGCCACTTCTCTTACGTGACCTGCCAGCTCATCACTCCCTCCTCCCTGATACACTTGTCATGGGGCTTCCAGGACATTGCCGTGTCTGGCTTTCCTTCGGCCTCACTCCACCTCAGTCTCCTATGCCTGCTCCTTCTCTTCTCCCTGATCTCCTAATGGTAGGGTGCTCAGGGTCAGCTCTTAAGACTTCTTATCTTTTCAATCTACACCAACTCCTTGGGTGATCTCATCCAGTGTCAAGGACTTAAATACAGTCCATTTGCTGAAGGCTTCCAAATGCATAGTTCTAATCCGCACCTCTTCTGAAGTTCAAGTATCAACATTCGTACATATTACTTCCTCTTTGATGTCTAATAGACACCAAAACCTTAAGATTTCCAAAGCTTCCTACAGTGCAGACACACAAAAAGGCATCTCTATCCCTCCATTTCCTTTGCCCAAAGGTTTTGTAGATATCTTCAACTTCTCTTGTTCACAGCCTATGTTCCATCCATCAGGAATACCTGTAGGTCTCCCTTCAGAAAATAACCAGAATCACCACTTCCCCTGCTTCCACCTGGGCCACCATCATCTCTTATGTAGATTATTCTAATAGTCACTTGACTAGTCTCTCTCTGCGTCCACTCTTATACCCCTGCCGTCTGTTCTCAACACAACAGCCAGAGTGAAACCATTAAGATCATTTCAAAACCTTCAATTGGTTCCCAATTTCTCCAAGAACACCAAAGCCCAAGCAGTAGACCCCTTCCCTCTTACCTCTCTGACCTCCCCCCTTACTATGCTCCCCTTCACTTACTCAGCACAGGCATTCCTACTACAGGCTTTTACACTGTGTTTCGTTTGTTTGGAATGCTTCTTCCCCCAGCTACCTGCACTTTCAAAGATCAGCTCAAGTGTCACCTCAATGATGCTCACCTCAATACACTACTTAAACCTGCAATCATCCCCATGCCCCTAAAACCTCCAAACCTTCGCATTCTGCTTTTCCTTCATCCCTCATCTTCTAACATACTGTACAGCTACATCTCCCTCTGATAGTCTTTACATTTGTTAAGGCAGGGATCTTTGTTTATTTCCTTTCACTGGTATATATCTCAAGTACTTAGTACCTGGTACATAAGAGGTTCCTAATACATATTTGCTGGATAACTAAAGGAGGTTTTAGAAACATGTATATTTTATCTGTACCACATCAGGGCCAATGCCTTCCAGTACTTGCCCCATTTCTTAAATACATTACAGAACAATTTGATAACCAACATTAACTATTACAGGTAATGAAATTACCTTTTAAAGGTAAATCATAGATATCTCAGTTAAGGCCAGTTCCAGGTCAGATTGTCAAGAGAGATTAATTACCTTTTTTTCCCTTTGCTAGCCTTCCCTCATCTCACTTTTCTTACCTATATCCTATATCTAAAGAAATCTTTCATATAAACTAACTCCTGCTAATGTATTAGTCATCATAGCTTAAAGTAGGTACTTCATCAGGAAAATGCCTATAATAAAAAATCTTATTTTCAAAACCCATAATTTTCTCAAACTAGTGTTTTCTGTCTTATACTTTTAACTGTCCTGTATTGTGAATGTTTGAGAGAAAAAAAAATCAATTTCACAACGTGAAATTATTTTTATTTGAACAAGTCATTCTTATTCCACTCTTAATTCCCTTCATTAGGAATTTGGTGTGTGGAGTCAGAGGGCTCTATCAACAAGCTATTTAGTATCTTAATAACTCAGTTTCTTCCTTGGAAAAATGGGAAAGTAGTAGTGTCCTCAACATAGGATCGCTGTGAGAATTCAGTGTGTTAACATACACAGTACTCTGGGAATAGTGCCAGGGCCATAATAGCCCCATGTAAGTGTTAGTTTTTATTACTGGCACTCAATTTTGAAATTTAAGTTGTGTATTTATTTTCAAATATAATTGTATGGCCTTTTAACTCAGGGTGCAGGTTTAAAGATAAAGAGAACAGTATGAAGTAACACAATTTTTAAATAACTTTGCTTAATGATCTAACAAATTTTATACTTAATATTACATAAATCAATATATTTATATAATGTCTAATGCTTACCTACTTATTTCATTCTAAATTTTCTGATGGCCAACACCGCTCTAATTAAAATTACAGTGGTCCCAAAGTACCTAATAGAATACAGTCCATCCTGCGGATGCTCAGTGAACATTTAATGGCAATGTTTCAGCAGTCTCAGAACGGTATTCAGTGTTCTTTTCTGGCATCTGTTGGTAACACAAATTGCATTTTGACCATCATGTCTTTTTAGTAGTAGACGACACATATATGAATGATATTTGTAAGATTAAATTCATTTAAAGCCAAGGACTCATCTAGCCTTTCCTCTGAACATTTTATCCCTTGACTAAATGCATTCATTAAAGACAACATAGACTTGTAGCTGTGCTATTTCATAGCTTAATGGATTTTTGTTTGATTACTATATTGATTTAATTTTTTAAAGATGCAAATATCTGTGGCCTACTTGCTGAAATGTTTTTTCTTAAATGGAATAGAATTCAGGGCACTGTTTTCTTTCCTTTCCTTTTTTGTCCTGGCTTCTTTTAAACCATGTTAGAAAGGCAAACCAAAGAAACATCTTATACCTAGGCTGAGTCTGCACAGTCACATGCTACTCTTACAAGCCTAACCCCAAATCTGACCTCTGACTTGATACAGAGGCAACTTCATAGTGCTAAAAAAGGAGCTGCCACATAGAAAATCACCTGCAAGCAATCTGGAAACTTTAGATGCACTGTCCCAAGGCTTTAAGAAACAGATTGTACCTACTAGAAAGTGTAGCATCAGGAGGTGCAAATCACTAAGAGCCCTATTCACACGCACCTACAGACACTGGGACTAGAGTGTCAAATAAGAGACACTAGAATTAAGTCTTAAAGAAGTGTGTTGTGTGTGTTGGGTGAGGTAGAGGGAAGCAGCAATGGCTTCCCTAACTTCTGGAAGGTCTCCTGGCACCATGATTGATGGTGGGCAGGTGCGGTGACAGATTGGGGGCAGGATTCGAGTTTCTACTAACCAACCTCAAGGGGAGCTTATCTAAAAAAGGGGACTATAAGGAAGGTTAAAATACAAGTCTCTGGGGTGGAGAGTCTGCCTCTGACCCATCAGGAGCAATAACAAGTAGTGAGAGTAAGGCTGACAGCAATGTTACACAAGAGACAAGGCTGATATTAGTGACAAGGCAGCAAAATGACCAATCCTGCCTCAAAGACAGATATAGAATCAACAAACTCCAATTACAGCTCTGAAACAGAAAGCATATTGATGGTACTTTAATAAACTTCTTATTAATGATCACAACCCTACTCACATAGATGTCTAATCTCAATTTTATGACTTAAGAGATGAGTACACCTTGCCCAAAGACACATAGCTGCCAGAAGGATGAGCTCAGGATAGACCACAGAATTATGTCTTGAAAACATACTGCCTCTCTATGAAAATCTTTATTAACCAGATGGTAAAGTTGACTAGAATACTTAATTCCAAGAAACCATAAGTGGTCAACCAAACAATAATACTTTTTGTCTTAAAATCAGCTGTAAAGTTTAGCATTGAAGACAGGGTCACATGTGAACAGCAGTAAATAAAAAGAAACACACGTCACTTCTTAAAGCCAAAACAATAAAAGTATTTCAGGAAACATGATAAATAAAATAAAAATGCTTAAAAAAAAGAAAACAGAAGAAGAAGATGCTGACTGGAGGAAAGGAAACACACACGTCTGTTGAGGGTCGTCCGCATCGAGGTTGGCGGCGGGGATCTGGTCTGACCGAGGCTTCTTGGACACTGAAGAGGTTGTAGGCTCTGGGAAAACACAAACATTACTCAGCTTACTGAAACAAATACTGCATTTCTTGTAACATTTTAGGGACTTCTGGGCACCAAGACCTTGGATTACAAGCCCTGTGATAGCAGAGACCACAACCAGAGTGCCTGGCAAAAAAGCCTCTGGCAACTGTTTGCTGAGTGAATTAAAGTACTAATTTTAATATGGGAACTGCAGTCTCCGCCGGGAAATTTAGGGAATAGTTTACATATCCTGGAAAAACAGAAAAGATACTATACCTGATGCCCACCAGTGACTAGTGACAAAAGCAGGGGAAACCTCACAGACAGAAACCATGGGGCTTCAAAAAGTCAACAGTCAAATTTGATCTGAATTGAAACAATCGCTGCTAAATATCCCCAGATCACCCTGTTGCTTCTAAAAGAGCAGCATAAAAGGATGGATCTGGAATCAACCTCATCATCATGTCTAATGTAATCATTTAACAAAGTGTTACCAATATTTTAAGGCAAATGATATCTTAAGTTGCTTACATAAGTATTTTAAAGCAAACAAACAAAAACTTCAATCTGTTCCAATTAGCAAATGACAGAAAAACTACTGGCTATGTGATGTTATAAGTCCCGTGTCTGGGGTAGAGCTGGTGCCTCGAGTGGGACGGTCTCTATTTTGTCTCTTGCAGCAGCTCTCTCTCTCTCCCCTCCAGTTCCCTCCTGAAGGCACAGTTCCGAACCTCTTCAGGAGCATCCTGAGTGGTTTGTCTAACGTCGAAACAAACCAGGGCAAAAATGTTACTAAAAAAACACATGGCTGTAGCAGTGGAAGACAATCCACAAAAAGGAGCTTTGTTCCCAAGTTCCTCAAGAATAAAAGAGGGAACTGGACAAGATCACTACGATAATCTGAAGGTTGCTAACAGGATCCGTGTGGTTTCCAGTATCTCAAAAAGCCCAAACGAATCACATACTTTCCTACAATGCTGCTGTACATTGACTA
>JAQQAC010004253.1:3824377-3844085 GCA_029783875.1 Phataginus tricuspis | reverse complement strand
CCGTGACATCTTTGGACACTGCTGATTTCTGTTTCATCCACTGGGTGTTTGTCTCTGCAAACGAGGCCCCACAGACATGGCCAAAGCCCGATCTGCCTGGAACCCCATTCTCTCGGCCAGCTCGGGGTGCGGCTGCGATGTGGGTGACCCTGAACTTTGGTTCCCCTCTGATCCCTCCCCTTCCCTCCCTGCCCTCTCCCCCCAACTTTCTTAGAAGACCAGGCCCTTGTGACCAGTTAGAAGAGTGCATCGTATTACCAAAACCAGACCAAAGCAAACCAAATGAAAAAGTGTGTCTAGATTGAGAAAACCTATTCTTTTCTATCATGTGTATTCTAAATCTAAGTTCCAAAGTCATAATAAATTTTCAATACTGCGTGTGTTATTTTCAATGTCAGACTTTAACTTTATGGTATTTAAACCACTGATTTTCCCTCCATGGTCTTCTCTTTTATTTTATTTATAGATATACTGGAAAAGATATTTATATGCATAGTTTTTTTATGTTTCAGTATTTCAATGCATATATATTTTGTATTTTAAAAGTTACTATTATTATGTATAAAGTTTTCTACCTAATCTCATTTAATAAAAGATTGTGACTATCTTTTATGATATTAAATATTTTAGAAATTAGTTTTTGTATTCTTTCTCCCTCCCTCTTTTTTCTCAATCTCTCTCTCTCTCTCTCTCTCTCTCTCTCACCTTTTTTCCTGTAATCCACTTCTTGCTTTCTTGATTTTTGTTTTCCTGAGTTCAGTATTATTTTTTCTGGTAAACCAATCAGTTTTTAAGGGTGATTTTTATTATTCAATTTATCTAATACATGTTTGTGTTCTCACATATTCAATGTGTGTTTCCCATTGTGAATGTGTATTCTCAAAATGTGTTCTCAAACACTGTACTAATTTTAATTATAGAAAACCAAACTGTAAACCACAAAAGCAAAATCATGCAATGCTCTGCTTATGTGTGTGTGTGAGGTGGGGGTTAGGGCTACAGGGATGGGAGTGCTAGTATTAAAAATCTTGTCCCCTTATTATTCAACAGTTTCTTGTGTTGCTCTAATACCTCCTTATGATAGCAGCAAGTGAAGTGTTTCTGAGGAATACTGCTGCATGGAAAACAGCATGAAAATGTAAACTTAATTTTAGGTAAATGAGTTAAAAAATAATTCAATGTTTCTATAAAGAAGAAGTAACTCACCATGCCAGTCCTCTATTCTTCAAACTATAGAAGACGACTTACAGCTCTTCTAGCTCCAGAGTATAGGAATCTCTTGATCAATGGAGTCAAGAAAAACCTGAATAATCTTAAGTACTGCATTTCTGAATACAGAGATTTACAGGAAATAAAAGCAGAATCTGCATATCCTGCTCACTGCAATGTACAAGTGAAACAACCCCAGCTTTGGTGGACATTTTGTTTTTCAATGTCAGCACAGCCATTTATCAGTTCTCTGATATTTACATAGTGTTAAATTCTGATCTTCAATAGTCTGAAGAATTAAGGTGTGAATATTTTGCAAGTATTAGACTTGCAAAATTATAGATGCACAGCATCTGACATATCATCTAATTCAAACTTTGTGAATAATTGGAGTTATTATTACTATTTTTTGGTATTCAGGGACAGTTTTAAGCTTTCCTCTGATGTTCAGTGTCCACATATTTTAAAAAAACTTCTTGGTGGATGGGATGCCTCTAATACATTATCAGTTAAATTTCATTACTTTAATAATTAAAATTTTAGCTTAATGACAGAATAAGCACTGTACCTAAATAACAAGTATATTTCTAATTCAAGGGACATAGTATTTATTACAATGATGAGCAAAAATGACTACAGTAATTTAAGTGTTAAACATTCAAAAGAGGGCTTTGTGGAAAAATATGGAGATAGGAATAAATATTTTGATGAACTTAATTTTTATGCCTATGCATGTGGATATCGTTTGTATTATATAATTCTCAGTTTTCTAAATGTGTGTTTAAAACGTTATTGAAAAGTCAAAATTTGTGAGAAATGGAATGCGCTTTTCATTTGGAAAGGTTTTATTATTTTCTTATTTTTATTATAATGTGAAAATATTAAGTGATATTTCTAAAACTATATATTACATGATCAAATGTAATACTAAGTTTTTATTTTAATTGTTAGTATTTTAAAAGCTTCTCTCGTATAGGAATCATATTCGTTAGACTTAAGTTTATAAATTATTTCTCTTATTACATGAATCAAATTATCAAAGTCCTTTCTCCAACATCGACAATTCACTGAAACAAAAATAATTCATATGACTGTACTTTCTTCAGAGATTTAAAATTTTTATGTACAAATGTTTCCGCTTTGAACAGTCATCTATGACTTTGAAAACATGCAGACATTGGTACAGAAGAGCAGAACTTGAGGCGATCTGCACAGGCCAGATCTGCGCGTGCCTGTTGCAATAAACTTCCGGACGCAAGATGGCGCCACTCCTGCTCCGGTGCCTCGTCCTCAACGGACGTTTCGTGCTCCTATAAATGCCGCGCTTGCCCAGAAGCGAAGTAGATCGTCAGCCAAGCGAACTCGGAGCCCCACACCTATTTCCCTGCTCCTGGGTCTCTCTAATCCCGGCGGGACGCGCCCCGCCAGCCACCGGTCCGCCCGTCTGCGGCGGCGGCGCTTCCGCGCTCCGGGGACCCCAGAATGCCCCGGGGCAGCCGCCCCAACGGGCGAGGCGCGGCGCTGCGCCCCCTCAGGCGGCTGTTCACCCTAACGGACGTCCGACTTGTGACCGAGGGCTTTTAGGTCTGACCCTGACGGTGTGGTGAAGAGATGGACCCACAGACAGGCCGGAGACGCCGGCAGGGCTCCCAGGCCTGGGCGACGTCCCGCTCGGCTCGGGGCCCTCGGGGCGCGGCCTCTTCAGCGTCCGCGGGGCTCTCAGGTGAGCCGCTCCCCGTCCTGGACGACGGTTTCTGCCCCGTGCTGGGCCCCTCGGCTTTGCTCGTCCCGCTCCCTCCCGGGCGGAACCGCGGCGCGGGGCTCCAGGCCTCTGACCGTGGGACCCAGTGGGCCACGGCGCTTGGGCCTCCCCCCAAGGCGAGCACCGCGGGGCCCGCGTGTCCCGCGTCGCAGCTGGCCGAGTCAGGGAGCATTATCCGGTGCCGCCCCGTCTGAAGGGCACGAGGCGCCAGCCACCCGGGGACTCAAAAACGCCTCACTAAGTCCGCGGCATAAACCGCTTGTGGACAGGGGAAATAAATAAAGGCCAGACATTTAGATTGTTTTGCCAATGACAGATCAAAACCTAAGTAGGCCCAAGTCAAACTGTTAAGAGCCATTAAGGAGTTGGAGTCCTTCACTCTAAAATGTTCTCCTAAAAGGAATAATCTGCTGTCAGTGGGTATCTCGGAAGCCAAAGCTGCAAAATGAGCGGACATGGGCCAAACACTTAAAACCCACTACAGCCCTTGCCATCTAAGTCTAAAGACTCCCATGCTGGGATTAATTGGTCATGGGACAGGTTAGATTGACACTCGGTCACCTGTCAATCTCAAGAAATTTCCATGCAACTAGATACACTGTATAAACACCACAAAATCTCCAACCCAGTGGCCACTCCCTTAGGCTCTGACAGGCCCAGGGTGTAACTAAAGAGATGCGATCCTCAGGTTTCAAAGAATTGAGTGCATCAGCTTCCAGCACAGCTGTTTATTTTATGTCTAAAAAATGTGGTCCCAGAAACTGCAGATATCTTAAAGAAAAGAAAAGAAAAAAAGCAAAATCTTACGAAGACAACCTAGAATTATACTGGTCATTAATGAGGAATGTACCAATTAGACAAGATTGTTTATTTAAGAAGTGCACTTCCAAGCAAGGGCTTCCAAGTCAAAGAAACAGAATGGGATACCTATTGTAATTGACATACAGATGTCTCCAAAAGTTTTCAATTTCTGAAACAGCTTCACTGAAAACTTCATTGCAAAAAGCTAATGAAAATTAAAGACCCAAGAGGTACCTAAAACAAAAGACTGTAAGACTAACAAGACTTCTACCACTCCCCTGCTATGGTCCTTTTACCTGGGTGCTCAGACTGCTAATCCTCTATCTGAATTGCCTTTCCAGTCTGGCTGTAAACAGAAGTCCTCCAAGTTACTGTCCTTACAGCTACAACAAGCTGCAAGGCCAGAAACCTAAAACAGCAACTGGGCCTTCTCCTTTTCACCCTCCTAGGGGGCCTGACATCAAAACACTGGCTCAGAAAGTGATGTCTCATTTGCAGTCAGTGGAGACACTGGAAAAAAGGATTATTTTCAAAGGTTTTGTGAAATCCTTCTGTACCAGCTCAAACACCCCCATATCTACCCTCAAAGGAGGGCACCCATATGGGCCCCTGCCGGGGTTAACAGGATCCACAGGATTCTGTAAACTGCTACGAGTTTTTCCTTAAATAACCAAGGGGAAACTAAAATAAAAGTTAGTGAACAACTTCTGAACTTTTGTAGATAATACACTCTCAACTTTAAACCCACTCTCATGGGAGAGAGGATCCTGGGAAACCTGGCAGAAGCCATTAAAGAATTCTTAACCAGAGAATTCTTACCAGTCAGCGCACCTTGATCTCTATAGAGCCTGATTGATTTTAAGTGCAGATGGGAACATTAATAGAAATTTTGGAGATAAAAAAATTGTAAACGAGAGAAATAATATACCAATCCCGACTCACAAGCATAACTGCTGTTTATTGTTCATCTTGTCATTGTTGTGATTTGCAAAAAAAACAATTTATATTCAGCTTTTTGACATAGCATCATAAACTAAACTGACACAATCTATTTCCAGATTCCATTTCCAGTAATTTTCCTCAATATTTGTATTCACATATCAATAACTTGTATTTTGGGGGCATTTTTAACTGTTCTTCATGACTCTGATAGGTCCCTGTTATTGTCTCAAATTATTGTACAGGCTTATTGAAATTTTACTCATCCTCCAAGCCCTGGGTCATATTTTACATTCTAAACATAGCCTTTTGAAATACCAACCAATAGAAAGCAATCTTTCCTTATTCTTAACAACAGGATTATTATGCTTTCCAAAATATACTGACTCTAGTTTCTGAGTCACTGAGGCACAGACAGGGTCTTAGTGTGATTCTGGAAAAATGTTTTAAACATTGGATATTCTCAGTATGTCTCTCCTTTTGTCACTCCCTTAATATAATGAAATTTGCAGAGTGCAAGATACATTTCATAAATCCTCCATATATAAATTTATGTACACTTTCACAGAACACATTTACGTACTACATCAATGTCTTAAATATAATATTTAAGAACAGATGGTCACAGATTTTAAAGTACTTGATAAAACTAAAATCCCCATCTAAAATATTTTCATTGAGGACAAAAAGTATTTTAGAAGAATTGGGTTCCTTATTTTGTGATAACCACCCACTACCATTAATGACATGGCAAGCCGAAGCATCATCATTGATATTGGTCCCACCCAGATAATTTATTAGGGTGAAAAATTCTAGTATCAGAGTTAAAGTAACACTTGGAAATTGTTTTTATTCTTTATTGTTGTTGTTACTTATGCTTTTTTAAATGAGGCTCACAATGTACAGGTATTGTGGAATTTCATATTTATTCTTTTATTCATCCTGCGTGAGGTTTATCTACCCTTTACGTGCAGAAAAAGTCTCACCCTGCAAAATCCTCTTATACCTTGTAATGGTACATAGTCTTCAGTGAATATATGGTAATAATCTTGTATTATTTTTCAGAATCTGTAATGTCAGGAATTTCTCTGAACATTTAGTCTTGCCCTACCTTATAACAAGTACAGGCTGTCTCTTCTGATTGCCTCATTGTTTTGAATTACCTGTATGGAGAGTTGTAATTAGCAGAAAGTAAGAGATAACAAGTGTATGTGTTGGAGTAAATATACCAGCTAATGAAATCCACATTCATAGAATTTTCACAGCAAAACAAGTTACAGTGATTTAGTAAGACATTCTTAAAATGGCTGCCCCCAACACTTTTTTTTTTTTTTTGGTAATGGTGTAAGACCTTTACAGTATCACGAAAAAAAGGTGAATAACCAAAGATAAAAATATCTTTTAGCAATATAGAATACTGCTATGCTCCATAAGAACAGAGTAGATGTTGCCTGTTTACTTTTTTTTTCACATTAAATGGTATAACTCTGGATTGAGGCTAAAAATGATAATATAAAAAGTTTCCAGAAAAATAGATATTGTCAGGATTTTATAGCTAAAGGTGCAACATATGTCTTGGAGGATCCGTTGTGATCCACAACAGTTACTGCAAGGCAGCATTATCAGTGCATGTCTTAAAATAAGACTAGACTCGAGCAAAGCACTTTGAAATGACTTCGGAAAGGGAAAATGTCCTAACATGAGTTGAAGCCAACATTATAATATAGATGGGCTCTTTATTATTATGCTCTGTATTCTTTGCAATACTTTTGACAGTACTCAGCATAGTAAATTTATTTTCAATTATTTGCTGATATATCACCCAACTGGCATATAATAATCACTAATGAAAGGTAATGGTCACAGGAAAAAGTAGTGAGCAAACTGAAAGCACCTTCTCCCTGTGTTATTCATACCTACCCTATGGTAAATGATCAATAATTATGTGGTAAGTTATGAGATTAAGTGTTGGAGAGTACTACACACCACGGTATGCTGTCATTCTTTCTGAATTTGAAATAGTTATCTTACAATTCATATCGCCAAAGAATAACTTGATACTCATACCACCTTCACCGTCATTTCAGTAAATGGCATGATCATCTTATCAACAAACTCAAGCCAAAAACCAACCAAACACAACCAAAGTTTCTTCATTACTTTTTCTTATGTCAATCAACCAATACTATCAGCTTTATCTAAAATATACTCCAAAGCCTTCAGCTCTCTCTACACCTACTACCACCACCATTGAAAAGGTGCCATCATTTTTTCCTGAACTATGTTTATAACTTCCTATACTGATCTTTTACTTGAAGTCTTGTCCTTTTTACTGTCTAGATTGAAATCAATGTAACCCAAAGCTAGTTTAATAAAAAAAAATTAGACCATCGACTTCTGTACTTAAAAGTATCCATGGCTTCCTCTTATCCTTTGAATAAATTCCCTCTAACCTCAGTTTACAAGCTCCTACATGGAGTACCTTCTGACTTTCCAATCTTCTGTTCTGTTACTCTCTTCATATCTGTCTGTCCTCCAGCCACACTGGCTTCCTTTCTACTATTTAAATATGTATGTTTTTTCCACTTTAGGATCTTTGCACAAGTTTCTTCCTCTGGACGGACTGCTCTTCTTCCAGACACTTGCGTGGTTGACTAGTTCTTGTTATTCAGGTCTTACTGTGGAAATCTCTCTTAAGAAGCCTTCTCCTGGGCATTCTTAAGGGACGTCCCAGCTACTCTCTATCACAGTGCCCACATTTATTTTATTTATAAGATGTAGCAATCAGATACTTTAAAATCTGTTTATTGTCCAACGCTCCACTACATTTTTGCTCCACAAAGTGGGCAACAAGTCTGGTTTCACCACTCAAAACAATGCCTAAAACATATAAGGGATTTAGAAAAGAATATTTAATGTAAAAGTGGCTTTAAAATTCCCATCGGTAGGATAGAAGATGGACAGTAATTATTAATAATGTCTCTAGCAGGGAAAAGTCCCTTTGAAAAGTGGTATTAATAGTTTGACTCTATTTTTTTTTTGATTGATAATAACTTTCAAGTGCCAGTCATTCCACAACCCCTCACAGTCCGCCTCCATGCAAGTTGATAAAAAACCTGACTACTCCCTCCCTTGGATGTTCTGTGTGAATGTTTCTGCAGGATATTAAAATCACACAAGCCCCCGACTATTTGGGAACCCTCCCCCACCTTCATCCAGAATAAAGACTGTAATCACTCACTTTTTCATTTTCTCAAATCATTCCAGCCAATTGGACCACCTTAGGCGCTGTCCTGTTCTGGGAAAGTTCCACAATGTGAGTAATACATTTTTCATATGTTCTTGGTGTGTGTGTTATTAGTGTTATTAATTACTAAGACATCTGACCTGGTTTTTGGGAGACAGTTCTATACATCTTGCTATGGTGACCATATAGAAGAGAAGGAGCTGTTCTTCTCTTATTGAGAATCCTGACATCAAAGTCAGATTATATCACTATAAGAAATTTGTTTTTAATACCACAGGGTAAGGTGGATATTTAAAAATTGTTTCTACCTTAATATATGCATAACTTCAGACAATGTTGTTGATTTCTTATTGAAATTTTTCAAGTTGATTTTTTCACTTAAACCGTGCAACTCTTAGATTCATATCAAATCTGAGTTAATATTGTTTTTGTAATACTGGTGTGAAGTTATTAGGTTATGCATTGCATTTATGGAATTTAGAACTGTGGCTTTCTAATTAGAGTGTGTTTGCTTGATTGGTAAAATTAACATTTTATGAAGAAATAAATTAGAACTCGTTATTAAACTATGTAATCTAAACATTTGCTAAAAAATTACCAGATAATTATTTCTTACAAACTAAAGTATGGTTAAGAAGATGTCGTGTAAAAATAATATTCTGTAATTTAATATGAGAAGAACAAAAGGTTGTCATATGTGATTTGAAACTGTTATGTAATCACCTTGCTACAATTGCATCTGATGATTTGGGATTATATTGCAATAATTTCAAATTAATAATACAACCATAAAATCAGGAAATAGTTGCTCATCTTTATGTATGGTTACTAAAAGACTTCACTGTATATTTGCAAGGACAAACACACAGGCTTAGACTTTTAAATGACTGGCTTCAATCCCAATTGCATTGATTAAAATTCATTACTGAAGTTGATAAAAGAGCAACATATACTTTAGTCCATATGTTGCTCTAACAAAACGAAGGTGTTGTTGCTGAGAATTGGAAGGTTGTCTTCCGTTGTACAATGATGAAGTTTTAAAAAAAGAAACAATATTTCTCCATAATTTCTGGCAAGTTTTCGTGCTAGTCTCTTAGCTAAATAATGGGATTCTTTTGTTTTACTGATCTAAAATCCTCAGATTTTATTTAAAAATAGTTGACTAATACCAGATACGCATCGATTTTATTTATAGTCTTTTGATTCTTTTAAGCCAGAAGAGAGGCTTTAATAGGAACATGAAGTCTTGAAAAAACTCTCTATCACCAGGGACTAGTTTTAGAATTATTGGTAGATTAGAATTCTGGCAAAAATATATTCTTGGGCTTCATTTTTCTTAGAAAAATAGAGATATGTCTGCATGCATATCTATCTCTCTATTATCTATTTATGAACAGAAGTATATTCCTGTATCATATATTATTAAATGATGCTGGGCTAATTCGTAAATAGAATTCACTAAAGCAAGGAGATAGTAAGCCAGGCAGGTTGGGAACTATGTTTACATGCATCACTCAGCTAGCCATTGAAATGAAAAATCCTCCTGATGGCAGATGAATGGCCTGGAGGGATGTTCAGTTTGTCATAGTGGGGAAAAGTGTTTCTAGCACACTGTATTTTTGCCAACCAAGAGAAGAAATGGATTAAGTTATTTCGTACAATCCCAGGATGCCATATATGTTTTAAAAATTTAATGAATTACATATTCACAGGATTGTTTTCATTCTCACCCGATAATATTTTTATATGGTATATACATATTTTTTTTACTTTGCTATTATTAATATACAATTACATGAGCAACATTATGGTTACTAGACTCCCCCTATTATCAAATCCCCACCACATACCCCATTGCAGTCACTGTCTGTCAGTATAGTAAGTTGTTACAGAATCACTACTTGTCTTCTCTGTGTTATACTGCCTTCCCCATATCCCCCCGCCCCACCCCACCCCCGCTACATTATGTGTGCTAATTGTAATAACCCTGTTTCCCCCTTATCCCTCCCTTCCCACCCATCTTCCCCAGTCCCTTTCCCTTTGGTAACTGTTAGTCCATTCTTGGGTTCTGTGAGTCTGCTGCTGTTTTGTTCCTTCAGTTTTTTTCTTTGTTCTTATACTCCACAGATGAGTGAAGTTATTTGATACTTGTCTTTCTCCACCTGAATTGTTTCACTGAGCATAATGCCCTCTAGCTCCATCCATGTTGTTGCAAATGGCAGGATTTGTTTCCTTCTTATGGCTGAATAATATTCCATTGTGTATATGTACCACATCTTCTTTATGCATTCATCTACTGATGGACACTTAGGTTGCTTCCATTTCTTGGCTATTGTAAATAGTGCTGCAATAAACATAGGGGTGCATATGTCTTTTTCAAACTGAGCTGCTGCATTCTTAGGGTAAATTCCTAGGAGTAGAATTCCTGCGTCAAATGATATTACTATTTGATATGGTATATTTAATGAAAATATAATATTTACCAAGTTTCCTAGTAAACGTTATGAAAAAGTACTACCCCAAAGAAGAGATATCAAGCATCATGTGGAAAACAGGGTGACATACTAGTTCCTTGTCACACATCAAGAGCAAATATTACTAAAAGAAACAAAAAAACCAGTAACAGAGCGACATGGTCTATCCGCATTCCTTATTCTATTCCATAAAGGGAATTGTTCTCCAGGGGCATTTACAGGAAGTGTGTGCAAAAGAAATGAGGTTAGTATTGTTATTATTTTTACTTCTCAATTTATTTCTTGTTAGGGTATTATTGATATACACTCTTATGAAGGTTTCACATGAGAAAACAATATGGTTACTACATTCACTCCTGTTACAGTGTCTCCGCCATACCTCACTGCAGTCACTGCCTATCAATGTGTAGTAAGATGCCACAGAGTCACTATTTGCCTTCTCTGTGCTACACTGTCTTCCCCCTGATCTCCCCCACACCATGAGTGCCAATCATAATACCCCTGAATCCTCTTCTCCTTCCTCATCACCTACCCTCCCACACCCCTCCCCTTTGGTAACCGCTAGTCCCTTCTTGGAGTCTTTGAGTCTGTTGTTGTTTTGTTCCTTCAGTTTTGCTTCGTGTTATACTCCACAAATGAGGGAAATCATTCGGTACTTGTCTTTCTTCACTTGGCTTATTTCACTGAGGATAATAATATCCTCCGTCTCCATTCATGTTGTTGCAACTTGCAGAATTTTTTCTTTCGTATGGCTGAATAGTATTCCACTGTGTATATGTAGCACCTCTTCTTTATCCATTCATGTGCTGATGGACACTTAGGTTGCTTCCATATCTTAGCTATTGTAAATAGTGCTGCAATAAACACAGGGGTGCATATGTCTTTTTGAATCTGAGAAATTATATCCTTTGGGTAAATTCCTAGGAGTGCAATTCCCTGGTCAAATGGTATTTCTGTTTTTAGTTTTTGAGGAACCTCCATATTTCTTTCCACAATGGTTGAATTAGCTTACATTCCCACCAGCAGTATAGGAGGGTTCCCCTTTCTCCACATGCTCGCCAGCATTTGTTGTTCTTGGTCTTTTCGATACTGGCCATCCTAACTGGTGTGAAGTGACATCTCATTCTGGTTTTTATTTGCAATTCCCTGATAATTAGTGATGTGGAGCATCTTTTCATGTGCCTGTTGGCCATCTGAATTTCTTTTTGGAGAATTGTCTGTTCATATCCTCATTTTTTAATCGGGTTATTTGCTCTTTGGGTGTTGAGGCATGTGAGTTCTTTATATATTTTGGATGTTAACCCCTTGTCGGATATGTCATTTACAGATATATTCTCCCATACTGTAGGATGCCTTTATCTTCTGTTGATGGTGTCCTTTTCTGTACAGAAGCTTTTAAGTTTGATGTAGTCCCATGTGTTCATTTTTGCTGTTGTTTCCCTTGCTCGAGGATATGCATTCAGAAAAAAGTTGCTCATGTTTATATTAAGGAAATTTTTGCCTATGTTATCTTCTAAGAGTTTTATGGTTTCATGACTTACATTCAGGTCTTTGATCCATTTTGAGTTTACTTTCATGTATGGGGTTAGACGGTAATCCAGTTTCATTCTCTTACATGTAGCTGTCCAGTTTTGCCAACATTTAGGCATATTTTTGACAATTGTTATTTTGCAGGCAAGTATAAGATACAATTGTTCTTTTGAAGAAAAGTATTTTGAAGGAAGTAATTTCAAGTTTCCATTGCTTTGTCAAAGAAGTTACTTCATGAAACATTCATAATAAATGAAGTCAAAAGGAATCCTTGCTACACCACCTTGCCGTGTAGGAGAACTATATAGAAAGCATTCTGCTTCCAAAGCAATTTCTCAACCACACAGATAGTTCTGTGGCTCTTTGCATGGTTTTATACAATGGTGTCTACACCAAGTCAATCCTTCCTTTCCTCTGCAAAATTCTTCTTATGTCTCCTTGTCTACATGCTTAATTCTAAGACATAGTTTAAAACACCATCATGTACAAAGGTGTTACAGTAAGAAACAACATGAAATATCTACAGGATTGAAAGAAATCCAGAATATTACCCAGAATGGACAGCAGAATGTCTTGACATGAAGCTGGTTAATAGTTCAGACTATCATACAAGATAAACTGTGAATAATTTAAGAATTTTTGCCTTTTTTTTGACTAATGAGAAAAGATTTGTTTTTATTTTTCATGATGAATAAAATCACTTTTACAGTTTGACATGACATACCTAAGTATTAAGTGTACAGAACTGCTAGGAGAGGTTATTATAGGAATAAATGACTCAGGCATTACTTTATAATCCTGCAGAGAGATGATGACAGCTCAGACTACATAGCAGCAGTGGTGACATAGCTAAGTGAAAAGATTTGAAAAATAATTCGGAGCTAAATTTACATGACATGGATCTCTGTGAGAGAAATGAGAGAATTCAGCATAGTTTGAACAACAGCAGGCACTGAGTTATACACTCAAGTATCTGAACTTGAATTCAGCCACAGAAAAACACTCAGCATTCAAGATCTTTTTTTAGAACCAAAATATATTTTCTTTATTCTCATGCACAAACCTTTTTAAAGAGATAGTTTTCTAATTGAGAATAAGAATGTTTATTTTTAATTAAATTTGTTAGCTTGTATATACATACAAATTTAATTTTCTTTCTTCTTGGTAATGTAGTATTTACTTTTATCCAGAGTGTTTATAATACATAGCAATTCAGTGTTTCATTTGAAAAATCCTTTTCCAAGTAGAAAATCATCATGTATTTTTATTTTTACTAAGGTATCATTGATATACACTCTTATGAAGGTTTCACATGAAAAACAATATGGGTGAAACTACATTCACCCATATTATCAAGTTCCCCCCATACCCCACTGAAGTCACTGTCCATCAGTGTAGTAAGATGCCACAGAGTCACTACTTGTCTTCCCCATGCTCCACTGTCTTCCCCATGACACCCCCCCCACACCATGTGTACTAATCATAATATCCCTCAATCCCCTTCTCCCTCCCTCCCCACCCGCCCTCCCCAACCCCTCCCCTTTAGTAATCGCTAGTCCCTTCTTGGAGTCCCAGAGTCTGCTACAGCATTCAAAAATTTAAAGAACTTTAGGGAAAAAAAAATCAAGGGAATATCCAGGTTTTTTTCTGTGACAAGAATATACTTTTAATTGTGAGCTGGTTTGGTGACATTTGAAATCATTGGTTCATTTCAGCACAAATATGTGGTATTGGAACGATGTGTGCTAGAAACATGAGGCCGAGTTTTGAGTTAGAGCTCAAGTATCGTGATCAGAGCCATTATTCACAGTAAGAACTCAACAGTTTTTATTGAATGAATGGGTAAACCGATAAACGAATGTATGAGAGGAGATGAACAATAATCAGTGTCATTATAGGTAGTCAAGTGGTTTAGGATGAGAAAATGTTGTTCTGAGAAAACATTGATAATAGCTATGAGAAAGTTACTGATAGTCTCTGAGGTAGTAATTTTAGGGAAATTATGTTCTTGCAAAAAGAAATAAAATAGTAATAAAATAAAATGTACCATGACTAGTACCATATATAATAAAGTAAAACAGAAAGCAAAGATAGCTATTGTCTGGTAAAATTAATTAAATTTAGTAAAAACCATTCTCCCCTCTACTGAGAATCAGCAATGTTAGTGCTCACATTAATAGAGATGCTTCTATATTATGGTCTTGAATATTATTTCATCAAATATTTTCAGTGCTCTAGTTTTCTTATTTTAATTGTCAAATAATTTTATATTAAAATTTAATATGATGACCTTTTCTTTTAATATTTTATTGAAAACATATTACTTCAGGGGAATGTGAGTGAATTTTCTAAGGCTATACAATATATCTGTGGCTTAACTAGGTATAGTCTGAGCATTTATCTTAATCCTGTTTCCATAAATTTTCATTATTTAAAGACATCTATATTGTTTATGCTTGATCATTTTTTAAGTTAGATTATTTTCTTACTACAAGGAAAGAACTACTGGATATATTGTATGCGTAAAATATCATACCTGATATTATGCTATTGTAACACTATTGGAGAATTTATTTTTCAGTAAAGGAGAGGTACAATCTTACCCATTTTTGCCAGTTTATGTATTCTTATGTGTGTGTGTGTGTGTGTGTGTGTGTGTGTGTTAGCAAAAGCCTTGAGAATTATCCATGATCTGCATATGTCTTGTAAGAGGGCAGATCAGAAAATGAAGTAGAGCACATTGCTATCAAGGAAATCATTTCACTTCAAATACATTGTCTTATTTGTCGAATCTCTTTATACCAGTAGGACACATCACTTTGTATGCATTATTTCTCTGTTAAGGGTACTTTAAAGAGATTCCAGTATAGCTTTGATGTAACTGAAATAAACATTGGCTTTGATGGGGAAACACTTTGCTCCTATTAAACTTAAAAAGCATATATCTGAAGATTGAAGAAGTAGAAGAACACGGAAGCTGCCTTGCGTTTTTGTAGCTTTCACCTGTCACACTTGCCGCTTTGAAGTATTTATGTCCCTCATTGTTCTGTCAAGTATAAGACATCCTTGTTAACATTTAGACATAATTTAGGACACATTTCATAAGCAAACTGTTAAATATTTATGCCTAGTGCTCATTACTTACAAAGCACTTCACATATGCATCCATGTTTCAATTATTAATGAAGAATTTGGACAGACCTTGTTTTTATTGCCCTGTTCTTCTGAAGATGAACTTTTTCATATTCTTCCATATACTAATAACCTGAGTTGTTTATTGCTTTGTTTAAAGAGATTGTCTCTTCTTTTGATACTGAATTTGCTTTGTGTTTAAGTTTCTAGAAAAGTAGATTTAAGAAGCACAGGATGATGGTAACATAAAATTAAATTCTCTACATAAATATATACAAACCTATGTGCACATGTATGAATTGCTTAAGTTTAGCAAAAATGTTAGTTTATTTTTTAGAGGAAATGTAACTCAATATTAAACAAGGGCATTCATGAGACATTTAGCCTTTTCAGCCATGTATGGCCAACAGCAAATAAAATGGGAAGCAATATTCTTTACTTGTCGAGTTAGTTAATACAGTGTAGAATACTCTTGTACACAGTTATGTAAGCGGAACCATCTAAGCAGTTTTTATTACTGGACTTAGGAATCATTTAAGATTTTAAGTTTCTTTCAACTGCAGAAATGACTGCACATCTTTTAAATTTAATGTCACTTATGTTGCTGATTTTTAAAACACGTGAAGACCATAGAATTAATATGGCACTTATGGCCTCCAATTTAATTGAGAAAACTTGGCATTCCAGTTAAGTTTATTTCTGGTGCAATTTATATAATCTTTTATCTGTCTAATTTATGTATCTTCTATCTGTGGTTGCTTAAATAAACATAGCCCAAATGGAAGAAAGATTAAGAGGATTTGGTTACTTTTCTCCCAACATCTTTTCCAGTTCTTATTTTTGTAAAATCTCCTTTATAAATGAAGAGAAACTTCCTTAAAGAGCCATATCACTTAGGCAATTGTATTTTGGATTAAATTTTTAATGAACTCAGCTATTTTCTAATAATTAATAACTGTTGAGAAGAAACCATAGCACTGTGTTAAAAAGACAGTAAAGTGTGGTGTAGTACTAAAAGGAATAACAAAAGCCCAACTATATAGACAATAGAAAGCCCAAATGAGTAACAGTAGCAGAAGGCATTACTTTACCTAAGTAATGTTGAATACTGAATATTAGGATGTGAGATTTATTTACAGTGTTTGAGAACTATTTATAGCGTGATATCACCTTTAAGAGTCTTTGTAGAGCCATTTTGATTGTATCACAAACCTGAGAACCTCGAGAGGAGCCTCTAGTAAGATTTTTAAGGCAACTTCATATAATCTCAACAAGGATTTTTCTCTTTCCTGACCATAAAATTATAGTCAAGAAAATTGAAAATTTTCTCATTTTGAAACAATCCTTTCCTTCCTAAATCTTTATGTTACACTAAATCTATGAAGAACATGGATACTAGCATTATGAAATAATAGAGAAGAAAATAGTAAGAAAGATACTTTGAATACTTGAAAAGTGAAAAGATGTTTTGGTTCTTTCAGTCTTTCAACATATGCTTTTTGAGCTTCAATTAGTGGATAAAAATGGCCAACAAATTTCAGGTAGTGATCACTGTATGGTTAAGGAGGTAGTAAAGAATGAAGGTTAGAATGCTGTTGCAAAGAATGCTTCAAGAAGGTTTCCCTATAAAGGGAAAAGTGAGCACCCTGACATGAAGAAAATGAGGGATCAAACAATGTAAATATTCCAGGGAAAGGTTTCCAGGTCAGAGACAGCAGCACTTGCAAAGGTCCCGATGCACAGTTTGACTGCTTGCATTCTAAGAATGCCAAGGAGTGCTGCTGTGACTTTAGAAAGAAAGGGCAATGGAAAATTGTTAGAATATGTTATTAGAGAAGGAACAGGAAGATATCGGAGGTAGGAAATGTTGGAGACTTCTGCAATAGAAGACAGCAATAGAAGGGGAAAGGAGGAGTAGGTCTAGAAGAGAGGAACTGGCAAGGTTGTGAGGAGAACTCTGGTAATTGTATTGTCTATGAAGACATGGGGGTGGGGAGATCGCCTGGATTTGATATAAATATGGAATGAAAATAAAGCTGTGGAACATTCCCTGAAAATTAAATCCTTTAGGACAGGAGAGTATAAAAGAAGCAACTAGTAAGAAAGGAAAGCCAAGAGAAAATTATATCTAGGGGGTAGGAAGTATTTCAAAAAAGAGAGAAGTAGGTATTGGAAAAGTAAGGGTTTTGGGACCTTGAAAGTGTGGGAGTAAAATTTCTAATTGAAATAGATTAGAAGATAATATGAAAAGAAAATCAGGAAATCAGAGAGTACACATTGTCGGCCTTTTAACCCCCTATAAACTATACCAAAAAATTGGGACAGTATTATAAGTGGAGTATAGTATGGCAAGAGGAATTTCTTTTGATAGTAGGGAAATTGATACAGATTTTTGTATATTGAAAAGACCATTATGTGGAAAGGAGGGGAAAAAATAAATGCAGCAACTAATGATGCAAGAGAGAAAGGGGAAAACTGCTTGAGAAAATTCCTGTGTTATACTACATAGAGAGGATCTGAGGCATATGTGAAACAGTTACTTAAATAAGATACTAAATATTTCTATTTTAAGAGGAATGAAGACATTCTATAGATACAGAGACAAAGGGGCATTTTTTTGTAGTGAGGAGTAGATGCAGTTTTTCTTCTGATGCCCTTTACTTTCTCATGGAAAAACAAAGCAATGCATAAACTGATGTGGGTAATCATCTCAGAGAGGGTGAGAGTGAAAAAGGAGAGACATGTAGTAGGATTACCGGGCAGAACTAAGGACTCCCTTGAGTCTAGTGATTATGAATTTAAGTTAGAACCAGATGGGGACAGTGAGAGATGTTAATGGTAGCTCTAGGAATACAGGCATTAAAAGGAGGGAAGTGGGGCTTTATGGAGAAATGACAGAAAATTATAAAGCAAGAATCAATGGATTAGAATTCTAGTGAGGTAAACTAGTTGGAATTAGGATTTTAGTAGACCCTAGCTGGAAACATAAAAGCCGATATTCAGAGAGTGTGCTATTTGGTATTTGGGTTATGAGGTAGGTGTAGTTATTGGTAATGACAACTTCTAGGGTATGACCATTAAACTCTGTGGTTTAGGCAAAGGGTGGAACAAAATTATGGAAGGAGAGATAAGATGAATTGGTTGAATATTGAAATCCTCAGCAATTTGGTCAGAAGGGAGGAGGAAGAGAAAAACTGAGTCATTTGCTATTATTTCAAAGAATGAGGAGTGCCCAATGTCTACAAACTACTGTTACATACACATACACTGATGTCATGGGCCTCAACAGAGCTGCAGAGATTTTTTTCCTATGGCTTCTTTCAAGATTCTTCATTGCTTGATTTTATGCAGGTTGATCATGATATGCCAGATAAATATTTTATGTATTTTCTTGCTTGGTGTTCTCTGAGCTTTATGGTTCTGTGGTTTGGTGTTCACCAGTTTGGGGAAGTTCTTAGTCATTGTTTTTTCTTCAGTTCTTCTTCCTTTCTCTTTTTTTGTCCTTCTGATATTCCCAGTAAGTATATCTTACAAATTTTTTAACTGCCCCATAGCTTTTGGATATTCTGTTCTGATATTTTAATTTTTTAAATGTATATTTAAGTTATAGAAGTTTCTATTGATATTTCTTCAAGATCATTGATTATTTCCTTCCAGTCTATTAATGAGCCCATCAAAGGTAGTCTCCCTTTGATTTTTTTAAGTTCTTCCTTTTTATTCTTTTTAAAGAGTCTCCATCTCTTGTCTTAAATTACTCACCTGTTCTTGAATGTCATCCACTTTTTCCATTAGATTCGCATTTTAATCACTGCTGTTTTAAATTCTAAGTCTGATAATTCCAACAAGTCTGCCATCTCTGAGTTTAGTTCAAATGTTGATCTGTCTCTTCAACCTGTGTTTTTTCGTCTTTTAGTTTGCCTTGTAAGTTTTTATTGAAAGCTGGGCATGATTCACTGGGTAAATGGAACTGAGGTAAATACACCTTTAGTGTAAAGTCTTGTATTTATCTAGAGGTTAAGCTGTATTTACTGTTTGCTATAGCCATGAATGTTAAAAGCTTCCATTTCCTCTGGCATCTTTGATTTTGTTTCTCCTGTTGTCTTTGGTTCTCTCTAGAGGCCAGGTTTCTTCTTTTTAACAAATGAGATGCACAGTTTATTTCCTTGTAATCCCCCATTATTACACAGCTTTACTGAAGTGGTGATAAGGTATGGGTGGAGGGGAGTTATTCTATAGTCCTATGAATAGGTCCTGGCCTTTTAGTGAGCTGTACTGTACAGGGTTTTTAGGAGGCAGTACTCCTGTACTGTGACCTACACAAGTACTGCTCATTTCTGTTTTGTTTGTTGTTCCCCTTAGGTGAGACAGGATGCCTAGTGGGGCTAGAGTGTGACAATACCTTCCCCCTGAGTTGCATAGGCTTTGCTAATATCCCAGTTGGTTAGGTTCATTAAAATAGTTACTCCAGGTCATGACATGTTAAGAACAGAATGCTTTGGGTAAATTTCAAAATGTTTACTTTTCCCCTCCCACTTTTGGAGACAAGAAATTTTTTTTTGGTCTTTGCTATGAGAATCTGCTATGAGGTCCTGGAGATAAAATTCATCTGTGAAG
>JAQQAC010004253.1:3786586-3814377 GCA_029783875.1 Phataginus tricuspis | reverse complement strand
GGGTTGGTGGGGGGGACCTGATGAAGGGGGTAGTTTAATCACCATTATATTGCTCATGTAATTGTAGGTTAATGATACCAAAATAAATTGTTAAAAAAAATAAAAAATAAAAAAATATAAATCCTCATCCCCACTAATGTATTGTAGTTGGGGGAAAAAGGGACAAGTTGCCAATGAATCCAAGTGTAAGGCAAAGGGAAGGACACGTTGGATTAAGGGGTTTTATTTCTTACATCTTGCTTGGATTTGCTAGCCAGGCTCCACACCACCCATTCCCTCTGGCCACGTATGCACTCTACCTCCCTCCCCTACCTTCCCACACTAACTCCAGGGACATGTCCTTGGTGACTGGCAAGCACCAGACCACTTAGGTTCCAGGAATGGAGGGGAGGAGAGAATGGCCATTTTCTTTCCACCCCTTGCCCCAGATTGATGGGAGGCTCTGCTGTGGTAAACATCCATTGGTATGAATATGGACTAGGTCCAGGCAGGAAATTCTGGAAATTCTGGGTGAAAACTTCCATTTATCCCACATGCGGTTACTATCTGTCAACATAGAAACATGTTATAGAATCACTAACTACATTCTCCATGCTGTACCACTATCCCTGTGACCACCTTATGTTATGATTGAGAATTTTTGTGTCTCTTTATCCTCCTCACTGTCCTCTGCCACCTTCCCCAACCCCTCCCCCCTGGTAAACACCAATCCCTTCTCAGTGTCTATGAGTCTACTGCTGTTTTGTTCATTCTGTTTTTCTTTGTTTTTATATTCCACAAATAACTGAAATCATATGGTATTTGTCTTTCTCCACCTGGCTTATTTCACTGAGCATAATACCGTCTAGCTCCATCCATGTTGTTGCAAATGGTAGTATTTGCAACACATGAGGAGGCTGCATGAAAAGAATCCAGAAGCAGTGTTTATTTACTTACTCAAAATATGTGTTGGCAGTTAGCAAGATCTTTGCAGTTGCCTAGCTGTAAGAAAGTCTTCACTTGTTTTAAGATGTAAGGAAAATAATTGAAAAGGTGCAGATTGTAGCATATAATACTGAGAATATTTTGAGGGTGTATGACAGCAGCCTTTTTTGAATTGCTGTTAATTATTTATTTGAGATTGCAGCATAAATTGTGTAGGAAAGATTACAAACTATGTCTAACTTACTGAATAAATGACAAGCTCTTGTAATCTTTAACCATCATTATTTTCAGTTTTATAGGGTTACATAATTTCTCTTCTTGTCTCTTTAATTCTATGTCACTAATCTAAATAATATTTCTAAGGGTACAGCCATAACTAGCATATGTATACCATTTGTAAGACCATCACAAAGTTATCAGGCATTAAAAAAGACGCTCTCTTTCAGTTGAATAGTGTATGTTACAATGGAGTTTAAAAATAAAGAGCCAGATTTCAGAGACAGTCAGAAAACTTTTACAGGAAATCAGCAAAGCTTGCCAGTGAGACATTTTGAATGTCATTATAAGAAGTAGGCCATCAGTGTGGAATAGTGCCCTCATGTGAACTTTCAGTTTTATAGTATTAATGTTTGAAAAACTCTGCTTTTTTATTATTTTTATTTTACTTCCAAATCATTATGTTTACACTGATTGTGCCTTTTCTTTACGAAATCTCTTTTCTTTCAAATCTTCAGTAAGTATCAAGTATAAATTATTTTTATATGGTCGATAGGATTATTCATTGGATAAAAGGATAAAAACAAAAATACTACAACCATTAAAATACAGGGCAAGTAAAGGTGGGCTGACTTTAATAGGATATCAATCAACCATAGAGATAACTTAATACATGAATATATAGAAAACTACAAAATTAAAATAAAGTCTTTAAATATTTTCTCAATTTCATATCTGTAAATTTCTTAATGTTTATCCACTTCACTTTCACATATACCTTATTTTCCTGCTGAGCCTACAAATTTGTACCATCATTTGTATTTCCTTTTTAATCATTTCTCCCTATAGTGGTTAAGCAACATTAAAAAGCCATCACCCATTCTTTGGTCTTTGCATTGTGATTGTTCCAAGTGACAGAAATCCCACCAAAACTAAGCTGAGGAAAAAGAGAAAATGTACTTCTATTTATGTGATTAAACTCTGAGAATGACAAAACCGGTGCTGGCCTCAGAGGGAACTAGGAATAGGGACAAACCTTGCTTTCATTCTCTCTTCTCTGCATCTCTCTGTGCTTATAGACTTTTTTCTGTCGGGTTAGCAATGGACTTCCTTCTCCTTGCTGAGGATATGGCCACTGGCATGTGACTCGGCTTCAGCACCTACAGAAAACAGCCTCTTCCCCATCTCCTAATCTAAAACTCCCAGGAAGGATTCCGTTTTTCTGGCCAATTGACCAAAAATTGCACTGGCCTGAAGTAAGTATTATGGCTGTCCATCCTTAGATAATCACTTTGCCTAAGGGTTTAGGTCATATGAAAGAAAAATGGACTTATATTTGCACTACATTTAAGAGGAGACAGTGGAAAGAATGTGGGAAGAGGAGTAACTACCCAAAGGGATAAAAAGAGTGGAGTAACTCTGAACTGTCCCCTGGTGAAATAAAACCTAGCAAAATGGAATACATATCAAGTTATATTCTTCATCTGTCTGCTAAAATCAGTGTATTGACAATAGTGGTTTAAAAGATGTGGAAGATTTTAACTTCTGAGTATCCCCAGGGAGTAACTGTTGATGGCACATAGGCTTTTAATATGGAACTTCCAGGGACCATTACATATGTGATATGTTCCTGTATTCTGTCCTTTCTCTTATTCTCACTTTTATAAATGCTTAATTCATAGTTCCTTTAGAAAAGAGGAGAATGATGGTGTGAGCTGTTTCTGCAAGCTTTCTGATTACCTGGATAGAGATTGCTAAGGAAAAGTGGGTGCCCACGCTACGCCATTCCCTATTTATTCTTTACTTTTAAGCTTTCAGAGATAAGTCAAAAAAAAGACAGATTTCTCTGAAGAGCTGAAGCTTGAATAAAATTAGGTTTTATGACACAAAGATTGCAAAATAAGGGAAAATGTGTAACTGAATCTAAGTAGTTTTTCTCTTTTATACTTGTCATTCTTTTTTTACAGATATACATAACCTTCGCATAACAGTAACAATATTATGTAAAGAATAGAACTCAAATGTCTGCTGTTTGAGTGGCTTCTACTTTTATAGTAACAAGATTACCAATCCCTTTCAAATTCTCAGTTATTTTGTTGTTCCCAAAATAGTGCATTACATGTGCTCCAAAACTACTAACTACTTCAGCTGCTTTCACCAGGACAATTACTGTTTCCTCATTCTTGTCTGTTCACACCAGAGTGACTTGGGAAAACTTTGTTTTCATTCTCACCTTTCATGATAATGCTGATGTGCAAGCAAATTGTGCTTTGTGCTTTCCAGACATTGCCAAAGGTGTCAAACAGCCATCTGTCTGAATAGCACTCAGGTTCCCTGGAGACTCAGGGGCAGGACTTCTTCTCCAGGGCTTTTCTCACTTTGTCAGATTCCACCTTTCTGATTGCATCCAGAGCATACCATGCATCTCTTGTATGGTTGCATCAACTTGTTGCACTCATCTCTTTAACTACAGGGACTCAGACCCATTTTAAAAAGAAGCTGGAGGAGGGGAGGTAAGCCATATCCTATCTTAACTTTGTCCACTCTTCACAGCTACTCCCCATGTTGAAAAGCTTCCTTTCTCAAACAGTTACATAATAAAGCTTCTACACTAGCGTTGCCTGTACCTAAAGAGAACCAGGGGATAGCTTGTAGGTGCTCCCTACATAAGCAAGCTGTGGGCCTTGGCTCACCAGCTAAAAATACCTTGCAACAAGAAAGTAATTCTCATTTAACTGCACCACAGGATGCCCAAATATAATTTCTCAACCATCTGCATTTGTATCCAATCGATTATTCTCACATGCGCCATAAAATTTGTTTGAAGTGCCCTGATACTTCCATTCCTTAAATTATCCATTTATTCATTTATGATTATGCACAATTCACAACTTTAGGAAAAATTAGCATAGGGAAAGTTTTACAATGTTGGGCAACAATAACAACAAAAAAATAGAATAATCACTCAGCAATCAACTGAAAACCAGTAATACTATACAAGTGTTCTATTTCCTGCATAGATACATTATAAATCAGGACTGTATAGATTTCATGTGCTGCAACTAGAAAATGCTACAGTGTGGTAGTATTCAGAATGGGGTACTTTTTACATAATCTGTTTACTTCAGGAACCAGACATGTTACAGCAATTTTCTCTTGGGGTCAACTCAATGCAGATGTCATTAATGTCTACCTTAAAAATAAAAGAGCCAGTTATCTTACTAGCAAAGAGTTTATTCGGAAATAGCAGAACAGTTGTAATTCGGGACGAGCAAAACTATGGTCAACATAGGCAAGTCCGAAGAGACAAAGGGAAGGTCAGCTTTTATGAGGTTTTAGGTGTAAATTGGGGAGGCTTTTTCCAAACAAAAAGTTCATGGGAGAAGAGTAAGAGTTCCACTGTGTGATGGTTTCCCCTTGGCTGCAAGCCGTGTATAAGAGACTTGTTGCTGGGGCACGAAGGGATCTTCCTTCCTTTTCTTAAAAACAGGAGATAAAATTCTTACTTGAAAAATCTCTCCTGTCAAAATCATTCTTAGCTTCCTTGTTTTTGCTGGTTATTTAGGCTGCAAGGAGTGGTACCTGCATGAGAGTTCCTCCATCAGGGATTCCAGACTCCATTTTAAATGAGGCTTCCTTTATTTGTTTTCATAGTGACCATACTTATTCACTGTTTGGTGAGAAGTGGAATGTTGAGGATATAAATGAAGGAAAGCAATGGAATTATTGCCATCTTGATGAAATTTTGTCAAACTGAAGCCAAAGTCAAGTCTGCTATCTTTATAGAACAAATTTCAATGAATTTCAAATGCAATTAAGTTTTGCTTTATTTTACAGTCTCTATACACTGGAAACTAATAAAGTGCCTAGGCAAACTTAGTGTATAAAGTATACCTTGTTGCTATTTTTTTTCCTCTTACATGCATATCCTATTGCTACTTTATTTTTCTTCAAGGCTACTTTTATGCAATATATTTTTCATTGGACTGGTTCATATTTTATTAACTACAAAGAAATATAATTTCAGTGTAAAAATACTCAAAGTAGGAATGTTTGAGGCAACAACAGAAATAATTATTTATCACTTATCTATCTATTCAACAATCAATCTACCTATCTAACCTATTAACTCACTTTCTGTATTTGTAGGGAGGTTTACATCATATGTTCTATAAAATTCTGATGCTCGTGTGCTGTAGGTTTATTCTGTTTCATTCTCCCTCAGTTATTACTGTTTCTCTTCTACTGGTAGATGTATATATATGGCTGGGAGAGGGATTCATCTTTAAATCACTCTAGCTAGAGGCAAAAGAACATTTCAAATATGTGTGACTCCATGCCTTTTTGTTTATTTGCTCAAAGATATTTCTTCTTACACAAGATGTTCAAATGATACTACACCTTTATTAAAGACTTAGAGTAAAATAGTTTATCTTTACAGTAAAAAAAAATAACGAAATATAGAAAACTTGACGTCCATGTTCCTAAATAGTTTTAGCCCCTCCTTCTTAGATCTTATCACTAGGCTATATGCTTGGATCTCTGATAATCCCTTTCTGCTTCTCTGTTTTCCAACCCCACCATTCTCATTGTTTTGGGAAAACATAGCACTACTCAATATTTTAAGCAATTTCATTCTTCATTCTGTACTAGGCTTAGGGCATACTCTTGCAAACCAAAGTTCATTAATGTGTTAAGCCAAACAAGTCCCCCTATTCTGACTCATTTCATGTGTATGGAACTTTAATAAGCTTTGATGATTCAGCATTTGTTGTTATATCTTTAGCAGTATTTGTAAGAAGAATTGAGCACTATGAATTCCTACTGATAATAATTACACTGGTGTCATTGCCCCCTTCATCCTAAAGGGTTGTGTCATCTAAAATGTTTTTGAAAAACTTTAATAGTGTTTGCTCCCTACATCACTAACTGATAACCATAAAAGAATGGAGTTTTCCAAAAATTGTTATGTGTTGAAACATATAAATAAGAAAACTTACCTATCAAATCAGTTTCCTACTTAAAGTTGTTTCTGATCTCTTTCTCCTTTAAGCACATTACAGAATGCAGAGGGGTTGATATTTCCTCTCCTGTGTCCCTTTCCTGCTGAGGAACCTTCACTGCTATTGAATACAGTGGGAGCTCTGGCCTCACCCAAGGCTCTCCATGTTCTAGTCCCAGTTACATACTGAGTGTCTTTAAAGAACTCAGTAGCCACTCTATGCCAGGGTTTTCAGTACGTTTTACATATTTAATTGTGCCCATGGATCAGACCAAACTGGATTGTTGCATGATTGACATACCAGAGGAAGATTACATTGAATTTCCTCAAATAACATGCTTTTACTTGAAAATTGTCTGATGGACCATTCTTAGTTCTCCTATAAAGTAATGCCGAAAGTAACCCCAATATTGGTATGCATCCTCACCACAAATTTATATTTGCTTAATTACAAAAATAATCGATACACAAATATTAGCTGGGAGCACTACACATACCACTACAATCTGAGGCCAGCTACAGTTTGCACAGTTCAATCGCAGGAACTGTCCTTTTCTGAGGGGAGCTTTGCTTTGGTTTTCAACTTCTCCATCTTGAAAATCACCATTTGACAAACTGATTTCTATTTCCAGACTGACTCTTGACACTGATTTGTCAATTCAGACACATAAGAGTAATTATAAAATGTACTTCACAAATATTGTTTCATTTAATACTTCACAAGAATGAGTTCAGAGATTTCCTCTATGATCTTATTTAGTCTTCAAAATAACCATGAGGTGGCCTCTAGTGTTATTCTTTCTTTACAAATGAGGAAAGCAAGGAATAGCGACTTACATAGTATTAAATTCCAATAATGGTTGAGTGGAAACTTGAAGTCACTTTATTGTTAAAGCCAATGCCTAATAGGATCTCTGTAAAATCTCAGAGACAGTTCTAGAAGCATAATCCCTGACCAAGCCCTGATTCCTATGCATGGATAGTAGACTGCAGAAACTTCCAAATTGGTACTTTGGATTCTCACTGTGTTATGTTCATAGCACTTTTATATTAAGTAATGCTCTGCCATATTGCTCTCTCTGTTTGGCAGAAACTTCTGGTCTTAGCACATCTGTGTATTTCATTTCTTCATTCTGAGCTCAATATATCTCATTTGCTTCCTTTGAGGCCATAGGTATATACTACAGGATTTGGCCATGTGTAATCCAAAGATAGGGTCAGACATTTTTCTACAGAGTACCTTACCCCTGACTTTATGAAAACCAAGTAAATGTGGTCATTAATGGCACCTTTATGGATAGTCATCCCATTTTCCTTACTACTTAAGTAGCCAAATTTTCATGTTATGATCAGACTGATCTCAAAATATTGACTTTAAAATTGCCATTATATCTTCATCTAAGGGTAGTCTCCTGTAAACCTTCTGAGTGCATTACAATCTCAGTTTCTAGCTGGCATTTCTATCATATTGCCCTCTTTGGTCTCAATTTAGTAATACTTGGAAGCACAGCTTATCATCCTTTCATGGTTTAGTGGCTGGCATGAGATGAATGTGGAGAAATTTTGTATGACAAGCACTATTAAGATTATTTTTTAATAATAAAGGGAACAAGAAAAATCCTCTCTTTTGGTCTTCTATTTGCCATGTGTCAGCTTTCCTGTTCACTATCTCTATTTTGAATGCATCGAAGAAATAAGTATGCTTTCTACTTCTGGAGTAGAACTCCAAGATAATTTAAAATTGGTATAAATCCACTGAAACAGCCTATTCTATGACTGATTTTGTTGTGTGTCAGTTTTTCTCTATTTAAACATTTTTTTCTAGAATTTCCAAATTACCTATTGTTTTCAAAATTGTTTTAGACATTTGACTTGACATATCTTTTTGGTCTTAATCTAGAACACTCCAACTACTTCTCTGTTATTTACAATAATGAATACAATGAAGATTTCTGGCTGGCTTTCCTAGTGTATGCCTTACTTTCTACTTGTTTTGTTTCCTCATGATTAGATTATTGTCAACCTATTCTGGCCCAAAACAGAGGTATGGTGAATTGCCTCAAGAGACACTATCATCATGCTATAGGATGGTTGGTTATACCCTGCTTGGACATTTATGTAAGTTGGTGACTTCTAGATCTCTTAGTAAAGCAAGTATTTCCCTTTGTAATTTTCAAGCAAACTGTGAAATTATAATTTGTGATTCTCTGACTCCCTTGGTAACAAAAAATTCCATCTCTGCCGGGGCCTGCCGGCAGGAGTCGAACAGTTCCTGAGTGGGGGCGTCGGGCTGTATATACAAGATGACAGGAGGGCAAGCTGTCTGGTGCAGAATGCAAAGAAGCTTTATTCTGGCATGGCTTATATTCACATGTATTGTCTACAGATTAGATTCACACACCCTTGTCAAGGACCTCAAATTCAATCACTTAAGTATTGCCCACAGATCAATACAATAGGACATCAATCCAATACTTAGGTCACATATGCCTGGGGGCATCTGGCCCAGGTGGCTGGCCTAGAGATAAGACCTCCCTGCATTCCTGAGATACTTGTTCCTGGAATTCAGGAAACCCCCCGAGGTTTCTTTCAGAGTCAGGCCTGGTTCAGGCCCTAGATGGAGACTAGGCACAAAAACAATCAGTCCTGTCCTGTCTGTCCTCTTGCTCCTGTCCCAACCGCTCTCCACACATCTCACAATTTTAGCATCAGCTTAGGATCCTTGCATGAATCAGTGATTATATGGGGTAACAAGAAGGCAATTTTCCAATTTTATGATTTCTTCTGCATCTTTAAGCTGGCATAGCTGACATTCTTCTCAAAGGAGAACTTTTCATTCTTAACCTTTTCTCATTTAAAAAAAATATCACTAAGGATTTTTATTTATTCATTGTTTTATAATTCATTGCCCTCATTATCCTGTTACTCCTTGGTGTTCATTTTCTTCTGGATTTGACCTTTGGGAGTCACTTTATTCCAGTTTATATATATTTTGACAATGTTCCATTCCTCTTTGAGAAATTCTTTAGTATGAACAGTCATGAGAAAAGCAAGGGGAAAATCCTAACAAAAGATGAAAAAACATCCATCTACATTTCAACTCTGTGCAAGTTTCCAAAAGATCCTTGTCACCTTGATCTGAGAGTAGCACAAGGTAAATCTGGAGACTAGGATGGTTACAGAGAGTGCAGAGCCTTGTAAATCAACTTAAGAACTTTGAAGTTATTCCTAGTGCACGGGGAGGTTATGAGAACAAGTTCATGATAGCATTTGTAGTTTTGAACATTGTTCTTACTCTTTACGGGTTGAGGGAGAACTGATTAAAGGTGTTAGGGGCAGTGAAGATGGAGAGAAATATATTCAAGTTATGTGTTGAGGTGAAACTGAAAGTACTAGCCGATGTGGGAGTAGAAGGGAAAGAGGGAATCAGGAGTGACATCTAGGGTTTCTTTCCTGGGCAATGTAGTTTGCTGAGATTGAAGAGACTAAAAGAGAAAAAAGATTGTGGAACAGCAGGAAGGGAAGAAATCAGAATTCCAATTTTGCATTTTAATTTACCATATGCCTGTAAAATATCCAAGGTAGAGCTGTAAGATTCTGCAGATTTCCTCTGTAGAGATTGAAATATGAGATTTCCAGAATACATATAACATTGAAAGCCGCGTGATTAAATGAGATGACCTAGAGAGAGGTATGCATTGAGAGAAGTGCCTTGGGGCATTCTGTCACTTAGAGTAGAAAAAGAAAAGCCAAGAAAGAAGTTAAAGAAGAACACCCAGGAAAATGAGAAATAAACATACAGTCTCAAGTTTATTAAATTCACCTGCTAGATATTAAAAAAATCTTTTAAAATTTTATATTCATTTGAGACATCAAATGTGATATTTTAAAGTTAAAATAAATGTCCCACTGAATATGTTTCACTTTCATATTTTAAGTATCATCTGAAACTTGGCTTTCTCAATAGAGCTTTGTCATATATTAAAATACAAACAATTTTTATTTATCAAGATTTTTGGTTTTGATTCTTTAAAATCATATGTAATTTTGATGTGCAAAACTGTATTACATCCATCATTAATTATTTAAAACTTCCCACTCTCTTTAGCTATTATGAGCTAATTGATTTTATGGAGAGGAGAAACCCGCAAAGAGCAATTTGGGAGGGGATTGGAATCATCTGAGAGCAGTAAGCTTTTGTTTTAAGTTTTAACCACACTATGCCAAATATCCTAAGAGATGGGATATTTGAAATGAAATGATAATTGAATTGAAATTAAAATTGCTTTGGGGCTGAAAGCTTACATGCCAAGTGAAATTTCACTAAAGTAGGAGTTTATAAGGGCTGACAAGTCCTTAACCATAGTGATACCAAAAACATTACTATTATAAGAGCACTACAGAAGCTATTAGAGCTCTCAAATCCCCCCTTCAGTGTTCACTTACTAAAGGAAAGCACAAATATGCAACAAGAGAACGGAATAGGTGTTTGTTTTTTTCAGAGGGAGGGACTGTTGAAGTTTTTAAAGTCACTTTGGGATATTACAGGAATTCATCATATGACAGAGTAGTTTCTTCTGTACCCATGGGGGGAAAGGTCAAAACAGAAAAACTACATTAACACAGAGCTTTCTAGGACTCTATTGGACTTCATAAACATTATATTGCTTTATTAAAAGTGAACAGCTGGCAACTTCATGTCCCTCCATACTGGGATATAGTACAAACTTGGCTCTTCTGATTTCCTGCTATGAGGCTAATTTAGTAGTTGCAAACATAAGCATATATAGGACATGCAAAGAAAAGAAGATCATTGACTAGCACATGACTTTCTGTGATCCAGTAATCATATTTTCTTCTCCTCTGTATTCTTTTCAAAAGAGCAGTCTTATTTAGCCTTTTTGTTAGCAAGGCTAATATAATAACAAGTGTGCCATCCTCAGGTTATAAAAGATTTTCCCCTCTTCCCATTTATTCAGGAATTCCAAGTTAGAGCTAACGTTTTTCTTTATGAGCTAGTTAGAACTGCAGGTCTCTCAGAATTCAGTAGACACCTAGCCTATCTTATCTCAGTTTGGTAGTTCAGGAAGAGATTTACTCTATGCTTAGTATATGCCTTTGGTTCATTTAGCCTTTATTCTTACCTCTTACCCTAACCTCATGCATCTTTTGATAATGTTCCAGTAGATCCACTCTATTTCCTCTTAAATTCCACAAATAGCACAAACAGAAATAAACAACAAACAAAAATGTTCTTTACCTCTTTATTTTTAGGGTCTTTTTCTCTTTATAATAGAGTCATAATGTTCTAAATCCTTGAATCCTTTAAATCTTTAAACACAAATTTGCAGACTTAGCAGATAACACAAGAAACAAGGGTTTATTTAGCAGAACAATTTCTTCGCATAAAATCCCCAGCCTTGGTGAGACTTTCAGACAAAATAAAAGGCAATAGGGATAGACTTTTGAGGTAGGTAAAGATTTTTGCTGCTTTTCAAATTACCATAGCAGAAACTCTAAAGATTTTAGCATCTCACTTTCCATCACCTCCTTCATTTCAGAATATAAACACATCTATTCCCTCCAGGACCTCCCAGGTTAACAAATAACCTCCCAGGTAAAAAATATTTCCCACATATTCCCCTTTTCATATCTTAGTCTTAACTTCTCTTCTAGTCGAGATTCCAACTTTCTCATCATTGTTAAATTTTTATTCCCAATTAAGTCTGAGTTCAAAAAGTCAACAATGCTTTGGATTGTTTATGGATCCTACCTGTTTATTTCTTCCTTTGTTCTTGTCTTCCTTGGACCTGCAGTTTTTATTTTCCTGTCTAAATTGTAAACTAATCTGTGGGCTCAGTCCCAGTACTCTCTAACTGATAAGCTTCACTGCCTAAAACAGTGCCAGGGTGATGAGTGACATACAATAAATATGGGTTAAATCACTGAAGTTACATATTTCAGTCTATGTTTTACGGTTGTAAAAGCTCAATAAGTGATATTTTGGAAAAGTTTCATACATTCTGTTTCACAACTGCTTTTCAAAGTGGATGTACTATTATCTATAAATTTCAGAAAAGAAAACTGAGTTGAAAATCTAAGTAATTTAACCAAGGACATATATAAGTAAGTAGAACCTATATTTGATTTTAGTTTAGTCACCTCTAACCCCATATTTTCTTTTAAATTCCATGCTGATAAAAAAGAATAACATAGCAAAGAAAAAAAATCAGTTCTGTTGTTTTCAAGTATCTGAATCACTGACCTCAATGTTTTCCTGTGCATCTCCCACACCTATCTGATGTTGCCGAGCCTTTGATTTGAGTAGTTTCTCTCTGACTACCTAGTCCTAAGGTAAATTAACCATTGCCAGAGTTATTGCATATGCCTTAAAGGCTAGTGGTTATTGGGTTTGAATTTCCATTAACTAACTAGACTCAGGGCTGTAGGTATATTTATTCCCTTCCGTGCTCTACGGATTGAATTTTCTTCATACAAAGACATAATTTATAAACAGGTTTTATTTTAGATAACATGACATTACTAGCCTTTATTGTTGGGTGGACATTTTCATATTGCTGAATGGCATGGTATTATATTTAAAAGCTGTGAATATACAGATGTCTATCTATATCTTTTTTTAACATTGTCTTTGTTTTGTCTAGACATTAGATACATTATAGCTAATGACCAGAGAGTTGAATGTGGTCCCAGAAGAGAAAGCAGTTATTTTGTGTATCTGTTAAGTGTCATCTGGTTTATTCTTTATCAGTTATAATGGGGAATCATTTAAACAGAGTGTCTTATTTTTATAGCAATCATTAGAACCTTTGAGTAAAGATTATATTACATTTTTGTACCTTGAATATTTTAGAGGGCACATAAACCAATCAAATGTTTTTGAGAACTGACAGTTTTAGCAAAGGGTGTACTTAGTGAGGAGAATTTCACTAAGCAGATAATGTAAAAGAGAAGGATACAATTCCGGTGAGCATGTGCTAAGACATGACACTATAAGTGGCATCTGCAGAGGCTCCAAGGCTCCACAGTGTCCTTACAGGACAGTGTCAGAGGAGAATGGTGAGGAGAGTGACTGAAAGAGAAAAGGATGGAGTTGTGAAGCTTAGATAAATAAACAGAGGTTTAGTATGAAGGTACAAGACTGCATTGTATAAGGCAAACCATGTGTGCATAGATAAAGTGCTTACAGGAACAAGCAGATAGAGAAAAAATAGGAGAATGGTAATATAAGAGAAAAAGGAGGATCCCTGGCACACTGGATGCACTGGCACAAAGGGCATTCAAATTCTAATTTAAAAAGTAGCATAATTGACACACAGCATTATGTTAGTTTCAGGTGTACAATGTAATGATTCCGCATTTGTATATACTGTTAAATGATCAACACAATAAATCTAGTTACCATCTGTCACAGTTACAACTTTTTTTTCTTCTTGTGAAGATATCTTTTAAGATTAACTCTCTTGGCAACTTTCAAACTACATACTATTGACTATAGTCACTATGCCATACATGACATCCCCATGATTTACTTATTTTATTACTGGAATCTTGTACCTCTCAATCCCCAGTTTAACCAGCTCCTCTCTCTCACCTGACAACCACCATTCTCTTCTCTGTATCTGTGTATTTTACTTTGTTTTGTTATTTAGATTCCACAGACTTATGAAATCATATTTGTCTTTCACGGTCTGACTTACTCCATTGAGCATAGTACCTTCAAGGTCCACCCATGTTGTCACAAGTGGCAATATTTTATTCTTATGGCTGAGGAGCATGCCATTGTGTACATGTACCACATCTTACCCATTCATCACCTATGGACCCTTCATTTGATTCCATATCCTGGTTATTGTAAGTGATGGTACAGTGAACATGAGGGTGCAGATATCTTTTCAAATTAGCATTTTTGTGTTTTCTTTTCAGATAAATACCCAGAAGTGCAATTTCTAGATCATATGTTAAGGTAGTTCTATTTTTAATTTTTGAAGCACTGTCCATACCATTTCCTATAGTGGCTGCACCAATTTATATTTCCACCACAGTGTGTGAGGGTTAGCTTTTCTCCAAGTCTTGGAGTTATCTTCAATATAAAGCACTTGTTATTTCTTATCTTTTTGATAACAACCATTCTGACAGGTGTGAGGTGATATCTCATTGTGGTTTTGATTTGTGTTTCCTGGATTGGTGATGTTGATCAGCTTTTCAAATGCCTATTGGTCATCCCCATGTCTTCTTTGGAAAAATGTATATTCAGATCTTCTGCCCAGGTTGATTGTTTTTGTTTTTGTTTTTTTAGATGTTAATCTCTTACCAGATAAGTGACTTGCAACAATTTCTCTCATTGCTTACACTGTCCTTTCTGTTTGTTGACGGTTTCTTTTGCTGTGCAGAAGCTTTTTAGTTCAGTGTAGTCCCACTTGTTAATTTTTGCTTTCCTTGCCTTTCTTTTGGGGTCAGATACAAAAATTCATCACGAAGACTGACATCAATATTGCCTGTTTTCTTCTACTTTTATGGTTTTAGGTCTCACATCAAAGTCTTTAATCCATTTTGAGTTAATTTTTGTATATGGTGTAAGACAGTAGTCCAGTTTCATTTTTTTTGCATGTAGTTATCCAGTTTTCCCAGCCTTTCTCCCTTGTATATTCTTAGGCACTTTGTCATAATTTACCACATATGTGTGGATTCATTTCATGGATCTCTTATTTTGTTCCATTGATCTATGTGCCAGTTCTGATTTCAGTACCATACTGTTTTTATTATCATCTATAGCTTTATAATATAGTTTGAAATCAGGGAGTGTGATGCCTCCAGCTTTATTCTTTTTAAAATTGCTTTGGCTATTTTGGTTCTTTTTGTGCTTCTATATAAATTTTAGGATTGTTTATTCTATTTCAGTGAAAATGCATTGGAATTTTGGTAGGGATTACATTGAATCTTTAGATTGCTCCCATTTTAACAATATTTATTCGTCCCACCCATGAACATGGGATACCTTTCCATTTATTTGTGCCTGCTTCTTTCATCAATGTCTTATACATTTCAGTGTATAGCTCTTTCACCTGCTTGATTAAATGTATTCCCAGGTTCAAATTCTAATTAAAACAACAAAAATATATTCCTGACAGCAAACACCTTCCTTTTGGCTCATCAGAGGCCAGTTAACTTCTATAGAGCATACAAGAGTGAAATACTTAAATGTTTCAAATAGTGTAGTGATATGATGTTATAGGTTCTTTAGAAAATCCCACTTCTTATCACTGAAGCAGTAGTATGGAGGCTGGGGGAATATTATAAGACAAGAGATCATGAGACAGTTACTATACAATTTTTATAGTTAAGATGATTAAGACCTGGTTTAGACTAATGGCAGGAAGAAAGTGGAAATGATTTGTTGGAAAACAAAGTGGTGAGAATAAAAGGAAAAGAACATCAATTGAATGAGGGAGATAAAGCAGGCTGATTGACCTCTATTTTAGCATGAGCATCTGTATGAATAATGATGTGGTGGATTTGGGAGGAGGTGGGGCATGTTGCAAGGGGGAGGAGACAAGGTGTTCAGTTTTCAAATGTGTTTGATGTCCTACAGGAAAACTCAGTGAAATATCCAGAAGGTCATTTTTTACGAGGTTATAGAGAACAAATGATTTATTTAGGTTTGTGTATAAATTTGGTGGTCATCAACTTCAAAAGCTATAGAAAAAATGATGAGCAGAAATTGAGAAGAAAGGAAAATATAGAGCCCTTATTTCTAAACCTATTATGAGATATACTTTTTCCTTATGCAGAAAACTCTATTTGATACTCTAGATTTTGGCAATTTGATGTTTCCTTTTTATAAGTTAGGAGAATGTAGACATATTTTTTTTAATATTTGTTTTGTTTTCCTTTGGCTTCATTTAAAATTTCCAGGGTTAATGCATCAGAGAATGTTCTTTATAACAAACTTTCTGTAACTTAACTGATGCATTTCATGTGCCTTAGTATATTATCAATTTTGTGAGTGCTCTGTTGTGCTTGAGAAAATATTCTCTATTATTAGTATATTTTGTTTGGTATATAGCCAAAAGAACTGCCTGTTGATAATGTAGTTTATATTTTTTTAGTCTTAACCTTTTTTCTTCTAGTCCTGTCTCTTTGAGTTTGTTTTATTCTACTTATCTTTTCATCTCTTGTATCTCTCCCTGTGTTATTGTGTATATTCAGAAGTATATTATATCTTCATTGTGGCATGGTGCTTTTATGAGTTGATATTAAAATAATTTATTTTAATTGTTCAACTAAGCCTATTGATATAATCATTTTTTGTAATAATCATTAAGACTCTTATGTTCAGTCTCAAGTCTATCATATCTATGTTTTAATCACTGTAGTATGTTACATTTATTATATATTTATTTATATTGTTAAGGGCAAGAGTCTAAGTGAAACTCACCCAAGGCTCATCACTGCTTCTCAGAACAAAGACTTGAACCTCGTCCACCTGAGGCCAAAGCCCATGTGTTTCTATTGCATTAGTGTGATCCTTACCCAGTGCTTGCACTGTATGGAGCAGCCTTTCTTCTCTTTCATCCTATTTGGGAGAGAAACAAGTGATACCTGTCCCTAACCCCAAATGTGCATTCTGAAGCGGCAAGACAGTCATCTGACTTCCTCACAAAGGCAGCACTCAGCCTGTATAACTCTGTCCTTGTGCCAGGCATCTTTCAGACACTGATGACACTGGGGACACTGGGTGAGTGTGGGAGTTGGACGTAAGTGATGTGGGCAGGAGAGCAGATGGGCGGGTGGGGTGGGTTGGGGGTGGGCTCATGGGCAGGGAGTGGTGGAGGGAGGGAGGGACAGACAGACCTAAGAGGAAATGTTTACATGTCCATTTACTGGGGCAAAGAATGTTTCTCCCTTTTATGCTCAATACTTTCCTAATCTACCATGCAATCTAAACCCTGGACTCATCAACATAGTGGCCATACATCTTGGTATTTCCAGGATGGAGCTGGTTTACAAGGGTTACCTCCCCCAAATGTCGCAGTTTGGGAGATTAATTATCTGGAGACCTTATGTATAAATGGACAGATTTCATGAAACATTCAATGAAACTCTAAATTTTAGTGTTGGTCCTCAAGGGACAAGGCAAGGAGAAGGACACTCCTACAGCCTTTCCATTCAATACAGAATTGATGGATATTCTTGAGGTTTTCAAGACTTTCATGCTTCCCTGAAGAATGAATCTGTGAAAAATAAGTAACTAAAGAAGGTTTGAAATCAATAAGACTGGGCTCATGCAGTATCCAGAGAACATATTCATATAATGAAAAAAAAAACAATTTTCTGTATTTGTGTGTCTATTTCTTTTTCTCCATCAGGTTCATTGAACTACACATCCATTCCTCCACCTGTACCACACTGTCTTATACTCTAGTTTTATATTGTCTTAATATCCTTCAACTTTATTCAGCTGTCTCAATTGTCTGAGCTATTCTAGTACCTTTGTGTTTCCTTTATACATTTTGAAATAAGCTTGTCCATACTGACCAAAAAAAAAATTCTGTTGGAAATGGACATTTCACTATGTTGAATATTCCCATCTCTGAAATATGACGTGTCTCTCCATTTATTTAGGTCTGTTTCCTTTCACCCGAGTTTTATTGGTTTTATGATACAGATCCCTGATTTCAAAAATATTTATAACCAAACACTTCATCTTTTGGAATCATTGTGTGTAGGACCGTGTTTTTAGTTTTGGTTTCCGGTTGTTCATTGTTAGTATTTGGAAATATTGTTTCTCTGTTGATCTTGAATCCTGAGACCTGGATACAGTATTTGTCATTTACTATTCTTACAGCTTTTCAAACTAGAAAGGAATAATCTGCAGAAGCACCTCCCACGGTAGGCTATCATGTCTGTTGTAGAATTGGTGGTGCATGTACAACAGCTGTTGTAGAGTTGGTGGTGCAGAATGACCCCAGGATGGCAACCAATGAAAGAGATGGTGGCACTGCCACTTTGTGATCATCCAGTTAAAGATACAGACAGGAAAACTGAGTTGGTGACTTATCTGCAGAGTACACTTTTGTCTCACAAATCAGTGGATCAAAGGAAATGGTTGTTTGCTTTTTTCCTTGCAGTTTTCCAAAATTAGCACCAAATAATCACTGAAGACCTTCATGCTTGGTAACAGATAAAATGGTGCTGAAATATTCAAAGTGTTGATTAACTTTTTTGAATCCCATGGCTTATTCTGGAACAATCATTTTGACATAACCCAAATTAAGGAGTGGCACCAAACTGAACCTAATTGGTCTTGGATTCGTTATAATACACTTGCATTTTAAAGTGCCAGTTTCACCTAAGAATGTTCTGGATGAAACAGCAAAAATTATTTATGTTATTAAATCTCGACCATTGAAATTTCATACTTTTTGGTAACATATGATGCACTCGAACATACAAACACCACACATCTGTTTATCAAAGTGGATGGCTAAAAGATCAGAGGTGGATAAAAAGGAAATTGATGACATGAAAGATATGAAAAGTTAGCTATGGTGTAGCACAGGAGAGGAAGAGTCAGAAAATAGGGAGGAGAAATTTGCGGAGATAGTCTGCTGGCACCTTGATTTGGAACATCACAGTCTCCAGGAATAAATGTCTGTTGCTTAAGTCACCTTATGTGTGGTATTTTGTTACAGCAGCCCAAGCCAGTTTGGTACCAAGAAGAGGGGTGCTGCTGTAGCAAATATCCAAACATGTGGAAGGGGCTTTGGAACTGGGTAATAGATAAAGGCTGAAAGGGTCCTGAGGCGCACGCCGAACAAAAGCTGAAATTGCCACAAAAGGAATATTAAATGCGATTTTGGTGAGAACTCAAAGAAAAGAGGAGAGCTGGAGAAAACCTCCACCTCTTAGAGAATACACAAATAAAACCACCAGAATGTGCCCAGAATGTGCATGGTGAAGGCCACTCCAGAGAGGGCTCAGATGGAAATGAGGATTTTGGAAACTGGAGGAAAGGTGATCCTTGTTGTGAAGCGGCGAGGAACTTGACTGACCTGTTCCAGTGTGTTCCGTGGAAGGTGGAACTCATGAACGAGGAAATCGGGTATTTAGCCGAGGAGATTTCTAAGCCACACACTGAAGGAGCAGCTTGGTGCCTCAGGCCTGCTTGTCATAAAAGGAGAGCGTGAATGGGTAAAGGGTAGGGCTTTCCTGTTGCGGTGATGAAAATGCTCTAAAATTTATTGTGGCGATGGTAACAAATTCCATAAACATGCTGAACCATCTAAGTGTACACTTTAAATGGCTGAGTTGTAGCTCATGTGAATGTCTTAATAATGTTTTTATTTAAAAAACACGAGGGAAATACGGCAAAATATTAACACTGTCTGTATGCACGTGTGGGCTATTGGTTTTCTATTGCATTTTCCTATTTTTCTGTAGGGTTAAAGCATTCCTGATAACATTATCCACCTTCTTTAGAAAAGAAAGGAAAGTGAGTGTGGATGTGAGTGCAGACCATCCTGGGAGCTGGGAGTTGCTCTAGGTTCATCCAGAAGCCCTTTATTCACAGGAAGAGAAGTGGAAGGATTACACATGGCTGGACATGAATGCCCAGTGGGTTCTGATGATACTTTGTGGTCCCAGCGGCAGAACTGGGCTTGTGATTTGGCATTTGAGGCTCTCCTGCAGTGAAGGAGAACCTGTGCTTGGCCAGTGTCCAATGGACAGACTGTAAGGGCAGGAGCAGTACCATGAATGACGTTTCTATTCATCTATTTTCAGGAGCCTTACAACCTAGCATCATCTTGGGGTTTTCTCTACCCTTCCTCTGCCATTTGTGTCTGCTGTCAGAGAACTTCTTCAGTCCCCATACACTGTACACAAGTTCATGCAGCACAAGGCCCTGAAACACGATCTTTGGAATGAACCAACACAAAGGACAGTCCAAGGATGCACCATGGAATGATGGGCAGAATTTTGTTCTGCAGAGCTTGAGATGGGGATGGGAAAATGAACCCATGGGAAGTCCAGCTTGATTGCAATATACCTTAATAAAATGAGCCCTATGGCCCAGGCTTGCACATAAGGAAGACATCTTAGAGGACCAGCCCTCAATTCAGGAAAATGGCTCACCAGGTCTCCCCATCCCCAGAGACATGCTGTGTGGTGGTGACTCTTGTCGCCTGTCTGGGGTGAGGGTCCCTCCAAGTCGTGGGGGCTGTACAGCTGTCCCACTCCCAACCGAGTCTCCAACACAGATGCTCCCAAGGGTTGCAGGAGAGGATTTGGCATGCCCCTGTCCCCCATCCCATCTCTCCTACCAACGGCCTGACACATCTTCCTCTGAGCCTCCTAGGACACCCATAGCCAGTGACGGCCAGTGAAGGACCAGTGAGAGAAAGAGAGGAGGCAGCCTCGCCATCTGTCAGCAGATTGGCCAGAATGAGGGCAGCTGGCCAAGGCCCCAGAAGTGGGTCACCCAGTGCACAGTGGCCTGTACACCATGACATCTGCAGTCAGAACAGAGAGGCAGCTCCTGTGGGCCCAGGCTGGCTCTGGGTTACTGGGATTTCCCCAGGACTCCTCAGCCTCTCTAGGGGCTGATTCTAGCGAGGCAGAAGGAGGACTCTGAACTCAGGCCATGTGGTGCCAGCCCGGGGGCTCCAGCCCCGAGTGCTGGACCTGCATTGGGATCCACACCTGCCTGAGCCCTCTGTTCCCACAGAGTGATGGGTAATGTGGGACCCCTCCTCTGTGGGGAGCCCACAAGCTACAGGAGGCCCAGCACCTCCTGGAGGAGCATCGTGACCTGGAGGGGAGAGAGGGACCCGGCCATTTGCACAGAATCTGCTTCACCTCCTACCAATGCCTCCTGGATTTGCACCTTGTACACAGTCCCAGCAAACGTCACGTCTGCTTTGTGTCTCTGTAACAAGAAAGCTTGGCCACAATGCAAATGTAAACATTTCATCTTTCTTCCCAGTGGACCTGCCTCTGTCCTTTCCAAAGACAGCATTCAAACCTTCACCCACCTCATTTCAGTTCCCAAGCCTGCCACATGGGCTCCCCAGACCGGGACACAGCAGGGTGGCTAGGAAGGGAGGCAGCGTCTGGGCCAGCCCTTGGGGCTGCCATGTGGGCCTGGGCAGGGGAGGGAGGTAGACGGCAAGGCCAGGGGGCTGATCTGTGTGGCCTGTGGGAGTTGGGGAGGGGTAGCCCTCACTTTCCAGAGCTCCAATAAGAGGGCCGGGCCACCTGTGGGACCCAATGGAGCAGGGCGCCACTGAGGGAGATGGCTTCAGGATCCACAGGGCCAGGAAGGAGTCAGGACTTAAAACCTGGAGAAGAGGTGTTGGCCAGAAGGGAAGGCAGAGCCTCCAGCTTCAGCTCTTGTCCCTCATATATTTAATATAGCCTAATTTTACATCCTCCCTTTTAATGTTTACTCAACCAAAGCTATGCCCACACCCAATCACAGTTGGCCCAGCCCTGGGGGGAGTCAGGGGAAAAGCAGTTGTGGGCATCCTTGAAACGCAAGCGTCCCAAGGCCAGCCTCCCAGGCCAAAGCCACATGGCAACTCCTACCTCAGTGGACGAGATGCTCCTGCACAGAAATCCCCGAGAAGGACGTGGTGCCTCCCGCCCAGTATCCTTCCTGAGTGCATGCCGACCTGGGCGCCCTGGCTCTCCTGCCAGCCCGATGCCCTCTGTGTACTCACTGGGGTAAGAGGGACTGTGTCCACCAGCCCACACATTTCATGCTCCCACTGAGGCCGGTGGATGGGCCTGTGCATCAGTTGCAGAACCTGTCCCCTCCTGACATGCCTTTCCTCTCTGCTCAACCCCACAAGAGACCCTGATACCTGAGCACCCCCAGCACCCCACCAGCCCACCAGCCCACCTGCTCGCTTCAGCGAGAAAGGGAGGGCCCCCTCTAGACAAGGGCTGTCTGCAGGTTCCGTCCTGAAGGTCGGCTGGTGCTGCAGAGGGCACAGGGCCAAAGCAGTTGCCATCCTTCGATGTTTGGGGTCCTGTGATGATGCTGTTTCCTGGGGACTCCCCAAAGCGACCTCTGGAGGAGCGGGGTTGGAGCTGGGGGTTTATGGGGGCTGTGGGCTCTCAGACGCTGTCTGGAGGATGCATGTGAATCTGAAGGGGGAATGGGGACGTCACCTTGGATCCCAAAGCCCAGGGCCTTCTTGCTTTCGGGACCCCTTCCCACGGAGAAGCCCAGATGCCACTAGGGGCAGAGACCCAGAGGATTTCCTAACAAAACAGACTTTATTTGCATTCACATGTCCAAAGGGGCTGAACCCCACCACACCCCCCACCTTTCCCACCACCCTCTTATCCTGCCCCCAACCAGCCACCACCAGGATTCCTGCCCTCCCAGCTTGCCCACCCCACCCTCCCTGTCCCACAGCAGCCAGGATCAGTACTGGGATGTGGAGGATCCCAAAGCTGCCCTGGAGGGCCGGTTCCTCCCTACTGGCTACACTGCCGCTTCCTCCTCTTCCCTGTGACAAAAGTGTCCCACCTTCTCTTTTGGGGCTGTGCGGGGTGGCCCAGACCCAGAGCAAAAGCTGGCCTCCCAGCAACCCTGAGATTGGTCCCGGGCAGGGGTGTCTTCTCAACAGGGGCTTGGCGTGCACATGGGGGCTGACTGCTGGCCTTGCAGCTGGACTGCCAGTGGGGCTGAGGCCCGGTTTCTGGGGAGAGTGGGCCTGGGGTACTCCCAGGGGCCCACGGCCTCTAGGACAGAGGAGGTTCAAACCCAGAGTAGGACTCGGGCAGTCCCCAGGACAGCAGGATCTGCTGAGAGTCCAGGAGGAAGGCCAGGCTGGGGAGCTCCTCCTCATACTCACTGGGCCCGTTGTGGGCCCTGGTGGCTCTCGAGCAGGATGGGCCTCTCCCAGAGCACTGGCAAGCCTGGGGCCTGGGCTATGGGAAGTGCACCACCGAGCCTGGGGGGACAGGGAGGGGCTGGCCACCTTCAGGGGAGGGTACTCCTGATGTCGACAGGCAGCAGAGGCTTCAGGCTGGCACACACCAGTGTCTGCTTGGCTACGTACCTGGCACTGCCTGTGAACAGCCTCTGGTGGGCAGGCTTGGTCGCTGGCCCGCAGCTGGGGGCTGTGGCCGTGCCTCTGGGTATCCTGGCCGGCCTCAGACTCGGAAGGCCTTGTGTCCAGTTGGGGTGTGCTGTGACTCAGGGGTGCCTGCATATCCTCCCTCTGCTCCAGCTGGGAGAACAGAGGGAATGGTGAGGCAACCTGAGATGGGGAGGAGGTGCCCCGGCTATGCTGGCAGGGCTCATGCCAAGGAAAGCCGCTGTGGCTCTCCTGCCGACCTCGTCCTCCAGTGCGGCACCTCAGCCTGCTTCCTCACTCACCTCCCCGGCTCCCGTCCTCTCCCTGCTGTCGTGCTACCCAGCCCCCACCCTCAGAGAGGCCCTCCAGCCACTCCTGCCACACAACGCAGGGGGATAGTCAGGAAGGACTCCTGTCCTGGGGTGCCCTGCCCGGGTTCACCTGGGCCTCCCCTTCTCCGGGCTCACCTGTTTCCTTCCCTTCCCCAGCTCACCTGTGCGAGGGATGGTACTTCCTCCTGCTCCAGCTCCTCCGCGAGGGCCAAGAGATCCAGCTGTGCTTCCGGGGAGCAGATCTGCCTAGAAGCCCGGGTCAAGCTCTTTCTCCACCTGGGACAGAAAGAAGAGGCTGTGAGTGTCCTTGGAGGGAATCTCTTTTGTGCCCGGAGGATCCAGAGGGAAAGGGAAAAGCAGAGAGCTGCCCCATTCTCCACAACAAGGGGTTGTTGGAAAGACATGGTCACGGTCCCCGGCCACAGCCCACATACAGACACACAACATTTACACATGTATATATGCATGCCACAGCCGCCACACAAGAGGCATGCACACAAACGTGCACACCCACACCCACAGAAGCATATATACAGGTATCTATGTGCACACACACACACACACAAGCATGCATACCCCACACACACCTGTACAACACGCACACACACACAATTTACAAACCTACATATGCACATCCACCATCACACACACACACACACACACACACCAGAGCTCAGGAATAAGAATCAAACTTAATCCCAGCTGCCTGGGCACCACCCAGACCTGGGAGGTGGAAGTGCCACTCCCTGAATCCTGTAGCACCTGGGCCAGGGCCAGCCCACCTTGGTGACAAAGTCTTCCTGGGAACAGAGCTCTTCGATGTGGCTCAGGAGACCCGGGTCCAGGCAGGTGTCCTCCTCTCCCTGCAGAGGCTCAGAGCCATCCTCTCTCCATTCTCCGCTCGGTGCCCCCTCGGGGGTGCCACCTGGCCCCAGCAGCCCCTCCGTGGTGTCCATGTACTCCCTCACAGCCTCAGGGGCGATCTCTACAGGCGCCTTAGAATGCGGGCACCGCTGGCGTTCCCGTGGCTGAACGCTGGTGGGCTGGGCCCTCGCGCTGGCCTTCCTGCGGATGCCTGCTGAGGAGGGTGCAGGGAGTGTGCGTGGCCCGTCCACACCTCGCCACCACCGAGTATGCTCAAGGAGGGTCAAGCTCGGGGACATTCCCGCGGGGAAGCTGACCAGGGCGCCCCCACAGCTGCACTGGGCCACGGTGCCATAATCGATTCAGCGCAGCGTGGCGAAGTTGATGGTCTCTGCACAGTTGAAGTCGTGGTTGAAGCCGGAGTGGTAGCCGTATGGAAAGGTCACGATGAACTCACCGGCCTCCTGCGTGACCTGCCGAAAGGGGATCCCGTGGTCCCTAAGGACCATGGGCGACAGCAGGGCTGCCTTGTGCCGTAGGAAGGCCTCGCAGACGCTGGCGCTGTCCGGGAACAGCTCCTCGGCCAGGTGCTCCAGGCGCCGGCCGTGCTCCGGGGGCACCGCGTACCACGACTTGGGCGCCCCGAAGTGCAGGTAGTTGATGCTGTACAGGTCCATGTCCTCCGTGTGCCACGCGAATGCCGTCTGCCACATGCCAAAGTACAGGTAGGGCGTGTTGACGCCCTCGATGACGAGCCCGCACTCCCGCTCCAGCAGGTCCTGAATGGTGCCCAGGTGTCCCACGTTCCACTGCTTCGTGTCTTCGTCAAATAAAGAGCCGCTGACGTCAGCGCCGTAGATCGGAGACCCATAGAGCCGGCTTTTCCAGTATTTGCGCTCCAAAGCCTCAAAATCCAAGTGCGGTGGGGTCTGATATTTGCCCCTGTTGGCCAGGTGGCGATACTCCCCCACCGTCATGGCCTTCCTCCTCTTGCAGGACTGGGTGAACACACCCATCCTGCCCGAGACAACCTGCAGAAGCAGAGTAGGGATTAAGATGTCACTGATGCCATCGTAGGTCTTCCTGGCTTTCCACTCCTTGGGGGATTATCTTGGCCACACCTGCTCGGTGTGCACCTTGAGATTCCATGTAAGAAATGTATTTATCAAAATCATTAAACTCTTCTTTGGTTGGGTAGAAGGTCATGATGGTACACCTTGGGTTCTGGGTACAGTTTGCCGTCGACGTCATAGCTGCCATTAATAAACAAGAAACTCTCAAGTCTTCAGGGATGGTCTGGATACTTGAGGATGCTGGAAAATGCTATATTTCCAAAATTGACTTGAGTGTCTGAGTCAGTAGGAGCCACCCATGGACTTTGATCCAAAGGAGATGACAATGCTTTGGGGCTCGCTGATTCGCCAGGAGACGGCCCTCTGGGCAGAAGCTTTGCTCTGGGCTGATGAAGGAGGGTGAACACGCAAGTCTGTGATGTTCCTCGGCTGGCACTGGGGTTTGCTCTCCGAGGCCTCCTGACTCGCCCGGGCCTGCGTGTATGGCGTTCCAAATGTAGTTCAGGGCAGTGTTTAAGACAAAACCTAGAAGAAAAAATACAAAAAGCTTGAACATTAATGTTTGGAGAAAGTTATTCAGGAGCTACAAATAAATACCATGGGATACCACCATGGGACATTATCCCACAGTCAAAGAAAGGCTAACATTTTATAAGATTGGCAACATAGGATGCGGCGTTGATGTGGAACAACGGGAATTCTCAGACCCTCCCAGAGAGAATGGAAACCATTCTTTGGGAAACTATTTGGACAGTATCTACTAACATTGAAACCTCACAGCTAGTTTATGAGGTTGACACTGTTATTACCCCCAAACAGTGGAGTAGAAAATGAAATGTAGAAAAATGTATATTTAATCCAACAGCTTGTGCTCCCCACCTCTAGAACTTTTTCTGTACTTGTCTGAATCTCTTGCATGGAAGTGTTTCCGAGAGCATGGTCTGCCGTGCCCATCATTGTTTCTTCCAAAGGATTTTGGTACTTTATGTAGTGTGCACTCCAGCAATTGTTACTAAAGAAATAATAAAGTGCAGCCATCGGCACACACTGCAGCCTCTCTCCTCTTGGTTATGCCCCATCTTTGTTCCTGCTCTCTTGTCTTAAGGGAAGAGGGGGTGCTCCTCTCCATGGCCAGCTCTTCTGTTAAATTCCTTAAGTCAGCACCTCCCCCTTATTCCCAGACACAGTCAATTAAATATCACAGTCATCTTTGTCTCTCTCAAACCATCACTTATCAGTCTCTTTCCTGATTTAAGCTACCGCCTTCCCTCTCACCTTCATTTCACTACCAAACATGTTGAAAACATACATGAAAATAGTTTGCATCCACAAATGCATTTCCTCCCCGCTGCCTCCTCCCAAATGCTGCTCCCGGGGTTATGCTTTATCTCTGCACATCCTTGGCTCACAGACTCCTTCTCGCCCCTGAAAGGCCTCTGACCTCACTGATGCTGCTCTTAAGTTCCTGGTTCCTCTTCCTCCTCCTTAGCTCCACATCCTTTTCCTGCCACGCACAGATGCAAACTTATCTTCAAGCTCAAGGAACGTCTCTCTTCTGAATTCTTTTTCTTTCTACCTTTAAATTTCCTATTTATGTTGATAGCTTTCTTTAGTACTGCACTTTCTCTCCTTACAAGTATTATTTATGGTTATAGCTTTCCTTAATACTGACTTTCTCCTAGCTTCTGCTTTCCTTCTTTACCTTAGGTAGGTCCACTAAGCCCCTGAAATTAACTTGTTTAATACAAATTGATCATCTTTCTTCCGAAACTAATTTCCTCCTTTAGATGTCTTTATTTCTACAAATGGTAAAAGAGCTATCCTACCCACCTTCACCAACTATTCCATCTCCCTGCCCAGCCTATAGGCGGTGACTGTCAGGGGATCCATGATTGTCTACTGTGGGACCCCAAGAACACTTACACAGCACAGGGCGTCTTCTGTGCTCTCCTCACCTTCCTTGTCTGAGACCCCAAGGACCCAGTTTGCTTTCCTCTCCTACTTAACTGTCACCATGCAAGCCAGACCTTGGCTTTTTTGTGCCAGGGTCACCTTGTGATAGTTTCATGTCATAGGCTCCCTACTCAGCCTCATTTTATAATCTCAAAATGCTTCTATAATGACATTTTATGAATTCTTTAAATAATACTTGGGAAAATATAATGAAATTTTCTATTCTATTTGAAAACTTGCTCTAAAGAAATGGGAAGAGTGAACAATTTAGAAGGAGAGCTAAATATCAAAAGCTTAAATACCATGCAAAGGG
>JAQQAC010004253.1:3762191-3786086 GCA_029783875.1 Phataginus tricuspis | reverse complement strand
GTGAGGAATGTCCCCATTCCATAGGAACTTACGCTAGGTGACCTGCCCAGGGCCACAGAGCCAGGAGAACAGGAAACAAGCTCAGCTTCATGACAGAATTGTTTGCACTAAATAAGAACTGCTTAAGAAACTGTATTCCTGAGACTCATTTGTTTTCTAGAGAGGTTTTCTTTGAGATGAAAGTAAAATTTGGAGAACGAGTTTTGGAAATGATTTCACAACTTGGATATTTGTCAATACTTTATATAATGAGAGTTTATCACATTGGGAATAACTTGACACTATTTTTCTTCAAAGTGTAAAAGATGACGACAGCAGGTAGGCCAACTTTTGAACCTGCAAGAGGCGGAAGAGGAAAAGGAAAGGTGACTTGAGCCAACTCTCCAAGCAGTATTCAAGTACAGACCTGCCTTCTCCTACAAAGATCAAATACAGGTAATGAAGACTTTTTTTCTCGTTCACAAGGCAAGGCCAAAAGTGTTGAATGACATGATCATGAGATAGTATGTTTGGGTTATACCATGTCTCTATTTTCATAGGAGTAGGATACAAGAGAATTGTCTTAACGAAAGTGGAGCCACTGCCCAGGTCAAGAAATAAAGTGCTGTGCGGCAGGGAGAGCCTGACGCGGGCTCCTCCTCTCGGGATTCCAGCCTGTCTGTCTCTGGTCCTCTCCTCCCTTGAGGGTTCAACCGCTGTGCCTGGATAAGAGTCACATTTGAATCCCAGGCACTGGTGGGTGGTGGTCCCTGATACAGTCCCCCCCAGCCTCTCGGCCTCACCTCCTTCTGAAGTCATCCCCCAGGCTGAGATCCGACCATGGCTGCCTGGCTGTTCCACATGGAGGAAGCCCAGTCCAGGAGAGAGAGCTCAGAAGCCAACTCAAGGAGGGAAAGTTTGAATGTAAACAGGGCTGGAGTGTGGGGTGTTGGGCCATTCTGCAGTGGGGGAGGGGCAGAGCACATGTGGACTCGGGGCGGGAGGGGGTGGGGGGGAAGGCGTGCAAGGGACTCTGGCAGGTGGGCAAGAGCACAGGTGCTTCTCCAGCCCACAGGGCCACACCCTCGGTGGGTGCCCCCCTTGGCCACTTACACATCGTTTCTCAGGCTCGCAGTACCGGGGTCCTAGCTGATATTCCCGTTACCTTCATTCTGTGTCCATCGACCTAGTTTGCGGCAGGGGACCTGCTGCTTCTTACTGCTTATGACGGATTTCTACAGAGGCCAGGCTCTCTGAACCTATGGGAACATGTGTTCTGAGAAGCGCAGAGGCACTCATGGCCATGGGCAGCCCTGCGTTTGAAATGGGGATGTCTGTGCAGCTGCGGCCTGTTTGGTGCACTGTGCCCATCGCACTTTAGGAAGCAGCCCGTAGGCCCCCAGGGCTGTGTGTGGAGGCCCTGCAGACCCCAGCCAGGTCTCCATCTCTGGAAAGCCCCAGGCGATCAAAGATAGGCCCTGCAGCCTCCACGTCCAAGACCAGAAACACCTCCTTCGCATTTCTCAGAGTAGTACGCTCCCGCTAAATATGTTTTTACGTTTTTAATGATTTTAATGTGCTATCTCACACAAGTAAGACCTTTGCATGGTTCACAGCCCACTGTAAACACGGAAAGTGCAGTGGCAAGTCCTCCTCCCGCCTCTTTCCTGGCAGCCCAGATCTCTGTCCCCCAGGAACCAGTGTTATCTGATTGTTGGATCTTCTCAGAGATGTACTTTGCCGCAATAGGCAAATGCAATCTGTTCTTATTTTTTAAATGCTTTCAGTTTTCTCTTCCAGTGGAAATTCATTTATGTTCTGATGTATTTGCAGATATTTACAATGAACGTCTCTGTGCTGGTAATGTGGCTCTTGTTTTTATTTCTGGAGTTGGAGTCGTAGAGCAAGAAGCTCTACGGTCCCTTACAATTCCAAGTACCTGATATAATAAGGTGGGCAGATGTAGCAAATAAAAGTCCGGGATATACAACTGATTTCAGATTTCAGATAAACGATGAATCAGGGTTTGTATGATTGTGTCCTGTGCAATGCAGGACATACCCTAACTGCAGATCTGTTGTCTGTTCTTCTGAAATTTACATTTACCTGGGATCCTCTTTCATCCGGCAACTGGACCAAAAACAAGGATGTGACATATGAAGCTTATTATTGGTGACTCCCTCACATCACACCTCAGAGAGAGAGAACTTGGAGTACAGGCACTCTTGGCTCCACCCCAAAACACGATTGCACACACATACAACATGCACACTCTTTCACAGGGTGTCTGGAAGGGTCGTCATGGTGCACTGAGTACCTGAGCTTATTGGGGTTAAGGACAGAAGTAAGGGACAGAAAGGCAGAAAATCTCCCCTGCCTCAAAGGGGATTAGCGTCTTATATCCCTGTTTTTTCGAGGTGTTCACGGGCACAGTGACGTGTGTCTATCCGTATCAAAACGATATGAAAGACTATTTGTGTTGTGAGTTATGAGAAGAGAGGATTATTAGGAATTTCATCCAGGAAGATGAGGGGGGAACCTTCAGAGGGTTGAGATGAAATCTCTTGGGGGACAACCATCGCTGCTCCTGTGCCAGCACCAGAGTTCCTACTGATGCAGGGTGTCGGGGAAGGAAGAGCGGTTCGAGAGGACTCCAGCTCTGGGACAGACTCCTGCTGGCACTTGAGACGCTTCCTGCCCCTTGTAAGAGAAAACTGACTCAGAAGCAGAGACGATGAAGTGACAGCCTTGCAACAAGTCACAGTGAACTTGATTGAACAGAACTGCTGGTGGGGATTGAAAAAGAAACAACGTGCAGACATGTCCCAGGACTTGGGTTTTGTGCATCCCGGTCAGAGCACCATCCTCAGAGGAGGGTGTGCGCGCCACCCTCCACCTCCACCGGGAGGCGTGCTCACGGAGAAACCCGCGTGCACTCAGCAGGCCCGTGGGAGAGCCCCGGGCGGGCCGCGGAAAGACCCCGCGTGTTTCCCGGGTGGGTCTAGGGCTCTGAGCCAGGCGTGTTCTCGTAGGGAACCTCCAGGCCCTCCGCTGAGAGGGGCGGGGCGCGAACCTAGGGAGGCAGCCGGCTGCTGCGAAGGCCTGGGAGACAGGACGGCTGCGAGGCAGCCACCCCGCGGTGCGTGCGCCGCCCAGCGCAGGGTGCGGGCCGGGGGTGCCCAGTCCACCGGCGGCGGCAAGCAGGCGCAGCTTTGCGGCCACGGGACCCTGAGGCCGAGTCCCTCCAGCCGCGGATTCCTGTTTCGCCTCGCGCGTTGCGTGCACGCGCGCCGCACGCCCAGGGAGCGGGCTTCGGGCGCGCGGCCCGGCGGCTCCACAGACTCCCAGAGTCCGTTGCGGCGGACCGTTCGGGCTGCGCACAAGCCCGCGCGGGGCGGGGCCAGCGGCCGTGCGGTTGGAGCGAGGCCCGCGGGCGGCTGCTCTGATTATATTCAGGAGATTTTTGCCTATGTTATCTTCTAAGAGGTTAATGGTTTTATGACTTACATGCAGGTCTTTGATCCATTTCGAGTCTACTTTTGTGTATGGGGTTAAACAATAATCCAGTTTCATTCTCTTGCATGTAGCTGTCCAGTTTTGCCAACACCAGTTGTTGAAGAGGCTGTCATTCCCCGTAGTATGTCCATGGCTCCTTTATCATGTATTAATTGACCATATATGGTTGGGTTTATATCAGGGCTCTCTAGTCTGTTCCATTGGTTTATGGGTCTGTTCTTGTGCCAGTACCAAACTGTCTTGATTACTGTGGCTTTGTAGTAGAGCTTGAAGTTGAGGAGCGTAATCCCCCGGCTTTATTCTTCCTTTTCAGGATTGCTTTGGCTATTCGGGGTCTTTTATGGTTACATATGAATTTTAGAAAAATTTTCTCTAATTCGTTGAAGAATGTTGTTGGTATTTTTATAGGAATTGCATTGAATCTCTAGATTGCTTTAGGCAGGATGGCCATTTTGACAATATTAATTCTTCCTATCCATGAACATGGGATGTGTTTCCATTTATTGGTATCTTCTTTAATTTCTCTCATGAGTGTCTTGTAGTTTTCAGAGTATAGGTCTTTCACTTCCTTGGTTAGGTTTATTCCTAGGTATTTTATTCTTTTTGATGCAATTGTGAATGGAATTGTTTTCCTGATTACTCTTTCTGAAAGTTCATTGTTAGTATATAGGAATGCCATAGATTTCTGTGTATTAATTTTGTATCCTGCAATGTTGCTGAATTCAGATATTAGATTTAGTAGTTTTGGAGTGGATTCTTTAGGGATTTTTATGTACAATAGCATGTCATCTGCAAACAGGGACAGTTTAACTTCTTTCTTTCCAATCTAGATGCTTTTTCTTTGTGTGGTCTGATTGCCGTGGCTAGGACCTCCAGTACTATGTTGAATTAAAGTGGGGAGAGTGGGCATCCTTGTCTTGTTCCTGATCTTTAAGGAAAAGCCTTCAACTTCTCACTGTTAAGTATAATGTTGGCTGTGGGTTTGTCATATATGGCCTTTATTATGTTGAGGTACTTGCCCTCTATACCCATTTTGTTGAGAGTTTTTATCATGAATGGGTTTTGCATTTTGTCAAATGCTTTTTCAGCATCTATTTAGATAATCATGTGGTTTTTGTCCTTCTTTTTGTTGATATAGTGGATGATATTGATGGATTTTTTAATGTTGTACCATCCTTGCATCCCTGGAATAAATCCTACTTGGTCATGATGTATGATCTTTTTTATGTATTTTTTAATTCGGTTTGCTAATATTTTGTTGAGTATTTTTGCATCTATGTTCATCAGGGATATTGGTCTGTAATTTTCTTTTTTTGTGGTGTCCTTGCCTGGTTTTGTTATTAGAGTGATGCTGGCCTCATAGAATGACTTTGGAAGTATTCCCTCTTTTTATACTCTTTGGAAAACTTTAAGGAGGATGGGTATTAGGTCTTCACTAAATGTTTTATGAAATTCAGTGGTAAAGCCATCTGGTCCAGGGGTTTTATGTTAGGTAATTTTTTGATTTCCAGTTTAATTTCGTTGCTTGTAATTGGTCTGTTCAAATTTGCTGTTTCTTTCTGGGTCAGCCTTCAAAGGTTGTATTTTTCTAGGAAGCTGTCCATTTCTTCTAGGTTATACAGTTTGTTAGCATATAATTTTTCATACTATTCTCTAATAGTTCTTTGTATTTCTGTGGTGTCCATAGTGATTTTTCCTTTCTCATTTCAGATTCTATTAATGTGTGTAGACTCTCTTTTTATCTTGATAAGTCTGGCTAGGGGTTTATCTATTTTGTTTATTTTCTCAAAGAACCAGCTCCTGCTTTCATTGATTCTTTCTATTGTTTTATTCTTCTTGATTTTATTTATTTATGCTCTAATCTTTATTATGCTCCTCCTTCTACTGACTTTGGGCCTCATTTGTTCTTCTTTTTCTAGTTTTGTTAATTGTGAGTTTAGACTTTTCATATGGGATTGTTCTTATTTCCTAAGGTGAGCCTGTATTGCAATATACTTTCTTTTTATCATGGCCTTCGCTGCAGCCCATAGATTTTGCAGTGTTAAATTCTTGTCATTTGTCTCCATATATTGCTTGATCTCTGTTTTTATTTGGTCATTGATCCATTGTTTTTTTTTAGGCTCCATGTGTTTGTGGGATTTTTAATTTTCTTTGCATAATTTATTTCTAGTTTCATACCTTTGTGGTCTGAGAAACTGGTTAGTACAATTTCAATCTTTTTTAATTTACTGAGGCTCTTTTTGTGGCCTAGGATTTAACCTATTCTTGAAAATGTTCCATGTGAACTTGAGAAGAATGTGTATTCTGCTGCTTTTGGGTGTAGAGTTCTGTAGATGTCTGTTAGGTCCATCTGTTCTAATGTGTTGTTCAGTGCTTCTGTCTCCTTACTTATTTTGTCTGGTTGATCTGTCCTTTGGAGTGAGTGGAGTGTTGAACTCTCCTAGAATGAATGCATTGCATTCTCTTTCCCCTTTTAATTCTGTTAGTATTTGTTTCACATATGTAGGTGCTCCTGTGTTGGGAGCATAGATATTTATTATGGTTATGTCTTCTTGTTGGATTGACCCTTTTATCATTATGTAATGTCCTTCTTTGTCTCTGTGACTTTCTTTGTTTTGAAGTCTGTTTTGTCTGATACAAGTACTGCAACTCCTGCTGTTTTCTCCCTATTAGTTGCATGAAATATTTCTTTCCATCCCTTCACTTTTAGTCTGTGTATGTCTTTGGGTTTAAAGTGAGTCTCTTGTAAGCAGAATATAGATGGCTCTTGTTTTTTATCCATTCAGTGACTTTATGTCTTTTTATTTGGTGCAGGCACCACAGATGGGAATCAGGAAACAGATCTTTCCTCCCCAAAGGCACCAGCTCTGCTCCCCAACAACACCCAACCTTACTCTAGGGGCTGAGCAGCTTCAGAGACTGGAGCTTCTGGGCACTGGAGGGCACCACACAGAAATATGAAATGTCAAAAGAACATGGTTCAAACCAAAATCTCACAAACCCAGAAAAAGGGCCAAATGAAACTGAACTCACCAATCTTCCTGAAAGAGAGTTCAAAATAAAAATCATAAACATGCTTATGGAGGTACAGAAAAATATTCAAGAACTCAGGAATGAATTTAAGATGGAGATTCAATCATTAAGAAATTCCATATCAGAAATGAAAAATACAGTGAAGGGATTTAAAAGAAGATTAGATGTAGAAGAAGAGACCATAAATGGCATAGAAATTACAGAAGAGGAATATAAAGGACCTGAGGCACAGAGAGAAAAAAGGATCTCTAAGAATGAAGGAATATTGACAGAATTGTGTGACCAATCTAAATGGAACAATATTTGCATAATAGGGGTACCAGAAGAAGAAGAGAGAGAAAAGGGGATAGAAAGTGTCATTGAGGAGATAATTGGTGAAAAATATTCCCCAATCTGGGAAAGGAGATAGTCTCTCAAGACATGGAGGTGCACAGATCTCCCAACACAAGGGATGCAGGCAAGACAACATCAAGACATATAATAATTAAAATGGAAAAGATCAAGGATAAAGACAGACTTTTTAAAACAGCTAGAGAGAGGAAAAGATCACACACAAAGGAAAACCCATCAGGCTATCATCAGATTTCTCAACAGAAACCTTACAGGCCAGAAGGGAGTGGCATGATATATTTAATGCAATGAAGCAGAAGGGCCTTGAACCAAGAATACTCTACTCGGCAAGGTTATCATTTAAATTTGAAGGAGGGATTAAACAATTTTCAGATGAGCAAAAGCTGAGAGAATTTACCTCCCCCAAACCACCTCTACAGTGCATTTTGGAGGGACTCCTATAGATGGAAGTATTCCTAAGGCTAAATAGATGTTACCCAAGGGAAGACAAAGAGTACAGAATATGATTCATAACATACAAAGAATGGAGGAGGAAGAAAAAGGAGGAGAAAAAAAGAACTTTTAGACTGTGTTTGTAATAGCATATTAACTGAGTTAAGTTAGACTCTTAGATAGTAAGGAAGTTAACCTTGAACCTTTGATAACCACAAATCTAAAGCCTGCAATGGCAATAGGTACATAACCTATCGATAATCACCCTAATGTAAATGGCCTGAATGCTCCAAATAAAAAGACATAGAGTTATTGAATGGATAAAAAACAAGAGCCATCTATATTCTGCCTACAAGAGACTCACTTTAAACCCAAAGACATACACAGACTAATGGTGAAGGGATGGAAAAAGGTATTTCATGCAACTAATAGGGAGAAAACAGGAGTTGCAGTACTTGTATCAGACAAAATAGATTTAAAAACAAAGAAAGTCACAAGAGACAAAGGACATTACATAATGATAAAAGGGTCAATCCAACAAGAAGACATAACCATAATAAATATCTATGCTCCCAAAACAGGAGCACCTACATATGTGAAACAAATACTTACAGAATTAAAAGGGGAAAGAGAATGCAATGCATTCATTCTAGGAGACTTCAACACTCCACTCACTCTGAAGGATAGATCAACCAGACAGAAAATAAGTAAGGAGACAGAGGCACTGAACAACACATTAGAACAGATGGACCTAACAGACATCTACAGAACTCTACACCCAAAAGCAGCAGAACACACATTCTTCTCAAGTGCACATGGAACATTTTCAAGAATAGATCATATACTAGGCCAAAAAAAGACTGAAATTGTACCAACCAGTTTCTCAGACCACAAATGTATGAAACTAGAAATAAATTATGCAAAGAAAATGAAAAATCCCACAAACACATGGAGGCTTCACAACATGCTCCTAATTAACCAATAGATCAATGACCAAATAAAAACAGAGATCAAGCAATATATGGAGACAAATGACAACAAGAATTCAACACCGCAAAATCTGTGGGACGCAGCAAAGGCCATGCTAAGAGGGAAATATATTGCAATACAGGCCGACCTCAGGAAAGAAGCACAATCCCATACGAGCAGTCTAAACATACAATTAATGCAACAAGGAAAAGAAGAACAAATGAGGCCCAGAGTCAGTAGAAGGAGGAGCATAATAAAGATTAGAGCATAAATAAATAAAATCGAGAAGAATAAAACAATAGAAAGAATCAATGAAAGCAAGAGCTGGTTCTTTGAGAAAATAAACAAAATAGATAAACCCCTCTAAGGAGATCATTCCCATGCTGTGTGACTATCTAAGAGCTTGAGGAGTGAGTGGAGGCAAGTGGGCAAATGGAGAGACTTCCAAATTAGTCTATGAAGAGAATATAACATTGATATTAAAACCTGACAAAGACTTCAGATAGATAAAAGAAAACTGCAAATAATTCTCCATTATGAATATCAGTGAAAAAAATCCTGATTAAAATATTAGCCCATTAAAAGAAAAAGTGTAACATGACCAACTGGAGTTCACCTTAAAATTTTCAAAAACAGGTTCAACATTAAAACATCTATAAATATAATTTATCAGATTATAGGTAAAAGGAAAGTTATTACTTTCATATCCTTGGGTACTACAATAGCATTTAAAAAACTTACCATTCTTGTTTAAACAAAACTCAATAAAACAGAAATAGACTAAATACTACAATAACATTTCAGCCATTTCAGCCTCAAAAGCACCACCCTGAATAATGGAAATCATGAGACTCATTTTCACTCAAGAATAAGACAAAGATGATCACTAGTCCACTATTATTTGACATCATATTGAAAATACTGGCTAACACAAATAGGCAAGAGAAAGAATTTAGAGTCATAAAAATTGTAAATGAGGGGTTAAGACTGTCCTGTTTGCATATGGTGTGACTGGATATGTGGAAATGAAAGAACTTATTGTACATTACAACTGGAAGGTCAAAATGAGCACAAATAAATCAAAGATTATATATACACACAGAAACACAAAAATTGACTAATTAAAATACATGCCATTTTCTTGCATTAGAGGATTCAATATCACAAAAATATCAAGTTTTCCTAAGTTAACATACAAAGTTACTACAATCTAAATAAAATACCAACAAATTTTTTAGATTAGGTCATTCAAAAGTGCACACGATGGGCAAGAAACTGAGGAGGAGCAATTGGTGGAGAGGGAGGAGACGAGACCCGCCGGATCCTATCAATCCTTAACAATTAAAACTTTCCACAACTAACACATGAGTAGCCTGAAAAATAATGAAACCAACTAGAAAGCAGAGAAATATAGCCAGCTATATATAGAAGATTAATATATGGCAAATGTGGCATCTCGGATGAGTGGGACGAACATAGACTACTAAACAAAGGGTATTGAGTCAACTGAGTAGCCAACTAGAAGAAATGAATAAATGTGATCCTTATGTCATGCTCTGAACCAAGATAAACTCCAAATGTATCAATATTTAAAGATAAAACATAAAACCAATAGATTACTAAAATTTAAGTATGGGGTGGGAATGGAGGAGAAGACATGAGACAATTCCTTAATGTTGAGGTGGGAAAGATGTACATTTAATTCAAAATCCAGAAGCATCAAAGAAAGGATTGACATCAAACCCCCATGTATGGCTAACTAGACCATAAGCAAAATAAAAAGACAAATAAAAAGCTAGAAAAAAAATATTCACAGCTCCTCTCCCAAAGGTCTAATCCCTAAAAATCAATAGAGAAAAAAGAACTAGAAAAATCATCAGAAAACAGGAAGAGAGAATTCACGGAAAAGGAATTATAAATGACTTAATACATGAAAATATGTTCAATCTCACTTATAAGAGAAATGCTAATTAAATGCCCTGAGATATGATTTTCCACCTATCATACAGGCAAAATCCAACATTTTAACAACAAATACAGATGGGATTTATTCTCATATATTGCTGATAGGATTATAAATCAGCATGACTTCTTCAATGGGTAATATGAGAATGTCAAACACATTTACAAATGCACATTCACTTTGAGCTAGCAACCCCACACTTCGAAGTTGTTCCTACAGATGTATTCCTGATGTATATACAAATTTATAGATGTAGATATGTATTTTCATAGTAGCTAAGAATTGGTGTATTTATCTGTTGCTGCAGAACAAATTACCCCAAAACTTTGTGGCTTAAAACAATACACATTTATTATCTCAGTTTCTTGTGTCAAGAATCTGGACACCGCTTAGCTGGGTCCTCTAACTCACTCTCTCTCACAAGGCTGCCATCAATATGTCAACCCAGGAGTGGCAGTCTCATCTGAAGTCCCAACTGGGAAAGAATCCGCTTCCAAGCTCATTCAGTCGTTTTTGGCAGCATTAGTTCCTCAGTGCCTGTTGGACTAAGGACCTCAGTTGCGCACTGATGGATGGAAAATGAAAAGCTTGCCCTTGGTTCCTTGCCCCATGGCCTTTCCCACGTGGCAGCTGGCATCACCAAAGCATGCTAGCCAAAAGGAAAATAGAGTCTGCTAGTAAGGCAGAAGTCAGTCCTTTATAACCTACTTATGGAAGTGACATCCCATCACTTCTACTGTATGGTATTTGTCATAAGCAATCATGATGTGTAGCCTACATACAAAGGGAGGATGCTACTCAAGGGCGTGAACACCGGAAGTCAGGGACCGTTGGGAGCCACTTGCTACCACAGCTGTAAACAGCAAGATATTGGAAACTGGCTATACGGCTGACAGGTGTTGAATAGGTAATACACTGACAGGCTTCACAAATTAAAAAACAATGAACAGTTTTCAGTGAAAAGCTACTCAGGGGTAAAACCGCTAAACACGTTTTTGTATTTAAAATTTTTGAACCATATGAGTACATTACTTATTAAGGTTTTTAAATTAAAAATGCATTTATTAATTTTTTTGGTAGCTCTCCTGCTCTTATTCTCTATCAGCCAGTCCAATTTATTTCTTTAGAGCACTTACCAGAATTTGTAATTACATAACTATTCCCATGTTAGCGTATTGTTTGTCCTCCTCATTATACTATAAGCTTTAAGAAAGCAAAGGCATGGTCTGCTTCCTCCACCAGTGTATGATCCAGTGTCTGCCCAGTGCTTGGCACATAGTAGGATTCAATAATTACTTGTTGCATATTGAGCAAACCAATGAGTCGTGCAAGCACTGAGACTGACGGTATATCCTCTTTTAAAACCCAGTGGCATTATATAGTTCTCATCCCATTACTACACCTCTTTCATACCAGATGGTTATTTTTTTAACACACCTGTAGGCTTCTTGGGAAATAAACTTGACACAAGAAATATAACAGGTATCAAATTTATTAATATTTCCTTCTCATACTTAGCTCTAATATTTTAAATTATAACATTCTTTCAACAAATAATAATTGATTCTACTATGTATCAGCAGGGTTCTTATTCTTAATGAGGTTATATTCGAAAATAAAGAAGATGATTCATATACACAAAAGAATGTAAGGTACAAAGAAATAAACAAGAGCATCCCAGATACGAGTCTTTGGAAATTGGAAGAAAAGAAATGATTCCCATCTGGGAGAATGGAAAAAGCTTTTATGGAGGAGATAGCATTAAGCAGGCCTTTAAATAGTGGGTAAGATTTAAGTAGGTGAAAAATAACAGGAAAGGACATTTTGGGAGCAATAAACAACACAGTTAAAGCATGAAGCAAGCATGGGAAGGAGCAAACATAGATGGAGCCCTGGGTGTGAGGTGTGGAGCAGACAGAACTGAGAGAGAAGACCTAGCAAAGAACATTTATAAAGGGCCATGTCTATTATTTACAGGAGTTTGGATTTCATTACTTAGAATTAAAAGTCATTGGTGGAGTTCAGTTAAGGAAAAACAACTTCAGATTTTCTAAGACCCATTTTGGCAACAGCAGTGTGGGAAATCAAAGAGAGGTGAGGCTTTAAGTGGGGAGAAATCAATACATGAAATATTAAGGAGTAAGAACAGCAGGACTCGGTGACCTAAGTTGCAAGAAATGACTGAACAGCATGAGACAGAATCAACTCAGTACTGTTTTGAGGTACAGGCTGTGTGGCCTGGGATTCAGGGAAGGAAGTAATTAATAAGGGCTGGAGAGGCCTGGGAAGATTTTTGAATGTCTAGTTATGAGTTCATGCCGTCTGTGAGCCTCCAAGGAGCTGCTGTTTGCGGCTAAGTAAATCACCTCTTCAGTGTTAAAGAACCAAGCTTTGTATTCAAGTACAGATCGAGAATCCAAAATGTGGCTTGCTATTAAAAGAGCCTGTTATTAAGAGCTAAGTAATTATGTATTTTGAGCTACTCAAGTAGTACAGTATTTATTGATACAAATTTTTTGTATTAAATAATACTGTACTAGTATAATAAATATTGTACCAAATACAGTATTACTGTACTAAGTAATACAGTATGTAGCTAATCTAAGAAAATGCAAAATGAGTTGGAAATGTATTTTGGGTGCTAATCCAGCTGCAAGCCAGGTACCAGGGGATGTGCTAATTTGCTCAGGCACCTAAACCACATCTGAAATTGGAGTCACCATCTGGTTAAGTTTATAATATCCATCATCATTCTCCAGGATCCACCCGTCTTCAACACCAGTCCGAGAGGTGAGTTGCATGGGGATATGGCACGAATCACCCCCTTGACTCCTCCAAGTCCTTGACGGTAGTGCTGATCTCTGAAATCCTTTCCGGAATGTGGTGTCGCTCTTGATTCACCTTAGAGAGGCAGTTCTAGAGGCTTCTACTTGGCCATTTCTTCCATAATCGCCCTTGTTCCACAGGTCAGGGAGCCAATGCAGGGATTCTGGCAGTTGCTGAGTATGTCTATTCCGATTATTCATTTCAGAACTGGGGAAATAACCACAAGATGGGTTCAGGGACCCACTGGGCCCGCTTGAGCTGGACCTGAGCTAAAGCTCCATTGATCATTTGGCCTCCATGAGCCCCACCCTTGCTGTCGGACCGCCGTGATGTCTCGGGTCTCCTGGAATTGGTGTCAGTTCAGAGCCAGTGTCCAGCAGTCCCCCAAAGTTCTAGTCCCCCGTGCACAGCCACCTGGTACAAGGTCATACATATGTCCCTTTGAGGAAGGCTTGGAGAAAGATACACGGCATATAGTTTTAGCAGTGTACCAGGCTCATCCTTCAAGGGGCCCTGGCCTCCCCTTCATTCAAAGGGCTCTTGGCCTGTAAACGGGCTCATGTCTGGAAATTGATAGAGGGGCCACGATTCTTTGTTTCAGTGATTTTTGTTAGACGTGAACTCTAACTTTTCTGCTTACGCTGATCACGAAAAAAATTTAGTAGATGCTCATCTAACTCTCTTCTAGGGACACCATATTCAGCTAGCCAGCATCATAGGTGCCTGGGAGTCAGACTCTTCCAACCACTGCTTGGACTCTGCTGTCCTTTGTGGTAACCACGCCCACCTTGCCTTTGGTGGTGAAGTGCAGCCGCGTAGCCCCTGCCACTCAGGAATCCCATTATCTCCACTGCACCTGAATCCCTGTTTGTGGGGAGCAGTTCCCACGGTAATTTCAGAGAAGAGTGAACACGGAACTCCTCCAGAACCCTGGGGTCTCCTCACAAATTTGAGGTCTCCCTGGAAGTACCCTGCTGCCAGCCCTACTCCTCCCCATGTCGTCGCTGCTGTGCCCGGCACTGAAGTCTCTGCCTGCTACTTGGAACCAAGAGAGTCCCTGCTGTTCTGCCACTGTAGACACTGAACATTGCTATTAGTTCCATGGGATAATGGTCCTGGCCAGAAGGTGCTCTTACATCATTTCTGCCCCACCAGGAAGCCTCATGGAGCCAATGATGCAAATCTGTAGGATGCAGGCTCATATGTACCCAAACTGAGAGGTAATCTGCAGGAGCAGTAATATCCTTGCTTGCAGCCCAGCCACCCATTGTCATTCTGGTTAGTGCAAGCCAAATTTCTTTTTCGATAGCCTCTCCCCATTCTCAGTCCCATAATCTGTGCAGTACTGATGCTACCCAAAGACACACAGAGGGCCCTTATTGTCTTAAGTCACTCAAGGTATCTCATTTCTCTGGCTACAGTGGTAGGTGCAGAGACTTGCACTAAACCTGGGCCTGAGCCAATCAGCACTCCCCCCTCCTGGCCACAGGAACAGCATGACAGATCGCAGACACTCCTACACCGCCAGTCTTAGGACTGTGCAGTCCAGTAACCTGGGACAGCCTGTACGGGAATGGGATTGTTTTCTAATTGGTTTAAGGTTTCTGGTCTGACTAAAAGGGTGATATTTTCATTACTATTAGTTTAATTGCTGTATTTAACAAGGAGATGTGTTAGTTAGGCTTCTTATTTTACTAAGAGAAAAAAGGCAGAAGTTTTCTTTGGAAAATCCCCGGTATCCTGACTAATACCTATCTTGCCTTTCCTATCCCACCCAAGGTTAATCATACATTAAGGAATATGCTTCATACTCGTTCAGTTTTCACTCACATAGGATCTTTTCTTCTCATAGGATCCAGGTGTTTCCAAAAGGCTGGACCAAGGACTGACTGAAGTAATTATCATCTAGATATACTATCCCCTACACACACACACACACACACACCCAAACCTCTGCCTCACGTTTGTAATTATCATCCAGATATACTATCCCCTACACACACACACACACACACACACACACACACACACCTGCCTCACATTTGGAAGGCTTGCATGATGTACAAAAATTCTGGGGTACATTTATACCCCAGCCTGTTGGTGCCTTGGGTGCTTAGGCTTTGGGGCTGCCTGGAAGTCACTGCCTGAAGTCTGTAGTTTGTGAGTTTTAGCATTTTGGGGGGAAAAATATGGACTCTCTCCCAAGGAAGAGGTACACATGCACCTGCCCACAAAGTTTTGCATACAGTTGTGAGTCATTCACAAGTCGTCCAAAGCCCATTCACGAACCACTGGTTAGGAACTCCTTCCTTCACTCTACAGAGCTCTCTCAGCTTTTCATGTTGATCCTTTGGAACAGCTCTAAAGGCTTTTATTGCTTTAAATGCCCTATTTTCCTTGCTGGAAACTACAAAAGCCAGAGTGGACATTCTGTAAAATTGCATTAGAGACTTACTTGCCATTTCTTATTAATCAATAACAAACTCCAATTGCTTTTGCAAGAGTGAAGACAATGAGACTTGACACTCTGATAGAATAGCTCTGGGTTTTTTCTTTCGCACTTCCTTTTCAGGTTTTTGAGGCCTGTAAATAGGGCTACAACAGAAAGTAAGGCAACAATAAAGTTCTTTTATCACTCTTTTCATCACCATTTATTCCCCCTTGCATCTGCAAAGGGCATTTGAAGGTTATGCTCATGTATACCTGGCTCTTCTTGGGGAAGCATTTTCTCTTTGGTGATTTACTAAAAATAAAGAGCCATCAATCACTGCCTTCTATTGCTTACAATAATTTGGAATCCCTAGATATGTGCATTTGTCTTGGTCTAATGAACCCTAAAGGAATTTATTATCACAATCCTTGTACTGCTTTATATTTATTTCTACTTTCCCACACTGACTGAACATCCATCTGGCTGCTCAGCAGGGCACGGACTGAGCTTTAAGGCTCTGCTGGGTTTATCTGAAGACATCTTACGAGGAAAATTTGCTCAGGGCAGCACCATAATGGATCCATGCTTAAAAGCAAGGAGGGGAAGAAAAGGACAACCCAAAATTGCATTTGAACTCAAGGACAGCAGCCCCACAGGGCAGATCCTAACAACCGCAGAGAAGTTCCACACTCGCAGGTGTGGGGGCATTACTGACTCCTGTTCTCGCACAGCGTACCCAACCCAACAGAAACCCTGACGGGTCTCCCTTCCAGTTACATATCCTGAAGCTTACTATTTCTTACCACCTCTGCTACTACCACACTGTTGCAAGCCAATCATCTCTCACCTGGATTGTGGCACAAGCCTTCTAACCGGTTTCCCTGCTTTTACCCGCATCCTCTTGTCTAATCTCCACATAGCAGTCAGAGTATCCTTTTAAAATGGGACTAAAACTATGTCACTTGTCCACTCAAAACCATTCAAATAGCTCACCACCTGATTAAAAACTAAAGGTTTTTTGGCATATCCTGCAGGTCCACCCCACCTCCCGAATAACCCTCTGACCTTATTTCCAACTACTCTCACTCCGCTCCAGTCAACACCGGCCTTCACCTTAGGTCGCACACTGGTCTTCTCCTCTGCCTGGAAAATTCTTTCCCAGATAACACACAGTTAACCCTTCCTCCTTCTTCAAGTCTTCACTCAAATGCCATCTTCTCACAGAACCACCCAGATGGCCTTTTTAAACCGGAACGCATCTGCCATGCCGCTCTTCTGCTCTGCCTCGTCCTTTCTCTTTGCCATGAAAAAGTACCACTTCATAACATAATATATGGTTTACCGTTCGTCTTACTTTGTTTATTGTCTATCCTACCATATCTCATCATTCCATTCTCTCCAACTAGATTATAAACTCCATGGGGATAGGATCTTTCTGTTCACTGATGTATCCATTACTTAAAACAGTGCCTGGCACATAGTAGGCAACCAATAAATGAATTCATTCATTCGAATTAAATGAATGGATCTGGGTGAATTCATGTCTATGTCAAACTGAAAACACACACACAAAGATTAGAAAAGGTAAAGACCAGATTGCTCCCAGAGACAGCATTGCTCGGTATTTTACATGCAATCTCACATGATCCCCCCAACAACTTGCATGGTAGATATTATCCTCTTTACAAATCCGTATTTCCCCAAGGTCCCACAGCTAATAAGTGGTAGAGTTCAGTTTCAGATCCATGCCTTGCTTAAAAATGCTTTATTCTTTCCAGAGCCACTGACCAATTTGCCTCAGAAGCACACCAGGTGTAGCAAGGCAGATGCCACAAAATAAGGCAGGCACACAGCTGTCACCATACTCTGATGAACACAGCTAAGTTTCAAAGACTTGGCAATAATCCCGAGCGTGTATCAGGCCATCATAGCTGTATCATTATTTCATCATTATTGTACTTTTGTCTTATCCAGCGCTGATTTGAACAGATTATCTTCTACACTATACAGTGTTTTGAAGTCACATGTGGGGAGCTAATATATCTATCAAATAATCTCTACCCTCAGCCCCAGGTATTTCCATTCAAAAGCTAATCAAAGACAGTGGAGGAAGGGATGATTCGTGAGGCGTGCTATATTATGCACCCTAACACTCTCATTAAAACCTAAGATTCTTTCTTCCAATGACTAAGGATTATAATCCTTCCTAAAATTACAAAGTCATATCTGACAGAAGTTAATTATAAGTTATATCTTCTATCTTCTCTTCCTTTGTGGGAATTCTTTTATAGAGAAATCACGACTTCTGCTAAAGAAGACTCTCTAAGAAAAGGACAGCAAGACTTTATCTTGAGGCTCCCTCTTTAGCTCCCAGGGAACGCGGACTACACAGCTGTGGCTGGGAATCAAGAAGCTAGAAACACGTAGCGTGCAGAGAAGCAATACATGCCCCGCCCACTTCTGTGAGTGGGAAATTCATTATGTCGACTTAACGACCTGGCAAGAACGATGGACTTACTCTTCAATAAATTTCTGACCGACAGCTGAGGGTGCTATTTCAAAGCAGAAAAGCAATGAAGAGAATGATGCAAGGAAAGAATTTCTCTTAATTTTCTTTTTTAAAATGCAAAGGCATAGAGAAATATTCAAAGTAGCAAAAAGAATAAATAATACATTTTAAGCCTTTTTATCTTTATAGTCAGTTAACATGGCTTACTTGCTTTACCCGGAATCTCAAATTCTCAAACAAAACATGAACTCACACTTAGGAACTTGGCTAAGGTAATTATTTCTTTAATATATAAATATACAATGTTTATATGTATTTAAATAAATATATATTTAATAATACAAATATTTAAATATATAGTGTATTTTTCCTCATTAGTTATAGAAAAGTTGCATAAATTGGGTTGCCATTTGAAGTAATCCTATTGCAAAGATTTTTTTTTGTGTTAATTGAATAAACTTTTTTCAACCAAATGTTAGTCTCTGAAAGTGGGTACTTGAGAACCTTAGTTGTGTTTTATTGATTTCTTCAATTATAAAAATTGTAGAATCCTCTCCGTATTCCAGTCAGTCTGGCTAGTTTATCAGTTTTAGTAAAGTCTCCAAGAACGTACTTTTGGTTTCATTGATGTTCTCCTTTTTCCTATTTCATTGATTTCTACTGTTATCTTTATTATTTCCTTTCTTCTGCCTACTTTGCATTTCATTTGCTCTTCTTTTTCTAGTTTCTTTAGACAAAAGTTGAGGTCCTTGGATTCCCTTTCTTCCAATTTTTAACATAGGCACTGAGTGCTATAAATGTTCCCCCTAAGTACTATTTAGCAGTGTGGTGGGGGTCCCAAGGCACCCCGTTTCAATGATTTGCTAGAACTCACAGGACTCAACCTATTATGGCACTCATAGCAAAGATTCATTATGACAAACGCAGAGCACATTCAGCAAAGGGGAACGTATATGGGCTGAAGTCCAGAGGAAACCACACGCAAGCTTCCAAGAGTACTCTCCCAGTGCAGTCACGCAGGACATGCCTAATTTCCCCAACAAGAAGTTATAACAAAAAACATGAAATGTCACCAACCAGGGAAGCTGGTGATTCAGCAACCACAGTGTTTATTGGAGTCTGGCCACAGAGGCACCCTCTGCCTGCCATGAATCCAAATTCCAGACTTCCAGAGGAAAGCAGGTGTCCAGCATAAACCATGTTTGCATAAGGAGGCACTAGGAGTCACTTTTATCAGTTAGGGTGGCGGGAAGGCCCCCAGAACCCAGTTCCCAGACACCAGCCAAGGGCTAACCTTGGGGGCAGATCTTCTAAGGATAGCAATGTTAGACCCTTTTTTTTCCTGCACACATTTTGATATGTTGTGCTTTCATTTTCATTCAGTTCAAAATACTTTCTATTTTCCCTTTTGAAATTTTCCCTGATTCTATGAGTCATTTTAATTGTTGCCAGATAGAACATTTTGTTATTGGTTTGTTTTAATCCTTTTAAATTATTGAGTCGTTTTATGACCCGGAAGATAGTCTTTCTCAGTAAATGTTCTTATATACTTGGTAAGGATGTATATCCGGCTATTGCTGTCTAGAATGTTCTATGAATGTCAATCAAGTTAAGCTGGTTAAGTCACCTATATAACCTTACTTTCTATATATTTATTCTATCAATTACTGAAATCTCCATTTATAATTTTTGATTTGCTACATTTCCTGTCATTTTATCAGTTTTTGCTTCATGTATTTTGGAACTACTATTAAGTGCACAAAAGAATAAAGTTAGAGGCCTATGCTAGATGATTCTAAGACATACTATTAACCTACAGTAACCAAAATAGTGTTTTGGCATAAAAATATATACATAGATAAAAAAAAAATTACTCATATATATATGGTCAAATTGATTTTCCAAAGAAGTGTTAAGCAATTCATTTGGAAAAGAAAAATCTTTTTGAAATGATGCTGGAAAAACTGGAACAACACGCAAAAAAGTGAAGCAACCTTCACAGCACATCAGATACAAAATGTAATGAAATGGATCCTAGATCTAAATATAAGGGCCAAATGTAAAACTTCTAGGTGACAATATGAGATAAGATCTTGGTGATTTGGGTTCGATAAAAGTTTCTTAAATATGACACACACACAAAAACCTATATAATTAAAAAAGAACTGATAAACTGGACTTCACCCAAATTTTAAATGTTGGCTCTTTAAAAGCCATTGCTAAAAAAAAAAAGGCAAGCCACAGACTGGGAGAAATACTTGCAAAATATACGTATGATAAAGCACTTTTATGTATTATATATTTAACTTGTATAACTCATGAAAGAAAAGACAACTCAATTTAAAATTGACAAAAGATTTGAACCAACACTTCACCAAGGAATATATACAAACAGCAAGTAGGCATATGTAAAAATGCCCCCAAATCACTTGTATTTAGGGCAATGCAGTAAAAATGTAAAAGATACCATAACACACCCACTAGAAAGGTTAAGATTGAAGTGACTGATGATACAAACATTGGCAACGTCATGGAGTCATTACACCTCTCAGACACTGCTGATGGTGACGCAAACTGGTACAGCCACTTTGGAGAGCAGTTTAGTAGCGAAACACACACTTACCATATGACCCAGCAATTCCACTCTGAGGCATCTACTGGAGAGAAATGAAAACATGTAGATATGAAGATATATTCCTAAATGTCCATAGCAGCTCTTAAAAAAATTATTAGTTATAAGCTGGAAACAGCCGTATCGCCTGGTGAATGGATAAAAACATTGTAGTTTATCTACATGATAGAATACTACTCAGCAATTAAAGGAGCAATATCGGGTTTTTTCCACCTCTCTCCCGCCGGTCCTGCTCTGGGTCAGGACTACAGCTCTTTGTGTTACAAGCTCTTTCTGCGACCCTCCGAACCAGCGGAGGGGAGGAAGGCAGGGAGAGAGGCTCGCCCTGATAGGCAGAGCAAGGGAGGTAAGCGCCGGCTGTCCGCCCGTTCCCACAGCCTCCGGAGCTCGGCGGCACCACCGCTTGCAGCCGCTCCAGCCTCTGCCGCCGCCGCCGCCGCTGGCCGCTGGCCACTCGCCACTGGCCGCTTCTTTTTCGCCGGAGACAATCAGACGTGACAGGAAGTTCACTCGAAGGGAGAACTCGTTTATTGGGGCTCAGGGCATGGGATATATAGGGTGAAGTCTCTCCCCATCGGTCACCTATGCTAATAAGGTGACTTTACTTTTCTGAATCAGGCACAGAGCTGCGCGCATGCGCAGCTGTCTCTGACCGAAGTGGGCGCAGCTAAACCTCAGGGGGCTTTCGGCGGCCACCCCTGCAGCGCGGCTGAGTTCTCAGTGGCCATCTTTGTGGCATGGCTGAGATTCAAAGGCAGTTCCCAGCAGCCACCCTCGTGGCGAGGCTGGATGCAAAGGCAGTTCCCCACATTTCCCCCTTTTTGTTTTTGTATGAGCATGAGAGATGCCATCCTGTACTCGAGGATGTGCCTGTCTTAGGTTGTCCCCATCTTTCAGGAGATCTTACCCGTCATTGACTACCATCCTAGCACTTCCAGTAATGACATTCTCAAGAGGTCGCTTGCACCTCTCTGTAGGGCTATAAATGCCCATGAATGCTCTGGGGTATGGGGAACTCCTTCTTCAATATCTGTTGCTGTTGATATGATCTTCACCACCGCATGAGCATGAAAATAACTGATGACATTACAATTATTATACCTCCTAATAACAGGTTGGGTAGACTAAACAAACTTAATTATTTCTTCCTATACTCTGGTAAAAAAGTAAGCAGAGGGTAAGAAAACATAGGGCTGCAAAGATGTCCTTGTTGAAGGCTTAACAGTGTCACTTCTTCAGCCGGCTGGACTATGGCAGGAGTAATAGTCCAGCCTTCATCACTCCTTTTCTTCTTCCTCAAAAGGTCAGTCCTGAAAGAGAGAAGAAAGACAAGCCCTCAAGAGGTCACCTCTTGGGGAGATTCTATATCATGGCTTTCTTCCACTTGCTGAGTAGTCTGAGGGCAGCATTTCAAGTTCCTAGCAGGAACCCAGATTGGATTCGGTCCGCCTATAGGAAAAAGACATCCGAATCCTCTGCCCATACTTATCAGTGGATCTGGTCCTCGCCATTGCCCAGTCAGCTGGTCTTTTCAGTGCACTTTATTTTGGCATATGGCGTTTGACTTGTCCAGTGCCTTTGAAAGGCCATTAGAGGTTGATTTTTTGAAAAATTTAAAATATTTAATGTAAGTAGAGCCATCTGTAATTGGTCGTGGGGGCTTAGTCCCCCTTTTTGTTTTTGTAACATCAGTCTGCCAGAGACCATTAGGTTTAATGCCTCTTGGGTTAACTCCAGGAGACTGGAGGGGTGGAATTTGTAGAAAAGGCAAACAGGATTTACAAGTCCTGATAATTTTTTTCAAGTCTTTAATAGGAATATGAGGAAATCTATGATGAAGTCCTCTCCAATTTAGGTGAGTAAGTTCATGGAGATCTTGGGCCCACTGGAAATCTTGGGCCTGTTGCATGGAAAGGGCTTGAGCAGTAGAGGATGCTAATTGATCAGCTAATAGGTTTCCTCTGGAGAGGAATCCAGGCAAACCTTGGTGTCCTCGGAGATGCTGCAAGAATATGGGATATAAAATCAATGGCATCTATTGATTTCCAGATCTTATGTGTTTTATCAGGCTTAGATATAACCAATCAGAAACTCAAATCTGGATACAACAAATCCAAGCTTTGCTGATTTGTATGAAATTTCCTCTATATAGATAGGAATTACTAGGGTTAGTTTAAACACTGTTCAATCTCTAATAACAGCAATTTTGTTATTTCTTGGAATATTTGCACTATTTTGAAATAACTGATAAACTTAAAACAACTCACACCAACAGCTCTATGCATTACAAGATGTCTCTAAATGTATTTCTCTTTTAACATGAGCTGAATTTACTGCTTATAATAAATTATATTTCTCAATATCACTAAGAGTCTTCAAAAGCATGGAGACTGCTATTTGTCAATAAAAACTGCAAGAAAGGCAATTTAAAAGCATAATAACTTATTGGGGAAATTTGCATATAATCTGAAAAATGAACTAACTATTAAGAGTCAGAAAACTTGTTTCAATGCTATATATAAAATTATCTCTTAAATTTAACTAAATAAGAATTCCTAGAATTTAATTACATGGCAAGATATCCTGAAGCAAACACTTCTATGAATTCTCAGAAAAGGAAAGGATCAGGCTAGCATCAAACCTTTCATTCAACAGAGCCTTATTAACATGTGAATATCCTTTGCCTCAAGGTATACAGGCTTTCCTTATTTTTAGTTCTATTTCAATATTTTAAACTTAAGATTACTTCTGGATCTTAACACATACAGTAATCTACTAAAATTGGTCAAAGTAAACTTTATTCTGTCACTTTGACTTTTAAGATTATCATTTAGGTTTATATGCAATTAACATTAATATTTAATTGCTTTCAATAAGCTGGAACATATAACGTTAAGTCTTTCAAGAAGAAAAATTGCTTTTTTACATTTTGCAGGTTCCAAAAAAAAACTAGTCCATATTAAGCCAGTCTTAAAGAACTAATCTAAAGATAAATTTATAGACCTTAACAGCTGACAGTTTTATTTTACTACTAAGAGACAAAAATCCAACTCTAGCGCTTATTTTCTCATGCCTAAGTGATGCTTAGCAGACATGCAAAGTAGGAGAGCAAGGTACAGGCTTTTATTTAGAAACAAAGTGATAGGACAGAGCTCCCGGCTCACCCCAGGAGGGGACAAGAGAGCCCGGTGTGCTGCATTTGTCTGAACACCCAGAATTAACTTAACACAAGGAATTTCTCACCCCATCTCCCA
>JAQQAC010004253.1:3669445-3762091 GCA_029783875.1 Phataginus tricuspis | reverse complement strand
ACACCCAGAATTAACTTAACACAAGGAATTTCTCACCCCATCTCCCTTTGGGATACTGGCGTCTTGGTCTAGGAGTATATCAAAAGGCGACCTGCCCAGCCCCCACGGTGGGCTGAGGTATTGTCTGTTTGCTAAAGAGAAAGTTAAGAATCCTGCTTCCCAAACTTCCTGGGTGATAAAATGCAACTTTATCTTTAAGGTGGAGTCTTTTGCTGCTTTTTACTATGTTGTTTACAGCTGGGTTTGTTTGCAAAACCACCCCATCAGATCTGAAAAGGAAAGACAGCAAACAGGCCTGAGCCTTTTAGCATGCTAAAGTGAATCCTACAAGTGATTAGCATAATAAAAGCATGAGGTACTCCTCTGTATCTGGGGAACACCCACCTATCTCACTGAAGAATGACTCTGGAGCTTAACACAGAGTCTTGGAAGAGAGTTTCCCTGCATATAGTTACCTTGCTCTGACTGCAAATATTCTGCCTTGCTTTTTCCCGGAGGTCCTCCCCCCACTCTGACTACACCCACAGTCCCTGTCTCATTAGCAGAGATGCTGTAGTAGCAGAAAGTCAAGGAGCCACCATTACTAAGGCTTCCCAGACCTTCTCAGCTTGAGAGTCTGAGAGCTCTAATCCTCAGCTCTTAAGCATATCAGCGCTTTAAGCGCAGGTTCATTCTTAGAAGTTGCTTGTCCCATTCTCTCGGGAATGCGCTTACCACGTAATCCGACTGCTTAGCTCTGCCGACTATCGGTCCGGCCGTTGACCGAGTGATCGTTGATCCGTCTGCGTTCCTCACACGCCTCTTCGGACGTGCCCCACACGCTTCCTTGGACGTGTCCCTGTTCAGGCGCCATCTATCGGGTTTTTTCCACCTCTCTCCCGCCAGTCCTGCTCTGGGTCAGGACTACAGCTCTTTGTGTTACAAGCTCTTTCTGCGACCCTCCGAACCAGCGGAGGGGAGGAAGGCAGGGAGAGAGGCTCGCCCCATAGGCAGAGCAAGGGAGGTAAGCGCCGGCTGTCCGCCCGTTCCCACAGCCTCCGGAGCTCGGCGGCGCCACCGCTTGCAGCCGCTCCAGCCTCTGCCGCCGCCGCCGCTGGCCGCTGGCCGCTGGCCACTCGCCGCTGGCCGCTTCTTTTTCGCCGGAGACAATCAGACGCGACAGGAAGTTCACTCGAAGGGAGAACTCGTTTATTGGGGCTCAGGGCATGGGATATATAGGGTGAAGTCTCTCCCCATCGGTCACCTATGCTAATAAGGTGACTTTACTTTTCTGAATCAGGCACAGAGCTGCGCGCATGCGCAGCTGTCTCTGACCGAAGTGGGCGCAGCTAAACCTCAGGGGGCTTTCGGCGGCCACCCCTGCAGTGCGGCTGAGTTCTCAGTGGCCATCTTTGTGGCATGGCTGAGATTCAAAGGCAGTTCCCAGCAGCCACCCTCGTGGCGAGGCTGGATGCAAAGGCAGTTCCCCACAGAGCAAACTATTTGAAATATGAGAACACAGATGCATCTCAGATGTGTTGTCTAAACTGAAAAAAAGGACACAAAGTCTACATAGTGTATGATTCCGTTTATAAGAAATTCTAGAAGGCAAAAGTAAAGCAATAGAAAGCAAATCAGTCTTTGCCAGAGAGGAAACTAATTGCACAGGGGCAAGAGAGAACTTTTTGGGGTGATGGAAATGCTCTCTGTCTTGACTGTGGTCATCACGTGATTATACGCACTTGTCAAAACTCATCAAACTGTCTACTTAAAATTGATGAGTATTTGTAAATTATACCTCATAAAAGCTGATATAAAAATATATTTAAAACATTTACCTGTTATTTTACAAATTTCTTTTACAAATTGTCTTAAAGTTTATATCACACATACAGAAAAGCACACAAATCATAAGTGTATTATCGTACATTGTTAGTGAATTAACACACCCATGTAAATACCACCCAGAGAAAGAGAACACCGTAAACACTCCAGAAGACCCACTCATTCCCTCCTTTCCAAAGCTGTTATCCAGTCTTGCAAAAGAATAATTTGATATTGCTTGTTATTGAATTTTCACCTAAGAAAATTGTGTAGTTGAGCTAACCTTACCCAGAAGGTCTAACCTTTGCCTTAGGTTCCTGGGATTGATCTCTAAGCCTATGGAATGTCCTGCCTGTTAAGTGTCGTTTCTTTGGCCAATTTAATCTGTATCCTTTCGTTGTAAGAAGCTGTGACCATGAACATAACATCTTCAGTGAGTTCTGTGAGCTCTTCCAGTAAACTATCAAGAGGGTGGTTGGGAACCTCCGACCCTGCAGATGGTGTCATTAGTAAGGTGCTGCCAGGGATCCCTGACCCCTGCAGTTGGTGTCAGGAGCAGGAGCAGTCTTAGAGACATCTGAGCTACACAGAAATCACATGGTATTATTTTGTACATGACTTCTTTTACTCACATGTTTCTGAGATTCATTCAGAATGTAGCTTATAAGTAGAGTTTATTTACTTTCACTGTTTTCAGTAACACTGAACTGACCATTATCTTCTCACTCTACTGTTGGTGGACATCTGAATTGTTTCCACTTTGCACTGTCATTATGAGAGACCTAAAAAAGAAAAACCGAGAACTCCACAGTCACAGTGGGGAACTGTGATACATCTGTCACAACTGGTAAGAACAAGCAGACAAAATAACCCCATAAAACTCAGTGAGAACATAGTTTTTATTACATAGTTAACAAAATAGATTTGACATCTCCCAATACCTAAAACTCCTATGCGCCTTCTTTGGGAGTAATGATAATAAACATTTCCCAAATGCATGCTATGTCCTTATACTACTTTAAGGGCTCTACAAATATTATTTCAATTAACTTTTTATAACTCTTCTAACTTTATGGTTAAGAAAATTGAAAAATCGAAAAGTTAAGAAAGTTGCCCAGAGTCCCACATTTTAAAAAGTGGCAGATCTAGAATTCATCTTCAGGAAATCTAGTTCAAGTGCCAAGTTCTGAATTTCTGTGCTGCTTTTCAATATCTTCCATATTCTGTCTCTCCTTGAGTTAATTTTAATATTTGCATCTTCCTAAAAAATCACCTATTTCATCTACATTGTAAAACTTATTAGCATGAGTTGAACTTCAAAACTGTGATATAAAACCCTAGAATTTATATCTGAAATAAAACCATTTTTAGCCCTGTCTTCTTTTTTCCTATCATGAACCTTATGCATTTATCTGGAGGGAACAATTATAATCTTGTACTGAAATTCCATGTTAAAAATAATTGTATCTCCTCTAAGACCTATTACTGACCACTACAGGTTTCCGAAAACTTAATGTTTGAAGATAAGCATCACTAAGACACATAATTGTCCAGGCAGCTATCGTTCACAAAAAAAGTTTTTCTTTACGTGGTCCTAAGCATTACTACTACAAAGCAATGAACACTGGAAATAAAGTATTTAAAAGAATAAATAACTTTCCCTTCTGTGTGATAATTTAACCTATGGTTAACTTCCAACCTCTGCTCCTCCTGGAAACCTGACCTAATTGGTAAGGTAACTGGGAATCTATGAAATATTTGTAGATAAAAAATAATCCTTGATTGTACCTGGACTGGAGCAAACTATTAATCAACTAGAAAAACCCAATGACACCAGAGCTTTGGCTCTAAGGGCATAATTAGGTCTGACTGACAATTCTAACTTTTGCTATTTAAATAAAGGAGTGAAAAGAATGTATCTGGGTTGCCCTTCGCACCTGGTTCAGTGCATGAGGAATGCCAATTAACTTGTGGTAATAAGCGACATTCGGGATTAATAGTTATTTTGGCCCTTTAAAAAATCTTTTTCTCCCAACTGAAATCTCCTTCCTGCTTTATTTTATTTTCCCTTAGCATTTATCCCATGGCATGGAGTAACTATTTATTTATTTACTCACTGTGTCTCCTCTTCTAGAATGTAAATACATTTTTCTTCTTCCTTGGCCTCTGCCTCCCCCTCAGTACTTACATAGTGACTGGAACACAGTAGGGCTTCAATAAGCATTTGTTGGGTGAAGCTCCTAGTAACGTATGGGTGTATCTGACTGACTAAGACCTTACTGAGCACCTACTACATGGCAAGCCCTGTGCTGGTAAGCTTTGGTGGTAGAGCATTGACCATCTATGATTTTATAGAGCTAACAACCACAGGTAAAACTTCAGATAATTTTTCACTGAATAGGAATATTTTCTTTATTAAAATGTGTGATTACTTTACCAAGATTTAGTTCATTCAGTAACATTTTATAACAAAAGTTTATCAGTACAACTCTGTACATGTGGATTCCAAAACTACTTCAATCACTTTAAAAAACCATACCTGTTCCTCCCTATAGAAGAAGCCTGCATTTATGGCTATAATGAGGCCAGCCATAGTATACTAAATGTTTCTTAACTAATCTCTACTCCCAAAGTTCTTTTGGGCACCCTCCTTTGGTACTTTTCCACAAGTTTTCTCTTTAACTAAAAAAGTTTCCTTTGTTAAAAAAAAAAAGTGGATCATTTCTTCCCTGTGTATATGTTCACAGAGATAATCAGACCTTTTGAAGCAGCACACACCAGTTCCCCTGATCGTAGTAGCTCTGCAGTATGCTTACAGCAGTCAGAGCCTGGCAAGCGGCTTCCAGTTCTCCCCCACAGAACACATGGTAGTAGCGATGAAACACAGGACTCGGGCCACGGGCTCCTCCTGGACCAGATGGCTCGACAGGCTGGTCTTTACCGGGGCTTCCCTTAAGGTGCCAGGGAACCAGTAAGTCTTGAGAATGAAAAGAAGTCCTGTTAGTGTGAATAGGCAGCTTGGAATTAAAAATTTGCCTTGAATTAGATCCTCCCTCCTGAAACTCAGTAATGGAGGGGACAGAACATGCTGGGTCTTGAGTGTCCACATCAGGCGTTTGCTCTACAAGCAGCTCTTGCACTGATGCACCGCTGTTGACCGCTTCTTTCTTTCCTTGGCTGATTCTGTTTTCTCTAAGATACTTAGACTTTTCCTTATTATATTCTTGTTCCATTGCCCAGACATAAATGAGTGCCTTCCCGCCAGGTCTCAGGAGTCGAACAAGTTCTTGGAGAGCTGCCACTCTACGCTCCTAGTAAAAAAGCATATTGCCATTCATCAGCTAGAAAGAGACACACAGAGGAAACGGGAAAATATAACTGACTATAGGGCTGCTTTCCGTTAAGATGAACAGCCCAAAAAATCTCACAGAGTATCTTACATAAAACAAAAAGAAAAAGGGAAGGCAATTTTGTTCTGACTGAAGGGGGAAAAACGTACTGAAGTAGGGAAAAGGAGATTATTAAAGCTTTTAATAAAACAGAGGCACAGAGGGTTTTCCATTTTGTTCTGTTTTGTTCGAATTAAGTTAAGGTTACGAGGTGTGCTGAGAACACCAGTGACGCCAGCACAGTGGTCTATGAAGTTACTGCTTAGATCAGGGGAGGGACCACTGACACCAGATTTTTTTCCTATAAGAAAAATATAAAACATTAAATTCACTTATTTTAATATTAGGAACATGTGTGACTAGTTAAAAGCATCAGTGACATCCTACTACCAGCTAACTACTCAGAGTTTAAAAAAGAATAGGAAAAGAGGCAAAACAGTATGGGAAGGAAGGAAGACTCGGATAGGAGGGAGGACAGCGGCGGCTGCAAAAGGAAGAGGAGAAGCTCGGGAGGCCCAGAGCCGCTGATCTCTTACAGTCTCTCAAAGCTGCAGTTCTGGGGCTGTGGATGTGAGGAAGGCATGTAAAAAGGAGGAAATGTAAAAAGGCATGTAAAAAGGAGGAAATGTAAAAAGAAGGCATGTAAAAAGGCATGTAAAAAGGAAGACAGGAAAAAGGAGGACACACGCAGCCATAAAAGCCGAGTCCCGCCAGGCCTCTGTGCGAGCAAGCACAGCTCCCATGTGGCTCGGCTCCATTCCACATGCTTTCCTGACAAAGGGGGCAAACGGTACGACAACAAGAAAAACACGGAAAGAAAAGCAAAACTAAACTAGGGTCCAAATCTGTAAAATCCATGAACACGTCCGCCAGTTTAGTTACAAGATTTTGGAGAGAGAAAGACAATACTTACTGCTGTTGCGAAGTGGTGGATAACAGCAATGGAGATGCAGGCATCACAAGAGCCACTGCGGATGGGCACGGCCAGTGCATCGCAGACAAAGGCCTGGAACCGCCTCTCTCTGCAAATCTCCACGAGCTTCTGGCTACGATCACAACCAATCTATAATAGAGAAAGAGAGGATTTCCTAACATCTTGTTTAAACACCATGAGAAATGAAGAGTAATGGGCTTATTCCTCACCATAAGGTTATTAGACATACTTCAGGTTCACTGTGAAATGGTCTAGGACCATGATATAATTAACTTTTACAGCCAATACAAAGTCAGATTATGGAATTTACAGGGCACACTTATTACCTCGGCAGGTATCAAACAGAACTCAAATTAGTGAATGGAAACAAAATGAGTAGAATAAAGATGACAGCGGTGGAAAGAGGAGGCCCTGACTGGCACGTAACTGATCATCCCTCAGAGCCCTGGTCTTTTTGTAACACTACACACTCAGAAGGGGAAATTATCCCATGAGCGCATTAGTCTTTCTGGGACAACTACAGACCAAGGACTGAAGGGGCCTCTCACCACTCTATGAACTGTGAAGGCCCAGAGGGCAGGAGATGCCTGGGTTTGGGGTTTTTCTTTCTGCTTCCTTATATTTTTCAATACGTATTTGTATAATCAGAAAATAAAGTCCCAGAACCATAAAAAAGTAATAATTTATTTCATTTTTTAAAGCTAGTAAGTCTTTTTCTGCTGAACGGCTCACGTAGACACCAAGAAAGTGCTAAATTCAAAATTTGTAAAATGCTATTTAACTAAACCTTGTAGTCTAACCAAACCGTCCTGTGTGAATGACACCACTGAAGGCGGCTGGCAGGGCTCCTCCATCTTCCCAAGCAGGTGAACCCTAAAATGCCTTATGCACATGTTAGTTCTGTGCAAAGCTTTTAAGGGCTGGGACTGTCTAACTTCTCTCTAGTTTTGTTGTTATTTTGTACACAGTGTTGCTGGCTAATTCTAAGAATACATACAATGTGAACATGTAAACTGAGGGGGGAATGACAGGGGCTTAAGAAATGTTAAAATACTGATTAGCAATTATCCCCAGATATTTCTTCTTAACCCAGTCTCTACAATAGAGAAAAAGAAATGTGTAAGACTTTATCAAACAGAAGTGGCCACCTCAAGCTTATATTTATCATTTGAATGTTCGATGTAGGAAGCATTAATCATTAGGGTTTGCACGGTCCATCTAAGAATAAAGAATATGAATCTTCATGTCAAAACAACTCTTACTGAGTTAAATCACACAGCCATGCTAGTCATACTTAATATGAATTTGCTGAATTTTTAGTTCGTATTAAACAGCTTCTGAATTCTATCCCAGAGCTGCCTTAATTTCTGAAGTATAATAAAGGTACCAAGTAAGAGGTCAACTATAACAATTTCCCTCTGATAAATTTTAAGATGGAAAAGTACTGAGGGCCCATTAGTAACAACAATGGCACAATTCCCAACCGCTCCCTTTGCCGATGTGAGACACAGCACTGGCTCGTTGCTTTTGGTTATTTTCACTGTAGTCTAGGCCACTGAGCTGACAGTCACAGTATCAAGATGCTAATACTACTCAAATCACGTGCATATTATATTTTGGTGCTTGCCACCTTTTTACCCATAAAATTCAGTTCATGAAGTCAGAAGTTTCAGGCATGCCTGATTCTGACAGCTTGCTATACCTTTGTAAAGGTCAACAGGAAGGAATCCAGCCTACCTATTAAACAAATACCCAGAGATAGAGCTCAATAATTACTCATCAGAGGAAAGTTATTATCTGAGAACCACATATAAAACAGAACAAGGAGAACAACATTCAAACAAAATAAGGAAATGTCCTTCTTCCTGCCGGGCTTTTACAGTTATGTGCACAGAGCACTCCTTTCCGCCAGCCAGAGAGCGCAGGCGACTCTGGCTGTGCAGCACCAGGCGCGGTGCGGACCGGCTCCGCGGGCTCAGTACTCAGTACTCAGTACCCTCCGCTTGCACGAATCTGCCTTCCCTCTTCCATATTCTTTAGTCACATGATCACTATTCTCCTTCCCTTTTGATTTTTAAACTTCCTTATATTTTATACTAACATTAGTATCAAGTATTTGAAATTTTCCCTAATAATGTTGCATAATGTCAACAATAGGACAGAAATGGCTTATTTATAAATGTTTACATATTAAAGGACTCATATAACACTGCCTAATTCTGTACGTTGGATGGAGAGCAATGATATAAAAACACATATTGGTCAGGCTCACAGCTTACACTTATATTCCTATATACTTTTTAAATCTTCAATAGAATATTAAACATGCAATTGTGGAAGTACAGATAAAAATGAAAGAATATTTAACCTAGTAATCAAATATGCAAACCCTAAAGCAAGATTTCATTTTTCCTATTAAAGTATGAAAAATACTGATTATCTTGATCGGGGTGATGGTTACATGAGTATATACATCTGCCAAAATGTATCAAGTTGTACACAGCGTTTGTGCATTTTATTGTACCTCAATGAACAAAAATGTACCTCAACTTTAAATAAATAAATATGAAAAAAAAATAAAGAACGGAAGAGTGGACTGGCCCCCTTCCTGTGATGCCCCCCCTCCAAAAAACAAACGAACATTTTTTAAACCAAAGTACACCAGGGTGATAGCAATAATAAAACTTACTCTCATAAAGTGTTAGTGGACAGTACAAATTGGCTCAACCGATTAAAAAATTAGCAATTTTTTAAAGAAGATAAAAATCTTCACAACTTTTAGCCAACAGTTAATCTTCTCAAAATTTATCTGTAAGAAATCCAAAAATATGGAAAAAACTAACCAGGCTAAAAAAATTGTCTTTTAATGAGTATCTACTATGTATTAAAGCAGATTCTTTGTATTAATGTGCTTAACCCTAATAACATACTCTGAGTTAGGTATTATTACATTACAGATGAGGGAGCTATCTTAAAGAAGAGAAACAAATTTGCCCCAAGGTGAACAGTAGTTAATTGGGAGAGCCAGATTTTAAACCTGGGTTTTTCTCTTTCCAAAATTCCATGTTCTTCCTTTTTGTCACATTATCTCTCAATGTATATGTTCATTACTGTGTTATTTATAATAGCTGCAAACTGAAAAGATGAAATGTCAAGTATCATCCACCTCACAAAATATTAAGACCAGGAACTATATAAGACTACCTATCAAAATGGAAATATTAATGACACAAATGAGTTATCAAATTGTATGCATACTCATAACTATATAAAAATTATAGGAAAAGTACTGTATTTTTCACAATAAACTGGTTTATTAGGATATAAGGATTGCAGGCAAATACCTTTCCTTTTTGAAGGTATACTCCATCCATTTTCTGAAATATGGCTATATTATTTGTATTTCTCAAAAATACACATTTTAAAAACTATTAATATATACTTATAAGAAAACCGGACTGACAATATATAGTTTAAAGTGCAGAGAAATAAAAGGCAAAGGCACTAAAGTGAAAAGAGCATACTAAACTCTAGATATGAATTCTGGCTTCCCCAGTAACTAGCCGAACAGCCTAGACAAGCTACTTAGTACTCAGAGCCCGTTTCCTTATCCTAAAAATACCTACTAGTCAGGTTAATATGAGATTCAAATGAAATGACAGAAGCAACAATTACTTGCCATACATAACTCTTCATTGATGCCAAGATACTTTCCATTTCCACAACCAATATCAGCCACTAGTGAACCACTCGGCAAGGCTTTCAAAAACTCCACAACGCGTGGCCAAGGGGTATGTCTCGTGCTGCTAAAGTGTCCGGCAATCTCCTCGTAAACTCGATGGACATAGTCTTGCTCCAGTTGTGAGGCTTCTTTATCACTTTCTGGAAACGATGGGGGAGTCTCTTTCACCTGGCTGTCACAGACCAAAGGGTAACCTAATGAAAAAAGAAGGCAACACAAACCTTTCATTTTTACTCAAGGGATTCATGACGTATGTTTTCTTAAAAGAACAAGCAAATCAATCCAAATTTGGTGACTAGGGATAAGTAGGCTCTAATTTATCAGCTGAAAAAATAACTCTTACCTAACAAGTTCAATTACATGTGTAAGAGGTCTAATATAAAAAGGAGGGGGGAATCCATTTGCAACAAAACATGAACATAACTCTGCATGCCTCATAGTGAAGATGCCTGTATTTCATCCTGGAACTAAGGGTCCTCTTATTCAGGAAAGCACCTTGATGGGCCTGGCTAAACTGGAAGATATTCAGCTAAATTCACAGGACGTCAAGGGGTTTTTCTCGTGGCAGGTGAAGGAGGTAAGAGCTCTGTGGGCTCAAGGACTCTCAGAAGAAGAACGAGATGTAGAAGCAAAGTGTCTTTTGGTAATAATCACAAGCATTGAATGAACACTATGTGAAGCAGTTTATTATGTATTGTCTCAATTTTCCCCGTAACACTATGAGATAATACATCCATTTTGTAGATGAGTAAACTAAAGAACAAAATGTTAAATAATGGTCATAAAGTGACAAAGACAGTAAGTCATACACTGGATTTGCACTGAGGCAGTGGAGATTCAAGAGCCCGCATCGTCCACAACTTCACTGTGCTGCCTCCTGCAGTAGAATGAGCGAGCCCCAAGGAGAACATCAAATAGAGGAGATGACAGAAAACTCAGCATACACTGTTATCCTAATTAACATCCTAATCATATTAATTTTGAAGATGTTCCTTGTCCTCTGCAATAATGTCTAATATTCACTTTAAATCCTTGCCCATTCTCTGCTATACTATAATTTCCCTTTGTCTTCAGCCAAAGTCTGTGACACACAACATCTTTCTATGGACTGTATTCTAAAGAATAAAAAAGGAGTAGTGTTCCCAGAGAAACCACAGACAAGACTAAGGCAATAATTAGAAATTACATGGCAGGAAACGCTTGGGCTGCTAAGTCAATGGATTAGAGATTTTCCCTAAATATGATTAGAGGATGCCAGACCTTGAGAAAGCCTGCAATAGGGGTGGGAGTATCTAGTCCCTACCAATGTTAGAGTGAAGCTACAAACATTCTAAGTGAACATTACAAACAGGGTAGCCCCAGAAAGCTTGAGGGCTCTAAAACATATGTGTGGAAATAGATGAGTTACATTAGGCTGGTTAAATCAGAATTAAATTACACTATAATATACATTATACTTTTCCTAAACTGGCCTTAGTAAAATTTTGTTCTCTTAGGAATTATAAACATCTAAGTTATCTTAAAACTCCAAAAAATTTTGACCAAAAGTATCCAAAAGATGGCTTTGGGCTTTAAAAAAATCTATGAACTAATAAACCATTTGTAAAGTATCTCCTCCATAAAACTGGGAGAATGAAATGATAAACTAAGTAGAGAGTGTGGCACACAGAGAGTGATTTAAAAAAAAAAATCTGTGAACTGAATATACAACTGAGCTTCCACACACCCTTTACACTTAATTAATGCCCATAACAGAAACATTTGCATAGGAAACTAGCTTGTCTCTCCAACTGAACTTCAAGGTCCTTAGGAACAAGAACCATGCTTTATTGTTCTGTACCTTGTAAAGCTACTGGTAGTGTTAGACACTCATCAAATACTAAATAAACATTTTTTAATTGATGTTTTAAGGCCTCAGTGATGCTTTCAGCAAAAGAAAGAAAAGCCTGTTTTAAGCTTCACTAACATTAACATATCAAATATAGAGATTTCAAGTTTTCTAACAGGATATCTTGTAGACATAGGGGTTTTTGACCTAAAATAGTTTTAAGTCCAGCACTAAATCCAAAAGCTATTGCTAGATACTGCCATAATCAAAACCCCCAGAATATAAAAAGGATCTTACTCCCACCACCACTATAAACTATTATTTATAAAATAAGAGATTTTTATAAGGAAAGGATTAAAGATGGCGGCATGAGAGGTGAGACAGAGACCTCCTCCTAAAACCTCATAAAATATGAAAATATAATTAACACAACTAATCCTGAAAGAGCAACAGGGAAGAAGGCTGTGGCAGACTGCATACCCCTGGAGGAAATAATACAGACTCCAAGAACGGACTAGTGGTTACCAGAGGGGCAGGGTGGGGGACGGTGGGGGCAGGGAGGGAGAAGGGGATTGAGGGGTATTATGATGGGCACACATGGTGTGGGGGGGGGATCATGGGGAGGACAGTGTAGCCCAGAGAAGGCAAATAGTGACTCTGCGGCATTTTACTAGACTGTTGGGCAGTGACTGCAATGGGGTATGGTGGGGACACAATAACATGTGTGAAGGTAGTAACCACATTGTTTTTTTATGTGAAACCTTCATAAGAGTGTATATCAATAATACCTTAATAAAAAAAATATATATATAAAATAAATAAATAAATAAAAACTACAAAACATGGGGGAAAAAAAGATTTTTATTCACTGAGTACAAGAAATATAGGTACAGACAATTCAAAATAGTACAATCCTGACAGATTTTGGGGGATTTCTTTATTCCCTTTCTAGATTTCCAAATTGAGTAAAACATAAACCACTCTTTATTCCCCTAGAGGTACCTATTTACTATAGAACCATTCGTCATCTCCAACTTCTCTGTTGGGTTAATGAGAAGTAATTTAGAAACTTGACAAGTTGTCTCCCACAAAACCCATTTTTGTACAAGAGATATTTTAATGTACTACAATTATAACACTCTTAATTGTGACTTCAACAAACAAAATATTTCCTTGGCATCCAACTATGCTCAAGTTCTATATTGGGGAAAATAAAAGTAAGATGCATTCCTACTTCAAGGAATATAAATCTTGAATTGGGAGTGGTTAATAAAAGTGTGTGTAAGTACAACACAAGGCAGAATAATGCAAATGATATTAGAGAAGTTAAAACAAAGCTCTCCATGGTTCGGATGGGACTTTAAAAGATTTCCAAAATAGATTTACTCTATTTTACAATGGAACCAAAATTATATACTTACCACAGTTACAAGGTGTTTGCCTTACTTTCCTAAATGTAAATGATGTCCGTATTCCCCTCTTCCTTAAAGTTAAGTCTCCAACATCACTGGTGATAATTCCACTTTTCTGCCCCTTGGATGCCTGAACAGTATCAAATTTCCTGGGTGTGATTCTAAAAACAATGTTAAAAGAATTTATTTTATTTTTATGAATATAGTATTCATAAAAATACTTCAGATCTTTTCAAAATACAGAGAATAGAGCAAATTTAGAAAAAATTACTGCAAATATCTATAGGATTCCCTGAATTGTTAAGCACTGTAGAAAAAAAACAGAGAAATGGAAGTGTCTGTCTATCTTCTAAGAAGTTGTCTTCAGGGTAATCATGAAAAAAATGTACAATGAAAAAATTATTAAAGAGGGAAAGAGTAACAAATATTCAGTGCTAATTTCACAAAGTAGAAAAAACAAGAAATAGGTGGGACAAAGAGCAAATAGATATAAATTCAAATCTAATATCAGTAATTATGTCAAATGTAAAAGGACTAAAAAACCCCATTAGAGATTTGTCAGACAGGATTAAAAAAATAAAATCCAACTATATGATGATTACAGGACACATACTTTAAATAGAAGGACAGAATATGTTTGAAAATAAAGATAGAAAAAAGAAGATGTAACATACATAAAACAAATATTCTGCATATACCAAGCAAAACCAAAAGAAAAGTAGAATAGCTATACTAATCAAAGTAGACTTTAAGGTAAGAGATAAAAAGGGACAATTCATAATAACATCATGGCCAACACAACAGAAAGGCATAAAAACCCTATGTATTTGAATGCACCTAATTAATAACACAGCCTCAAAATATATAAAGCAAAAAGTGAAAAAAATCAAACAGGAGAAATAGACACGTGATTATCATTGGAGTTTCTAATACATTTTTTCCCAGTAAGGGAAATTTAGTTTAAAGTCAAGGGCATCAACATCAGAAAATAACTGATAATGAAACAAAAAAAATGCATGATTAACTCACATTTGTAATATAGACATAATAACTAAGAAAGATTGGAAAATAACAAGGGAGAAGTACAAGCCATTGTGGACTGTAAGAAAAGTTTAAAAGGGATCCTTGGAGTAAGATCAAATTTTGTAATGGAAAGAAATAATCATCTGATGAGAAAATATATCCTTTTAAAATTAAATTTATGTAGCATGAAACACACAGATCTTGTGTACAGTTCCATGAGTTTTGACAAATGTACACAACCATGTAATCACCACCTCAAAGTACACATCCATCACCCAAGGAAATTCAGTCAATCTTTGCCCACCTCAAGGCAACCACTGTTCTGATTTCTACCACTAGTCTGCCTGTTCTCAAATTCCATATATGGTTAGTGCCATTTTGTGTCTGGCTTTGTCTGCTCAACATAATGGTTTTGAGATTCACCCATATTGTTTTTATATCAGTAGTTCACTTCCTTTTCGTTACTGAGTAATATTTCATTGTATGAATATACCACAATTTATCCAAGATCTCCTGTTGATAAACATTTTGGTGTTCCTTGTTTGGAACTATTACAAATAAAGCTTCTGTGAATATTCTTATACTCCTCATTCTTTGATACATTTTTTATCACTCTTGGGTAAATACATAGGAGTGACGTTGACAGGTCAAAGGGTAAACTACCAGTCTTCCAAGGTGCTTGCACACAATTTTCACTCTCACCAGTATTATATGAGAGTTCCAGGCTGCTTGACATTCTGACCAACACTTGGTATTGTCTCAGTTTTTAATTTTACACATTTTAGTGAGTGGCAAGTAGCATGAAATTGTGCTTTCAATCTGCATTTCCCTGATGACTAATGATGATGTATCTTTTCACATGCTTATTAGCCATACATAGATTCTTCGGCACGGGAGTAGGATCTATTCAAATCTTATGCTTACTCTACCATTAGATATATATATTGTGCATAATTTCTCACCACATGTGGCTTGCCTTTTCATTTTCTAAATGGTATCTTTTGATGAGCATAAATTTTTTATTTTGAGGCAGTTAATTTGTCTTTTATTTTATATTCAGTATGTTCTGAAATCATTCTAAAAATATATATATACCTACCCCAAGGCTGCAAAAATATCCTCTTGTATTTTCTTCTAGACATCTTTTGGTTTTGCTTTTACATTTAAATCTATGATCTACCCCATGTTAATCTTTGTGAATAGTGTGAAGTAGATCAAGGTTTATTTTATTTCCACATGGATATCCAATTGTTCCAACACCATCTGTTGAAAAATTTCCTTTCCACATTGGATTGCATTGGTTTCTTTCTCAAAAATCAAACCACCTGAGATTTTCAAGATGGCAGCATGAGAGGTGGGACAGACAACTCCTCCCAAAACAACAAATAGTACAAAAATATAGTTAATCAATACAACTAACACTAAAACAGCAACAGGAAAGAAGGCTGCACCAGACTGCATACAGACCTCATGAACAGAGCAGACCTCACGAAACAGGGTAAAGTAGGAAAGCCCTGATCCGGCGGGACTCAAGCCCTTCCCCCACCCCAGCTCACAGGCGGCAGGAAGAGAAACGGAGCGGGGAGGGGGTGGAAGCCTGGGACTGCTGAACACCTAGCCCTGGAGGTCTGCTTTGCAAGTAGAAACCTACACTGTGTGGTGCTCTGGAGGATGGGAAGCTGGGACAGGCAGAGTGCTTGACAGACAGATTCCGGCCATTTGTGGAGGACAGGATCCACACCCGGCCGCTCTGGAACAAAGAAAAGGCAGGCGATCTGACAGACTTCCTAGCAGCAAGAGGGCTGCTGAAGGGGTGTGGTTTGCACAGAGCTTGCTGCACAGGAGAAGGAATGGGTGGACAAGGTTATCTGGGCACACTCTGCCCAGCACATTGGGAACTTTGAGGAGCTTCAGGCGCTCCATCCCCGTGACTGGCTGCTCAGCTCCGAGGCCCCCCACTGTGACACACAGCCGGCTACACCTTCCTCCCAGCCTGCTGGCACTTGCTCGGCGTCACTGCGCTGGCATCAGGCCACCCAAAGGGAGGCCCTGCCTACAACAGCTAGAGACACAGAGCACAGAGACTTACACCTGTGTGTTCGACCCACTGGCTCTCACACAGGAGACAGGCATGGCAGATGAGAATCAGGAAACAGATCTTTCTTCCCCCCAGGCACCAGCTCTGGTCCCCTATGACCCCAACCTCACTCTAGGGGCTGAGCAGTTCCAGAGACTGGAGCTTCTGGGCACTAGTGGGCACCACACAGAAATACGAAACGTCAAAAGAACATGGTTCAGACCAAAATCTCACAAACCCCAGAAAAAGGGCCAAAACAAACTCACTAATCTTCCTGAGAGTTCAAAATAAAAATCATAAACATGCTCATGGAGGTACAGAAAAATATTCAAGAACTCAGGAACGAATTTAACATGGAGATTCAACCACTAAGTAACTCCATATCTGAAATGAATCATATAATGGAGGGATTTAAAAGCAGATTAGATGTAGTAGAAGAGATAGTAAATGGAATAGAAATTAGAGGAATACAAAGAAGATGAGGCACAGAGAGAAAAAAGAATCTCTAAGAATGAAAGAATATTGAGAGAACTGTGTGACCAATCCAAAAGGAACAATATTCACAAAATAGGGGCACCTGAAGAAGAAGAGAGAGAAAAAGGTATAGAAAGCATCATTGAGGAGGTAATTGCTGAAAACTTCCCCAATCTGGGGAGGGAGATAATCTCTCAAGCCATGGAGACGCACAGATCTCCCAACACAAGGGACCCAAGGAAGACAACATCAAGATATATAATAATTAAAATGGCAAAGATCAAGGATAAAGACAGACCTTTAAAAGCCACTAGAGAGAGAAAAAATATCACATACAAAGGACAACCCAACAGGCTGTAATCAGATTTCTCAACAGAAATGTTACAGGCCAGAAGGGAGTGGCATGATATACTTAATGCAATGAAGCAGAAGAGCCTTGAACAAAGAATACTCTATGTGGCAAGGTTATCATTTAAATTTGAAGGAGGGATTAAACAATTTCCAGATAAGCAAAAGCTGAGAGAATCTACCTCCCACAAACCACTTATACAGTGCATTTTGGAGGGTCTCCTGTAGATGGAAGTATTCCTAAGACTAAATAGATGTCACCCAAGGGATAGACAAAGAGTACAGAATATGATGCATAACATACAATGAATGGAGGAAGAAAAAAAAAGAATCTTTAGGTTGTGTATCTAATAGCATACAAAGTGAGTTAAATTAGACTGGTAGATAGTAAGGGAATTACCCTTGAACCTATGGTAACCATGAATCAAAAACCTGCAATGGCAGAAAGTACATACCTATCGACAATCACCCTAAATGTAAATGGTCTGAATGCACCAATCAAAAGACGTAGAGTCATTGAATGGATAAAAAAACAAGACCCATCTATATGCTGTCTACAAGATACTCACTTTAAACCCAGAGATATACACAGCCTGAAAGTAGAGGAATGGAAAAAATATTTCATGCAACTAATAGGGAGAGAAAAGCAAGAGGTGTAGTACTTGTATCAGACAAAACAGACTTCAAAACAAAGAAAGTCACAAGAGACAAAGGACATTACATAATGATAAAGGGGTCAGTCGAACAAGAGGATATAACTATTACAAATATCTATGCACCCAACACAGGATCATCTACCTACATACATGAAACAAATACTAACAGAATTAAAGGGGGAAATAGAATGCAATGCATTCATTTTAGGAAACTTCAACACACCACTCATTCCAAAGGACAGATCAACCAGACAGAAAATAAATAAAGAGACAGAGGCACTGAACAACGTATGAGTACAGATGGACCTAATGGACATCTAGAGAACACTACATCCAAAAGCAACAGGATACACATTCTTCTCAAGAGCACATGGAACATTTTCAAGAATAGATAATACACTAGGCCACAAAGAGAACCTCAGTAAATTCAGAAAGATTGAAATTGTACCAACCAGCTTCTAAGATCACCAAGGTATGAAACTAGAAATAAGTTACTCAAAGAAAATTAAAAAGCCCACAAACACATGGAGGCTTAATAACATGCTCCTAAATAATCAATGGATCAATGACCAAATAAAAACAGATATGGAGCAATATATGGATACAAATGACAATAATAATTCAACACCGTAAAATCTGTGGGATGAAGTGAAGGCCGTGCTAAGAGGGAAATATATTGCAATACAGGTCTACCTCAGGAAAGAATAAAAATCTCAAATGAACAGTCTAAACTCACAATTAATGAAACTAGAAAAGGAAGAACAAATGACGCCCAAAGTCAGTAGAAGGAGGGACATAATAAATATTAAAGCAGAAATAAATAAAATTGAGAAGAATAAAATAGAAAAACATCAATGAAAGCAGGAGCTGGTTCTTCAAGAAAATAAACAAAACAGATAAACCCCTAGCCAGATTTATCAAGAAAAAAAGAGAGTCTACACACATAAACAGAATCAGAAATGAGAAAGGAAAAATTACTATGGACACCACAGAAATACAAAGAATTATGAGAGAACACTATAAAAAATGATATGGTAACAAACTGGATAACCTAGAAGAAATGAACAACTTTCTAGAAAAATACAACCTTCCAAGGCTGACCAGGAAGAAACAGAAAATCTGAATAGACCAATTACCAGCAAAGATATTGAACTGGTAATCAAAAAACTGCCTAAGAACAAAATGCCTGGACCAGACAGTTTCACTGCTGAATTTCATTAAACATTTAGTGAAGACCTAATACCCATCCTCCTTAACGTTTTCCAAAAAGTAGAAGAGGGAATACTCCCAAACTCATTCTACGAGCCCAACATCATTCTAATACCAAAACCAGGCAAAGACGCCACAAAAAAAGAAAATTACAAACCAATATCCCGGATGAACATAGACGCAAAAATACTCAAAAAAATATTGGCAAACCGAATTAAAAAATACATCAAAAAGATCATCGATCATGATCAAGTGGGATTCATCCCAAGGATGCAAGGATGGCATATTTGAAAATCCATCAGCATCATCCACTACATCAACAACAAGAAGGACAAAAAACCACATGATCATCTCCATAGATGCTGAAAAAGCATTCAACAAAATTCAACATCCATTCATGATAAGAATTCTCAACAAAATGGGTATAGAGGGCAAATACCTCAACATAATAAAGGCCATATATGACAAACCCACAGCCAACATTATACTTAACAGCGAGAAGCTGAAAGCTTTTCCTTTAAGATTGGGAACAAGACAAGGATGCCACTCTCCCCACTTCTATTCAACACAGTACTGGAGGTCCTAGCCACGGCAATCAGACAACATCCAGATTGGCAAGGAAGATTTTTAAACTGTCCCTGTTTGCAAATGACATGATATTGTACATAAAAAACCCTAAAGAATCCACACCAAAACTACTAGATCTAATATCTGAATTCAGCAACATTGCAGGATACAAAATTAATACACAGAAATCTGTTGCATTCTTATACACTAACGATGAACTAGCAGAAAGAGAAATCAGGAAAACAATTCCGCTCACAATTGCATCAAAAAGAATAAAATACGTAGGAATAAACGTAACCAAGGAAGGGAAAGACTTATACTCTGAAAACCACAAGACACTCCTGAGAGAAATTAAAGAAGATACCAATAAATGGAAACACATCCCGTGCTCATGGATAGGAAGAATTAATATTGTCAAAATGGCCATCCTGCCTAAAGCAATCTACAGATTCAATGCAATCCCTATCAAAATACTAACAGCATTCTTCAATGAACTAGAGCAAATAGTTCTAAAATTCATATGGAACCACAAAAGACCCTGAAGAGCCAAAGCAATCCTGAGAAGGAGGAATAACGCTGGGGGATTATGCTCCCTGACTTCAAGCTCTACTACAAAGCCACAGTAATCAAGACTATTTGGTAGTGGCACAAGAACAGACCCATACCAATGGAACAGACTAGAGAGCCCAGATATAAACCCAAGCATACATGGTTAATTAATATATGATAAAGGAGCCATGGATATACAATAGGGAAATGACAGCCTTTTCAATAGTGGTGTTAGCAAAACTGGACAGCTACATGTAAGAGAGTGTAACTGGATTACTGTCTAACTCTATACACAAAAGCAAACTCAAAATGGATCAAAGAACTGAATGTAAGTCATGAAACCATAAAACTCTTAGAAAAAAACAGAGGCAAAAATCTCTTGGACATAAACATGAGCAACTTCTTCATGAACATATACCCGGGCAAGGGAAACAAAAGCAAAAATGAACACATGGGACTATATCAAACTAAAAAACTTCTGTAAATCAAAGGACACCATCAGTAGAACAAAAAGGCATCCAACAGTATGGGAGAATATATTCATAAATTATATATCCAATAAGGGGCTGACATTCAAATTATATAAAGAGCTCATGCAGCTCAATAAAGAAAAAGCAAATAAGCCAATTTAAAAATGGGCAGAGGAACTGAAGAGACACTTCCCCAAAGAAGAAATTCAGATGGCCAATAGGCACATGAAAAGATGCTCCACATCGCTAATCATCAGAGAAATGCAAATTAAAACCACAATGAGATATCACCTCACACCAGTAAGTATGGTCACCATCCAAAAGACAAACAACAACAAATGTTGGCAAGGATGTGGAGAAAGGGGAACCCTCCTACACTGCTGGTGGGAATGTACATTAGTTCAACCATTGTGGAAAGCAGTATGGAGGTTCCTCAAAAAACTTAAAATAGAAATATCATTTGACCCAGGAATTTCACTTCTAGGAATTTACCGTAAGAATGCAGCAGCCCAGTTTGAAAAAGATAGATGCACCCCTATGTTTATCGCAGCACTATTTACAATAGCCAAGAAATGGAAGCAGCCTAAGTGTCCATCAGTAGATGAATGGATAAAGAAGATGTGGTAAATATACACAATGGGATATTATTCAGTTATAAGAAGAAAACAAATCCTACCACTTGCAACAACATGGATCGAGCTAGAGGGTATTATGCTCAGTGAAATAAGCCAGGTGGAGAAAGACAAGTATCATGATTTCACTCATCTGTGGAGTATAAGAACAAAGAACAAACTGATGGAACAAAACAGCAGCAGACTCACAAAACCCAAGAATGGACTAACAGTTACCAAAGGGAAAGGGACTGGGGAGGATGGGTGGGGAGGGAGGGATAAGCTGAAAAAGGGGTATTACAATTAGCACACATAATGTAGCGGGGGTGGGGTTATGGGGAGGTAGTATAACACAGAGAAGACAAGTAGTGATTCTATACCATCTTACTACGCTGATGGACAGTGACTATAATGGGGTATGTGGTGGGGACTTGATAATAGGGGGAGTCTAGTAACCATAATAATACCAAAATAAAATAATAAATAAAATAAAAATAAAATCAGAAAAAGAAATCAAACAACCTTATATACATGTATATATTCTGTCCCACTGGCCTATTTGTCAATCTGTACACCAGTTATATTCTTTTGATTATGTGGTTTTTATACGAAGTTTTAAAAATCGGGTAGAGAAAATGTTCTAACACTGCTCTTCTATTTCAAGATTGTCCTGATTATTCTTGATCCTTCACATTTCCTTATAAATTTTAGGGTCTGCTATCAATTTTTTTAAAAGGCTTTTAAGATTCTGATTGGAGTTATACTAAACCATTAGATCAATCTGGGAACAATTGATATCTTAACAATATTAAATTTCCTATTTATGATCATGGCATCTCTATCTCTTCATTTATTTTGGTCTTTAATTTCTCTTAGCAATGTTTCATGAATTTCAGTGTGTATGTGTTACATGTCTTCTGTTAAATTTATTCCTAAGACTTACATCTTCTCAGACCAAGTTTCCTGCTTGATTTATTCTAGCAAGTCTGTCTTCCTATGAAAGCTGTTTTCAAAGTCACAAGAAATATGCTAAGCCTGAAAGATCTCAGGAAATTATAAAAAATAAAGCACAATTTTATAGTTAAGTTGTTGGTATCTGTTAAGAGCCAGGTAAGTTTTTTCTACACCTCTAGAAAAGAGATAGTTGAACCATAAAACTAAAATGGATTTAATCCTAAAAATTTTAAATATAATGTATTTTAATTTCTCAATTTTCATTCTCCATTGTTATACTGTTTCATTCAATCTATTCTTAGAATCAGAATTCCCAAAAGGCAACAAAAGCAAAAATAAATAACAGACTACATCAAAACGAAAAGCTTCTGCCCAGCAAAGGATAACCATCAACAAAAAAATCAGGCAACCCATGGAATGAGGGAAAATATTTGTAAGCCATATATCTGATAACAGGTTAATATCCAAAACATATGAAGAACTCATGAAACTAAATGACAAAATAAAATTCAGTTAAAAAATGGGCAGAGGATCTAAATAATTTTTTCAAGAAGACATAGAGATGGCCAACAAGTACATGAAAGGTCCTCAACATCATTAATCATCAGGGAAAAGCAAAAAGATTATCACCTCAAAACCAATATTACCAAAAAGACAAGAAATTATAAATATTGGCAAGGATGTGGAGAAAGGGAACACCAACGAACTGTTGGTGGAAATGTGCAGCCACAATGGAAAACAGTATGGAGGCTCATCAAAAAACTTAAAATAGAACTACCACATGATCCAGCAATCCACTCCTGGGTATTTATCCAAAGGAAACAAAAACACTAACTTGAAAAGATATCTGCACCCCCATTTTCACTGTAGCATTATTCGCAATAGCCAAAGCATAAAATCAACTTAAGCATCCACTGGCTGGATGAATGAATAAAGAATATGTGGCATATAGATAATGGAATATTATTCAACTATAAAAAAGAAAGAAAGACTACTATTTGCAACCACATGGATGGACCTTGAGGGCATTATGCTGAGTGAAATAAGTCAGGTGGAGAAAGACAAATACTGTAGGATGTCACTTATAATGTGGATATAAAACAAAAGCAAAAATAAACTTACAGAGAACAGACTGGTGGTTGCAGGGTGGGCACAGGTGGGGGTAGGTATGGTCGGGGAGAGGTCGGAAAATGGGTGAAGGTGGTCAAAAAGTACAAACTTCCAGGTACAAAATAAGTAAATCCTGGAGATGTACAACATAGTGAGTATGGTTAACAATAGTATATAGTACTTTTGAAAGTTGCTAAGAGAGTGTATCTTATAAGTTCTGATCACAAGAAAGTAAACTGTGTGATGATGGATGTTGACTGGACTTATTGTGATGATCATTTTGCAATACAGACATATAAAGAATCACTGTGTTGTACAGTTGAAGCTAATACAATGTTGCATGTGAATTATATCTCAATAAAAAAATCAGAATTCCCTGGTTTATAACTTTTCCAACCATACCGTAATTCATTAGCTAATTTATTAGAGTACCGAAAAGAAGTTTTTTACAGGTCTTGATACTACTCTAAAAAGCCTTTTACCTCATTTAACAAAAATTAATTTTTTAATATTGATCTTATATATGCTACCAACTTGATATATGCAATTACGAGTTCTAGTACTTGTTTTGTAGATTTCCTAAGATTTTATACATCCACAGTCATAAAGAGATTTAGTTCTTCCCTTCAAATCTGTATGATTTTAATTTATTTTTCCTATTACATAATATTAATTAGAAGTGGTGAGAGCAGACATCCCTGCCTTGTTCAGTATCCTAGAAAAAAGCATTTAATATTTCCCGATTAAGTATGATATTAGCTATGGGTTTTTTTTTTATGGATGCCTTTTTTCATTTGTTCTCTTAATGTCATGAATTACAAAGTTTACTTTCCAAATGTTAAATCAATCTTGCACTCCTGGGATAAACTCCAGTTGGTCATTATATATTCCTTTTTATGTATTACAGGAATGCATTTCCTAATATTTCATTAAAGATTTTCTTCATCTCTGTTATGAGAGATATTGTTCTGTAATTTTCTTTTATTGTAATGTCCTTGACAGGTTTTGGTGTCCAGGCAACGTTGTTCTCATACAACAGGTGAAGAGAATGGCTCTTTTAAAAGGGCTTACACTAAAGGCAACTTTTCAGAAGGAAAGGGAAGCAATCATTGCCTAAATTTATGTGACTGTCTCGCTAATAGCTGAAAATAATTAAAACAATGGTGTTAAGCAGAGTCATGAATTTTAGAACATTGAGTATCTTGAAACTATTAGCAAATAAATTTCTCCCCTGGGGACTACGTAGTTCACTTCCTTTGAGTTAAATCTTAGGCAGAAGCTAGGCACGAATCTCAGATTTTTTAGGAACATGTCATCCATATGTAAAGAATAATACATTTTTAAACATTATTGAATATTTTCTCCCATGCCCTCATAATGTAGTTGGGAAAATATTAGTGATAAAAACATTTTTTTAGATTTAAGTAATAGTTCAAAACAAACAGTAAAGACATCTTATGGTAGTAGGAGTTAGTAGTGTTTTTAGTAGTCAAAGGAGAAATTATTTCAGGCTAAGGTAATCAGAAAAAGCTTATAAAAGTATAAAGGGGTCTCAGAGATTAAAGATGGCGACGTGAGAGGTGAGACAGAAATCTCCTCCCAAAATCACATATAATATGAAAATATAACAAATACATCCAATCCTCAAAAAACAACATAAAAGAAGGCTGCAGCAGACTGTCTATACCTGGGGAAGCCCACGGACCTCAAGGAAAAGGGTAATGTATCAAAGCCGTGATCTGGAGGGACCCAAGCCCTTCCTCCACCCCAGCTCACCAGAGAAAGGAAGAGAAATGGAGTGGAGGCCTAGGACTACTGAACACCCAGCCCTGGAGATCTGTTCTGGGAGCGTGAACCTACATTGCATGGAGCTCTGGAGATTAGTGGGGTTGGAAAACTAAAACAAGCAGAATACTCAGAAAGACTGAGACTCCAGCTGTTTGTGGAAAACAGGGATCCACATCCGGCTGGTAAGGGACAAAAGAAAGGTGGGCAGTCTGAAAGACTTCCTAACAGTGAGAGGGCTGATAAAGGGGCAAGGATTGCACAGAGCTTGCTGCTGAGGAGAACGACAGGTGGACAAAATTGTGCGGACACACTGTCCAGCAGGTTGGGAACTTTGAGGAGCTTCAGGCACTCCATTCCCCTGGCAAGCTATGCAACTCCCAGGCCCCCCAGCATGATATGTAGCCTGCTGTGCCTTCCTACTGACCAGCACCAGCTAGCAAACCACTCCCCCTGCCATTGCGCCAGACCAGCCAGAGGGTAGCCCCACCTAGGGCAGCTACAAGTGCAAAGCATAGAGACTTCTCCCCTGTGTGCTCGGCCCACTAACCATGGCAGCCAGGAAGCAGGAAAGACCTCTTTTCTCCCCACAGGAACATGAGCCACTCCCCTGTGACTACCCCGGTCGCTCCAGGGGCTAAGCAGTTCCCCCGAGTACAAATTCTGGACACTAGAGGGCGCCATCTACAAATTTGAAATGTCAAAGGAACCTGGTTCAAACCAAAATCCCCAAAGACACCAGAAAGAGAGACAAGTGAAACTGGACTCACCAATCTTCCTGAAAGAGATTTCAAAATAATATCATAAACACGTTCATGGCCCTACAGAAAAATATTCAAGAACTCACCAAGGAATTCAGAAATGAGATACAAATGATCAAGAATAGAGTATCTGAAAAGAAACGTAAAATACAGGGATTTAAAAGCAGATTAGATTTCAGTAAATGAAATAGAAATTAGAGAAGAGATATATAAAGAAGTTGAGGCACAGAGAGAAAAAAGGATCTCTAGGAATGAAAGAATACTGAGAGAAGTCTGTGACCAATCCAAATGGAACAATAATTGTATTATAGGGATACCAGAAGAAGAAGAGAGAGAAAAAGGGATAGAAAGTGTCTTTGAGGAGGTAATTGCTGAAAACTTCCCAAATCTGGGGAAAGAAATAGTCTCTCAGGCCATGGAGGTGCACAGATCTCCCAACACAAGGGACCCAAGGAAGGTAACACCAAGGTGCATAATAATTAAAATGGCAAAGATCAAGGAAAAGGACAGAGTTAAAAGCAGCCAGACGAGAGAAAAAAGATCACATAGAAGGGAAAATCCATCAGGCTATCATCAGACTTCTCAAAAGAAACATTACAGGCCAGAAGGGAGTGGCATGATATACTTCACACAAGAATACTCTACCCAGCAAGATTATCATTTAAATTTGAAAGAAGGATTAAACAATTTCCAGATAAGCATAAACAGAGAATTTACCTCCCAAAAAACATCTCTACAGTGTATTTTAGAGGGACTGCTATACATGGAAGTGTCCCTAAGGCTAAATAGCTATCACCAGAAGAAATAATACCATAGTAAAGAAAGCAGACCAATTAAGTACTAAGCAGATGCAAATTCAAATCAACTACACCCCAAGTCAGTCAAGGGATAGACAAAGAGTACAGAATATGGTAACTAATATATAAAGAATGGAGGAGGAAGAAAAAGGAGGAGAAAAAAAGAACCTTTATATTGTATTTGTAATAGTATAGCAAGTGAGTTAAGGTAGATGCTTAGATAGTAAGGAAGTTACCCTTGAACCTTTGGCAACCACGAATCTAAAGCCTGCAATGGCAATAAGTAAATATCTACTGATAATTACCCTAAATGTAAATGGTCTGAATATGCCAATCAAAAGACATAGAGTCACTGAATGGACAAAAAAACAAGACCCATCTAAATGCTGCCTACAAGAGAATCACTTCAAACCCAAAGACACACACAGACTAAAGTGAAGGGATGGAAAAAGATATTTCATACAACTTATAGGGAGAAAAAGCAGGAGTTGCAGTACTTGTATCAGACAAAACAGACTTCAAAACAAAGAAAGTAACAAGAGACAAAGAAGGACATTACATAATGATAAAGGGGTCAGTCCAACAAGAAGATATAACCATTATAAATATTTATGCACACAACACAGGAGCACCTACGTATGTGAAACAAATACTAACAGAATTGAAGGGGGAAATAGAATGCAATGCATTCATTTTAGGAGACTGCAATACACCACTCACTCCAATAGATAAACCAGACAGAAAATAAGTAAGGAGACAGTGGCACTGAACAACACATTAGAACAGAGGGACCGAACAGACATCTACAGAACTCTACACCCAAAAGCAGCAGGATACACATTCTTCTCAAGTGCACATGGAGCATTTCAAGAATAGATCATATACTAGGACACAAAAACAGCCTCTGAAAATTCGAAAAGATTGAAATTGTACCAACCAGCTTCTCAGACCACAAAGGTATGAAACAAATAAAAGGTAGAAATAAATTAAGCAAAGAAAACGAAAAAGCCCACAAACACATGGAGGCTTAACAACATGCTCCTAAATAATCAAGGGATCAATAACCAAATAAAAACAGAAATCAAGCAATATATGGAGACAAATGACAACAATAACTCAACACCACAAACCTGTGGGATGCAGTGAAGGCTGTCTTAAGTGAGAAGTATAGTGCAATACAGGCTTAGCTCAGGAAAGAACAATCCCATATGAACAGTCTAAACTCACAATTAATGAAATTAGAAAAAGAAGAACAAACGAGGCCCAAAGTCAATAGAAGGAGGGACATAATAAAGATTAGAGCAGAAATAAATAAAATTGAGAAGAATAAAACAATAGAAAGAATCAATGAAAGCAGGAGCTGGTTCTTCAAGAAAATAAACAAAATAGATACACCCCTAGCCAGACTTATAAAGAAAAAAAGACAGTCTACACACATAAACAGAATTAGAAATGAGAAAGGAAAATTCACTATGAAAGCCACAGAAAGATGAAGAATTATTAGAGAATACTATGAGAAATTATATGCTAACAAACTGGATAACCTAGAAGAAATGGACAACTTTGTAGAAAAAGACAGACTTCCAAGGCTGACGCAGGAAGAAACAGAAAATCTGAACAGACCAATTACCAGCAACGAAATTGAACTGGTAATCAAAAAACTACCCAAGAACAAAACTCCTGTCCAGGTGGCTTCACCACTGAATTTTATCAAACTTTTAGTTAAGACCTAATACCCATCCTCCTTAAAGTTTTCCAAAAAGTAGAAGAGAAGGGAATACTTCCAAATTCATTCTATGAGGCCAGCATCACTTTATACCAGAACAAGGCAGACACCACAAAAAAAAGAAAATTACAGACCAATATCCCTGATAAACATAGATGCAAAAATACTCAACAAAATATTAGCAAATCGAATTAAAAAATACATCAAAAAGATCATCCATCATGATCATGTAGGATTTATTCCAGGAATACAAGGATGGTACAATATTCGAAAATCCATCAACATCATCCACCACATCAACAAAAAGGACCAAAACCACACGATCAACTCCATAGACGCTGAAAAAGCATTTAACAGAATTCAACATCCATTCATGATAAAAACTCTCAACAAAATGGGTATAGAGGGCAAGTACCTCAACATAATAAAGGCCATATATGACAAACCACAGCAAACATCATACTTAACAGCAAGAAGTTGAAACCTTTTCACTGAAGTTTGGAAACAAGACAAGGATGCCCACTCTCCTCACGTTAATTCAACATACTTCTGGAGGTCATAGCCATGGCAGTCAGACAAAACAAAGAAATAAAAGGCATCTAGATTGATAGGGAAGAAGTTAAACTTTCACTGTTTGCAGATGATATGATATTGTACATAGAAAACCCTAAAGAATCCACCCCAAAACTACTAGAACTAATAACTAAGTTCAGCAAAGTTGCAGAATACAAAATTAAAACACAGAAATCGGTTTCATTCCTATATACTAATGATGAACTAGCAGAAAGAGAAATCAGGAAAACAATTCCATTCCCAATTGTCTCAAAAACAATAAAATACCTAGGAATTAACCTAACCAAGGAAGAGAAAGACCTATACTCTGAAAACTACAAGACACTGTTGAGAGAAATTAAAGAAACATGAACAAATGGAAATACATCCTGTGCTCATGGATAGGAAATGGCAAAATGTCCATGCTGCCTAAAGCAATCTGCAAATTCAATGCAATCCCTATCAAAATACCAACAGTATTCTTCAGTGAACTAGAGCAAATGGTTCTAAAATTCACAAGGAACCACCAAAGACCCCCAACAGCCAAAGCAATTCTGAATCGGAAGAATAAAGCTGGGGAGATTATGCTCCTTGAATTCAAGCACTACTACAAAGCCACAGTAATCAAGACAATTTGGTACTAGCACAAGAACAGACCCATAGACCAATGGAACAGACTAGAGAGCCCAGATATAAACCCAAGAATATATGGTCAATTAATATATGATAAAGGAGTCACGGATATACAATGGGGAAATGACAGCCTCTTCAACTGGTGTTGGCAAAACTGGAGAGCTACATGCAAGAGACTAAAATTAGGTCATTGTCTATCCCCATACATAAAAGTAAACTCAAAATGGATCAAAGACCTGAATGTAAGTCATGAAACCATAAAACTCGTAGAAGAAAACACAGGGAAAAATCTCTTGAATATAAACATGAGCAACTTTTTCCTGAATGCATCTCCTCGGGCAAGGGAAACAAAAGTAAAAATGAACACATGAGACTATATCAAGCTACAAAGCTTCTGTATAGCAAAGGACACCATATATAGCAGAACAAAACGGCATCCTACAGTATGGGAGAATATATTTGTAAATGACATATCTGACAAGGGGTTAACATCCAAAATATATAAAGAACTCATATGCCTCAACATTCAAAAAGCAAATAACCCTATTAAAAAATGGGTGGAGCATATGAACAGACAATTCTCCAAGGAAGAAATTCAGATGGCCACCATGCACATGAAAAGATGCTCCACGTCACTAATTATCAGGGAAATGCAAATTAAAACCACAATGAGATATCACTTCACACCAGTTAGGATGGTCAACATCCAAAAGTAAGTGTCCATCAGTAGATGAATGGATAAAGAAGAGGTGGTACATATACACAATGGAATACTTTTCAGCCCTAAGAAAGAAACAAATCCTACCATTTGCAACAACATGTATGGAGCTAGGGGGTATTACACTCTGTGAAATAAGTCAGGCAGAGAAAGACAAGTACCAAATGATTTCCCTCATTTGTGGGGTATAATGACCAAGCAAAACTGAAGGAAAAAAACAGCAACAGACTCACAGACTCCAAGAAGGGACTAGCGGTTACCAAAGGGGATGGTGGAGGAGGGTAGGTGGGAAGGGAGGGAAAAGGGGTTGAGGAGTATTATGATTAATATACATGGTGTGGGGGGGTCACAGGGAAGACAGTGTAGCACAGAGAAGACAAGTAATGACTCTATGGCATCTTACTATACTGATGGTCAGGGACTTCAGTGGGATGTGGGGCGGGACTTAATAATATGGATGAATGAAGTAACCACACTGTTTTCATGGGAAACCTTCATAAGAGTGTATATCAGTGATACCTTAATAAAAAAATTTAAAAAGAAATAACTAAGTGTGAGAAGCACACACAAAAAAATGCTTCACATGGCTAATTATCAGGGAAATGCAAATTAAAACCACAATGAGATATCACCTCACATCAATTAGGATGGCCAACATTGAAAGACTAGGAACAACAAATGCTGGTGAGGATTAGGAGACAGGGGAACCCTCTTACACTGCTGGTGGAAATGTAAATTAGTTCAATCATTGTAGAAGGCAATATGGAGGTTCCTCAAAAAACTAAAAATAGAAATGCCACTTGACCCAGGAATTCCACTCCTAGGAATTACCCAAAGAAAACAAGTTCTCAGATTCAAAAAAACATATGCACCCCTATGTTTACTGCAAAACCTTCATAAGAATGTATATCAATGACACCTTAATTTTTAAAAATTATAAAGGAAGTAAAAGTTGAGCTCTATCCTTAAAAAATCTAAAGGGATGGAAAAGAAAGTTTACTGCATTGAGGGATGGCAGGAGTGTGAAGGGTAGAAGGTACAGTATAAATTCAGAAGGAAGTGACCAAACATGTTTCGCTATATAACATTGTATTTAAAAGCACAGATCCTGAAGTCTTCTGGTCTTGACTCTGCCACTTAATGGTTCTGTAACTCAATACAAGTTATATAACCTCTTGACACTACGATTTCCTTAAAAATGGGGGAAAAACAATGGAACAAACTTTCCAGTGTATAAGTTAAATGAGTTAATATATCTAAAGCTTTTACAACAATGCCTAACATGAAGAAAATGCTCCAAAAATAATTTAAAAGGAGTGCTCACATAAACTCATCACCAAATGCTGTCCAAAACCAGTCAAATAACTTAAATGAGGGAAGCAGGTGCATTTACTTAGAAATATATTGTTTTCCATTAAGCACAAAGGAATAGTCTTCTTTTCAAAAAAAAAGTGTCCTCTTCCATTTTTCTTAAAGCACACATTTCTGTTATAGCTTTCCAACTTTTAATACAAACAGGAGTTCAAGATTTATTTAACTTTCAATTAATTGCTATAAAATAAAAACAGTAAGTGCAAAAACAGTGATAAACAAACACTGATACTCAGCCTTAGTTTGGAGTCAAAGGAAGTGGAACCGTAGAGAACTTGAGAACACAGCCCTTCGTAAAGAAGGCCACTCATAGTTTTGGCTGATGCTGCCAAGTGATACTGTGACCCAATGTTACATCTTGCCAACTTTTAAAAGAAACTAAACATTCAGATTTCTATGTGAAAGCTCCTGGTTTTGATATGAAAGCGATTTAAAAAATTCCTCCTACCAGGTGGACCACCATTGCCCCAGACAGACAGACATGCACTTCTGCTGTATTTGACCGATGTCCTGCCACTTTGTCACCTTTGAGTTAGAGCAGGGTGGCGAGAAAGTACATTTGAACTAGTTGAAATTATAAGTGTTTGGAATCAACATTCTGGACAGTGTTAATCAATCTTCATCAATTCATATTCCTCAGCAGTGTTTGTACTGCTTTTTCTTTCGGTACAGACTTAAAAACTTTTTTGAAAATTAAATATATTATTGAAGTATAGTTGACATACAATATTATATTGGCCTCAAATATATAACACAGTGATTCCAACAGTTAAATACATTATTAAATGCTCACCCCAACTAGTGTAGTTACTATCTGTCAATATAGAGTGATGTTAAAGAACTAATGACTATATATTCTTTACGTGGTGCTTTCATCCCGTGACTAATTTATATTACGATTGAGATTTTGTGCCTCTTTATCCCCTTCATCTGTTTCACCCACCCACCATAACCACTCCCCCATGCTAACTACCAGTCATTTCTCAGTGTTTATGAGTCAACTGCTGTTTTTCATTTTGTTCTAATTTGGTTTCAGATTACACATATAAGTGAAATAACATGGTATTTGTTCTCTGCCTGGCTTATTTCACTCAGCATAATACCCTTTAGGTTCACCTATGTTGTCACAAATAGCAAGGTTTCTTTTTTATGGCTGAATAATATTCCATTGTGTATATGTACCACATCTTCTTTATTCATTCATCTACTGATGGACACTTAGGCTGCTTCCAAATCTTGGCTATTGTAAATAATGTAGTGATAAACACAGAGGTGTATATTTTTCTCAAATCAGGGATTTTGTTTCCTTTGGGTAAATTCCTAGAAGTGGGATTACTGGGTAAAATGGTATTTCTATTATTAGTATTTTGAGGAATCGCCATACTGCTCTCCACAGTTGTACCAATTGACATTCCCACCAACAGTCTAGGAGGGTTCCCATTTCTCCACATACTTGCCAATACTTGTTATTTCTTGTCTTCTGGATAGTGGCCATTTTAATTGGTGTGAGGTGATATCTCACTGTGGTTTTGATTTGCATTTCCCTGATGATTAACAATGTGGAGCATCTTTTCATGTGCCTGTTGGCCATCTTCTTTGGAAAAATGTCTGTTCAAGCCCTCCGTCCATTTTTTAATTGGGTTATTTGGGTTTTTTGGTATTCAGTTACATGAGTTTTTTATATATCTTAGATATTAACCCCTTATTGGATAAATTGTTTACAAATATATTCTCCCATACTATAGGCTGCCTTTTTGTTTTGTTGATGGTCTCCTTTGCAATACAGGAGCTTTTTAGATTGATGTAGTTTCATTTGCTCATTTTTTTGTTTCCCTTGCCTGAAGAGACATGTCCTCTTCTAAGAGTTTAACAGTTCATATTTCACATTTAGGTCTTCAATTCATTTAGAGTTTACTTTTGTGTATGGGGTTAGACAGTAATCCAGTTTTATTCTCTTGCATGAAGCTGTCCAGTTTTCTCAACACCATTTATGGACGAGACTGTTTTTCCCCAGTGTATATTCATAGCTCCTTTATCATATATTAATTAGCCATATATGCATGGTTTTATATTTGGGCTATTCTGTTCCACTGATCTGAGTCGGTTCTTGTGCCAGTACCATACTGTTTTCATTATTGTAGCTTTGTAGGATAGCTTGAAGCCAAGAAGTATAATGACCCTAGCTTTGTTCTTCTTTCTCATATTCTGGCTATTTGGGGTCTTTTGCAGTTCCATAAATTTTAGTATTCTCTGCTCTAGTTCACTGAAAAATGCTGTTGGTATTTTGATAGGGATTTCACTGAATCTGTAAATTGCCTTGGGCAGGATGGCCATTTTGACAATATTAATTCTTCCTATCCATGAGAGTAAGGTAGATTTCCATTTATTTGTGTGTTCTTCGATTTCTTTCATCAGTGTCTTACAGTTTTTAGAGTACAAGTCTTTCACCTCCTTGGTTAGGTTTATTCCTAGGCATTTTATTCCTTTCAATGCAATTGTAAATGGAACTATTTTTCTTGATTGTTCCTTCTGCTAGTTTGTTGTTAGTATATAGGAATGCAACATATTTCTGTACATTGATTTTGTATCCCGTGATACTAATAGCTGAATCCAGTTATTAGTCCTAATAGCTTTTTGGTGGAGTCTTTACGGTTTTCTATATACAATACCATGTCATCTGCAAATAGTGACAGTTTAACTTCTTCCTTACCAATCTGGATACGTTTCATCTCTTTTTCTTGTCTGATTGTCATAGCTAGGAGCTCTAGTATTATGTTCAATAAAAGTAGTGAGAGTGGACAACCTTGTTTTGGTCTTAATCTTAGAGGAAAGCTGTTAAATGGTCATATATAGCCTTTATTATGTTGAGTTATCTTCTCTCTATGCCCATTTTGTTGATTTTTTATCATGAATGGATGTTTAATTTTGTCAAATGCTTTTTCAGCATCTATTGAGATGATCATATGGTTTTTATTCTTCCATTTGCTAATGTGGTGTAAGATAGTGATTGATTTACAAATATTGTACCATCCCTTTATCCCTGGAATAAATCCCACTTGATCATGATGGATGATCCTTCTGATGTATTTTTTTTAATTCGGCTTGCTAATATTTTGTTGAGGATTTTTGCAACTATGTTCATCAGGGATATAATTTTTTTCTTTTTTCAGTGCCTTTGGTCTGGTTTTGGTATGATGCTGGCCTCAGAGAATGAGTTTGAATGTATTGCCTCTTCTGTTTCTTGGAATACTTCAAGAAGGATGGGTATTAGCTCTTCTTTATATGTTTGGTAGAATTCAGCTGTGAAGCCATCTGGTCCTGGCATTTTGTTTGTTTTGTGTTTTTCTGACTACCAATTCAATTTCATTACTGGTAATCACTCTACTCAGATTTTCTGGTTCTTCCTGGGTCAGTCTTGGAAGGTTGTACTTTTCTAGGAATTTATCCATTTCTTCTAGGTTGTTCAATTTATTGGCATAAACTTTTCATAGGATTCTAATTCTTTGAATTTCTGTGGTGCCAGGTGTAACTTTTTTGTTTCTGATTTTCTTTGATAAATCTGGCTAGAGGCTTGTCTATTTTGTTTACTTTCTTGAAGAATCAGCTCTCAGTTTAACTTATTTTTTCTGTTTTCTTATTCTCCATTTTATTTACTTCTGCTCTGATTTTTATCATGTCTCTCCTTCTAACTATGGGCTTTGTTTGTTCTTCTTTTCTAGTTCCTTTAGTTGTTGAGTTTAGATTTTTATCTGGGATTTTTCTTATTTCTTGAGGTAAGCCTGTATTGCTATGTACTACCCTCTTAGAACTGCTTTTGTAGCATCCCACTATTTTGAACCATTGTGTTTGTTTTCATTTATCCCATGTCTTGATTTCATCTTTGATTTGTTCACTGATCCTATGATTATTTAAAAGCATGTTGTTTAGTCCCCATGTGTTGGTGGGTTTTTTGTTTTCTTCATATAACTGATTTCTAGTTTCATACCATTGTGGTCTGAAAAGATGCTTGATACAATTTCAATCTTTTTAATTCATTGAGGCTCTTTTTGTGTCCTAATATGTGATCTATTCTGCAGAATGTTCCATGTGCACTTGAGAAAAATGTGTATCCTGCTTTGGGGTGAAATGTTCTCTATATATCTAAGTCCAACTAGTCTAATGTGTCACTCAACACCTCTGTTTCCTTATTTATTTTGTGTCAGGATGACCTATCCATTGACATAAGAGGGGTGTTAAAATCCTTTAATATGATTGTATGTCTATTTCCCACTTTAGATCTGCATTTGTTTTACATATTTAGGTGCTCCTATGTTGGGTACATAGATATTTACAATTGGTATAGCCTCATGTTCAACTAATTCCTTTATCATTATGTAATGTCCCCCTTTGTCTCTTGTTACTTTCCTTGTTTGGAAGTCTATTTTGTCTGATGTTAAGTACTGGTACTCCTGCTTTTTTCTCTACTTTATTTGCATGAAATACCATTTTTCATCCCTTCACTTTCAGTTTATGTATGTCTTTAGGTCTGAAATGAGTCTCTTGAAGGCAGCAAAGAGATGGGTCTTGTTTCTTTATCCATTCCACCATTGTATATCTTTTGATCAGTACATCCATTTACATTTAAGATAGTTACTGAAAGGTATGTATTTATTGACACTTTATTGTTTTTCTGGTTGTTTTGTAGGTCCTCTATATTCCTTTCTTCCTTTCTTATACTCTTATGATTTGATGGTTTTCTTCAGTGTTGTGATTGGATTTCTTTAAAAAAATTTTTTGTGTACCTATTATAAGACTTAGGTTTGTATTTACCACAAGGTTCATAGCTTCCTCAATATATAACAGTCTATATTAATTTAATGGACATTCAATTTTGACACATTCTAAAAGTACTACTTTTTTATACTTCTTCCTCCTCCACACTTTATGTATGTCATAATCTACATCTTTTGCGTATCCCTTGACTAATTTTGTATATAGGTGATTTTACTTTTTTTAACTTCATAATTGCTTTGTAAGTAATTGGTCTACTACCTTTACTGTAGGTTTATTTCTACTGATGAAGTCCCTTTAATATATCCCACAAGGCCAGCTGTTACTCTGCTGTATAATATATCTAAAGGAGTCCCTTTAATATATCCCACAAGGCAAGCTTAGTGGTGGTGAATTCTTTTAACCTTCATTTTACTGGAAAACTTTCAATCTCTCCTTCAATTCTGAATGATAACCTTGTTGGATGTTCCTGGTTCTCAGTTCTTCCCTTTCAAACTTTGAATATTTCATGCCATTCCCTTCAGGTCTGTAGTTTCTGCTGAGAAATCTGCTGATAGCCTTATGGAGATTCCCTTATAGGTAAATGTCTCTCGCTTGATGATTTTAAGATTCTCTCTTTATCTTTAATCTTTGCCATTTTAATTAATATGTGTCCTGGTGTTGTCTTCCTGGGGTTCATCTTGTTAGGGGCTCTCTGAGCTTCCAGAACCTGGGTGTCTATTTCCTTCCCCAGATTAGGGAATTTTTCAGCTATTATTTCTTCAAATAGATTTTCTACTCCTTTGTCTCCCTCTTCTCCTTCTATCATGTGAACATTGTTTTGATTGGAGTTGTCACACGGCGCTCTTAGCACTTTCTCAATTTTAGAAATTCTTTTTTCTCTCTGTTCCTCACCTTGGTTACTCTGCTGTTCTCTATCTTTCATCACACTGGTTCTTTCCTCTGCTTCTAGTGGTTTGCTAGTCAATCCCTCTATTGCACTTTTCATTTCATTTCTTGTGTTCTTCTGAGTGGCTCTCTCTCATATTTTCTATCTCTTGTTGAAATCCTTGCTGAGATCATTAATTCTTTTCCCCAGTTCAATGAACATTATTATGACTGTTACTTTGAATTCTTTATCAAGAAGACTGTGATGTCTGTATCATTTAGCCGTTTTTCTGGTGTTTTACCTCATTCTTTTGTTTTGAATATATTCCTCTGCCTCCTCCTTTGTCTGGTTTCTTGTGTTTCTTCCTTTGTATTAGATAGATCAGCTATGCTTCTGTGTGCCCTTTGTGTGACATGAGGTGCTTCTGCTGGGATTGACTGTGGGAAGGGCTGCCCAATCAGTAATGGCAGGCCACTGCTGGGTCAAGTGTGCTGGGTAGGGCGTGCCTGCAGTGGAGTGCTGGGGTTGAGCCAATGGATCAGGTGGAGAGTTTAGACCTGGTCTTGCAAGCACCTGGCTAGTTGAACTGAGGGAAAGCCAGGAAAGCAGGGAAAGTGTAGTCCATTCTCAGCCTGCCAGTCAGCAAAATCAGACCACTGCTGGTGAGTGTGCCAGGCAAAGCAGGTACACAGGGAAGTGCCCCCATGGGGCCGAGCCACCAGCAAGGGAGATGGAGAGCTTTAGAGCTGATTCCTACAAGCCCCTGGCCAGTTGGGCTGAGGGAGAGCTAAAGTATCACCTGCCTGCCCTTTCTCCTGCACAGAGAGCTCCCTCTGACCCAAACCCCTCTGGCACACTTTCCACTGCTGTACTGGGTCTCAGCAGGACTGATCAAGTGTGCCTGTCCTTCACGAGTGACAGAAGTCTCATCCCCCCACCCATCCAAGCCCACACCTCCCCAAGAGTGCTCATACTTTCCCTGTGTCTAGACCCATTAATCAACAAAGCCCAGTGCAATAAGGACTCATATTCCTGAGCAGATCACCAGGGCCAGGTGTGCCAGATTCCTGAGTGTTTATCGCCTCCCCACTCTCTTCCTCTCACTCCTGCTTGTGGGCTGGGATGGGCAAAGAGCTTGGGTCCCAGTAGATCATAGCTCTGCCCCTTTACCCTTCTCTATGTGATCTTTTCTTCACCAAGTGTAGATGGTCTGTTCTGCAGTCTTCAGGTCGTTTTCAGGATTAGTTGTGTTTGCTATAGTTGCTTCCTTGGTGTGTATGTGAGGGGAAGGTTCCACCTTGCCATCCGATTCTGCCATCTTTTTATGGCTATTATCAAAAATTTCTATCAAAGTGTATTTCCTATGTTTATATGTATTTGTAAGTATATTAAATGTGCTTTTTCAAACTATTTGCCCTTTTACCCAGACAGTCTGATGAATACATCAATAGCTGGTATATCCTGTCTTCTGTTCCTGACTCTATTTGTACCCACTCCTCTCTTCTTCCCTCTCTCTCTCTCTTTCTAATACACACACACACACACACACACACACAAACACAAACACATGAAATCACATTATAGGCAATGGGTATCAATGGAAGCCTTTAGAAATAATGCTGTGGGATTTTTCCTTCAAGTTACAGAGTATTTTGATGCCAGAGAAAGTTATAAAAATAAATATTGCCCACAATTCAATCTTCCAGAAATAACTACATTTAACAGCACAATATGCTTTGAACAAGAAAATAATGTGATCAAACTGATGTTTAGGAGAATTAATCTGCACCATTACCCAGAATAGATTAAAATATTTTTATAATGTAGGCATATGAAAAGTAATCTTTCATTTTATATTTGCTGTAATACCATTACTCTGAAGTTTAAATATGACTGATAGTAAAATGTGTGAACCTAAAAAAGGAAAATATGAATATTCTCAATATTCTAGGAATACTTGATACCATTAGAGCACATCACCAGTTTCATTAACTGTAAGTGAAAATATTTTAAATGGTCACGAGGGGGAGGGGGGAAGGCAAATTTAAGCTCAATGCACAAAATCAAAGCACCTGTTTTTATGGCTCACATTTAAGACAGGTTATAAATTCATTTATATATTCATTTCCTTGAATTCTTATAAAAAAAATCAACTAAAATCTCCATGCAGAATAGTACTAAGTATAGAACTCAGCAGTATTTTCAGTGTAATATATGTAAATCTTCACCGCGTGATGCTTCCTCCTCAAAAGGCTTCATATGTATTCCTGCTGAAATTGCGGAACCCATTTCTTTCACATTAAATTCAAACAAACTCAAATTGATGGACATTCTATAAAATAATTGGCCTCCTTAAGAGCATCAGTGTCATGAAAGACAAGGAAAAATTGAGGAATTGTTTCAAATTAAAAAAGACTAAAGAGAGATGACACTAAACTATCATTCGGGATCACGTATTGAATCCCAGAGCAGAAGGAACGCTTACCACACAGGGCTGGCAAGACAAAGGTTCTCAGTCACTCTTCGGTCAGGCTCCTCTGAGCCCAGCTAGGCCCTGACCTTAAGCACGTCCTCCAAGAGCCCAGTCTGAGCAAGAAGCAGGGGGTCAGCTGAGCTAGAATCCCTTGGACTTTACTGATATTTGATCCTCCGCAATGTCTGACCAAAGTCCACACTCCCACCATCCCCCTGGTGATGTCTGATCACCCTGGGCTGCCCTCAGCAAGAATTCTGCAGTGAATTTAGCTATAAATCCCCACTTTTCCTTGCTGGATTTGGAATTAAGCCCAGTTCTATACTGCGGTCTCTTTTCTCCTATTTCAGTAGCTCCTGAGTAAAATCTTGTTTTGCCCCCTTAACCACTGTCAGGTTCTGGTTTGTCACTGACAGTACTAGAAAGTAAAACTAGCAGGATTTAAAGATGAATTATACAAGAGTATGATAAGGATATTTTATTAATGTTGAATTTCCTGAATTTGAGGAGTGCACTGAGGCTTTATATAATGGATTGAGAGATGTTTTCTGTAACAGGGCCAGACAGTAAATATTTTAGGCACAGAGGACAAAATATAGTCTGTATTTGAAGTCTTTTTCTTTCTACAATGCTTTATAAATGTAAAAAGATTCTTAGCTCAAAAGCTGCATAAAACAGGTTAATGGTTGAATTTGGCCCACACGCCATAGTTGGCCAACCACTAATACAGAGAATGTCCTTGCTCTTAGGAAATATACAATTGAGCATGTAAGAATAAAGGGTCATGATGTCTCTAACTTAAACTCAAATGATACAGCAAAAATAATAATATATGTGAGAGAGAAATAAAACATGGCAAAATGTTCACCACTGGCAAATTTAGGTAAAAGATAAAGGGAGTTTACTATGCTTGCAACTTTTCATAAAACTTAAAAAAAAAATAAAAAGCTAATACAATAAGAAAAAAAATACCTACAGATATCCCTGGGGCTTTAAACCCAGAAGCCTCAACGTGCAGACATGGGGCATGATTCTGGTAGCGCAGGCAAAAATAAGAACTCTCCCAAAGCAAAGAGATCATGTCATCAAAGTCACTTCAATACATACCCATGCGTCCAAAGGTATCTAGATTCTCCTGTCATCACCAGCAAACTACGACGAGGCAACATAACTGGCACCATGACACCATCCGGGTGCTTAAAATCCATGACAATCTTGAAGTAAAGTCAAAAGCATAAAGATCAACCCAAAATGTCATGTTTTCCAAGGATAAGAATGATTCATTGATTCTGGCTATCCTCCTAGGATAACAGAGATTAAAACATGAGAATGTTTATAGAAGAGCATAGCATAGTGATCTTCAAATTTTACTGCACATGAAAATCTCATGAATGACTAAAAAACACACTTCATCCTTAGTCAGACTCAGCAGGCGGGAGTAAGTCTCAGGAATCTGCATTTCTAACAATCACCCAGGAAATCATGATGTAGGTGGTCTGAGGGTCGTATTATGTGAAACACTAGATGATGGTCAAATACAAGGACTTGGAGCTGGAACATTCACACCCTGGCTCTTCCATTTCCTAGCCATCTGACCCAGGATAAGCCATTAACCCTCTTATGCCTGTTTCCTCACCTTAACAGGACCGTTATATTAATTAAAAATATAATGGATATGGATCACAGTATCTGGCATATAATAAGTATAAAAAAGTAGCTATTATTAGTCAGAGGATATTAATAATAATTAATAATCCAAGGAGAAATAACTATTAGATGCACATTCTCATATAACCAATTCTGCCTTTAAAGTCATGCAACATTTTGGATATTAGGGACTGACTTACAGGACATAAAAATAATCAAAGAACACAGGAACATTTTTCAAAGTTATACTCAAATATTATTATGAATAGCAACCTATAAAGATACACTACCCAAGGAAGTTTTCTGGTCCTCATGAACGCAAGCACTAAAGAGTTCAGTCTCAATATAAACACTTGTCTTGAATTATACAAGCCAATATTCAAGGGAAAAAAATATACTACCAAATAAGTCAAATGTTATGGGAATTACGTTGGAATATGTACAGTATCCCGATCACTGATTATTACTGATGGTCATTTACTGATTTCCTAGAGAGGCTCACGAACGCAGGAAACAGTTTCCTTACTCTTCACCAGTTTATTATAAAAAGGATATGATAAAGGATCCAGATGAACATCCAAATGGAAGAGATGCATAAGGTAGGGTATGTGGGAAGGGGTGCGCGGCTTCCAAGGCCCCTCCCCGCACGCCACGGCTGCAGCACCTCCCTGTGTTCAACGACCTAGCAGCTCTCTGAACTCAGTACTGTTGGGATTTTTATGGCTGCTTCATCATGTAAGCATGATCAATTACAGACTCCATTTCCAGCCTCTCTCCCCCCTCTGGAGAATGCGGGACAGAGCCGAAAATTCCAAACTTGTAATCACTGCTTGGTATGTCCGGTGACCAGCCATTATTCAGGGGCCTAACAAGAGTCAGCTCATTGAAACAAAAGACACTGCCACTGCCTAGGAAATCCTAAGGAATTCAGGAACTCCATGTTAGGGACTAGGATGGACGAACAGATATCAGAGCAGAAGATGCTCCCAGTGCTCTTAACACTTAGGAAAGTACAACAGTTTTAGGAGTTCTGGGCCAGGAACTGGGGCAAAGAGACAAATATTTTCTTTTTTCTATTATCTCATAGGTATATAATGTGAGAATACAGTTTTTTTTATTTAAAGAAAACATTTTTATGTTGCTCAAGTGAAACCTGAACATAAGATCGTAAATCAGTGACACCTTAATAAAAAAAATTTTTTTTATTTAAAAAAATTAAATGTACTTTCTATGAAGAATAAATGTATCTTAAAACATTCCATCATAAACCGTTATCTGTGTTTTATTTAAATCATCTGTATCTTAACTAAATCATCTTTGTTAAAAGACCAGAAAAAAATATTTTTAAAAAAATTCACTGAGGGTTCACGATCAGTAATGCTCCCTTGCAACTGCTGAATCCTTCTGTCATGCGACAGCTTTGCTCCACGGGAGCTTTCTCCAATTGTTCTTTCTGGTTTTCACCTATTTTCTTTATTTTCTAAGAGGGCAGAGTCAATAAAGATCAAGTTTTCAGCAGGCTCCTGGGGCATGACAGAGGATAATGTTCAGTTCAAAGCAAGCAAACAAAAAACCCCAGACATTCTCATGTTATAAAACCTTTACACATTCAAAATACAACAGAATGAAAACCCCAGACACAGCTATCACTGTCACCACTCAAGTAAAGATACATGACAAGGAAGTACATGAAGGAATAAACAGATCTCCTCCATGTTGGCTAAATGCGAAAATGAAAAATATATTGCCACTGGGAACACCTCTGAGAAAGAAGTCAGATTTAATCCTAATCTTTATTGGTCAGAAATAGGCTGCAATCATTAACCTTTTAAAATCCTGAAGGGTATACAGGCAAGAAACAATATGATGTGAAGAATGTGTGATTCATACAGAATGATGAAAGCTGAGAGGATAGAAGCCACTACATTTAACTGAAGCAAATATATCACAGCTGAGGATTTAGCAGAAGAGAGAGAAGTCTACCTGTTTCCCACAACCTGACAAATATAAACCTTCTGTAGCTACACTAATGTTTTCACTGTACTCAAATGAAATAAGGGTTTGCCTTTTATTTTAAATAGCACACAAGTGGTTTCCACATAGCTCTTCATGGCCACGTCTACCACGTTTAGGTAAGTGGGAAAGGAGGGACAGAAAGGGTAGACAGACATGCCTGCAAGGACACAAGATTGAAGGTACAAACTATTTACAAAGAGACACAGCCATGTCAAAAATGTCTGGTTACATGCTTCCCCTGGATTCACAAATATACAATCCCATTTATCAGGAAATAATTGGCCCATTGTGGACAAGAAGAAATTGGAATATTTTTAGTAAAACGAATAGTTTTCTGTCTTTCTACAAAAGAATGATACTCCCAGAAGTATATTTTGCTAGGCTGGAAAATAGCTGGAAAAGCAGCTTGCTGGTATGCCACATTTTTCCAGGGCAGAGGAATTAATAGGAATTTTGCCCTGGAGACCAATGGCTAATGTCAATGACCTTTAAGTCTCTTACCTATGCCATATCCACCTGCTTCATTTCCATCCTTTAAGCCAAGTTAAAATCAGGGACCTCAACAAACCCATTTCCCTTCCCTGACTCCTACTGGCAAGGTATGTTTTAAAAAAATAAAACAAACTAAAAATTAGGAGCCTTGAATCCATTTGCTTAATTTCATAAAAACAAGGATCCAAGATTACCAAGTCTTGTGAAACTCAAAGGAGGAGATGATGACAGCAGCACTTCCTGACATACAGGACACAGGATCTCCCATCTGATGTGAGTAAAAGAAATAAGCTCTGCTCCCTTGTCCTGTGGTCAGAGCAATTATGTAAAGTATTGGCTTCAGTATTCTTGTCATGAGGTGAAAAATACCTCGCATATCAGCACACGAAGATGAGATGGTGCTTGTGGTCGCCCAAGTAGTATCTGCAGCAGAAAATACCACTGTAGCCCAAATACACTTTTTTCTCATTGCTCTGGGGGATATGAGAAGCAGAGCATCGTTTGATGTTCCTGGTGTGAAAACTTTCCTACTTGTCAGGTACTATGTATATACCTTTGGGGTACACGCCTGGGAACTTGTCTGCAGTACTGCATATATGAAACAAGCAAAATTGGATCAGGCTAACTTTTTAAAAGAAAACCTCGCAAACAAATCGACTTTAGAGCACATGTCAGCAAATTCCACCTTTCAAACACAGCTCTGCTTTAAAAAACTAGGTCTCAGCCGCTAAGCACATAGATTCTGCCGTCTCTTCCTTTTCACTCCCAAATGGAGACGATTTTGAACTGTTTTATCTGACTGTCTCAAGTGGAATGTAAAATAAAAAGAAGGCATCTTTGAGTTTCATGGTACATTCAATACGTTGCCAAACAGCACAACAGAAAGCAAAATAAACACGGCACAGCAGAAAAATAAGCTTGAAAAAGAAAAGATGCTAAATTGGAGACGCTTTAGCCACCACTACTATAAATGCTTAGTTTCAGGGCCCACAATGATGCTTACGTGTCTGCAATGAGACCACTTGGTATAAGCTCTCGTATATCGCACTGTAGCTTCGTTTGTTTGCAGGAACTGTGAAGTGAATCCACTGCCACCAAAAATGGGTTCTCAAAGGAAAAGTCAATCACAAACCACTTCAATAAAATTAAGTTTTACTTTGTATATGACAAGGCTACAGAGATAATGAGGTATTTTAGCTTAAAAAATTTTTTTTGGACTTTATCCTTGTTTACTTGCAAATTATACTCAACAAATATTTTTGAATGAATAAATGAATTTGTCATAAATAATTTATTTGAAAATTTAAAAATTGCTTATGAGTGGTACATCTTATATTTTTGTACAGAAGTCTTCCTAAATTCCATCTGTTTATTTTCTAGACTTTCTTCCTCAAGCAAAATTAATCAACAGATGTATATATATAGATAACCAAAATGAGACAGAGTAACAAAAACCACAGAAGTCATGAGTATATCTATTCCTGAGGCCACAGACTGTTCCCTATAAGGCAAAACACACAATAGGGGTTGCTACACAATGAGATATCACCTCACACCTGTTACAATGGCTACTATTAAAAAATAAAAAATAAAAAGTGTTGACAAGGATCTGGAGAAAAAGGGACCCTGTGTACTGTTGGTGGGAACGTAAACTGGTGTAGCCACAATAGAAAACAGTATGGAGGTTCCTCAAAAACTTAACAATAGAATTATTATACGATTCAGCAATTCCACTTCTGGTATTTATCTGAAGTAAACAAAGACACTAACCTGAAAAGATATCTGCACCCCCATACGCAACATTATTTACAATAACCATGATATGGAAGCACCCTAAGCATCCACCAATAGACGAGTGGGTAAAGATGTGCAACACACACACACACACACACACACACACACTATGGAGTATTTGTCATAAAAAAGAATGAAATTTTACCATTTGAGACAATATAGGTGAACATTGAGGGTATTATGCTAAGTAAAATAAGTCAGAGAAAGACAAATACTATGATTTCATTTACATGTGGAATCTCAAAAACAAAACAAAACCAGACTTATAGGTATAGGGAACAGGCTGATGGTTGCCACTGAGAGGGGGTTGTGCAGTAGGCAAAAATGGGCAAAGACTGGGATCAAGAGGTACAAACTCAGTGATAAAACAAATGAGTCATGGAAATGTAATGAAAAGACAATAGAAAATAATATTATATTAATTTTGTATGGTGACAGATGGTAACTAGATTTACTATGTGATCATTTTATAATGTATATAAATTTCAATTTACTACATCATAAACCTGAAATCAATGTAACCGTGTATGTCAATCATGCTTAATAAAAAAATTAAGAGATCTTAGAAATGTTCTGAGAAAGGGAAGAAAGTAAAGAATTAAACATAACCTCAGCCCAGGAGAAACAAACACTAAAAACCAAAACAGTGGTGTACTGACAAATTAGTACAATGAAAAGGATGCTGGAATAGACACTACAATAAATTTATTAAAACAATTAAGAATGTCAAGGATGGGCAGATAAAGAAAAAGGGACAAAAGTATGGGACCCAGACTCTAGGTCTGTTTCAAGGAATTAGGAGGGAATTCAGTCACACAGTACCAAAACACCCAGGACAGCACAGGGCGCAACGGTGAGCGAATGCAAGAAGAAAAGATGAAAGCCATTCCTGGTGACCACTTGAAACCCTACTCTGAGGCCGTGGGAATATGAACTTGCCTTTTTTACAGAAGTGAAGCCTTCAAATAAGGAGCCCAAGAAGCAGCATACCTTAACACACCTTGACCTGTAAAGATGGCTCTGAATTTGAAAAACATTCCATATACATTAACTCATTTTATGCACGTGACAATCCTTCAGCCAGGCAAGAGGTATTATTAGTCCCATTTTACAGATGAAATAAAGGGCCCCAAATATACTAGACTTTCTAAATAGCATGATAGACTTAAATACTTAGTAAACTGTTTTCAAAGTTACAAAAAGACTCACTCCCCTCAAAAGCTGTATTTTAAAAGAAAATCTATTGTTCTTGTCATAACTTATAACATGAATGCTTCCCTGCTATCACAAAGATGACTTTAACCAAAAACTCCATTCAGATTGGCAGATAAAAATGATATGCCTCCAGAGACACCAAGTGAATATAACAATAACAGCAGATTTTCAGTGCGACTAAAGGCAAGATTTCCCTTCTTGACAACTTTAATGACCTTGCAGTGTTGGATAACACTTAGTCCCCATTCCTCTTATTTCCCTAGAAGGGGAGGGCATTTCCATAGGAATGGCTGTGCAGAAGGAACACACCATGCTTTACTCTGAATGTCTCAGAGGATGGTTTAGCCAGAGCCATGCTTGCTTGGCTGAGCCTCTTTCAGATCCAGCTGCTTTGCAGAATCTAGTACCTGCTCCTTCAGGCCCTGTATTACAGGGAAGCCTCTGCCTCTATAGGGGGGATCTCCAGCTGCCTGGCTCTGTCAGTGACAAGGACGGTATGTCTTCTCTAATTCACAGGTGAAGTATTAACAGGTCCACTGACGAGAGCGCTAAAGCCATGCTCTTCCATGTTTCTCAGTGATAAAGTTGCCGCTCTGTTCCCCATTTATCTTTTGTCTCATTTTTCAATTGGTTATACAGTAGAGAGGAAAAAACAAGGGTGATCTTTAGTGGTCCCCAGAGCTACAAGACAGAATAAGCGCTAAAATAAAAATAAACTGGACAGAGAAGAGCTCTTTTCCTACCCATCCTCGTTACTTTTGAAAACATTTAATAAAAATCCACACACAGTTGATAAAATGGTTTTGTCTTACCAAATAACACTAAGTCTTTAGTAACAGTATCAACATATGAGCTCAGCAAAAATTAAAAAGCCAAAACCCTAAAGACCTAGCAATGGTAACTGCACAAGCACAAAAAAAATACTAGTAAATAGTATTTGCTTCCAAGAATAGATCAGATTTTGAAGCAACCTGTAGTTATACTAGATACCCTCATATTTTAAGGATTCTTCTAGATTGAAGACTCATTATTTCTAATTAAAATTCTATCTGCCTCTTGTAGGGCTCAGTTTAAATAGGTGTTCTCTATCTTCTTTAGCAGTTCAAGTGAAGTGCAGCTACAGAAACAAGTCAATGAATAGACACGGACCTCTTATTCTCCACATGTAAAAATGAGGACATTATCCTCTACTGCTTAGAGTTTTTGAAGGGATTGAATCAGGTAATATATGTGAAAAAGTTTATCAAAATTCTGGACACATACACTTCAGTTTTTCTTTTTCTATAGCCTGCAGCTACCATCTTTTGCCACTAGATGGCAATGCTGCATAAGTAAGGTGTTGCACCAAGGGAACTCTGGATTTTATTTAACTGCTAAAAGTGAAATATTAAATTCTAGGTATCCGATGAGCTAATTGTTAGAACTTGGGACACCTGACAGGAGAGACTAGGATAATTTCTCATTTTGTAAGAAATTAAAGTGCCAATAGTGCCTTTCTCATTTTTAAATCTTAATTCACTTGAATTAAGAAATGTGGATTAACAGTTACTAAAGGGAAAGGGACTGGGGAGGATGGGTGGGAAGGGAGGGATAAGGGGCAAAACGGGCATTACGATTAGCACACAGAATGTGGGGGGCGCACGGAGAAGGCAGTATAGCACAGAGAAGACAAGTAGTAACTCTATGGCATCTTTCTGTGCTGATGGACAGTGACTGTAATGTGGTGACTTGATAATGGGGGGAATCTAGTAACCACAATGTTGCTCATGTAAGTGTATATTAATGATACCAAAAAACAAAAAATCTTAAACATTAAAAAAAAGAAGAAAAAAAGAAAGAAATGTGGGCATTTTTTAAGGTTAGATATTTATTGATAGCTAATAAAAATGTTGAACATTTACCTCTGACCCCAAACTGAGAGAAATGATTTCATCCTCAAAAGCAGAATGCGTGTCAATGTGAGCGGGAATTCCTGGGATGGAAAATAGGATTAACACATCACTTCATTTTTCTCTTTAGTAGATTTAAGATGACTTTATATACAGCCTCACCCTATTATGGTGAAAACATTGTTTGATAATCAGAAATGTACCATAATTTTAGTTAAAAACAAACATTTAGGGTGAATGTGACTAAACAGAATCAAAATAAATATCAATTAAAATTATCTTATCTTCAACTTCAACTACCACTGGGACTCAGTTCTAAATCAGGACTCAAGAGTCACTGCTTAACTAGGACATTTACTGAGATCCAGCCCAGGAGGAAGATGTTAGAGATACTGAAGTCATATTTTCCTTTAAACACTAGATCCCAAAGTACTTACAGAAAAAAAGCAATAGTCAGGTGTGAAAACAGCATATCAACAATGAAAACATGGCTGACTACCAATCTTTCAATCTATGTTAACTGAACACCTCTTAAGAAAAAGGAACTTCGCTACACAGTGAGAGCACGTATTGCCATAAGACAAAGTCCCCGTTTTCAAGAAGCATACAGACCAACAGAAAGACTGACAGGTAACTGTGCAATTATAACACATTACAATAAATGCAGGAAAATCCAAAACCTCCATGATGCCTCCATTAATAAACATTTAAGACTATTTGATTACTATAAATATCAGACGCAGATCTTGCTAACAAGAACAAAAAAACAATAACCTAAAGATTTTTTACTAACAGGTCATCCTGGAGCTGTCTTCCACATTCTCACAGAAGAGTGAGACTACCCGACCAATTAGCCTTTGTCTCTGCATCTGCAAACTGATTTGCTTTCTTCCATTATACATGCCTCCTGCGGCTTTAAAACCATCTTCCCCCTCTCTAAATAAAACACTGAGAGGGGAACCAAAAACAAAAATCACAAATAGCAACTGTGTCAGTCTGTTTACCCCTTGAGAAGCAAATTCCTCAAGGGACTAACATGTAGATCTGCAAGGGATTCAAGTCAATGCAGGCAACAAATATAAGCAAACTAAGAGTTAGTATGAGCTAAAACATATGTTTGATCTTAGAGGGTTACATAATCTACTTAGTTATGAAATACATGACTGGAATTTTAAAAGAAGAAACACTCACCATGCCCAGGCTCATACTGGTTTATGGTCAACTGATCAGGTTTATGTTTAATGAAACCTTTGTCCAACCACTTTTCCAAAATGTTATCCCAAATGTCAGGAAGACCTGAAGTCAGTAATCATAAAGATGAAACATTAGAATATTTACTTTGCATGGTTTATTCAAGAATAAAAATAATTATTCATTGTGATAATAATCACACAGCTTTTAACTTAGCAGTCATACCTAGATATAACAATAAACCCACAAGCAAAGAAAAACAAAATTTTCTAAAGAATCTTTCATGTTACTGATTTGTACCAAATAAAACACCCAAAAGAACAATTTTGCTGACAATTTTAGTACTTTGTAAAATAACAAAATTATAAAATTGACTATTACATCCTGGAAATTAGCCTGACCACTTTCTTTTTTTTGTTGTTGTTATTTTAAATTATTCCACTTATTTTAAATTAAATTTAAATTTATTTAAATTATTTCAAAGTGGCACTAACTTACTTTCTTTGGAGTCATAAATGTTATTTAACGAGGGAAGGAAAAATAAATAAGACCAAACTCCTAAAAATACAGATAAATTTAACTCCAACAAAGAATTCTACCAAAGGATTCATAACCAGATTATATAGTAAATTCTTATTCATCAGTTACACACACAAAATTGGTAAAGATTATAAAAAGGAATTCACAGAAATGACCAACCTCACTAGTAATCAGGTAATTAGAGAGTTAAAAGTTCACGACATGTTGGCAGGAGTGAAGGGAAAGGGACACACACTTGGTCTGAGTATCCTGGCATAGCTGTTTCGGGGGCACTTCGCAGGACTGACATTTGAAAATGAACAAAACTTCGACACAACAATTCTCAGTTGTCTCCCTAGAGAAACTTTTGCTTACTGCACAAAAAGGTGTATAAAAGGATATTCACTGCAGCACTACTTGTAAAGTCAAAAGCTAGAGATTACCTAAATGTCTATTAAAAGGGAACTGAGTAAGCCATTATTGAACATTCAATAAAATGAAAAACTATTTAACATCTCCAAGATATACCATGAAGGGAAAAAAGTTGGAATGATATACGTAATATGTGAATATACAACATATACAATATATTACATGTTAACAACTATATACTTTAAAAGGTATCTCTATTTGGATAAAAACTCATTTTTTCATTATTTAAAGGATTGGAATAATATATACTAACCAGTTAATAGTACTACTTCTGGGAAGAAGTATAGAACTAAGGATAGTGTTCAAGAGGAACTCAAGCTTTATCTGCTTGATATGTTTTTACATCAAAACTGCACTATGCATCTAACTTGTTTTAAATTTACTCAGTGTTTCAAAAGCGTACCTACAGATGACAAATGAAACATCCTTAACTAGGATAGACTTCCAATATATTAAATCTTTTTTCAAAACCAGCATTTATTGTTTATTAACAATTACTTACCCCCAGGTAATGGCTTATCTTTATCTACATTGTTGTTCTCATAGTGGAATTCATAACCAAAATGCTTTACCCTTCTGTGTTTTAAGGACTTTTGAACTATATGAAAAGAAAAAAAAAGTAAACTACTTGGAAGAAAATAATTGCAATCTTTTATATATTTCAAAGTTGACACCGAATAAGGTTTGTTTAGTAATGGTAACCTGTTAACTGCAAAATTATTGTCTTCAATAAAATTAAACATTCTACCTAATATCTGCTGTTCTTTTAAGGCTAAAATTATAACAAATGCTTAGAGTTTTTCCCAGTCCATCTGAAAGAGTCAAACATGTACACTGGCACACAGAAGACTGCTAACTGATCTGGAAAGAATCAGAGTAACTCTAGTTTGCAAATCTCTCCAGGAGGCTCATTTTACATTACAGTGTATACTGAGCTTCCAATTCCTCATAGGAAATTTGCCTTAGGGTGGACAGGATCAAATGAGATAATATATGTGAAAGGGCTTATCAGTGTTAGCTCTGCAAATGCTGCCTAATATTAATTAGCTTAGAGTTAAAAATTGACAGCTATATACGTATTATTTATTATTATTGCTCATATGAATTGTGTAACATTGGATCCAGAAACTTTTAAATAAAGATTTTTATAAGTCTTACTCACCATTTTGATAGTCTATATCTTCTGACCAGTTAATGCTTTCCAAAAGCATTTTTTCATCATCAGAAGAAACTATTTCTTCTACTACCATGAGGCCTGGAGGTAAGGCTTGAAGACCCAACTCTTTCCACTGTACTGTGGGAAACCAAATTATATAGTCACATACAAAACTTAGTTCCTACATACAAATAACTCAGTCATAATGTAGGGGGGGCACGGGGAAGGCAGTGTAACACCGAGAAGACAAGTAGTGATTCTACAGCATCTTACTATGCTGATGGACAGTGACTGTAATGGGGTATATGGTGGGGACTTGATAATGGGGGGAGTCTAGTAACTATAATGTTGCTCATGTAATTGTACATTAATGATACCAAAATAAAATAAAAAAAAATCTTCATAGGAGGCTACTTAAAAAAAAATAATAACTCAGTCCAGCAGCCAGTTATCAGTTCAGAAGAATTCCAATTCTCATCTTCAGAAATAAGAATGCTAAAGGCACACAACATATTATAAGTACAAAAATAAAGACCAAAATAAAAATTATGGTAAATTTTATCCACTACAATTACCAACAGCAAATAAAATAGTATTTACCTAAATATTATTTGAACATGATTAAGCCACTTTTTAAATCTCATAAGAAACAAGGTTTCTCATAATATCTACAGAATGCCTATAAAAAAGTCAGACGGTCTTTACTGAATACAAAAATTTAAATGCTCAGTTTTGCCCTTAAGTTCTTGATACTAGCTATGGTCAAGTAACAGAAAAATGGACAAAACAATACTTTCTAAAGAAATAAAAATACCATTTATGAAGACTTATTTGGTATATATTAAAATAACTTAAGTCCCTGGGTCCTTCAAAATTTTAGATATAGTTCTAAAAGGAAAAGAAAAAGAATCTGATTAAAAGGAATAGTGTAATTCGCATGTGATATTAAGCTATCTGACCATTCATGTTATAGATGTGATTTCTGAACCTTCTCTACTGAACACCTTTCATCTCTGAATCACTTAATATAAAAATTCACAAAAGCAGTAATAAAAATACTAGATTTTATTAATATTTCAGAAATATAAATAGTGAATCATCTCATAAGTATTCACCAACTGCTTACTATATGCCAGGCATTACATTATTTATTCAAATCATATAAGGAAAACTCTGGAAAAAATTTCTTAAGACAGGTAATTTATAGTACAGGTGATTCACATTTAATTTTCTAAGTACAGTTTTTAAAAAAAATTTAATAATCTTTTGTACTTGTTATTCACCAGATAGTTGTACCAGCAACTATCTGGTGGTAGATATCAAAACAAGTATCAAACATGTGAGACACAGTTCTATTCTCTATTCATTCTATTAAAAATGATTTCCAAGGATATAAATGTGTTTACAACAGTCTTAGAAGTACATCTGGATCTAATGTAGGATTTCAAATAAAGAACACTCCAAAACTCACTATGTATACTTTCTTAAAGTGTTCAACATACTACCTAAGGGAATACCCAAGGACAGTATTTTATGATTAAAACTATTCAATTTTTCAGAAACTCATCATGAGCACATAAAATATAGAGATAATCTAGTTTTTAAAATCTGTAAAGTCAGTTTTAAAGTCAAATACATAGGCAGTGAGAATTATAACTTCTAAAATATACCTTTAAAGGAATTTTTTAACGTTTCCTTTAAGTCTTATTTTACAAAAACATAAATTTGATCAGATTATAGTCACCTACCCACCCCCAGGATACCTAAACAAAATTCTTTAATTGCTTAAATAGGTGGCAAATAAATATAATAGAAGGAGATTAGATGTCTAAATTAAAGTTCGTCTTAACACACCTCCTATCCATGGGAGAATAGTGAAACAATGTAATAATCCCTGTAATAATCAGCCTATAAAGCTTTTATATTAAATAAATTAACTTAATTAACTTAAATAAAATTAAAATTTAGAAATTTAGAAATTTAAAAATTAGTTCCTCAATCAAACAAGCATGTTGGACAGCACAGATATGAACATATGAATATTTCCATCACCACAAAAAGTTTATGGGACAGTGCTACTATAAACTTTAGGGATCTTTTGCAGATAACAATGTTCTTCCATAAATATGAAGCTTGGCACATAAACATTTAGACCAATCAATTCTTAGGTGATTAAATGAAAATTTCTGGGAAGACACTGCAAAATAAATTGGTGATCTGAATCCTCAACATTAAATTAAAAAAAAACACAATTACGTAGCAGCATTCCAAAATAAGTAACATGCATAATAAATACATTGCTGGGTTGGTGGGACCAGCTCCTTAAAAGCAGGCAATGTCTAAATCACCTCCCTTCAACTACCAGTCACAAAAGGCAAAACCACATGCTTAGAATGTCTGTCAAACAAAAAGGGGCTGAGTCCAATTTTGTTTCACAATCACTGAACCTCCCAACTTAAGAAAACTCATACAAAAGCAAAGCAGTATTTTTAAAAAGATGTCTGTATGATCATACCTTTTTCCACAAAATTCAAGTACAGAATGATCTTTTGTCCTAAATCATTCATTATTTCTTTTCCATTGAGGGTAACATAGGCTTTCCTGGATTCTTCTGTAGTTTTGTATCTTACAAATGAGTAGGGCTTATTAGGTGGCATTAAGAGAGCATCCACCATTCCGCATTCCTCCAAAACCAGGAGCAGTTGGGTCCTACTCACACCATTACCCAAACCACCATTGGCAACAACCAGGCTCTTAAAAAAACAAAAAGAAAGAAAGTAACATCATGTTTATTTTTTGGCCTGTTTATTTTTAAATAAGATTTTAAAATAAATATTTTTAAATAAGATAAGGTTTTTAAATAAATATTTTTAAATAAGATAAAATAAGATTTTTTTTAAGTACCATCTTTACAAAGGTATAATGAAGAAAACTAAAAAAGGTGTAACTAAGGATTCCATGTGGTGATTACTTGGTTTTCTAATTTCATACAAAGTACACACATCAATTTACTAAATAATGAGAATTAAAAAGTACACCTATGTTGTAAATATTACTAATTTTTTAAATAGCCTTTTCAGTAAAATATTCCTTTTTTAATAACCATACATACAAATTAAAAGATAACTCCTTTAATGTTCAAACGTAAATTTAACATAATGAAAGAGAAATAGAAGAAAGGAGAAGGAATAAGGAGTTACATGAGACTTGCATTTTGCCAGACACTGTGTGCGACATGCCTTTACCTACTTAATCCCCATTAACACAATCTTCACAACAGTCCTACACAGGGAGTAATACTGGACCCACCTCACAGAGGAAGAAACTGAAAATCAGAAAATTAGGTTAAGGTAGTCAGTAGGGGGAGCTGGACTTCAAGCCTGTTTCTGTTAAGTTTCCAGAATCCACACTTGATATAACAAGGTAATACAATGTTTCCTAAAAACTAGAAGTAAAGGTACTGGCTCAAAGAAAAACCGATTATAGGTTCTACTGAACACAAAATAGGAAAATTTTCCTCTGTGCCTGAATAATTCAGTCCATTTTGCAATCAAAATTCTTTCCTTTTTAAGTTCATGCTTACTTCCTACTATTTGCAGTGCACCACCAAGGTTTATTCAAGGGATTTTGTGGGGAGGGAAGACCTCTTCTATTTTTTATTCAGATGCTTAAGGCCTAGCACCCTTATCATCTTTCTACTTAAAAAACATTCTATACAGTGTTCAGATCTTTAATTTATGAGCTATGACTCCCCAAAACTGCAGTACAACAAAAGTAAACAACTGATGGCCGGCTCCCTTTCATCAGACACCCGGCATTGGCAAACTGAATCTGAAAAGGGCCAGACGGTAAGCAGTTTAGGCTTCGCAGGTCATGTAAGTCTCTGTCCATACTCTTGTTTTCATTTTTTTAACCCTTTAAAAACGTAAACCTCATTCTTAGCTCACAAGTCAGACTTGACCCAAGCAGAACAGCTTGCCAAACCCTGATTTACGCTATGCTGGAGATTAAGAACATACCGTATTAGTGTCATACACACAAAATGGGAATATCTAAAACCTTGTTTTAAAAGAATGTAATCATTCTTATAAAAATTGGATAATAAGAAAAGTAAAGCTCTGTTCTGCCATGGACAGCCAATATGTTATATGTATACAGGTATACATATACACATACACATAATAAACAGTAATACAATAATATAAAATATGGTGTAAAAGTTAGTCTCAGATGGCTTGCCCTGCACCTCATCCAATGAGGTTTATAAAGTACCAAAATAATCTGGTTATATGCAGCCACAGTTACAAAAACATTTCCATTTATTACCAAATCTGAGGAAATGCAAAGGCCTTATAAATATCAAGGGTCCAGTGCCCATCTAGGAAATGAGAAAGATGGTGACATGTGACTTGAGAAATCCTAGTAGTATCAGAGATGCCGTCTAAGTGATTTGTGGGCAATTTTAAAGGCAAACCAAACAAAAACAAGTGCAGTAGGGGAAGGAAAGGAGGCACTTGTTTCCTATTACATGTGAATTGTACAATACAATTAAATGCAATAATTCTTTTATTTGTAATTGTTCGGTCAAGCAACTTTCCCAGTAATATGAAATAGAGAATTCAGAATTTTATTTTATCTTCAATCATGACAGTTTGAAGATCATTGCTCTAGAAAAATTTCATGATGGCTATAAATTTGCAGAAAGTCATCTACACTGGTGAGACATCATGAAAAGGGCATTTGTTCTCCTCTGGATGGGTAATATATAATTGGAGGTCCTTTTACAATTTCACTCTTTTCCTTTAAAAAATATTGTGGAGAAAAAAATCAACAAGCCCAAATAAGATGACAATTTGGAAGCCAAGAAGTTGAGATTTAAGCTTCCAGAGACCATAAACAAAAGACGGATTAAACCAGTAACAAGCTTCAGAGGCAGTAAAGAAACTTAACCCATTTCTTTTTCTACCATTTCTCTTCACAACCCCCGTAAGGAAAAGAAAGCAAGTTACATTTGGGAAGAGATGAGAGTAGGGTATGTCAGTGTAAGCCTCTGAGTACCTCACAGCTCCAGTGGCTCTTGGCAGGAACAAGGAAGTGTGTGCACACATATTAATTCTAATCTATTACCTATTCCATCATTTTCATAGGGATTTGGTTTAAAATCTCTGAAGTCATTAATATTTAACAAAATCTAAGTATGGGCTTTTTACCTGCTGAATTTAGACCTCCCTCAACAGACTACTCATTCCTAAGCTCTGATGCCGCACAGAAGGCAGCGTAAGCATGACACGAGGGGACGGCCCTGGTCTGAGAGCCCAGAGACCTAAATTTTAATCCCAGCTTCACCTTCTCAACTGTATCTCTTTGGCCCTCAGTTAGATGATAACTAAGCTTCCTTGCAATTCATATCACTTATCTTTAGAACCAGAAAGAAAATTCCTATGGCATTTTAATGACTAGTAAGCACTGTCACATACATGTTCTTTTTAGAATCGAACAATCCAATGGGATAAAATGGTATGCAATACTATGTTCTTATGATGAAGAAAGCTGAGGTCAAAGGGCATTACTCTTGCCCAGAGAAGTGGAGAAGCTAAGAATTAAACTAAGTTCTTCTAATTCATAGCCAGGAAGTCTCATAATCATATATAAATTCAATTATTGCCATCAGGAAATAAAAGGGCTTTGTAAATAAAGTCTAATAAATAAAAAATGTTCTACAGCATATAATCAAAATACTTTATAATACAGGCGAAGTCAAGAATAGAAAAAAGATTGCATTAAGATACAAAAGATCTAGCTCCAGTTTTCTATTCAGCCACTCTATATTAATGGACACACCATAACCTCTCAGAACCTTAGTTTTCTCACCTATCTCATAAGGATTTTTAGGGAGTTAAATATAATAATTAATATAAGTATGCTTGGTAAATTGTAAACAGTTGTATAATGTTATTGTTATTAACACATACCCACAAATTCTAGTTCAATCAACACAATAATGAAAATTCAAACTATACTAAGTCCCAAAATAGAAAGTTCACAAGTCTTATTATATATCGATGTAACACATGACTGAATACTTACGGCCTTCTTCTCTTAGCAATTACTAGTAAATATGACTAACACATTAACAGGGCAATATATTTGCATTCAGATGATAGTAATAATTTCAGGTCACCTCAGTGGCACAGGATACTGTCTCAATGCCTTCATGTCTCAGCAACGTATGCCTGGCTTTATTCTGCTTTCTTAAGAATTTCTTCTCACTTTTATGGAGTTTGTAATTACTCTGATGGTTGCTGTCCATGGCAGCACTGCAAAAATAACAGCACACAGCGTCAACCTTAAGAGTACTGAAGGTACAGTTACAATGATGCTATTCAGATATTCCACAGTTTATAAATATTTCTATGAAATAGTTTTTTTAAAGGCTTACTTGACCTTTTACCAACCAAGAGAAGTAAAAACAAACAGCTGCATGGAGAATAAAGGAATATTTAAGAAAGTAGCAAGCAAGAACATCTAACAGCTTCTCTGGTGGTTCTACAAAATGTTCCCATGCTTTAGCTCTATTAAGTGAGCTAATTTACCCACAGGTGATATATCGCCTTGCTTATTAAGTCCTAGGTAAAATATGCCAAGGTCAAATTTCACAAACAATGTTAGGAAAGAAAAAAAAATAACAAAACAAAAAATTCACAGAATATACAGCATAACACCACCTACATAAGTTCAGAACCCAAAAGTAAGCCATGTATTGCTTAGAAATACATATATAGTGAAAGAAAAGCAAGGAAACAACAGACAAAATTCAGGAGAGAACTTACTTCCTGGGGGAAGGAGAGGAATGTAATATGAGACACATAAAATCACCAGATATTTCTTAAGATAGTGTTTTAGGTGTTTATTATTTTTTAAGCTATACATGTTACCTATTTGTGTATCTACAATTTCTTAAAAACAGATATTAGAACACCATAAAATCGTTTTCATTTTATTGAAATACATCAGTGAGCAAGTAGTGACTGAGTGCTTTGCCAAAGGGGCTTCACATTATCAGCACCCTACATCATGCTGTATTATAGTGGCCTCTTTTATTTTGTTCACAGAATTTAACACAATTTGTGATGATTCATTTGTTAGCCTAATTTCCCCATCAGGATGTAAACTACAAGATAGAAGGAATGCTACCACACAGTAGGTGCCTAATACACATTTGTTGAAGGGATAAACAAATGATAATGGCGAGTGCACACCTGCCTGCTTAGGGTCTCAGCACTGTGCAGCATGCAACTACAATACACAGCGTATGCCTTCGACAAGTTTACAAGTTAGATGAAGAAAGCAAATACTAAACAATGAAAGAATATGACACACCTTCATGTAATTAAGTGTTAATGATGCAGTCTTCAGGTGTGACATGAATTAAAGACAAAAAAAAAAAAGATCAATGTTAACTGGTGAAGTCTGGGAGAACTTCAGAACAGAAAGGGACCAGAACTGAGTATTTAAGAATAATAAGAATATAAAATCCCATGGAAGGGAGTGTATCCAGTGAGGCAATGAAGAGAAGCTGAAACAGAAATGCGTATGATCTGCAAGGGCATTGAGAGGTAGGCATAATTTTTTTAGAGCAGAAAACGTTGGCTGGTCCACCAATCCCATTCTTCACCCACTTGAAAATCTCCAAAGTTAGCAAACAAAATTAATTTAGGAAGTAAAATCATATTCCAAAACAGCTCATAAACAGTCAAAACTCTAATTACTAATCTTTATGTATAAAGGAAAAATGCTAAATCTATTGAAAGCGCAGCCAGGAGTCCAGCTTAACCAACACACAGGATGCATGTGATAGAGGAGGCAAGCCAGGAAAGCAGGCTAGAGGAAAAGCATAACAGGGAAGGGACAGGCGAGAGGATCTGCAGTGATCAGCTCGGCAAGTAGAAATGCTGGCCTGATCTAGGGCGGAGGCTACAGGAACTAAGGAAAGAGGAAAAGAGGGCGAGAGCAAAAGAAAAACTCCAGTACTATCAATAGTCCTTGATGACTACACAGATGAGAGGGGAGAAAGGAAGCACAGATCACTTACTAACAGGACAGAGGCTGAGTGACTGAGAGACTAGCGATGTCCTTTCAAAAAGAGAAAGTCAAAAGGTCAGGAGGAGCTGCTCAGTAAGGGAGGCAAGGAGTCAGGTTTAGGATATAATACCCTAGAGGTACTGGTGAGATAGAGTTCCAACATCTGGCTGGCAGATGACAACAGAAAAGAAGGAGAAGAGGTTAGAGAAAGTTTTAGGCATCATCATTTGACAGAAAGAGGATAGCTGAATGGATATTTTTAATATTGAACTAATTACAATTATTTGCTCTAATATTCATACCTTTTCAATGGACTATGAGTTCTTTGAGAACAGGGATTAAATCAGATTTTTCTTTGTTTCCCCAGAACCTCCTTCATTGCTATGAGACAGTATAACAGTGTTTAAGGGTCCAGGTTCTAGGTTCAAATCTCAGCTCTACCACTTACTGGCTGTATGATCCAGTGTGAATTACTTATTTAGTTAACTTAGTTAATTACTTATTTCTGTGCTTAGGTTTCCTCACCTATAAAATTGGAATAGTGCCTATACTTGGCACATTAACTCTGTCCAAACCCTGCACTAAAAAAATCTTGACCAAACTCTAGCATGGCCTCTGGTAGCATAAAGCTATTCCCCTAGAATGACTCCAGCTCCTTATTAAAATGCCTGCCTGAGAAAACTCAAAATGCTGCCAGGAAATTTTACTATTGTTTATTACTACTATTTATTATTTACTGTTGTTTACTACTATTGTTCTAGCAGCACCTAACAATAGGCCCCTGATCTCCCTTCCTGGAGTATTACCAAAAGGGGCTTACAATTGTGAACAGGTATCTCTTGCAACTCAGAAGTATCTCTCTCAAGGACCTAAGAGTCATTCTCTTGAAATGTAATAATCAGGAAGGATACAGCCTGTTTCTGTGGCAGGATAGAAACTTCAGAAACTTTTTAACTGGTAACTGCCAGCTAGCAGCTAGTATGCACTGACCAACCCTTTGTAATTTTCACCCCTGACTCAACTGAGCCCCCCTCTAGCCACCTCCCCATTCTCCCTTTAAAACACCCAAATCACTTCTGCACAAATCAGAATAAAGCTCAGCTTTTCCCCTACTGTCAGTAGTTACTAAATAAAGTCTATTTTCACACTTTAATAACTGGCTGTGTTAATGTTGGGCACAATGTCATAACGCTGTTAAAAGGATTAAATACACCTATTATTACATTACTGTTAATATCCAGAAGAGCAAAGTCAGAATGGTTTATGAAGACAAAGAAAAGCTGAGGGCCCTCAAAGGAACTATCTTACGCCATTCCATTCCAAGATTGTCATCTTTGGAATAGCATCTTTGCAGTACGCAATGGAGATTAAGGGGGAAATGCACTAAGAATTTTTCTCTAAAACATCACATGAGGAAAGACTAAGTGGAAGAAATGAGAAAGAAAAGATGCTGAACATGTCTTCTTAAACGTCTGACACTAAGAGTCTAGCACCAGCAGAGGGAGCCTCATGATCACATTTCACCCTCTTTCTTTTCTCCTTCCTTCAGCCATGCAGTACTATTACATGTACTCTTTATTCCCCATTCCAGTGTCTTGGCAATGCACTGGCCCGGCAGGTCTGGGTTACCTCAAAAGGAATTGTCTGAGACCAGCAGCTGGGGTCTGGAGGGGCCCCCTTTCTAACACAGCCACTCTTTTTGCCAAGGAATTTACACTGTTGCACAAAGGCTTGGATGGATGCTCCTTGCCAGTTATGGGATGTTACAGGAATGAGGTCACTATTTACTAGAATATTAGCCATAGTGAGTCCAGTCTAATTCCATCCAGCCTAAGCACACTTTGTAGGATAACAAGATTTAGAAATCACACATGTTCTGCTGCTAAGTTAGACCCCAATGTAGCCTACTGGATACTGCCCTACAGTAATGGCAGTATGTGTTTCCATGCTCTCCTTGAACAACAAAGTTCCTACAACCAACCACGCAGATAAATATTCCTGCTCTTGAGTGTAAATTATACTTACTTAATAGCAAAGATCAGAAAGAACTCAAATTCCTATCAAACGAGCCCTGATCATAAAAGTATCACAGAGGTATACAGGGCATACATATAAATCTCTAGGACATACAAGAAATTAGTGATAGAGGTTGCCACCAGGAAGGGGAAATGGGTAGATGGGTACAGAATGAGAGAGAGCGTGTCTGTTTTTTAATTTTTGAATCTAGTAGCTATTGAAATTACCTATTAAAGGAAATGAAAATTTTAAATGATTAGGAAAAACTGACCCTATCAGTTGTCATACCACCCCATTTTAATTCTTTGAGGAATACCTACTCTATATTTTTGTATGCCTTCATTAATTTGCTTATTCTGTTTACCTCCTCTAATTTAATATAAAGTAAACTATGAAAGTATTAATTTTGTCAGTATTGCTCACCATGGAGCACTCAGCACCTAGAACAGGATCTAGCACCTAGTAGCCAGCCATTCAATCAACGTTTATCAACGTATACTTAATAAAACTACTAACCTTGCCATCTTACCTCCTAAACATGTTCTTCAGAATTCTGAGTTTGGTGTCCCTTTTCAATGTTTTCATTACTATTTGGTGTATCTCTATCTCTGCAGTTTTCACACTGTATTAAAATTAACTGATTGTGTGCTGAGCTCACCCAGGAGGCCTTTTCTTCACTGGATTGGCATGGGTCAAACAAGCCCCTGAACTCAAAGGCCAGGCTAATACTTCCCAGGTTGCAACCGTCAGTGCCCAACCCCAAAAGGAACAACAGATCCGCAACCAGCACAAACAGGGGCAAGTCAAATACTGACGGGACCGTCCAGAGCACACACACTCTACCGCCCTCGCACCGCAACACAACACCGCCCGGACCAACCCTCTTCTCCGCATGCTCTCAGCCCTACGCGACAGAGGAGACCGGAAGAGGCAGACAAGAGAAAGCGGCGATTTGCAGGCTCCAAGCCGGCCAGTAAGGAGTGCCACAAACCGCCTCGACTCACGCTGGTTTCTCGCCACGTGAGTATTCGCTCCTTTAGCCCGCCACTCCAATTTATCCCTGAACTCTGCGGCGAGAAACCCACAGCACCTTACCTGGGCGCAGCCATGTTGGATAAAACTGGACTACATTTCCCATAAGCCCGCAGGGCGATGAACGGAACTCACACAATCCCTTTCGCCTCCCCCAGTGGCATTACGGAAGCTGCTTTTTCAGCCAGTAAACCTGTCTTCTGATATTGTGAAAACTCAGTTGGCTTATTTTGGGGAATAATAAGGTTTTTGAGTGCAGCATATTTGGAGCTCTCCCAGATGGATACAGTCAAACAGGTGCGTCCCTCGGTGCGCCAATAATCCTCTCAACCCACCCCCACCCGCCCTCCGCTCTTTGTGCATCTTTCCTCTTGACACCTTATTGGAGAAATGGGAGAGGCCCCCTGGGGTGTGAACGATGACGTCGCACGGGCGAAAGGGAAAAAGGTCAACATACATGAGCTTGCCAGGGGAATGGTGAGTACTACAGAGTGGTAGGAAGATGTGTTGAAGAATGTTGGGGATTGGGCAGGAAAGGTGGGCTGCGTCAAATTTTAGAAGACCATGCCATTCTATTCTGTAAGCCTAAGGGGTCGCTGGAAGGGATGGGGTGATATGGCCAGAGCTTCTGGTGGAAGGTAGGAGGAGAGACTAAAAGTAAGAACACAGTGAAAAGTAAACTATTAACTAGAACACAGCAGTGGCAGACGGAAAGGACAAAGATGTAGTAACAGATCAGAAAATTGTGTTATTTGTGTGATAGGAATGTATTATTAATCATTCTGTCTGCATTGTATTAGGAGCTGTGTGCATGCAGGGAAGGAAACTTGGAAGTGGGTTGGAAATCCCTTCCCTGCACTGCTGATACAATGCCCCTGTCCGAATCCAACCACAGTGGACTATCAGTAAACATTAAGTCTGGCCAGCTAGGAAAAGTGGCACTGAAAAGAGTGCTGTTAAGTGGAGAAATGGTTAATAGGAATGGAAAATAGGTTAGAAGGAGGAAAGAACAGAAGCTGAGAGGCAGATAGACAACGATTGCAATAGTCCAGGGGAGGGTGAAGCTAAAACTGAACAGCAGTGAAGAGGCATGTGCAAGCTAGAAAGGCACACCAACGAGACAGTGAAAACTACTGAAGGGTCTAAGGGAAAGCATGTTCAATCTCCCCACTGCAGTCTTGCTTCTACACTACCAGATGCTTTGAAAAACACATTCCAGTAGAACTCTGTAATGAGGAAATGTTTTTTGAGTTGCCCTGTGTGATAACCACTAGCCACCTGTGGCTTTTGAGCATTTCAAATTTGGCTAGTGCAACGAAGGAACTGAATTTTGAATTTAAAAATTTTTTAGTTTTAATTAATTTAAATAACTACATGTGGCTAATGGCTACCAAATTGGACAACAATGTAACATATCCCCTTACCTCCTATTAACCAAATTCAGTTCTTTCATCTGCATATCCACCCTGCTTGAAGGTACTGAACCTTTTAAAACTTTGAATTGCCTAGCTTCTGTGAAACGCCTCTCTCCTAGTTGCCTCCTGGTTGTCATCACATTCTGATGACATGTTTTCAGAGTTTTTTACTAGCTTCCCTCCATCTTTTCGCAATTAAATGCAGGGATTCTTTCAGGTTTTGTTTCACCCTGTTCTCTTGTTTTAGTCTTTCCCTGTCTTCTTCTCCAGAGTTTGAAAGAGGTTTGTGAATAATTCTCAAATCATATCTTCAACCCTGGCTTCCCTTTAGAAGGCAGTTTAGTTTAGTGAAAACAATGATGGGCATTGGAGTTATGACGTGAAGTAGAAACTGCAAAATAGAATTTACCTTTTAGGATTGATGTAATAATTAACTGCCATACATAAAGTAGCTGTTAAACGATTGTTCATTCCTTTTCTACTCTTTTGCTCCTGAGTTACCGGCCCAAATTTCCAACCACCTGCTGACCATCCTTGCCTCCATATCCTTAGAAAAAATGTGGATACATTTAAAATTTCAGATGCAATCCTTTTTATACAGGGCTCTTATCTTTTGCATAGAATATTGCGTGGCTGTTTCTCCCAGAGAAGATGACACCCTGAAGCAATTTTCAGCTACATTAGGTTCTGTGGTATTCATTATGTAACTCCAATATCTTCCATAGCCTTATAATAATAAAATTCTAGTAAGTGTTGAACTGAAAAGAAATTTAATTTTATGATAGAATTCATTTTCACCTGTACCAAAAGCTTTACGTGTTGATCTATATAATTTTTTTAAGGTATTAAATGCTGACCTAATGACTCTTTCCTTAGTAAAAGCCTGTTCTCAGCTTCGCTATAGGTGAGTTCTGCATGTCTCTAGAGCAGGGGTTAGCAAGATTTTTCCATAAAGGAACAGATAATAAGTATTTTCAGCTTAGTGGCCACATATGGTCTCTGGTCATGATTTTTTTGTTTTTTTAACAACCTTTAAAAATGTAAGAACATTTCTTAACTCCCCTGGCTTATCCCAGCAGGATCTGGCTCATGTGCGGTAGTTGCTGACCCCTGGACCCTCTTTGTGAACTCTCTAATCCTGAGCACAGTCTCAAGGTAAAGCTAAGATTAGTGCCACTACTGAAGGCATTTACAATGAATCACAGTATAAATGAATTTAATCAGATTAGCCAACACTACATTTTAAAGCATGGAATAGTAGAGGTCTGTCCCACAGTAGAGTTCCAGAAATTAGGGCTATGAGCAACATATTTAGAATTGCCTTTAGTTGCCAGTGACAGAAAACTGGGCTGATTGCTTAAACAAATAGTTATTTTTCTTCAGTTGACAAGCCATCCATACAAAAACAATCATTGGCACTGATTCTGCTTTTCAAAACTGTCATCAAGAGACCAGGTGCTTTCATCTCCTATTCCACCATCTTTGGTATGTTGACTTTATCCTCATTCTTGATGTCTCCTGATTACAGAGTCACTGCTTCCTCTCCAGACATCTTGTCCCAAGCTAGCTTCTCTAGCTGGATAAAAGGAGCAGAGTCTCCTCTTATCATCCAAGAAGCTCCGAATGGACTCCCCCTTGTTTCTTTGGCCACATGGGTTACATACTATGGTAGGCACAATAATGGACTTCCAAAGATATCCATACTCTAATCTTTGGAACCTGTGAAAAATGCAGATATAATTAAGTTTGCAGACTTTAAAGTAGATTATTTAGGAGGAACCAATATAACCAGACAGATTCCCTAAAAGGGGAACATTTACTCTGGCTGAGCAAGAGAAATCGAGCAGAAGAAATCAGATTACAAGTGTGAAGGATTCAGCATACCATTGCTGGCTCTGAATTGTAAGTGTCCACGTGCAAGGACCAGAAAGAGGTTTCTATAAGCCAGGGATGACCCCCAGCTAACAGTAATAAGAAAATGGGGACCTCAGTTCCACAGCCACAAGGAACTGGGTTCTGCCAGCAACTGGGATAAGCTTGGAAGCATCTTAATAAGAGCCCAGCAAGCCAACACCTTGGTACTTTCCTTAAGAAACTGAACAGAGAAACCACGTGACCCAGCCCAAACTTATGGCCTACAGAAATGTGAAATAATAAATTTGCTAATTTGTTACAGCAACAATAGAAAACTATTACACATGCTTCACCCAGACAAATCGCTAGTTAAAGCGAGTGGCATTACCTTGACTGCTTCGGGCCAGTCATGATGAATTCCAAAGGGCTGCATTGAGGCCCATTCTCCCGGAGATCAAGAGATCTTGATAAACTATGATCTGTCTATAATTAAAATTAGTTCTGTTGGCAAGAAAAATAGGAGAACAGCTATTGGGTAGACAACAGCATATTCCATAGGGGGTTGAATACATCATCTGGCTGGATTGTCATAATATGGTTTATCTCGAAACCTAAGAAAAAGGGATATTAGAAGAGGGAACACTCTCATCAACTAATAAAGCGTTCAAAGGTAGGCTTCTAATAGCTCTGCATTCCTGCTTCAAGATTCCTCATCAGAAAAAATTGAAAATGTTCCCAACAGTCCTTGAAAATTGTTCCATTTTTGCTATAGTTCCAAAATGTGATATGGTTTTACTGCAGTTTCATATTCAACTCCTATACATAATGAGGTTCCTGATTACCCTTTCCTTTTTCCCCCACCTAGACCATTTGTCTTTTGCTACCTTCTGACTTTTTTCCCACTTGTACCCAATGGTAAGTATATTGGTTTTGATATTTTTCCTATTTATGGTTAAAAAACACTTTCATCTCTCAGTGTTTCTTCTCCATGTATTCTTCAGCTACCTATTTTTTCCAGACTTTTGTTTTCTCTTCTACTTCCCTGGATTTCTGGTCTCTTAAAACTCCAACAAGAATGCATGATTTTTATGTAAGACCATTTGATGTTCACTATGACATTTCAGGACTGAATACATTATTCATGCTCTGCTGATAAAAATTCAATGCAAAGTTTGCAGTTTTATAAGTCAGATGGTGAAAGAATTCCCATGCAGTAATTAGAAGCAAAAGTAACCCCCCAAAAAGAAGAAGATGATGAAAAAAAGAAAAGGCACTAGCCTTTAATTTCTAATACAAAACCGTAAAAGTCCACTTGTAAGATTGTTATTTGGTCAGTTGCAAAACATAGTATTTTAGCTCTAAAGCATTATCACCACGATCATCCTCCACCCTCCAAAAACATGGTTTATTATTGAGGCTGAAAATCTGCCTAATTGACAAAATAATTCTTTTTCTGCAACATACTTTTCAATTAGAAAAGAATAGAGAACTGATAACAGGGTGCAGGAAAATCTTTGGGATAGCCAAAAGAGTGGGATTAATGGATTTTTAAAGGTTATGATAAATGAATGACTTTTTAAGTGTTTTCCTTAACTCTACAAGAAAAAATTTCTCTTAATTTGTAAACAATTCATTTTAAAATATATAACTACTTTGATATCTCCATTCTATCATAATCTCTCAAAGACCCCAAAATACAGAGATATTTTCAAAAGAGGACAAGCTTCATCATTAACTATACTGGATGTAAATCCATATTTCATATAATCATGATAATTTCTGACTTTGTAGGTTTTTTGTTAGATCTGATTAGACAGTCTTAGCTTGTATTTACATTATGACTAGCTTAAGACCTCATACTAGGAACAATTGTGCCTTTTTTTTTTTTTTTGCTTGAATTATCTTTCTTCATCTTCAGTGTAGGGAATTTAGCATTTTCTAGCCCACTTGTCCATTTTGCAAAAGTAGTTTTTGGGTTACATAAACATTTACCGAGCACAAAAGGCATGTCTTTGTTCAAGCAAAGGAGGAAGGGGGGCCAGGGTCAGCTCTCCTGCCTGCAAATTCCCACTCCACTCTTTTTAGAGCACCTCTCAAAGTCTATGACATGTGACACCCAGACATGCAGACCTAATGAAACCTCCAGTATACTAAATGCGAGTGAAATTAATTTGCTTTAGGTAAAACTATAAGTAGAATTTCCAAAGGATTTTTTCAGACACGCTGAATTGTCCCTACTGCATGTTAGGCACCACTGCACCGAGGGCATGTTGTTCAGAGGGTTACCCTTAGACTAACTGCATCAGAATCACTGGAGTACTTGTTAAAAACACAGAGTACCAGCTCTCACTAAACATAATGAGTCAACTAAAAGCAAATACTAAGTTTAAGTGGTTTCTCTGAACCCAGTGGATTATAGTGTGTTTCAAAAATTTCTGGGGCCAGAACCCAGCAATATGCATGCTTAAGCAATCTGGTTTTTGCAAGTGTTCAACCATCAAAGAGAAATAGTGTATATTATTCATCAATATAGAGCTCTTTATAAATCTGTCCCAGAATAACAAACTGTCAAAGTACTGCCAAAGTTTTGATGTATTTGGATTTTTAATTATTTGTGAAATGCTTTCATTATATTAGTGACAAGGGACCAAGAAGCCCAAGTGATAGTGTTCATATTATGAAATTATTAAAGAACACATAAAATTATGTCTCAAATCAGTTCCAATCATTGGCATCTCCATATCCTATTTTACAGATGTAGCAACTGAGACTTAAAGCATATAAACTGTTTAAATGGGAAATACTTAAGGGAGTGAGTTATATTCATGTCAGTGAATTAAAGGACTTAGTTTTATAAAACAAATATAATTAGGTCTTAGTGAGGTATAAGTACTAAACACTTAACCTATGTTGGTGTTTAATCCTAACACAAACAATAGGAGTATGTTTTATCCTCTCCGTTTTACAGATGTGGAATCTGAGGCTCAGAGACGTTAAGCGGATTTACAAAGATCACACAGTTAGTGGTGACACAGGCAATAGTCCAACCCCAAGTCCCTCCTCTTTTCCAATTGCATACATTATGCTGAGGAATGCCGTTGCAGAGAAAATGTCCTTTGATATTTTGAAGTCTATCCAAGCACCATCAGACAAATACAGATGTGACAAACATGAAGAATATTTTATTTAAATAGTTGCATCTTTTAAGCACATGCAAGAATAATTTACACGGTATAATTTTTTAACCTTCAATAATAGTTTGTTCAGAATCTTAAGTTTATAGTATACACTATATTACTAATTTTTAAAAAGACAAACAATATTAACTATCTTGTTTTCTGTTGTTCTAGCTTGCAGTGTCGGAAATAAGATTAGATGTCATCATTTTCTCACCTATTTGAAATGGCTTATGGTCATGTAGTTAATAGGAAGTTAACTAAACCTAAAATTTACTTTCAGCATCTCTAGGAAGCCTGTTGACAGTCTCAGTGTGAATAATTAATTAGCATTGATAATGGAACTCCTCACGAAATTTAAAACACCCTAATGGAAATAGACAGCTTTAAAAAAATCATTTGAAACAAGAAACTGACTGAAGTTGAATTACTGAGGTAGTGATATATATAGATCATGATCTCAAATTAAATGTCTTCCATGACCTTCAAAATAATTGGGGTTTATGAGTCCCTGACATTTCTTATGGCATCCCCTCTATTACAAATTCCTCCATAGTTCTAAATGCTTTTTCAGTCCAATGAATATAAGTGGTATTGTGACAGTGGCTTTGTGTTGTTTCTAATCTAACCCAAGGAGATTGGAGTTGAGGTACTTAGATAAACCTTGGCTGAGAACTCAGGGAACAAAAGAAATTAGAGACAAAGTGTTAAAGAAATAGGGGTCCAGGACGTAAAGGAATACAGTAAGCTCAGAGCCATATTCCTTTCAGTGTATACAGGCAAGTTCAGCCATTAGATGGCAGCATTGGAAGCAGTAGCTTCTAGAATATAAGAAGTCCTGGGCAAATACACATATATGGACGTCAAGAGCTCTGGAATCTCCAAAGGCTCTGGCTGGAGTGGAGTTCTTTAGGAGGCGCCACGTCACTGAAGTGATCCCAGGTCTCCTGTTCAGAGTCCAAATAGAAGTCTTGAGTACTAAAACCAAGACTTAGGAGTATTAAGCAGATGTTACCAAGCCATGGTAACAAAGGGTCTCTCAGAAGTCAGCTCAGTTTAGACCAAGAAAATCAACTAGAAGTAAGAGAGACACCATAGCACTTCAATAAGAAGCAGGAGGAGGAACAAGGGCTTAGGCTACATGTCAGAATTGAGAAAAAAGCAGACTTGCCTGAGAACCAGAAATGCTGACACAGTAGGCTGGGTCCCAGGCTCTTCTGGTTATTAAAGTAGTGGTGGTGAACTTAGGGGCAGGCTAGGAGGTATCTTGGCACTGGACAGTCATCATGTATTTGGGAGTAGCTCAGTTTCTTGGGCTATACTGAAGGTATCTATGATAGCTAGAATCGAATGGTGTAGATCATTCTTCCTTTTTATTAGCTGTTAAAGCAAATACAGTGATGAGAAATGAAACCAGGGTGTCAGTTAAAAAAAGAAGCCGGTCAATGATTTTTCCAGTTTCTTGAAAAGAAAATGGGGGTGAGGGGTGGAGGAGCAGACCTCATCACAAAGAGAGAATTGCAATAGGGAGTTCACTGCTAGTAAAATGCCTTGCATTCTTGGTTGTGCCATTTTATATAAGCATGACTTGGTCTGAAGATGATCTAGAACTTTCTCTAGTTCTTCTAGACTAGTCTAAAGCAGAGATGGTGGTTGGAGCTGGAAGTACCTAGGGACATTGAAAGTAGAAAAACAGGGTCAAACTACTAACTGAAAAAGAGCTGAGAACTTCTGGTGTTCTAAACAAAAACACTTAGATTTGAGCCATCATCTGCATTTCCTGAGGGAAAATGTGCTTCAGGAATACTCTCCCCTGGCATACTTTTTGGTTAAATCAGACTTAAGACTGCTTGTATTGGGTTGTCTGTTTGATCCAGGGCCCAGAATTAAGCAAGAATCAGTCACCCATCCTTTAAGTTAAAGGATCTAGTGCTAGCACAACTTCAAGAAAACTCCTACTAGGTCCAAAGCAGTCCTCCTCTTCCACATCAGGACCCAAGCTCGTACTCTCTCTGCTAGTCGAGTTTGGAACAAGGCAGAAGTGATCCTGAGGTCAAAGGATAGGAGGTAAACAAAACCATAATACTCCACAGCCAGAGTACCCTGTGTCTGTCTCTTACACAAATGAGGCAAGAGAGCCCCCGAGGAAGTCTGACGTGTGGAAATCCCCGAAAGTTTTGAGTTTCAGATTTCGATCACCATGAATCGAGCCCCTTGGGCCATGAAAAACAAGCTGAGAACACCCCTTGCTCCCAAAACAGTGAGGGGGAGACTGAGAAGGTTGTCCACTAGCTATGGAATGCTGGTCCCCATACTGAAAGGCCCCAGACGCAGAGGAGGCAGCGTTCACAGGAAGGCTCAGCATTTAGGCGCATCCTGTTAGAGTCAGGCGTGCTAAGCCAAAGCAGAAGCACTGAGAGAATCCCGCAAGGGCTAGAAGGAAGTGCCCACAGCCGAGGTCCTCTATGGACCTGGAGACTGAGGCTTCAGCCAGTTGTCTGTCATTAAAGATGTAGCCCAGGTTGACAAATATTCAGATTTATTAGAAGGGGTATGAAAAAGTGCAACCCCTGTCCCTCCAGACAAGGCAGTTTCCAGACCAAGCATTGGCCAGGAAGCTGGAGTTCCATGGAAGTGGACAACATGAAGCAGCCCAGAGAGGGCTATCAGGCCTTTATGTGGAGCTGAGCCACCCCCACCCATGGTGTACACTGGACACAACTGATAGAGGTCTGCTATGAGCAGTTGGGGCTTAAGCCCCTCTCTGCTGTGATGCACTTCAATTTCCATCATAGAAAAACTTCTAGCCTAGAATTAAAAAGCTGGTTTATTGCTTCTCTCTCACACCATTGCTGTTTCTCTCCCCTGAGATTTGTCGGGGCTTGTCCACAAATGCTGTCATGGGGGCTGTTACCTAACAGGGTTTTTACCCATTGAGAAATGGACTTCAGCCTGATTTTCATGTGATCAGTAGAAGAGTCCATGACTAGACTCGAGAGCCTAGAAAACTAGAAAAAGGTAAGTCAACACCAAATAACTAGGCAGGACTCTAACTCCCGCACACACATCAGACCGTCAGTGAAGTGAGCCACACTATTGAGATGTCCCACACACTGGGCCTCCAGAGTGGCTCCTCCGTACTGAGGAAGAAGATGTAACCCTCAGAGCAGCATTCTCTTCCAGTAACTGATGGTCTGGACACCACAGAGCCACAGCTTTACCAGGGTTAAGTCAAGGCCCAGAAGGCACAAGTGAGCCTCTGGTCCACTCCAGTTTTTGCAAGTTAGGTTGTCAAAAACAAGTCTCCAATTCCTTAGTGGACATAGAGACCTAAACAATACATATACACTCAGGTAAGGTGAGAACACATTCAGTTAGTCCGGCAGCAGCCAAGAAGAGGAGAAGCCACCAGCAAGAGGAGTCAGGACCTCTTCAGCTGCCCTTGGCAAGGCCTGGTTAAACTCAAAGAAAAGATACAGAACTGCACTTAGAATGAGACATCAGTCCCCCAGTGCCGCCAGAAAACAGTACGTCCAGAAAGCAGGACAGAATTTTAATTGATGTGCAAGCAACCTGAGGTAGCAGAGTCTTCACAAAATAGTAACAAAAAAGGAGCTAGCAGGCAATTCTTGGAATTCCCAGCAAAGGCCTCAGACACCAGAGTTTAAGGGCAAAGTTCACTCCTTAGGAGAAGTAAAAAAGCAGAGCAGGGTCTCACTTCTCAGGGAAAGCGTGTTCAGGATAGGGGTCTGGAAGCAGTGGGGAGGAAGGACGTCTGAAGAGCTCACACACTAGCCCTGAAACCAAGCAGCAGGGAGGAGCTCTGTGGTGGCCCCAAATCTTTCCTGGGGGAAACTGCTGGAACACGTTAGCCCACAGATGAGAGGTCAAGGGACTCCAAGTGTGTTGAAAAGGCACTCTTACTGAGAACAAACTAAGCCTTCAGGAAACGGATTGGGCTGGCAAGGGGAGTCTGATTTATACTTCTACAGTGGCCAGGGAGGTCACAGGACCTAGTCTCTTCAACTTCCTATTAAGGCATTTTCCCCTACTTAATCAATAAGTTCTTTGAAGGCCACAGCTTTTACTTTTGTATATTAAACTATAGCACCCAGGAATGAGTACTGCTCATAAATAGTGCCAATATATGTTTGTTGATTTAGTCTGTTCGCTGGGTTAAAGGCACCGCGGCACAGCAGAGGGGCACAGCCGAGGAGGAGTTCATTACAGCAAGTCTTGTCACCTTTCTGCACCTCAATTGCTTCTCTGTAAAAGGGGGCAGTTGGACCAAACTATTGTGTAATCCTTGAGCCTTAGGGTTTCTATGGGATGCCTCAGGTGGTCACCATGCACGGTGGGAGTGGGGAGAGGAGACGAACATTGGTCCATGCCCACTTTATTGAGAGCAGATCTGCTTTTTTTAATTTTGAGTTCACAGTAGAAGGTCATTTGTAAGGGTTCTATGGCTAAATTTTTTTTTTAACTACCTGACTCTAGTATTTCAAATGTCCCTTTCATTCTAATATGATAAGATTTTGTAATTGCATTGACGTTTATGTGGCACAAGCATCTTATTAGGTAGTAGTTCATCCCAATCTAAGAACAATACTTCCCTTTACCCTCACTGGCCTCTGTTGACTTGGGCTCTTTCCCCTTTGGCAGCAGTGAAATAAAGACAGATGTGTTGTGTGCATCTATGGATAAAGTGAAGGTCCTGTGGTCAGGATTCTCACCTGGACCCCGTTGGCTAACTCACTACACACGTGTGGGCAATATGTTGTTATTGACTCTATATAAAGAGCTCCACCCAGTGATCTGGGTGACATGGTGGCATGGCTGCAAGGCTGCAGGAGAGCAGAGATGAGACTAGAGTGGTGGCAGCGCTGAGGACAGAGACTGAGATGGCTGCAGGGTAGAGAGGCCCAGAGGCAGAGACTGGCTTGCTGCATCCAGACTTGCTCTGAGTAGATGGGATTCTAGTGATTGACCTGCCACCGTGGAAATAAAGTTAGGTATAAGCCTTTCACCCCAAGAACGTTCTACTGTCGTTTATTTGGTCACATTGAATCCATAGTGAACTTGTCCAGGACTGAAACCCATTGGCAAGATGGCATCTGACTGTACCTCTTTTATACTCCTCAGCTCGATCTTTTCAAGATGTGTCAACAACTCCCTTTCCTCCACTCTTTGAATGAGGCTAATTGATGTCCTAATTTGTGGGAAAGCCACCTGGGACACCCCTCCCTCCACTCAGCTGGAATACACCCCTGGTTCTTTGGGCTTTTCCCCCCTGTAGCATTCTTATCTTGTATGTCTTACTATTCCTCCTTTGGCATAATGCTTGGCTTTTTTCTCCCCCTCTGCCTTTTTATACCAGAAGGTTCCCAAGAATACTAAGAAATTACTGTGGTTGATGTCTGTAGACCGCTTCAGCAGTGGAAAAGGAAAATAAATGGAGTAAGACGAAAGGGAGAAAAAAAAGCAAGCGTGAAAAAGGAAGGAGGTATGTATGGTCTCTTGATATATGGTGATATCCACTCTTCCTTGCCCCTTCTGTAAAATACCTTCCAGATAGCTGCTATGTATGGGGCTGCTTTTTTTTTTCCTGGTATGGTGCTGTTTTGACTAACAATTTAGTAAAAAAACAAAACAATAAAACTTGCACTTTTTACTCCTCACCAAATAGCAGTCAACTAGTACGGATTTGAGAGACAGTATCACATAGTAGTTCAGATATGGGCTCTGCGGTAAGACTGCCCGGAATCTTGCAAGCTTTGGGACCTTGACCTCTATATGCCTCAGGTTCCTATTTTAAAGTGGGGATAATAGATGAGATTGGGAATAAAGATGGCAGAGTAGGAAAGGAAGGCAAAAACCTCCTCCCACAAACACACCAAGGAAGCAAGCACAGCAAGTACAACTAACCCTGAAGACTGCAGCACAGACCACTTACAGCTGTGAAAGAAGAGAAGACCACACAGAAAAGAGTAAAGTTGCAGAGCCACAATCAAACGAACCCCAGTCCTTCCCACATCCTAGCCCACAGGTGGGAGGAAGAGGAATGGAGAGGGGAGGGGGTAGGTGCTCAGGAGCTCTACACAACTGGAAGCATAGAGATCCCCTAACAAAAGGAACCCCAGGAAGACAACACCAAGACATATAATAATTAAAATGGCAAAGATCAAGGACATGGAGAGATTATTGAAAGCAGCCATAGAGAGAGAAAAGGTTACTTATAAAGGAACGCCCATCAGGCTTTCAGCAGACTTCTCAGCAGAAACTTTATAGACCAGAAGGGAGCTGCATGAAATATTTAATGTGCTGAAACAGAAGGACCTTCAACCAAGAATCCTCTGCCCAGCAAGATTATCATTCAAATTTGAAGGTGAGATTAAACAATTCCCAGATAAATGAAGGCTCAAGGAATTTATAACTACTAAACCAGCATTGCAGGATATGTTAAAGGGACTATCATAGACGTAAATGTTCCTAAGGCTAAATAGTCTTCACCAGTGAAAATAAACCCACAATAAAGGTAGCAGACCAATTAATTAACAGGCAAGTATGAAATTAAAACAAATGTACTAAAAGTAACTACACACAAAATCAGTCAAGGGAGGCACAAACAGTGCAGATTATGATATCTAATACATAAAGTGTGGAGAAGGAAGTACTTTTAGTTTGTGTTTGAAATAGAGCAATCATCAACTTAATCAAGAAGCTATCCTTGAACCTTAAGGTAACCACAAATCTAAAGCCTGTAATAGATACACAAAAAAAATTTTTTTAATTCTATCATAACACTATAGAAAAACATCAAGTAACAAGAGTATAAGAAAGGAACAGAGGAGCTATAAAAAACAACCAGAAAAAAAACAATAAAATGACAATAAGTAAATACCTACCAATACTTACCTTAAATCCTAATGGACTGATTGCACCAATCATATGACACAGAGTCACAGGGCAGAAATAAATTGCAACACATTCATTTTAGGAGACACACCACTTATATCAATAGACCAACCAGACAGAAAATAATAAGCAAACAGAGGCACTGAACAATGTATTAGATCAGATGGACTAAACATATCTACATAACACTCCACTCAAAAGCAGCAGGATACAAATTACACATTTTCTCAAGTGTACATGGAATGTTCTCCAGAATAGATCACATACTAGGCCACAAAAAGAGCCTCACTAAATTAAAAAAGATTTGAAATTATCTCAGGCAGCTTCGCAGACCACTGTGGTATGACACTAGAAGCAAATTAACACAAGGAAAGCAAAAAAGCCTACAAACACATGGAGGCAAAACAACATACTTCTAAATAATCAACGGATCAATGAACAAATTAAAACAAATCAATCAATACATGGAGACAAGTGAAAACAAAAACTCAACAGTCCAAAATTTGTGGGATAACACAAAAGCGGTACTAAGAGGGAAGTACGTAGCAATACAGGCCTACCTCAAGAAACAAAAACAATCCCAAATAAATGGTCTAAACTCAAGAAACTAGAAACAGAAGAACAAATAAAACTCAAAGTTAGTAGAAGGAAGAACATAATAAAGATCAAAACAGAACTAAAAATAGAGAAAGAATAAAGCAATAGAAAAAAATCAATGAAGCCAGCAGCTGGTTCTTTGAGAAAATAAACTCCTACCCAGACTTACAAGAAAAAAAGGGAGTACACAGATAAGTCAGAAATGAAAAAGGAATAGTCACAATGGATACCACAGAAATACAAAGAGATATTGGAGAATACTATGAAAACTTATGCCCATAAATTGGACAACCTAAAAGAAATAGACAACTTCCTTCTGGAGGTTCCTCAAAAAACTAAAAATAGAAATACCATTTCACCCAGTAATTCCACTTCTAGGAATTTACCCAAGGAAAACAAAATCCCTGACTCAAAAAGATATATTCATCCCTGTGTTTAGCACCACATTATTTACAATAGCCAAGGTAGGGAAGCAACCTAAGTGTCCATCAATAGATGGATGGATAAAGAAGAGGTGGTTCATATACATAATGGAATATTATTCAGCCATAAAAAGAAATCGACCATTTGCAACAACATGGAAGGAGCTAGAGGTTATTATTCTCAGTGAAATAAGCCAGGCAGAGAAAGACAAATACCATAAGATTTCACTTATTTATAAAACATTTATAAATTTCACTTATTTATAAAGTTTATAAAAACAAATCAGAACAGTATGAATGAAACAGCAGTAGACTAATAGTGACTAGTGGTTACCACAGTGTGGATAAAGTGTGGCCAGGATTCTCTCCTGGCCCTGGATGGCTAGCTCACTACACATATGTGAGCAATACATTGTTATTGACTCTATATAAAGAGACCTGCCCAGTGCTCTGGGCAACATGGTGGCATGGCTGCAAGGCTGCAGGAGAGCAGAGACGGGACTGGAGAGGTGGCAGCGCCGAGGACAGAGACTGAGATGACTGCACAAGTAGAGAAGCCTAGAGGCAGAGACCAGCTTGCTGCATGCAGACTCCCTCTGAGTGGATGGGATTCTAGTGATTGATCTGCCACCATGGAAATGAAGTTGAGTATAACCCTTTCACCCCAAGAACGTTTTACTGTGATTTCTTTGGTCACATTGAATCCGTAGTGAACTTGCCTGGGGATGAAACCCACTGGCAAGACACATGGGGGAGGGGTTGGGGTGGTAAAGGAGGGTGAAGAGGATAAAGAAATGGACAAAAATTCTCACTCATAATATAAGTTGGTCATGGGGATGGTAGTGCAGCTTGGAGAATATAGTCAATAATTCTGTAATATTTACTATTACAGGAGTAATCTCACTAGTGGGGGTGAGGATTAAATAATATGGGTAACTCTTGAACAACTGTGTTGTATATATGAAACCAATATAAGATTGTATATCAATGATACTTCAATATTAATTAATTTTTTAAAAGGGAAGGTAATAGTAATAATAGAACTCATCTTTATGGTTGCTATGATGATGAAATGAGATAATGCAAGTAAAGTGTTCCGAATAAGGCCTGGCACAAAGTAAGGCCCTGTAAATGTTGGCTCTTATAAAAAAATGTTTTGCCTTAAGGCTTTTCCTCCATCCCTGTCTGCTATGTCATGTTCCTTTGTAAATGAATTGGCCCAGTCTCCTGTGGCCTTACCATGCCTACCACAGCCTAATAAATGTGCGTGGTAAACGATAGCAAACATTGCTTCTCTCTGTGGAGTGCCTATTAAATGTTCTTGCTTTTGTGCTAGTAAACCGTCAGTTCCACTTAGGCAAAGAAAGAAAAAACCACGTTGTCGTGTATGTACAACAGGCATGTTTAGAAGGCTCAGCCTGGGACAACATAAAAATTTTATTATTACATTGCAAGAATATAATAAAATGAGCTGCAGCTGATGCTTTATAGAACTTGGCTTATCTCTGAAATGTGTGGTTCTTAATCAGCTGTGTGCATTAAAGTGACCTGGGGAAGTTTTCAAAAACACATACATGTGCTGCACCCCCGCCCCCAAGGAATCTGAGTCACCAGGCCTAGGTGATGTTCTGACATATTTACTTAGGAAAAATTTACCCAACTGATTGTGATGCAAAACTATTATTCCAAGTAGTCCTGGTCCCTTTCGCCCCATTCAACAAAAACTAATCTAGAATTGAAAAAATCATCCACAATTTTCATGGCACTCTCTGTATAACTAGGGAGGGGTACTTGAAAGTTCTTAGCAAGTTTTCCAGGCATAGAAGAAAATGTCTGTATTTCATATCCACAACATAATCATGGAATTATGTTCCATTAGGATTGAGTTACTAGCAACTTTTCTATTGGGTTTTTCTGCCATTTTAATGAGAACAACACAAACAATAAGCACCTTTGAGGATAATTTTGTGATACACTTCCTTCACCTGATGCTGACTCTACATTGGGATGTTGAAAGCATGTTGGCACTGCTGTTACAGTTTTCAGTTTTCTCTTGGATACTTTTCCCTCTTTCTTATTTTAGGATATTTATCTACTTTCATATATAAGGCACCTCAGTCACTCATAACTTTTTATATAGAGTGCCTTGCCAATGGGTTTCAGCCCCAGGCAAGTTCACTATGGATTCAGTGTGACCAAAGAAATGACAATAGAACATTCTTGGAGCTAAAGGGTTTATTACCTCGCTTGTTCTCCTGGAAGTAGGTCGAGCACTAGGTTCTCTGCCTCCACCCAGAGCACTGGGTTGAGATCTCTTTATAGGGCAGTAATAGCTTATTGTCTAAAGGTGTGGAAGCAGTAGCCTAGCAACAGGCCAGTTACATCATCAAATGGTTTAAGTTCAATGAGGATCCTGGCCATAGGAACCCCAACTTCCCCACACTCCTCCCCAACAGGATTCTCATCTTACAGTCTATGCACACTCAATCTTCTACAATGATCCCCGTGCGAGAAAGCTGGCCCACTCTAACCAGATTCCACAACAGCAGCAGAGAATAACAACACCTTAGAGATAATAACAAAAATTAAGATACAACAAGAATTTGATACAGGTAACAAAAATTATAATAATCCTCAAACCAGAGGAGGTTCCCAATCAACAAAGACCTTAGGGGCCATAAGACACTTGTTTTAATGACACCGACATAGGCAAACCTTGTCCATCAGGTAGAATGCATGCAAGAGAGTGGTCCTGTAATAGGACCAAAGCAGGAAGGGGGTCCCATCCAGGTCTAGTATACCATATTTTTACTGCTCTCCCCATGGGGGTTACTGAAGGATCTATATATACCGCTACTGGAGGTGCATGCACTGGCCATAATGATAGAACAAAACTCCCTGGTAAGATGATCCTACGTTCTGGCCGTTCAGGATGTACTACTGTGATCTTTGGGGGCCACTCTGCTGTTGCTCCAGGAATACACAGGAGAGCCAGCCATCATTGGTCCATACGTCAAAAGCTCCAAGGCCACATCCATTCAGTGGAGTCTCCAGGTTTTAGCCCAGTTGGTGCTGGCCACAAGATATTATTCTGGTGGCTGAACCTCGGCTTCAGTGATTCTTCCTTGGTTTGTATTTGCAGTTGTATAGGGGAGGCAGTAATATGTGTTAACATGTCTACGGGGCTCAGAGTTCCCTTTAAGGGTTTCTCATGCAGACACTGTAGCACTGTCCATAAGCAGACTGACCATCCCCGCAGACTTTTGGTGTCTGACTTCAGTCCAGATTTTAACAAACCATTGTACCTCTCTATCATGCCTGCTGTGTTGGATTGTATGACACATGAAACTTCCATTTGATTCCCAACTGTTGCACCCATTCCTGCAGTGCATGTACAGTAAAATGGGCACCCTGATCACTCTCAATTACCTGTGGTCGGCCATAAGTGACAAAGAGATGCTCCAGGCCTCTTTTGGTCATCTGCTGGTCTGCACAACGTGTAGGAAAAGCAACCAGAAGTCCAGTAGCTGTGTCCACACAAGTCATGGCATACTGATATCCTTCTGACACAGGTAGAGGCCCAATATAGTCTATCTGCCACCTGATGAGGGGTATAGGCCCCTTAGCTATTGTCCCATGTTGCTGTGGAACTCGGGTAAGTCCCTTTTAGAGCATATTACACACTCCTTCCAGGCTCTACTAACTTCTTCAAAGATCAAAGACAAGCCCCACCAATGGACTACAGCCCACATTGTCTTTTGCCCCGCATGCAACCAACGCTGATGTAACCATTGGGCTATATCAGGAGCAGGCTTTCCTTCTAACCAACGTATCTGGGCCAGTATATCTGCTTCATTATTTCCTGGGGATTCCAGTAGCAAATAAACTGTCATGTGGTATACTGTAATTATTTTAGTCGTACCATAGGTCCATAAGTCTTGCCATAATTCTTGGCCCCAAAAGGGTCAGTGACCAACCAGGCAGTTGGCATGGTGCCATGTTGGTAGCCACAGAGTCAGTCTCCAGTAGACAGCCCAGCTGTCAGTGCAGACAACTATACAGGAGGGCTCCTGGCTGATCACAAGCCACACTGCCCGCAACTCTGCCCATTAATTGCTCTTCCCCTCACCATCTTCCATCCATTTCGTCTCAGTCTTAGGATGGAAAGCTATGGCCCTCCATTTTGGGGGCTGCCCATGGCTGGAGCCATCTGTGTACCATGCATCCTCGGGTATAGGGGCTCTTCCCTCCCAATAGGGACTCTCTGCTACTAATGGTTCTAAAGTAAGTTCTTCCTGCTTTTCACTAGTACATCTCACCAGCCCCAACAAGCATTGTAGTTATTCACTCAAGGGGCTACTAGAGAGGGCAGTACACTGTAGGTGAGCACCCCACTTGGCCAGTGTAGGCATTTGTGCCCCCCGACTCCTTGGCTTTTGGGTCCAGTCTCGTACCCACCCAAGATGGGATAGGTGGTTATTACCTTTATCGGGGCCATTCCAGTAATGGGTTCTGTAGCCAGCAAGGCATGACACATGCAGCCAGTTTTTCTATCAGTGTATTGTACCTCTGCCCTTTTCCAGAATTGTGACCACAATCCAATAGGTTGGCGAGTTCATTCAAGCCGCTGTTAGAGACCTCAGCCATAACCATCTTCAGTCATATGAACATCCAGCTCACAGGGCATTCATGGGTCTGTCACACTCAAGGCCTGCATGGCCTGGATTGCCCATTTTGCAGTAGTAAAGGCAGGTGCACATGTCTCATCCCAGTCCCACCTGACGCCCTTTCATACCAACCGATATAAGGGCTTCAGAGTTTTTGCCAAGTGTGGAATAAACACTCTCCAGTAGCCCAAAAGACCCAAAATCTCCTGTAACAATGCTACAGTTGTAGGGGTAGGAAAGGCCTGAAATTTATCTATGACTGCTTCTGGTATAACTTTGGTTTTACCCGACCAGACGACTCCCAAGAATTTGACTGACTAACCAGTTCTCTGAACCTTGGTACTGTTCACAGCCCATCCGTTCTCCTGTAGATGTTGCAGCAGTCTAGGGGCTGCACCTTCTAGGTGTGAAAAAGAATCAGATCTGGGCTACAAGTCCATGACAGATGGCGGGGCTGTGGAGGTATCCCTGTGGTAGGACGGTGAAAGTCCATTGCCGTCCTTCCCACGTGAAGGCAAACTGTTCCTGACTTTCCTGCTCAATGTCAATGGAAAAGAAGGCATTAGCAAGATCTACCACATAATGATATGTTCCTAGTTCATGGCTGAGAGTATCCATCAGGTCTGCGATAGAGGGGACAGCAGCAGGCATGGGGGTATGACTTTATTCAAATCTGTAATCCATGGTCATACGCCAGAAGCCATCGATGTTTTTACCAGCCACACTGGGGAATTGAACAGACTATGGGTGGGCTTTATAATACCCACCTTTTCCAGTTCCTGGGAGTTTCTCCAATTTCTTTATGCCCTCCAGGCAGTTTGTATTTTTTGGTATTAGTCACCCGCCGAGGCACGGGCAAAGCTATGGGCGGGTGCCTAGCATGTCCCCTCAGAACTGCCTTCACCACATGTACTCTCCATCTGAACTCACCTGCAGTGGTCTGCAGCCATAGACCCTGCAGGATATCAATCCCCAAAATATACTCAGGGATAGGAGATATATACACGGTATTCTCTTTTGGGGGTAGACACCCTATACCCAAAGAGATTTGGGCTTGTTTCACTTTGATAGCCTTACCCCCATATTCATCTATGATAGTGGGGGTCTTGAGGAAGCGCTCAGGGTTACCATAAATCAGTGAATACTCAGCCCCTGTGTCCACCAGAGCCAGGACATGTTGTATGTTCACTGGGGACCAATGGATGGCTATTTCAACATGTGGCCTCTGGTCCTGCCCTGCTTCCTCAGGGAAGGTACCTCGTCTTTCTCCTCAGTTTAAGCGTGTTCCACAATCATCTTCCTGTGTGGACTTGAGTGAGATTGGCTCACTGTCCAGCAGGAAGTCTTGCAAACACACAGGCCGGTCTGTGACTCTGCCTCTAACCTCTGGTTCTTTGGTCTTAATGGCTGGAACTGCTGGTCTGGTTTCAGTTTTTTCCGTAGCTCCAATAAGATCCTATTTGACTTCCCATCTAATTTCCTTCTGTCTGCTTCTGCCCATATTAAATTAACCCACATCTGGGTCCTCGTAACCTTTATGGGGCACCTTAAATTCTTGGGAATAGCAGAACTTCTGTGTTCTCATTGCTTCAGCCTCTCCTAAGTCTGGTACTGTACGTGTCACCTCGCTTATGGGCTGTCCTAAGTGAGGGGAAAGAATGGCCACTAGAGACCCAAAGGGGGATGTAGGAGCTGTTTGAAGTACAATATTCCTCATCCCAATAGTGAAAATCTCTTCATCTGGGCCATAATTCTCTGGAGTATAGATGACATTTCTAATGCCTAGCAGTCATAACACCTGTTGGAGCTCAGCATACATCTGCCATCTAACAGGAGAGGATGGTAGGTCACCTGGATTGGGCCACACAGCATGAAGTGCAGCCATAAGCCAATCAAGGAGGGAGTGAATCCCTGGGGTATGATGTGCACTTTGTAATCACTGCCTCAAGGCAGGCTGCACTGTCAGGGAAGACAGCTTTCCCATCTCTGATCCTGACAGAACAATTCCATCCACCCCTAAATCCCACAGGCACAGGAGCCAAGCTGATATGACTCCAAGGGCTTCTGCCTAAACCAGGAGCCCAAATCCGCCAGCTCAGCCTTAGTATAGGGGCGGACCATTGAGTGCTCCACGACCTGGGGAGGGGCTGCTCCTCTCCTTGGGGAGCTCTCGGCTGCTGGGTCTTTATTTTCTTTACAACCACTGGGTGTGCTTTCAATAAAGGAGGGGTCAGTGCCTCCAGCACCACCCCTTCATCCTTCCCCAGCTCCTCCATTTCCGGGGCTGATGGCACCTTTCTCTCCCCTCCCCCGAGTGCCTCCTCTGCTACAACCTTTACCTTTTCCACTGTGCCTTGTAGCAATGCTACCTCAGTCTTCAGCAGCTTTCTTACCTTCACCTCAGTGCTTCACAGCTGGTGTTCTTATGCCACTCCGCCTATGCTTCCCTCAAGAGTTCATTTTTCTCTTTCAGAGAACCTGGCAGCACTGCTGTCTCATTCTGTAAGGAATCTTTTACTTCCTTCACTGGACTTCACAGCTCACGTTCTCACACTGCCTCTTTTTATGGTTTCTGCAGGGGCCTGTCCTTTTCTTCATGGCCTTTACCTCTTCAGTGGCACCTCGCTGCCAGCATCCTTGTGCTGCCTCCTCTCATATCGATGCCATTTCATTCTTCAGTGAATCCGCAGCAGTTCGCAGCTCACGTTCTCGTGCCACCATGTCTTGTGTCTTTTTCAGGAGTGTGTTTCTCTCATCTGTAGACTTTTTTAATACTGTGTGAAGCAGCCAACCCACAGTCCCCACTGCCTCATGGGCACTCTGCTTCTCATAAGACCTACTTACTATACCAAGGGCCACTCCTACTGCCTCAGGTGTCACCTCCACTTACCTCCAGTCCTGGGGAGGGGCCCAGCCCTCTAGGAGGCAAGCCACCTCAGACCACATGCCCACTGGGAGACAATCCACTGTCTCCCCACTCATAGGGGTAGCCTGCTGAAGCACCCCTCCCATAAGTGCAACCTGTCTTTTTCCTTGGTAAACAATCCTGCCAACTATGCCAATTGTCTTGCCAGTGGGTTTCAGCCCTGGGCTAGTTCAGTATGGATTCAATATGACCAAAGAAATGACAGTAGAATGTTCTTAGAGCAAAAGAGTTTATTACTCAGCTTGTTCTCCCAGCTGTAGGTCGAGCACTAGCATCTCTGCCTCCGCCCAGAGCACTGGGCCGAGCTCTCTATACAGCACAATAATAGCTTATTGCCTATGGGTGTGGAAGCGGTAGCCTAGCAACAGGCCAGTGACATCAAGTGGTTTAAGTTCAGTGAGGATCCTGCCCATAGGAATCCCAGCTTCCCCACAATAGCAGAACAGGGAACAGGAAAATTATAGTGAATACTCTGGTTAACTAAAGAATGTGTCTTAGTTTCATAGAAGGATAGATATTGTAAATAAGACATATCAGTTCACCTACGTGTGGCTCTTGAGCGTCAAAAGTTCTCCCTATTATCTTTGGCTCCTTCTTGGCCTTTAAAAGTTGTTGATAACCCTGTCATTTGTAGCATCTCCTTTTATACTGTCTCTCAGGAAACACTGGCTGAAGAGATCTAGCAATAAAATGGGGATTTTAAAAGAACACTTTACTTCCTTGCATATGCAAACCCAATTTCTCATCTCCTTTATTTTTACATGAGCTGCACGAATAACAGGACAGTCATGATGTGCCACTGAGTTAAGAGGATGCATGCTCTTCCCTGGAATAGTGTGTGTACAAAATTCCTCAACATACTAAAGATATATCACAGACCTCTGTGGATAAAGAGGTAGGTCTTTCAAGACAACATCCTAAAATATATCACAGGCACTCCTTCCTCATCACCGGTAGAACAAGCCAGGTAGTAAAACCTTTCACCCCAAGAATGTTCATTGTCATTTTTCAGTCTCATTGAATCCATAGTGAACTTGCTTTGGGCTGAAACCCATCTGAAACCCAAGAAAATTGGCGATGTCAGCAGGATTCATTGTTGACCAAGGAAAAGAACAGGCTGCCCTCATGGGAGGGGTGTTTCAGTGGTCTGCATATGGATGGGGAGACATGCGAGTATCCCCCAGTGGACATGTGGTCTGACGTGGCTTGCCTCCTAGAGGACTGGGCCCCACCCCAACACTGGGAAGGGTGGAGGTGACACCTGAGGCAGTAAACTTGGCCCTCAGCAAAATAGGGAATTCCTTAGAGAAACAGAGTGCCCACGAGGGAGTGGGAATGGTGGGGAGTTTTCTTCTCACAATATTGAGAAAGGCTGTAAGGGAGAAAGATGTCCTCCTGCAGGGAGCACAAGAAGAGGCAGCACGAGAACGTGAGCTGTGACATGCCATTGAGGAGGTAAAAAATTTGTTGGTGACTGAAATGGCATCACTATGAGGTGCTGTGGAAATGGTGGAGGATGTGGTAGCCTGGATGGAGCAGCAGCCGGAGAAGCAGCTCCTTGAGAAGCAGCATGAGGGTGCGTGCTGCCAGGTGCTGTGGGGCAGGTAAAGGATGCAGTGGTGCCGTCAGTCCCCGAAATGGAGGAGGAGTGGAGGTCTGCCGAACAGGTGGGGGTGGAGGCCCTGCTGGTGCCGGAGGCATCAGCCCCTCCTGGTTGAAACCCCACGCAGTTGAAAGCTGGTGGAAAGCCCAAAAGAAAATAAAGACTTGGCAACCGCGGGTTCCTCCACAAGAGGTGCAGCCCCCTCCCCAGGTCGTGGAGCACTCTATGCTCTGCTTCTATCCTCAGGCTCAAGCAATGAAAATACAAAAGGAAATATGGTCTGCTACTCAAAGGAAGAATTTAAAGGAACCCATGAAGTTCACAAGGACCCAGATGTGGGTTCATTTGATAAAGGTAAGTGCAAACAGAAAGAAATTGGATGGAAAGTCAAGTAGAATCTTACTGGAGCTATGGCAACAATTGAAACCGGAGCAGCAGTTCTGGCCACTGAGGAGGAAGCAGAAGCCAGAGACAAAGCAACAAGATTGGACTGTGTGTCTGCAAGACTTTCTGCTGGAGAGGCTGGAGAAGCTGGGCATTGTAAGGCCCACCACGGTCCTTTTGGGTAACTCATTTGAATAGAACTGGTTTGAATACAGCCAAGATGACCACTTCGTGGCAATGGATCTCCTCAGGCTTGAGGGTTGTTGTTTTTTTCTTTTTTTTTAATAGTTTATTTTGGTATCATTAATCTACAATTACATGTGCAATATTATGGTGATTAAACCACCCCCTTCATCAGATCCCCCCCACCAACCCCATTACAGTCACTGTCCTTCAGCGTAGTGAGATGCTATAGAATCACTACTTGTCTTCTCTGAGTTGTACAGCCCTCCCGTGCCCACCCAACATTACATCTCCTAATCGTAATGCCCCTTTTTCCCCCTTGTCCCTCCCTTCCCACCCATCCTCCCCAGTCCCTTTCCCTTTGGTAACTATTAGTCCGTTCTTGGGTTCTGTGAGTCTGCTGCTATTTTGTTCCTTCAGTTTTTTTTGTTGTTCTTATACTCCACATATGAGTGAAATCATTTGATACTTGTCTTTTTCCGCTTGGCTTATTTCACTGAGCATAATACCCTCTAGCTCCATCCATGTTGTTGCAAATGGTAGGATTTGTTTTCTTCTTATGGCTGAATAATATTCCATTGTGTATATGTACCACATCTTCTTTATCCATTCATCTACTGATGGACACTTAGGTTGCTTCCATTTCTTGGCTATTGTAAATAGTGCTGCGATAAACATAGGGGTGCATATGTCTTTTTCAGACAGGGCTGCTGCATTCTTAGGGTAAATTCCTAGGAGTGGGATTCCTGGGTCAAATGATATTTCTATTTTGAGTTCATTGAGGAACCTCCATACTGCTTTCCACAATGGTTGAACTAATTTGCATTCCCACCAGCAGTGTAGGAGGGTTCCCTTTTCTCCACATCCTTGCCAACACTTGTTGTTGTTTGTGTTTTGGATGTTGGCCATCCTCACTGGTGTGAGGTGATATCTCATTGTGGTTTTACTCTGCATTTCTCTGATGATTAGTGATGTGGAGCATCTTTTCATGTGCCTGTTCACCATCTGAGTTTCTTCTTTGGAAAAGTGTCTATTCATGTCCTCTGCCCATTTCTTAATTGGATTATTTACTTTATGTTTGTTGAGGTGCATGAGTTCTTTATATATTTTGGATGTCAACCCCTTATCATATATGTCAGTTATGAATATATTCTCCCATACTGTAGGATGTCTTTTTGTTCTACTGATGGTGTCCTTTGCTGTACAGAAGCTTTTCAGCTTGATATAGTCCCACTTATTCATTTTTGCTTTTGTTTCCCTTGCTCGGGGAGATATGTTCATAAAGAAGTCGCTCATGTTTATGTCTAAGAAATTTTTGCCTATGTTTTTTTCTAAGAGTTTTATGGTTTCATGACTTACCTTCATGTAATTGATCCATTTTGAGTTGACTTTTGTGTATGGGGCTAGACAGTAGTCTAGTTTCATTCTCTTACATGTAGCTGTCCAGTTTTGCCAACACCAGCTGCTGAAGAGGTTGTCATCTCCCCATTGTATATCCAAGGCTCCTTTATCAAATATTAGTTAACTGTATATGTTTGGGTTAATGTTTGGATTTTCTATTCTATTCCATTGGTCTGTGGGTCTGTTTTTGTGCCAATACCAAATTGTCTTGATTACTGTGGCTTTGTAGTAGAGCTTGAAGTCAGGGAGCATAATTCTCCCTGTTTTATTCCTCCTTCTCAGGATTGTTTTGGCTATTCAGGGTCTTTTCTGGTTCCATATGAATTTTAGAATTATTTGTTCCAGTTCATTGAAGAAAGCTGGTGGTATTTTGATAGGGATTGCATTGAATCTGTAGATTGCTTTAGGTAGTATAGCCATTTTGACAATATTTATTCTACCTTGCCAAGAGCATGGGATGAATTTCCATTTGTTAATGTCCTCTTTAATTTCTCTTAGGAGTGTCTTGTAGTTTTCAGGGTATAGGTCTTTCACTTCCTTCGTTAGATTTATTCCTAGGTATTTTATTCTTTTTTATGCAATTGTGAATGGAATTGTTTTTCTGATTTCTCTTTCTGTTAGTTCATCGTTAGTGTATAGGAAAGCAACAGATTTCTGTGTGTTAATTTTGTATCCTGCAACTTTGCTGAATTCAGATATTAGTTCTAGTAGTTTTGGAGTGGAGTCTTTAGGGTTTTTTATATACAGTATCATGTCATCTGAAAATAGTGACAATTTGACTTCTTCTTTACCAATCTGGATGCCTTGTATGTCTTTATTTTGTCTGATTGCCATGGCTAGGACCTCCAGTACTATGCTGAATATCAGTGGAGAGAGTGGGCGTCCCTGTCTTCTTCCTGATCTTAGATGAAAATCTTTCAGCTTCTCGCTGTTAAATATGATGTTAGCTGTGGGTTTGTCATATATAGCCTTTATGATGTTGAGGTACTTGCCCTCTATACCCATTTTGTTGAGAGTTTTAATCATGAATGGATGCTGTATTTTGTCAAATGCTTTTTCAGCATCTATGTAGATGATCATGTGGTTTTTGTTCTTCTTTTTGTTGATGTGGTGGATGATGTTGATGGATTTTTGAATGTTGTACCATCCTTGCATCCCTGAGATGAATCCCACTTGATCGTGGTGTATGATCCTCTTGATGTATTTTTGAATTTGGTTTGCTAATATTTTGTTGAGTATTTTTGCATGTACATTCATCAGGGATATTGGTCTTTAGTTTTCTTTTCTAGTGAGGTCTTTGCCAGGTTTTGGTATTAGAGTGATGCTGGCTCCATAGAATGAGTTTGGAAGTATTCCCTCCTCTTCTATTTTTTGGAAAACTTTAAGGAGAATGGGTGTTATTTCTTCTCTATATGTCTGGTAGAATTCAGAGGTGAATCCATCTGGTCCAGGGGTTTTGTTCTTGGGTAGTTTTTTGATTACCGCTTCAATTTTGTTGCTGGTGATTGTTCTGTTTAGTTTTTCTGTTTCTTGTTTGGTTAATTTTGGAAGGTTGTATTTTTCTAAGAAATTGTCCATTTCTTCTAGGTTTTCCAGCTTGTTAGCATATAGATTCTCATAATATTCTCTTATAATTCTTTATATTTCTGTGGGGTCTGTCGTTATTTTCCTTTCTCATTTCTAATTCTGTTTATGTGTGTAGATTCTCTTTTTCTCTTAATAAGTCTGGCTAGGGGTTTATCTATTTTGTTTATTTTTTCAAAGAACCAGCTCTTGGTTTCATTGATTTTTTCTATTGTTTTATTTTTCTCAATTTTATTTATTTCTTCTCTGATCTTCATTATATCCCTGCTTCTGGTGACTTTGGGCCTCATTTGTTCTTCTTTTTCCAATTTCAGTAATTGTGTCCTTAGACTATTCATTGGGAATGTTCTTCCTTCTTTAAATAGGCCTGGATTGCAATATACTTTCCTCTTAGAACTGCCTTTGCTGCGTCCCACAGAAGTTGTGGCTTTGTGTTATTATTGTCATTAGTCTCCATATATTCTTTGATTTCTGTTTTGATTTGGTCGTTAATCCATTGATTAATTAGGAGAATGTTGTTAAGTCTCCATGTATTTGTGAGCCTTTTTGTTTTCTTTCTAAAATTTAATTCTAGTTTTATACCTTTGTTATCTGAGAAGTTGGTTGGTAGAATTTCAATATTTTTGAATTTACTGAGGTTCTTTTTGTGGCCTAGTATGTGGTCTATTCTGGAAAATGTTCCATGTGCACTTGAGAAGAATGTGTATCCTGTTGCTTTTGGGTATAGAGTTCTGTAGATGTCTGTTAGGTCCATCTGTTCTAGTGTGTTGTTCAGGCTGGAGGGTTATCATAATTTGTTGTAATTTTTGTTATTTGTATATTGTATTATGTTATTATGGAACTTGGTTACAATGTTCCAGCTTCCTTGCACAGGGACCATTGTAGAGATTGAGGGCACATAGATTGAGAAGCGAGAATTCTGGAGGGGTGGAGTGTGGATAAAGTGAAGGTTCCTGTGGCCAGGATTCTCACCTGGCCCTGGTTGGCTAGCTCACTACACACGTGTGGACAATATGTTGCTATTGACTCTATATAAAGAGCTCAGCCCAGTGCTCTGGGCAACACAGTGGCGTGGCTGCTGCACGGGTGCAGGAGAGCAGAAACTGGAGTGGTGACAGCACCAAGGACAGAGACTGAGACAGCTGTGCAGGGAGAGAGGCCCAGAAGCAGAGACCAGCTTGCTGCATGCAGACTTGCTCTGAGTGGTCGGGATTCTAGTGATTGACCTGCCACTGTGGAAGTAAAGTTGGTTATAAACCCTTTCACCCCAAGAACATTCCATCGTTATTCGTTGGTCTCATTGAATCCATAGTGAACTTGCCCAGGGCTTAAACCTATTGGCAAGACACATCCTAAAATATATCACAGGCACTCCTTCCAATTGGCTCCCTCAGAAATATGTCCACATCCCTCAGAAACAAACCACCACTTACTCTTTTACAATAAACTTATGTCTCCATGACTTTTCTGCTATTAGACTGTGAGGTTTTTTAGGGCAGACTCCACATTATTTATCTTCACATCTCCATTGCCCACCAGAATCTAGCACATAACACTCAATAAATGCAGAAAAAGACAAGGTGTTATGGTAATCATCTCTTTCAGTTTGTATATTAAAGTATTAGGAGAAACATCTCCATGTATATGGTAACATACTTTGTGAACCAAAAATTGAGATTCATCATTTGAAACACAATCTGACAGTGAAAAAAATATTTGAAATCTGTAAAGTCTCAGAAAATTCTGGATAAATGTCCTTTCCATGTTACCCCTCCTACCTTCTCTCCTCTCCATCTTTCTGCCCATCCATTCATTTGTCTATCTACTTATCAAATTCACCCATCCCTTATTTATTCAAAATACATTCCAAAATAAGAGGGAAATATGTTGTTTTTGACTTATTAAAATAAGTACATAGTCACAAAGATTACTGTTTTTGCTTCATAGTATGGAAATTTTGCTAGGTCACATAATAGAGAAGTTTAATTTGTGAAGAGATTTTAAAATCTATATCAACATTTAAGCAAAACCTTTATTAAATTCTTCTCTACCACATAAATAACTATCATAGAAAAAGCTATGCTTTCTTTATTATATCTTCCCTCTTTCAATAACAAGCTGGTAGGCTGTGAAGAAAAAATAAATTTAAAGCACCAACATCTATAACAAACTGGATCTTCGGGTTCATCTCAACTGAAAATGAATTAATTATATAGATTTTCATAAGAATCAGAATTACTCAGTTTTGAAATAAAAATGAAAACTTCTGCTCCACAGATACAAATAATCCTTTAGGTTTTATGTGGGTTGTCAGGTAAATAGTATATTCAAGATTAAGGCAAATGGTACAATACATATGTGAAATAAACATAGATCTTTCATTGGAAAATATTTTGGAATACAGCAACCCCATTAATACACAATGTGT
>JAQQAC010004253.1:3603099-3669435 GCA_029783875.1 Phataginus tricuspis | reverse complement strand
CTTCAAAGTTTAATATGAACAAGGCTGTCTGTTTTAAATGTAATTTTATCTGAGTTTTTTTATCTCTTTTTTTTATTATTGTGGACTACATTTCCAGCAGAATTCTCTTAAATAAACTAAGTGTTGATTCAAATTTTTCACTATATCCACATTGTCTGGCCACATTTATTGCTCCCAAAAGTCAGCAGAATGCTGTCCACTGACAGGTTTACCATGATAAAGACCATAACATAAGAAAATTATTTTAATGAAAACTGTATGTGAAATCAGAATTATTTAGGATACCTAGATATTTATATTGAAGAAGTATAGATTTAAAATTTTCCATATGACTCTTGACCCTTTTGTTTTTTTTCAAATGCCAAACTATTTTCTTCCAGGTGTGATAAGAACTGTCCCTTTTCCTAGGAATGGAGACTTCTATCCCCAATGGATTACAAAAAGGAACCACTTCTTTGCCATGTGGCCAGAACCTTCTTGACTGCATCCTCCAAGTCAAAGCCAAAAGTGATGGGGAGTTGAATATGTTCTGAGACTCCTAGACTTTGATTCCTTCAAGGCTGACCACCAGAACCATGAGTTGTAGTTCTCAGCAGTCTTTGAAGATGCCATCAGCAGTGATAGCAAATTTTACTATTCCACCTAAAACAACGTTGAGGATGGTTTTAACCTTAGGATCAACAGTGAGCAATTTAAATATTTAATACACCTCAGCTTCCTTTGTATACCACTAATGTGATCCAAGAAGTTCACTGGGTGTTTGACCATTAAGGGAAATGCTGTCATATGGAGGCATGTCTAGCCCAGCACCATTAACAAAGCAAATGATATTCCAATTTAGTTTTATGTATTTCAGGACATACCATTTTAGGTATGTGCATTTTTTATTTGTTGTCCATGGCAAATACATCTTTTTGTAGGTATCTTGAATTATCCACAAAGTTTATCTTGGCATCAAAACAGATAACTTAGCCTTTCAGAGTTTCACCAGAGGGTTTCACTTCCACCTAAGTAGCATAAATTTTCAGGAAGAAATTACATAGCTTCTTAATTTGATTCATAGCCTGATTTTCATAGACCCATAGAAGCCTAAATTGTCTCCCATTCATTAAACTAGATTGTTCTTCAAAGCAGCTCTCAAAAGTGTAAGCTTTTTCCTTAAAAATATATTCTGGTTTAGATGCTGCCATCTATTAAATGTCAATGCCCTGGCTCAAGGCTGCCCATCAGTAAGGACCATTGCAGGATGAGCCCATTGAAATGTCCAAGCAGAAGCATCATATGCAGTCTTAGTCACAAAACATTTAATTTTTAACTTGTTTCTGACACCAGTTCTCTTGCTCATGGATTCCTGCAAAATCAGCCATCTTTCAGAGATTAACGAAACTTCCATGGACTTGAGTGACAGGAGTGGGGCTTGAGCACCAGGACTCACATATGTTTTTGGTCTGCATTGTCATGGGGGAGTGACATCTTAAAGCCAAGCACAGAGGAGTCTGACTATGTGATTGAGATGGGAGAAGGAGGCTCAGCAGATATTTAATGCTATATTGGAAGCAAACCTGGAGAAGAAGTCCACATTGTACGTATGTGTGTGTGTGTGTGTCCCTCTGGATATGAGTTCCACAAGAATATGAGTGTTTTATCCATCTTTGTACCCCTAATGTCTAGCATAGTACATTACATATACTTGGTGCTCAATAAATGATTATTAGATGACTTGCATTTTGGACCACTTGTTAGGCCGCTGAAAAGCCTTCTTCAGATCATGTTTTGAGAATTGTCAAAGCACCGTGTCTAAGAGTCCTAGTTTATTTGGTTTAAAGCATTCTCTAGCATTATGATTAATTCTCAGATATCCCAGTCACAATTTTATCTCTATAGGTAGTAATAGGCATTTTGGATTCAACTGCCACTCCAGTTTTATACCCAGAACTCCATGGACCTATAAAATCCATTTTTTTGGTAAACAAGGTACCTTGTACTAATTTCTAAACTTTACACAACAATTAAGCAAAGTGAGACAAGGCCTAATACTTTTTAAACCCAGAGATTTCCTTTCTAGTTTCATTTTGAAGCCAATATACAAATAATGCACACATCTCCTGCTAGCAATTCTTCAGGTTACACAACACTTAAGACCAAAACTAGATTATAAATAAATGGGTCATGCCTACCACCCCGCCCACCAAATGATCAGGCAGGAAATCCCTACTTACTCATTGCTCAATCTAACCTTACTAAAGAAAGAAACCTCTGGGTGGGGAAATTTTTATTCACATAAATTCCTAAGGATGGTGTTCAACGAGAGATCTCCTGAGCAAGGCAGCATATCCATCTGCCTGGAAAAGTCCCAAGCTCTGTGTCACTTGTAAAAGGCCAATGTGGAATCCAGAACAGCACAGCATCTCGTAGGTCTTCGCCTTCCTCCTCAGCTCCACTGCTGTAACTGAAGCAGGCTTGAGAGGCACAACCTCCTCCTCTGGGTTCTCAGATCATTACTTCTAAATGCTGCATCAGATGATCTCAGTTTCTTCAACTACTCCCTCTGTTGATCTAATGGTAATCTGTTAAAAAGGTTTTTTTTCATCCAAAAAGGATGCAGCTGGAGTCATGGCTAACATTAATTGAGCACTATGGGCCAGCCACTGTGTTAAACACTTTAAAAATCATTAACTAATTTAATCCTGCCAACAACACTGTGAGGTAGATGTTCTTATTATCATCCTCCCTTTAGAGATAAAATTGAAAGTGGCGAAGCCCAGGTCTCTTAATTTCCAGGCTGGTGCTTTAACATTATGTGACACTGCTATAGGACACATCACTGCACAATTTACCTCCTTCATTCAAACAATTGCTTCAAAACTACCTGAACACGGATCCCTGCCAGTCTGGAAGCCCATGAGGACTCCTTGGATTAATCCAAATACATACTAGTCTCCAGCTAGGCTATTACCTAAAATGCTAAGCTGCATGTCAGAATAGCTTTCCTTGAACTATACTAAAAGATAAAAGATGCCTGATGATGGGGATATTTAGGAAAGCTGCTTCAGTTATGCAGACCATGAGGTCACACATCTTTGTGCATTTACAAGCTTGGCCATTGTAACTGTAGCCATGATGAAGCACAAAAGAAACGCTTGGAGAGAGGAAAGAGCCAATGAGTTTTCTTTAAAGGACCCCTGAGAGCTTCACATTAGATTTTTTTTAGACATCTTGAAAGCGCATTAGGATCAAGTTAGGTTTCCTAACAAACTCTGGGTAAGTTATTAAAAAATGCGGAAGATGGTTGAGAGTCAGGAGAGACAGAAGTTGATGACAGCTCAAGAGAGGAAATAAAAATGGAAGAGAACAGTCTATTGGTATAGACTAGCACTCAAGAATAAAGATAATATCCACTCCACTGAGACTGAAGAGGAAGAGGAAAGAGGGTGGAGCATATATTTACATAATAAGCTGACTCCTAGAGTGGTGATACTTGATGGTCGCTCTTCCCTGATGCTGTGAGGAGAACTGGATGTACATTGTTCAGAACATGGTGGATGGGTAGGTAGAAAAGAGGGAAAAAAAGAAAGATAATTGCTGTGGGTTGGAGGAAGCAATAGTGATACTGATTTATAGATAAGTTGTGGCTTTAGCTAAAACACAAACTTGTATTGAATGATGGCTAAGATTTTCTTCCGCAATGCTCTGTAGACCCTGAAGTGTAGAAATCTGTGTAATTGTAGATGGAGGGAAATTAATAAACTAGGAAGGGGAAAATTGAGCCTAATCCTAGGTCTAGTAGGAAGACTAATTAGAAAGTAACTATTGTCCCAGTAATCAAGAAAAGTTGAAAGCTTGTATACGTTCATTCATTCATTTCAGAATCTCTTATTAAGGATCTATTGCATATTGGTTGTCTGCTAAGTTCTATAATACAAGAATGAATGAGATCCTGTGCTAGAGTTAAACATAAAGCAGAAAAAAGGCTGTCACTGATTGCTATGGAATACATGTGTGCAAATATGCTATGGAAAAGTTGGCTGTCAGTGGTGCCAAGTCTGTCTCACACTCAAAAAATAAGAGAATCAGTGAGAAAAGCATATCATTCAGATAGTAGACAGATGCAAACAGTCAAATGATGTACAGCAGAGAATATCTTTTGATTTAAATAGAGGTCAAAGATAGCGAGCAGGTGAGGTGTTGGGAGTAGTGCATGGCCCTGGTGGAGATGACTGGGAGGCGAAGACATCCGGGAATCCATGTGGAATCCAGATATTGGAGAAACACTATTTCTTAAGGTTAGAGAAAGGAAATAATTCGGTGTGGTGATTAAGCTCTCTGGCCTTCTGCCGTCACCTTTCACTCTGCAGGTACCTATCTAGAGTGGATTGGGATTGAGACCATTTTAGCTGAGCGGGGTCCAATGAAAGGAGTAAAAATTAAAAATCATTGGTTCAACAACAAACTGAGAGGGATCCGTGTCTCTGTAGTTCGGTCAGCCTAAGGCCAATGTTAATATTTTTATTGATGTTTCTGGAAGGATGAATCAAGATATTATAAATTAGTTTGATGAATAGCACAGAGACAAAAAAATACTTAACCTGTATCCTTGGTGATTGATTATTTATTGTTTAAGTGTTTATTACTCTTCAGACTACCTCTAAGTTCCATGGGAGCAGGGACCTTGTCTGTCTTGTTCGTTGTTGTTTTCCCAGAACCTAGAACAACAGTGCCTGTACATACTAGATACTGTAAATTGTTTTACGTTGCTAAACAATAGCAATAGACTGTGATAAGTGCTGTGACAGCTGTATGTGCTGATGTCAGGGAGCAGAGCATTAGCTCTGCCTTGAGGTTTGTGAAAGCCTTCAGGAAGAAGGTGAGCTTGAAGAGTGAGTAGACTTTATGAAGTGGAATGTAAAGAGAAGAGAAATCCAGAAAGGGTGGAACACCATAAATAAAGGCAGTGTTATGAAGAACATGGTATGTTTGGGGGATAATGAAAAGTTCATTTCTTGAGCACTGATACTTTAAAAAGTGGACATTATTTGTGAAAAGGCATACAGGCATGCCTCACTCTATGAACTAGCTGTGAAACAAGGACCACAGGGGAATGCAAGTAAATTAAACTACTTTTAAAAGACTATGGAGTGAAATTCTTTTGTCGTGTGGATAAACTTACCCCATAGTGAATCTCTCCTGAAAGCTTTTCCCTCCAAGCATATATGGCCTTGGTCTAGCTTTCTCCGGGAGGTTTATCCAGGCACCATGAAGAAGAAACTGGAGTTGGGGAAAAGGTAATAGCAACTAATGCTTTTAACAATGATAAAATCTTGGAAAGATCAAAACTTAAGGTTATTTGATGTGAAGAGAGAACACCATAAATGTTCACCATTTAAGGATTATCTCTAACCCGACCTTTGAACAGAGTAGTGGAAGTGGAACCTGCAGAGACTTGTTTAGTGACCACCTATTGGGTAACAGGTGCTTTGCCCACAGAAGCCTCACTTAATCCTTACAACAGCCCAGAGAGGGATCACCACCCTGCATTTTACAGAGGAGGAAAGAGAAGCACAGAATGGCGAGGTAACCTACCTGGGCGGTAAATGAAATTGAAATCAAGACTGACCTCAAAGCTCATACTCTTTCCCTAATCCTATACTGCCTGTAACATAAGCTTTTTGATTAGATAGAGAAAATATTCTTCATCAGACATGAATTACAGTACCAAAAAAAGGCACAGGTCTCCAAAACTGTGTGCCTGCAATGAGTTCTGAGGCAGTCCTACTACACTGTGACGCAGTGTTCCCCAAATAACCCCAGACCACGGTGTCTATTATTCATCCATTAAAATTAACCCTAGGGTTAAGATACTGTTTCTGAATCCCTGGTTGAAATGCAGATATGTGACCTGGGAGGACAGACACGATCTCTCAATTAGACCTAATTAAAGAGCTGGCTCTTCGAGAACTTGACCTGACTGGTTCCCAGAGTCGGGGACGGCGGGGCTGCCAGGGCATCCCTGGGGGGTGGGCAGGGGGAAGGTTCCCAGGCACAGAAAGAAGGTGAGGGGTGGGTGCCTAAATGGGGGGAATCACTCAGTGAGGCCTTATAGGTTCGAGCTGAGCTGAAAAACTTCTGGACAGTTCTCCAGGCAGGGGACGAGGAACACCTAGCGTCTCATTCCAGGACTCTTCTGGAGTCCCACTACCCGGTCTCCCGAGGTTCACCATCTTCCAGTCCCCGGCTCCTCCGGGCAGTCGACTCGGGAGCAATTAAACTGGGCCACTGCGGCCAACTTCTGCCTCTGCCCTCAGCAGCCAGGGCCGCAGATTTAACCCTTTCCCCCCAGCCACCCTCCCGCCCCCGCACCCCGCACCCCGCACCCCGCCCGCGCCCGCGCCCAGGGCTCGGGACTGGGCATGCTCAGTAGCCGCCCGCGTTGCGCTCCGAGGGAAACCTCTGTGCGCCCTCCCTCCACTGCTCTGCCCGCCTCCCCGCAGCCTGGCGCTCCGGGTGCATCCCGGCTTTGCTCCGCTCCACGCGACCCAGATTCCCGCCCCGCCCCCGCCCCTCCTGCACCCGCAGCCTGTGCTGCAGCCGCGGCCACCCCAGTCCGGCCGTCGGTCGCCTCGGCCGAGCGCGCAGCCGAAGCGCCTGGGGAAGGCGGAGATGAAGACCCCGCTGCCGCGTGCAAGGACCTGCTGAGCTTTCAGTCGCCGCCGGAGTCCGGGTGAGTAGCGGCGCCCGGGGCCGACCCGGGAGGAGCAGAGGGTCACGGGGCGAATGCCCTTGGAGAGGAGAGAAGTGGTGGCGAGGACGCGAGGCACAGGGCTAGCTGCGCGGCGTCTGGGGCGCCGCAGAAATGTAAGGGTTGTGAGCCGCGAGGGGGTAGGAATGGAAGTCACAGTACCCCTGGGCAGGGGCTTCGGGGTCACCCGGGACCGTAATCCTTTCTTCCAGCCCGCCTCCCAAAATTAACACCCACGGGGCTGCAAATCAGCGCGAGACATTGTCTGCATCTCGGGCCGGGCGCGGGTCACCTAGCGACTGAATGAGGGCTCTGGAGGTGTCCCTGCCAAAATGGGAGGCGGGGACGGACGGCGGCCTGGCCGGGGCGAGAGACCAGTCCGGTCCTGAGCCGCCCGCCCCCCCCCCCCCCGCCACCTCCACGCCGTCCCGCCGCGGGTTTCGGTCCCTGGGGCGTGCACGGCCGCGGGTTGGCGAGCGGGGGGTCCCCCGCACTGCCTCCCAGGGAGCCGTCTGAGGGGCCGGCGCTCGGTGCCTCCTCCAACTGCCGGGAAACTCCTCACTTACTAGAGCGTCCCTCTTTTCTGGGCAGGTAGAATTGGACTGGCGAGTGGGGAGCGACGGCCGACAGAGCTGCTAAAAGCAGAACAGTGGAGTGGAGTGTGATGGGGGCGGGGGCTTGATGTTGTAAGTGCCTTTTTCCAAGTGTTGGTGCGGGCTGGTCCTACTCTCCGTGTTTCTGCGCAGCGTCTAAGTGGCGAGTCCGGTAACACACCTTTATGAATATTTCAAGAATGACATCTCAGGCTCTCTTGCTTCAGATCAAGTTTAATGAACATGCTTTCAGCCTTGCTCCTCTGCACAGGCAGGTAGAAGCCCCATGCCTTGAGCTTTTCAAATTTCATCCCTTTCCCTCACCAACCAGGAAAAATAAAGCTGCTAACCCCCAGTGAGTTTTAGATCAGTACCATTAATTGAACCTGTCATTTGGAGAGACCAGTTTTGGGCAGGCATCCAGGCATTGTTCTGCATCTCTGCAGTGTGTGCGTGTTGTGCCGGTAGCTTGACAACGTCCTTAACTGGAGCTGCCAATATGGTGGAAAGCAGGTAGTGTGCTTGTGTGGCATAAACGTCTTAACTCATTACCATCTTGAGACAGCGGGTAGTAACAACGGACTTAGAAGTTGAATCCGAGATCAGTCAAGTTGAAATTCTGAGGAAGGCACATTCTTGTACTGGGAAGTATTTCTCTCTCTTTAATGCTTTCATGAGAATAACAAATGAATGTCTTTTCTGTAATTACTGTCAAGAACACTGAAAGAAGAACGCATTGATGTAGGGAACTTTCAGGACTGGAACCAGCTGTAGGGCATCTTTCCTTACACTTTGGGTTATAACTTCCATTACACCATCACCATTAATCAGTAAACTGGCACACACAGGAGTTACTACTCTAAAATGGTACCCTTTGCAGAAGAAACCTGCTTTTATCTCCATTAGTGAGGCAGGTATGTTTCTAAATGACCTATAAGGAATTCCTCTGTCGAGCAAGATTTCAAGCCTCCAAGATTTATACGACTCTAAAAGATGCAACTTTTGTCTGTTGCCAACCCATACACAGTGAAGCTGGAGCGCTTGGGTTTACAGATGTTTCACATTTAGGGAAGGCTTTTCCAGCAAAGCCCCACTGCAGTTATATCACAAGCTCCACCTCCGCCTGCCAGGCTGCTTCTCCCATCCTGTGAGTGAGGACAGCATGGCTCCCCGTGCTGGATTAATGAAGAAAGGAAATCCCACAATGAAAGACTTATTTATTTCCCATACTGTGTTTTGCTGGTTTAATTGAAAGTATGAAACATTTCAAAAATTGTTAATTAATAATACATGCAGCCAGGACTTAACTCAAGCATAGTAATAACCCCATGAATATCAGCTTTTTAAGGGATTTTGAGCAACATTACAGTGTTCCTTGTGCTAAAATTATTGCTCGATGTATTAGAAGGGAATGCTGTGAACTTAGCAAAATAAGTGAAAATTTTATATAATAAACAGCATTTCCTACAGCATGTTACTGAGATGCTCAGAAAGAAATCCAGCTGCATTAACAGACATAAAATCTGCCAGTCGAGAAGTTTTCAGAGCTTGGATGAAAACCTCCAAGTGCTCTAAAGAAATATTCCTTGAGTCCTTTAAGAATTTCTAAAGAAGCCCTGGTACATTTCACAAACAAATATACACATTACTCATTAAATTTATATTTCAGATAAACAATGAATAATTGTTTTTAGTATAAGCCTGTCCTGTGCAGTATTTGGGATATACTTACACTAAAAAAGATTTATTCATTGTTTATCTGAAATTCAGTTTTGACTTGGCAGCCCAGATTTTATCTGATAACTCTAGTCACTGGAAATTTCTCATTCTTCTTTTTTGGGTCACTATGGGTTGAAAAAATAAAATGGAGCAGAAATCATAGCTGTTCTGCAGACAATCTGGGAAACGCTCAATTCTGGTACGAGCTATTGAAAATAACTCATGCTTAAAAGTAAGTTTTCAGTTCAGCACATAATTTTTGAATACCTCTGCTTGCTAGGCTTAGTGAGAGGTGCCAAAGATACAAAAATTAAATGGGCAGGGCAAGTCTCAAACTGTAAGATGTAAGCGTGGCTATGCCACTGTAGGAGTCTGGGAAGGACACTGAATTCAGCCGGGCAGCTCCCATCAGAGACTGAGGCGGCCAGCAGTTTTGACGGGTCTGGCCTTGAATAAAGAGACAGCTCTTACCCAGTGGGGAAAGGAGGAAAGAAACCCTTGGGTTATACCTAGTGGAGTGGAACTGAAAGTTGAAGGATTTTACCTGACGGCCTCAGAGGACAGAGTAGCCTGCTAAGAATGAATAAAGTGATAAGGGGACTCGAAAAGAACAGACTTTAAATAGTTGCTGTTGGGAATGGAAAACGGAGCTGAAAAGGTTCAGGTGCAGGCATTGATAAATGGTACTTGGGTGAATGCATTTCATTCATTTAAAAAAAGCAGTTGGCCTGTCCTTTAATACCCAAAGTGCCCCTCACTATTCCACTACCGTCCTGGTTTCCTTAGGCAAAAAGTAACCATCAAACACTATGGAGTACAGTATTTATGTGGTATTTTTAAAAACCATATAATATCTATAAAAGAAGGTATTTAATTGTAGTATTTGAGATGCTGATCAATATTCAGTTGCTTTTGGCACAAATTCCTGAAATAAGAAGACATTTTGGTGTTAGCAAATCTATGGCTTCAAGTAGGAAAAGATATTAAATTTCGATCATTTTCTGATTTAGTCCAACTATCTTTAAGGAAGCAGATTCTGATGATGGAAAGACTGTAGATTTTTACAGAAATAGCACTATGTGAAAATGGCCATATGCTTGTAGTACCAGAGAGTACCTACTCAGAATGTTCCAAATGCAATTAGTTCCAAAAAATAGCACACCACTTACATTCGTGTCTTTGAGGACCCAGCAGATCCTTTCACTATTGATCAGTAAGTCTCCAGGGAAACTGAAGATGAAACCGGTGCAGTCCATGTAGAGAACTATTAACTCATTTCTTGATTCCAGTTTGCCGATCTCAAGCAAATGATAATAGAGTGCATTTTGGATTGTACTCCTGTTAGCAAATCTAGTTATCTTAGGGACAATCTTCAGAAAAGACACATATGTTTGAGTATCCATATGTATGTTTAAATTTTCACTTCATATTTTACAATACATTCTTAAAACCTTTAAAATTACTGTATGTTAAAATGTATAATGAAGTGGAGTCTTTCTTATCAAAAGATTATCCTTTAAAATAGAGCAGAAAACAGTTCTATTTCTGGTATTCATACTGTTGCTCTTTGTCGTATCTGCCAAACATGTCTTGCCTTATAATTCTGAGCGTATATAAGAAAGAAAGGGATCGGGGACATACTGAAGTTGTTAAAATTTCAAGGCAATTAGACCACAGGTTTTATTTTAAGCAAGCCTCCACACGGATATGGCTTATTAAAGAAAGGCTTACTGCAGTGATCTCTAATGACAGCTTAGGTGGACTATCACCCAGACAGAGCTTTAACTGAAATTGTGTGCTCAGTTCATATGCTAAGTCCTCAGAAAATAGTCTGAATTTAAAGAATATGAAGACAGTGTGTTCTTGCATCCCAGGAGCTTTTAACTCTCCAGCTAACTTATGCTGATCATGAGCAGGTTTTATTTTACATCAGTTTCTGTGCTGTAAAATGGAAGATATTCACATTTAAAAAAAAGAATATCGTGGCAGCTCCAATCCTCTTTGTCTATGAAATAAACCTTAACTGTTACTAATGTTTTAAGGGATAACTTCACTCTCAATGTAATTAGACAATTTGTATGTTGTCTGTGTGTATTTCCATGCTATTTCAGATACCATCAAAATAAATTACAATTTGCTATTTTTGATTTTTTGCTTTTTTCATACAAAGCAAGATGATTGTGGTAAACGCTTAAGGAGAGCTCATTAAGCCCCTTTAAAAAATCAGCCATCAAACAAGCTAATGACTGCATATTCAAAGGTTTTTACATAGCTTTTAAATGTAGTTTCCATTTTAATTATTGAGATTAGGGCTGTTTAATTAGAATGCTTGGTATAAGAGCTTATTCCTGTTGCTATAAACTCTCTTTCCTAGTTCCCGTGTACAACTATATGGTGAAAAGCTGCCATGTGTTTTGAAGTTTTCATTCACAATGAAACTAATAATTTATTTACCCCTGTGGATAAAGTGGGGTTCCTATGGCCAGGATCCTCACTGAACTTAAATGTAACTGGCCTGTTGTTATACTACCGCTTCCACACCTTTAGGCAATAAGACATTATTGTGTTAATGTAAGGAGTTCCGCCCAGGGCTCCACCGGAGACTGGGTGGCGGGTCTGAAAGGCTGTAGGGGAGCAGAGCGGAGGCTGGAGTGGTGGTAGCGCCGAGGGACTGACCTGCCACCTGGAAATAAAGTTGGGTATAACCTTTTCACCCCAAGAACCCTTTGCTGTAAATTTCTTGGATCACAGTGAATCTATAGCGAACTTGCCTGGAGCTGAAACTCATTTGCAAGACAATTGGCGAAGTCAGCAGGGTTCATTGTTGACCAAGGAAAAAGACAAGCTGCACTTATGGGAGGGGTGCTTCAGCTGGCTGCCCCTGTGAATGGGGAGACAGTGGATTGTCCCCCAATGGGTATGTGGTCTGAGGTGGCTTACCTTCTAGAAGACTGGGCCCCACCCCAGGACTGGAGGCAAGTGGAGGTGACACCTGAAGCTGTAGAGCTGGCCCTCCGTATAGTAAGTAGATTCTTTGAGAGGCAGAGTGCCCATGAGGCAGCAGGGACTGTGGGTTGGCTGCTTCTCACAGTATTAAAAAGGTCTACAGAAGAGACCCAAGAAATAGTGGCACGAGAACACAAGCTGCAAACGTCTGTGGATTCCCTGAGGAAGGAGATGGCTTTGGTGCGAGAGGAGGCAGCACGGGAGTGCCGGCAGCAAGGAGCCATTGGAGACGAGACGGCAGCGCTGCCAGGTGCTCTGAAGGAGGAAGAGGCCATCAAGGAAAAAGACAAACTCCTGAGGGAAGCACAGGTGGAGGTGCTCGGAAAACATCAGCTGGGAAGCATTGAGCTGAAGGTAAGAGACCTTCTGAAGACTGAGGTAGCACTGCTGCGAGGTACACTAGAAAAGGTAAAGGTTGTAGCAGAGGAGGCACTTGGGGGAGGGGAGAGAAAGGTGCCATCAGCCCCAGAAATGGAGGAGCTGGGGAAGGATGAAGGGGTGATGCCAGAGGCACTGGCGCCTCCTGTACTGAAAGCATGCCCCGTGGTTGTAAAGAAAATAAAGACCCAGCAGCTGAAAGTTCCCCAGGGAGAGGAGCAGCTCTCTCCCCAGGTCGTGGAGCACTCTATGGTCCGCCCCTATACTCAGGCTGAGCTGGTGGATTTGGGCTCCCGGTTTAGGCAGAAGCCCTCGGAGTCAATATCAGCTTGGCTCCTGCGTCTGTGGGACTTAGGGGTGGATGGAATTGTTCTGTCGGGGTCAGAGATGGGAAAGCTGTCTTCCCTGACAGTGCAGCCTGCCTTGAGGCAGCGATTACAAAATGCACATCAGACCCCAGGGAGTCACTCCCTCCTCGATTGGCTCATGGCTGCACTTCCTGCTGTGTGGCCCAGTCCGGGTGATCTACCATCCTCTCCTGTTACATGGCAGACGTATGCTGAACTCCAACAGGTGCTACAAGAGCTAGGCATGAGAAATGCTATCTATAGTCCAGAGAATTATGGCCCAGATGAAGAGATTTTCACTACTGGGATGAGGAATATTATACTTCAAATGGCTCCTACATCCCTCTCTAGGTCTCTAGTGGCCATTCTTCCCCCTCACTTAGGGCAGCCCATAAGCGAGGTGACACAGTAGCAGACTTAGGAGAGGCTGAAGCCACGAGAATTCAGAAAGAAGACCTGTTGCTCACAAGAACTTACAGGGCCCCATGAAGGTTACGAGCACCCAGATGTGCGTTGATTTAATACGGGCAGGAGCAGATGGAAGGAAATTAGATGGGAAGTCAAAAAGGATCTTATAGAGCTATGGCAACAGCTGAAACCAGAGCAGCAGTTCCAGCCATTAAGACCAAAGAGGCAGAGATCAGAGACAGAGCCTGTGTGTTTGCAAGACTTCCTGCTGAAAAGCGAGCCAACCTTACTTGAGCCCACACAGGAAGATGATTGAGGAAAACGGTTTGACTGAGGGGAAGGTCAAGGTATCTGCCCTGAGGGACCAGGGGGGGACCGGAGAACACATGTTGAAATAGCTATCCATTGGTCCCCAGTGAACATACAATGTGTCCTGGCTCTGGTGGACACTGGGGCTGAATGTTCACTGATTCATGGTAACCCTGAGCGGTTCCCCGGGACCCCCACTATCATAGATGGATACGGGGGGGAAGGCTATCAGAGTAAAAAAGCCCAAATCCCTTTGGGAATAGGGCGTCTACCCCCAAAAGAGTATACCGTGTATATATCTCCTACCCCTGAGTATATTTTGGGGATTGATATCCTGCAGGGTCTATGGTTGCAGACCACTGCAGGTGAGTTCAGACTGAGAGTACATGTGGTGAAGGCAGTTCTGAGGGGACACGCTAGGCACCCGCCCATAGCTTTGCCTGTGCCTCGGCGGGTGACTAATACCAAACAGTACAAACTGCCTGGGGGGCATAAAGAGATTGGAGAAACTCTCCAGGAGCTGGAAAAGGTGGGTATTATAAAGCCCACCCATAGTCCGTTCAATTCCCCAGTGTGGCCAGTAAAAAAACCAGATGGCTCCTGGCTTATGACTGTGGATTACAGAGAACTGAATAAGGTCATACCCCCTATGCATGCTGCTGTCCCCTCTATTGCAGGCCTGATGGATACCCTCAGCCATGAACTAGGAACATATCATTATGTGGTAGATCTTGCTAATGCCTTCTTTTCCATTGACATTGAGCAGGAAAGTCAGGAACAGTTTGCCTTCACGTGGGAAGGACGGCAATGGATTTTCACTGTCCTCCCACAGGGATACTTCCACAGCCCCACCATCTGTCATGGACTTGTAGCCCAGGACTTGGCCACATGGGAGAAACCACCAACCATGCGGCTGTACCATTATATTGATGATGTCGTGCTCACGTCTGATTCTCTTTCAGATCTAGAAGGTGCAGCACCTAGACTGCTGCAATATTTACAGGAGAAAGGATGGGCTGTGAACAGCACCAAGGTTCAGGGACCTGATTTGTCTGTCAAATTCTTGGAGGTCATCTGGTCGGGTAAGACCAAAGTGATACCAGAAGCAGTTATAGATAGAGTCCAGGCCTTTCCTACCCCCACAACTGTAGCATTGCTACAGGAGTTTCTGAGTCTTCTAGGCTACTGGAGAGTATTTATCCCACACTTGGCACAAATGCTGAAGCCCTTATACCGGCGTCAGGTGGGACTGGGATGAGACATGTGCATCTGCCTTTACTACAGCAAAATGGGCAGTCAAGGCCGTGCAGGCCTTGAGTGTGATAGACTCATCAAGGCCCTGTGAGCTGGACGTTCATGTCACTGAAGACAGTTATGGCTGGGGTCTCTGGCAGTAGCTTGAACAAACTCGCCAACCCTTTGGATTCTGGTCACAACTCTGGAAAGGGGCAGAGGTACAATACCCTTTGATAGAAAAACAACTGGCTGCTGTGTATCATGCCTTGCTGGCTACAGAACCCATCACTGGAATGGCCCCGATAAAGGTAATAACCACCTATCCCATTTTGGGGTGGGTACAAGACTGGATGAAAAAGCCAAGGAGTGGTGTGACATAAACACCCACAGTAGCCAAGTGGGGTGCTTACCTACAACAGCGTAGTGCCCTCTCTAGTAGCCCCTTGAGTGAAGAACTCCAACGCGTATTGGGGCCAGTGACATATACTAGTGAAAAGCAGGAAGAACTTGCTTTTGAACCATTAGTAGCAGAGAGTCCCTATTGGGAGGGAAGAGCCCCTATACCCGAGGATGCATGGTACACAGATGACTCCAGCCATGGGCAGCCCCCAAAATGGAGGGCCACAGCTTTCCATCCTAAGACTGAGACAATATGGATGGAAGATGGTGAGGGGAAGAGCAGCCAATGGGCAGAGTTGTGGACCGTGTGGCTTGTGATCAACCAGGGGCCCTCCCCTGTAGTTGTCTGCACTGACAGCTGGGCTGTCTATCGGTGACGCTGTGGCTACCAACATGGTACCATGCCAACTGGCTGGTTGGTCACCGACCCCTCTGGGGGCAAGACTTATGGGCCTGTGGTCAGACTAAAATGATTACAGTATACCATGTGATAGGTCATTTGCCACTGGCATCCCCAGGAAATGATGAAGCAGATAAATTGGCCCAGATACGTTGGTTAGAAGGCAAGCCTGCCTCTGATGTAGCCCAATGGCTACATCAGCGTTTGCTGCATGCGGGGCAAAAGACAATGTGGGCTGTAGCCTGTCAGTGGGACTTGCCTTTGACCTTCGAAGAAGTTAGTAGAGCCCAGCAGGAGTGTGTCGTGTGCTCCAAAAGGGACTTACACCGAGTTCCATAGCAACATGGGACGATAGCTAAGGGGCCTATACCCCTCGTCAGGTGACAGATAGACTATATTGGGCCTCTACCTGTGTCAGAAGGATATCGGTATGCAGTGACCTGTGTAGACACCGCTACTGGACTTCTGGTTGCTTTTCCTACCCGTTGTGCAGACCAGAAGACGACCAAAAGAGGCCTGGAGCGTCTCTTTGCTGCCTGTGGCCGACCACAGGTAATTGAGAGTGATCAGGGCACCCATTTTACTGGATATACACTGCAAGAATGGGTGCGACAGCTGGGAATCAAGTGGAAGTTTCATGTGCTGTACAATCCTACCACAGCAGGCATCATAGAGAGGCACAATGGCTTGTTAAAATCCAGACTAAAGTCAGATACCAATAGTCTGCGGGCATGGTCAGTCAGCTTATGGACCGTGATACAACATTTGAATGAGAGACCCCGAAAGGGAGCCCTAAGCCCCATAGACATGTTAACACATATGGCTGCCTCCCCTATACAACTGCAATTGCAAACCAAGGAAGAATCACTGAAGCCGAGGTTCAGCCACCAGAATAACATCTTGCTGCCAGCACCAACTGCACTGAATCCCAGAGACTCCACTGAGGGGACATGGCGTTGGACCTTTTGACACATGGACCAACAATGGCCTCCTGGCACCAAGGAGACACGGCCTGGCCTCCTGTGTATTCCTGGAATAACAGCAGAGTGGCCACCAAAGGTCACAGTAGTATATCCTGAACGGCCAGAAGGTAGGAGCATCTTACCGGGGAGTTTTATCATTATGGCCAGTGCATGCACCTCCAGTAGCACTATATATAGACCCTTCGGTAACCCCCACAGGGAGAGGAGTAAAAGTATGGTATACTAGACCTGGAAGGGACCCCCTGCCTGCTACAGTCCTATCACAGGACCACTCTCTTGGATGCATCCTACCTGATGGACAAGATTTGCCTATGTTGGTGGCATTAAAACATGTATCTTATCGCCCCTAAAGTCTTTGTTATTAAGAACCTCCTTTGGCTTGAGGGTTATTATAATTTTTGTTACCTGTATCTTCATTTTTATTATCTCTGAGTTGTTGTTATCCTCTGCTGCTGTTGTGGAATCTGGTTACAGTGCTCCAGCTTTCTTGCACAGGGACCATTGTGGAAGATGGAAAGCATGTAGATTGTAAGGCGAGAATCCTGGAGGGGTGGAGTGTGGATAAAGTGGGGTTCCTACAGCCAGGATCCTCACTGAACTTAAATATAACTGGGCTGTTGCTATGCTATCACTTCCATACCTTTTGGCAATAAGACATTATTGTGTTAATGTAAGGAGTTCTGCCCAGGGCTCGGCGGAGACTGGATGGCGGGGCTGAAAGGCTGTAGGGGAGTGGAGTGGAGGCTGGAGTGGTGGTAGTGCCAAGGGACTGACCTGCCACCTGGAAATAAAGTTGGGTATAACCTTTTCACCCCAAGAACCCTTTGCTGTAAATTTCTTTGGTCACAGTGAATCTATAGCGAACTTGCCTGGAGCTGAAACTCATTTGCAAGACAACCCCACAATTGCTTTTTGGTTTAGCAAATATGACATCATAAACTCTTGTTCCCTGTTTTTTTTCCTACATAATCAGTTGGCATTATGAATGTTTTCAATGTGAATCAATCTCTGAAAAACATTCACTACACAAGTACATTTCTTCTTTTTTCCTTTAGAAGAAGAAGAATGTTCTACCCTTCAGAATTTGGAAAACAGATTTTCTGAAGATTCTATGTTCCACAAGAACACTGATATTTTAAATTCAAATTATCTTTGGTCTTAAAATCCATGTGAATTAGCAAAAAACTTAAAACCGTTGTTTTTAATCAAGGTTAATCATGTATTCTCTTAAAATGGTAAACATATATCAAAGCTCTTTTAATTAAAATGTTTATTATGTGCATCATAGTTATAATTTTAAAAGGCTATATTAAAATACCTAACAGAATTTTGACTTTCATATTCTGTCTCCTGTATAATATATGTGTAGCCCAATATGTGAACCCAGTATATGAAAATCAAGACTTGTAAAACAGGATTGGCTTAGAGTTTTTCCTTCACTCAAGAGTTCTGCTTTGTATCAAACATTTCTCCTATTATTCCTTTAAATTATAGATAACCTAGAGTATTTAAAATAGAGCCAGGCTCATCAAATTTTTATATCCACACAGTCCTTCTGGGACACATTTATGAATGAGGCTCTTGAGTAATCTTTGTGGGTGAGATGCAAAAATGAGGTGTGCGATGTGGTCTAATCACTGGGTTGAACAGCTGTTCCCAAAGAACGTTCTGAGGCACGGAAGCCGACATAGAAGGTGGTTTCTGTTTGGCCTGCTTCGGAGCGCTTCCCTTGCCCCTGACATTTCTACAGTTTTACCAACACTCAGAGATACTTTGGCCATACATATATCAGGTTTGTTGATAATGCAAATCTCCAAGCACTAGTGAATTTGAATGACAATCAAGAATGAACTTGCTATCTCTTAGCCCAGGGTAGGGCTGAAACTAAGATTATATTTAAAAAAGACTAGATGTTGGCTTCATGTAGGTTCTTAAACCAGTTGCACAAGGACAGAGAATGGAACCTAGTTTAACAACAACTTGGGTTGTAAAAAATACTTTTAGTTCACTTTAGTATTAACCAACAGTACAAAAGAAATTAATGCTGTCTTTTGTTGAGTTTATGGATGAATAGAGTCCATATCAAGGTCAGAAACAAACAATATAACACACTGTATTCAAAGTGATGCATTTTGGGCCACCTGTCAGGGATATAAGAAGAAGGAATGCGTTTATTGGGTAGGATGTTGGCTCACATGACCTTAAAAGCACTTCCTAAATCTGATTTTGCAGTTTAAATTGAGTTCAAGGCAATTATACATTAATCTGCCCATGTCAAATCAGCCTAGTAGCATTTATATAACAAATAACTGTGATACATCATTTCCTTGATTTATAATGAGTATCTATCCTTATTCTTTTCTACTTAATAATTATTCCCTAGATAATTAATTAATCACCACTTAAAATAAGTGGATCTACTCTGTGACCACCCCCGGGTTAAATAAAATAGTCTATTTCCGGGTATTCTTTAATTATTTAAGATCATACTTGAAATTCTTAGTTCAAAATGGTAGGTATTTTGAATGGTCACAAAATAAGCACGTGTCCAGGTTCTAAAATAAAGTGGCACTATACACCTAATCGTACAGACAAGATGAAAGGCAAACATGTTTGTTCAGTGTGCTGTTTGTGTACTTTCTCACTTCAACTTGTTTTGGATTTCAAAGGTGTTTATTTATAGTGCTGAGTGGGCACTTTCCATGCCTTGGGAACCCTGCCATCTGAACCTCTTTCCTATGTTGGGGGCTCTCCCACATTATGAGGCAATGCCCACCCCCACTATAGGATTAAAAGTGCCAAGTGTTTCCTTTGCCAGACATTCTTGCCTCACAAGCATGGGCCCATGACCCAGACTCTGCCCCAGTGGCAGGCGTTCCAGTCAGCAGCACCCCATAACCATTGCTGGGTGGGGGCGGGCAGTCAGGGGAGCCAGTTCCAGAATCTGGCCCTGGTGACAGCAGTAGAGGTGTCTTTACTGGACTGGCTCTGTGTCATCATTTTAAGCATTATTTGGGGCTACATAACCTCTGAACCCAGTTCTGTAGACCTCCTGGAGGTTCTGTGGGGTTCCTTCAGAACAAATTCTTTTTCTGCTTAAATAGGCAAGAGCTAGTTTCTGTTTCTTGTGATAATAAACCCTAACGGGTTACAGGGTGCAAGGCCATGCTTACATTGGCACATTATCAGTCACTAGCACCTAGTAAGCACAAAGCACTCTGAAAGGCACAGAAGGAAATGTTCATTCATTTTCTGAGTACTTTTGGAGGAAGGCACCTTGCTTGGCATTGGACAGAAGAGGCACACAAAGCTGGTATTTTCCAATTAGTGCTATGGGGACAAGTTGGAGGAGGTGGGGATACCACTGTCAAACTAAGAGGCAGAGATTTTGTGGATCTACTGGCTCTAAAGATTGATTTAGGTCAGGATGAAGTGTTGGAATAAGAAAGGATGCTTCTTGGGAAAATACTCTTCATCAATTCTGAAGGCAAGTTTTTTTCTTCTTCTTAACATTTATGAAATCAGGAAACATTGCTAGAGTGTGTCACATTTTAATTGCCACTTTTTCCTCCTCAACCCACGTATCATATTTTGCCAAATCTAAGATGTCAATGATATTACACTATTAACATTTTTATCACTAAGGAAAGAAACTCAGGAAATACTAAAAAATGATGATATCTAACACCATCCTGGGGATTCTAGAGGACTTGAAGAGACCCTGAGAGCTGAGTCAGTCATGGAAATGTTGTGGGTTAAATACCAAACTCCCGTCCATTGTTGCATTAGTCTCCCAAAGCTATCAAAGGGCAATAGATGAACCTCTGACTCCTGTTACAAATAAATTCAGGTGACAATCGCCATAGCCTTGCTTGGATGGCACTTTTTTTTGGAGGGGTAACTTTTTTACTAGGAAAATTTCAAATACATGCAAAAAAGGTAGACAGAATAGTACAATGAATCCTAATATTCAATAATCATCAACTCATGAACAGTGCTGTTTGATTATAGCCCTACTCTCTACCCACCTCAGTTTATTTTGAAGCAAATCCTAGGCATATATCATATACTTGTAAATACTTCGGTATGTTCCTATAAAATACAATGACTTTTCAAAAATACATAATCATAATATCATTACTATATTCCTGAAAAAATATCTATGATTTGTGGCACTTTTTTTAATAAACACATTTTGCATTCATTTTAAATAAGGTTTAAGCTGCTTTTGTTTTTGGAGTCTTTTAAAAAGAAAACCAAATTAGGTCCACTTTCATGTCAATTGATTTGGTTTTAAGAAATTTATATGACTCTGGTAGGTTCTATCACAGCTCTGTACTAATACCAATCTTGATTAATACCACTTGGCTTCTTTCTTTTGAATATATTCTCTAGTTGAGTATTTGGATAAAAAATATACTGTTGTTCTTGCCATTTCCAAAGCAATCTTCAGAAACGTCATATCTATTCTGTTAGTGCTTTTGTTGCCAAAGGGAGGATTAGTAATTGTGTCAACGACTTGGATATTCTGTTAGATAATGAGCACCCATCACATTGAACAATTGTTAACTCACACTCTTCCACTCTCCTATTAAATATTTGCAATGAATCTTCACCTATGTCAAGTTCAACACAACCTGCAATATGTGGCCTGGTCAGATGCTTTCTAAAAATAGCCTGGGCTTTTCGAATTCATCCCCTTGTTGCAGTCAAGTCTCTGGTTGGTTTCTCAAGGATATTTCTCTCTTTTTTTTTTTTTTTTTGAAGTATGGGTTCAGAGGGTTTAAGAGCACTAGACCTCTGGAGGCTGGGAGTACCATCCTGTGTGTCATCTTTTTTTAATTTAAATGTTTATTTTTATCAAAGTAATACTTATACATCGTTTAAAACATACAATTATAAAACATTATAATGAAAAATAGCAGTCTTTATTTCCTAATTCACCCCCATTCCACATTTTTCCTCAGAAACTCCCATTTTAATTCTTTTAGCTGTTTCTTCTGGTGTGTTCCCTCTTACTTCTAAATAATCTGTTTATGCTGCTATTTCTCAAGATTTTTGAAGTATCAGACCAAGTAATTTTCTACTATAGAAGTGAAGATTTAACTTTCACTCCTAACCCCTTATGGAGAGGTCTCCCTTATACACATTTCTCTTTCCTCAGTTCTCCCACATCATTATTTTTGATTAAATATTCAATGTTTATTCTGACCATGTAAATTTTATTTATAGTTGGTTATATTTTCTTTTGTACAACTGTTTCCCCAAGAATTAGTAACTGATATGTTTTTATTTGCTTATTTTTCTATTATGCATATCACAAATTTTCCCCAAATCAATAGAACTGAAACATTTTCTCCATACATCCATATGTGTCAAATAATCTGTTGATTCCAGTTTTTTTCAGGGAGACACCCTTTTAAGCCCTCATTCACCATCATTCTGAAAATGTCTTTCACCTTTCTGGGATCTTTTTGCCAATCTTCTGATTCCTGGATCCAGTGTCTTCTTATTCCCCATCTTTGTTTCGGTAAAATATACACATTCAGAAACTTCCAAAAATGTGTTTGGGAGGAACATGGAAGGCTTCGTGTGTCTGTTCATATTTAAGACTGAAGCACTAACATGCTGATTGGAAGCTTTCTATGCATGGGTGGGGGCTTGGTGATCATTTGGTTTCCTAGCAGTCTAATTGGGGATTGGTGCTTCCCTGGGGGAGATCCACATGTGCGATAGGTAGTTTCCTGGGGGATAAATCTGCAATGACCCCAGCATTCTGGCTGCCTCTGTTCCGAGAGTTGGGTGGGAGAAGAAGGCTGGATACATCTCACATTGACCACATAGGCTTTCATTTAACTTTCTCGTATTCAGTATGACAGAGCAATCAATCTCATTTTCTGGGTCCAAACGTTCAGAGCCTCTCCAGTTCAACCTTTTCAAGAGCCATTCTGATAGAACGGAAAGGAGTTTACTGACTTTCAAAGACCTGGGACAGAGATCTAGGCCTAATCATTGCTATGAAAACTTTCAGCCAAGCTTCCTGTGTTGACTTCATTCTACACTACCACCTGTAGAGGACTTGGGCATCACTAACTCCTAAATAAGACTAATATTCTGTATTCTGAATTGTATTGCTTTGGGTCGCTTCCCTCATGTAGGCTTAGTCAATTAGGCTAAGTAAATTACCTCTTTTCAATGTCTTTTCAGCTTCCAGAAATCTGCTGATATCTTACGTGTGCTCCTGTGCCCTTAGCCTTATAGATTTACGCCTTTTGATTCGCTTACTCTCATGTTGCTGCCACTTCATGTGTTTTATTTCTCCTGTTTAATAAAAGTCCATGATACAAGTTTTAAGGGCAAAGTTAAAAGGAAACAAAGATGTAAAGTACTGTTAAGAAGATCAGAAAAATTATAGCGAGGTAATTGCTGCTTAGTGTCTCTCATCACCTATGGAAACTTCCACAATTACCATACTTCTTTTGTATACTCTTGTCTCCTAACCTATAGCGAATTTTAGTTTTTAACCTAGTCATACCACCTTCTTAGCAAAATATTCCACGTAATATACACTACTATAAAAAATATGTATACCCTCAGTTGTTAGAGAATTCCATACAATTAGCGATCAGAATTTTATCACACATCTGTGAAGAATCCATGGAACTGTGACATGCCAGTTAGAAACCCTTGTCGTAGAGTGTATTCCAGTTTAGGCTTACGTGGCTGAAACGTGTTTTCATTTGAGGCAGTTCAGAGCTTCTATATTGACTTCAAAGAGGCACTAGGTTCCATGTGTGCGATCTGCTAGATTTCCCACTCCTTGAAGGCAAACTCGATGTCTTATTTATTTTGTGACTCTAGAAATTACTTTTTGCCTAAAAATAACTGAACATAGTGATTAAACCAGGTGGTGGCGTGAGAAATGAGGCAGAAACCTCCTCCCAAAACCACATAAAACACAAAAATACAGCAAATACAGCAAATACAGCTAATCCTGAAAGAGCAACCCGAAGAAGACTGCAACAGATGGCCTGCATCTAGGGAAAAGAGAGACGTCACAGAAAAGGGTAAAGTAGCAAAGCTGCGATCTAGCAGGACCCAAGTCTTCCCCTGACTGCAGCTCACTAGAGGAAGGAGGAGAAATGGAGCAGGAAGGGAGTAGAAGCCTCCCAACTGCGGGTATATATATTTTTTGTAGTAGTGTATGTTAGGTGGAATATTTTGCTAAGGTAGTATGACTAGGTTAAGAGAATTAAAATTAACTGTGAGCTAGGAGACAAGGTTATACAAAAGAAGTATGGTAATTGTGGAAGTTTCCATAGGTGATGAGAGACACTAAGCAGCAATTAACTCACTATAATTTTTCTGATCTTCTTAACAGTACTTTACATCTCTATTTCCTTTTAACTGTGCCTTTAAGTACCTACCCCTGGAGATCTACTCCAGGAGCACGAACCCACATTACATGGTGCTCTGGAGATTAGTGGGGTTGGAAAGCAAAGACGGGGAATACTCAGAGAAACTGAGATTCCAGCTGCTTGTGGAGAACAGGTACCCACAGATGGCCACTGTGGGACAAAAGAAAGGTGTGTGCTTTGAAAGGATTACACAGAGCTAGCTGCTCAGGAAAAAGGACCGCTGGACAAAATCATCCTGGTACACTCAGCCCAGCAGGTTGAGAACTTTCAGGAACTTCATGCACTCCATTCCCCTTGCTGTCAATGCAGCGCAGAGCCCCCAAATGTGATATGCACCTGCTGCTCCTTCCTCCTGGTCAGCACTGGATCACAAACCTGCTGCCCCCGCCATCTCATCAGACCAGCTGGAGGGCAGCCTCACCTACAGCAACTACAAGGGTATAACATAGAGGCTCCTCCCTGTGCACTTCACCCACTGGCCCTGGCAGTGGAGGTAGGCACTGCAGCCGGGAAGCAGGAAAGAGCTCTTTCCTTCGAGAAGGCACTGGTACCATGTGCCTGAAAACCCTGACATCGCTCCAGGTGCTGGGCAGCTCCAGAGAGTACAGTTTCTGGACACTAGAGGGCAGTGTGAACACAAAGTTATTGTTCCATAGTAATCATTAAGAATATAATATCGCAAAAGAACCTGGTACAAACTAAAATCTCTCAAACACCAGAAAGAGGGCTAAGTGAAACTGAAATCACAAATCTTCCTAAAGATTTTGAAATAAAAATCATAAACATGCTTACAGAGCTACAGAAAAATATTCAAGACCTCAAGGCGGACTTCAAGAAAGAGATAGAAACTTTGAAGAATACAGTATCTGAAATGAAATATACAACAGAGGGATATAAAGGAGAGATTAGATGAGGAAGAAGAGATGGTAAATGAAATAGAAATTAGAGAACAGGAATACAAAGAATCTGGGGCAAGGAGAGAAAAAAGGATCTCCAGGAATGAAAGAATATTAATAGAACTGTGTGACCAATCCAAATGGAACAATATTCGTATTATAGGGGTTCCAGAAGAAGAAGAGAGAGAAAAAGGGATAGAAAGTGTCTTTGAGGAGGTAATTGCTGAGAACTTCCCCAATATGGGAAAGGAGAGAGTCTCAGGCCATGGAATTGCACAGATCTCCCAACACAAGGGACCCAAGGAAGACAACATCAAGACATATAATAATTAAAATGGAAAAGATCAAGGATAAAGACAGAATATTAAAAGCAGCTAGAGAGAGAAAAAAGATCACATACAAAAGAAAACCCATCAGGCTATCATCAGACTTCTCAGCAGAAATGTTACAGGCCAGAAGGGAGTGGCATGATATATTTAATACAATGAAACAGAAGACCTCAAACCAAGAATACTCTACCCAGCAAGATTATCATTTAAATTTGAAGGAGGGATTAAACAATTTCCCGATAAGCAAAATTTGAGAGAATTTACGTCCCACAAAACGTCTCTACAGTGTATTTTGGAAGGACTGCTATAGAAGGAAGTGTTCCTAAGGCTAAACAGCTGTCACCAGGAGTAATAACACCACAGTAAAAAAGTAGAACAATTAGTTACCAAGCAAATACAAAATTAAATCAAATACCCCCAAAGTCAGTCAAGAGATAGACAAAGAGGACAGAATATGATACCTAATATATAAAGAATGGAGGAGGAAGAAAAGGGAGGAGAAAAAAAAAGAACCTTTAGATTGTGTTTGTAATAGCATACTAAGTGAGTTAAGTGAGACTCTTAGATAGTAAGGAAGTTAACCTTGAACCATTGGTAACCATGAATCTAAGGCCTGCAATGGCAGTAAGTACATACCTATCGATAATCACCCTAATGTAAATGGACTGAATGCACCAATAAAAAGACATAGAGTCACTGAATGGATAAAAAAAACAAGACTCATCTATATGCTGCCTACAAGAGACTCACTTCAAACCCAAATACATACACAGACTAAAAGTGAAGGGATGGAAAAAGATATTTCATGCAACCAATAGGGAGAAAAAAACAGGTATTGCAGTACTTGTATCAAAGTAGGCTTCAGAACAAAGACAGTAACAAGAGATAAAGAAGGACATTATATAATGATTAAAGGGTCAGTCCAACAAGAGGATATAACCATTATAAATATCTATGCACCCAACACAGGATCACCTACATATGTGAAACAAATACTAACAGAATTAAAAGGAGAAATAGAATGCAATGCATTCATTCTATGAGACATCAACACTCCACTCACTCCAAAGGACAGATCAGCCAGGCAGAAAATAAGTAAGGAGACAGAGGCACTGAACAACACATTAGAACAGATGGACCTAACAGACATCTACAGAATTCTACACCCAAAAGCAGCAGGATACACATTCTTCTCAAGTGCACATGGAACATTTTCAAGAATAAATCATATACTAGGCCACAAAAAGAGCCTCAGTAAATTCAAAAAGATTGAAATTGTGCCAACCAGCTTCTCAGACCACAAGGGTATGAAATTAGAAATAAATTACGCAAAGAAAATGAAAAAGCCTACAAACACATGAAGGCTTAACAACATGCTACTAAATAATCGATGGATCAATAAACAAGCAAAAACAGATCAAGCAATATATGGAGACAAATGACAACAATAATTCAACACCGCAAAATCTATTGGACGCAGCAAAGGCAGTGCTAAGAGGAAAGTATATTGCAATACAGGCCCACCACAGGAAAGGAGAACCACCACATATGAACAGTCTAAACTCACAATTAATGAAACTAGAAAAAGAAGAACAAATGAGGCCCAAAGTAAGTAGAAGGAGGGACATAAAGATTAGAGCATAAATAAATAAATCAAGAAGAATAAACAATAGAAAGAATCAATGAAAGCAGGAGCTGGTTCTTTGAGAAAATAAACAAAATAGATAAACCCCTAGCCTGAATTAATAAGAAAAAAAGTTTGCACACAAAACAAAATCAGAAATGAGAAAGGAAAAAATCACTATGGACACCAAAGAAATACAAAGAATTATTAGAGAATACTATGAAAATTTATATGCTAACAAACTGGATAACCTAGAAGAAATGGAAAACTTTCTGGAAAAATACAACCTTCCAAGGCTGACTCAGAAAGAAACAGAAAATCTGAACAGGCCAATTACTAGTAACGAAATTAAATTGTTAATCAAAAAACTACCTTAGTACAAAACACCTGGACCAGATGGCTTCACCACTGAATTTTATCAAACATTTAGTGAAGATCTAATACCCATTCTCCTTAAAGTTTTCCAAAAAGTGGAAGAAGAGGGAATACTTCCAAACTCATTCTATGAGGCCAACATCACCTTAATACCAAAACCAGGTAAACATACCACAAAAAAGGAAAATTACAGACCAATATCCCTGATGAACATAGATGCAAAAATACTCAACAAAATTTTAGCAAACCAAATTCAAAAACACAAAAAAGATCATCCATCATGAGCAAGTAGGATTTATTCCAGGGATGCAAGGATGGTACAATATTAGAAAATCCATCAACAACATCCACCACATCAACAAAAAGAAGGACAAAAACCACATGATCATCTTCATAGATGCTGAAAAAGCATTTGACAAAATTCAACATCCATTCATGATAAAAACTCTCAACAAAATGGGTATAGAGGGCAAGTACCTCAACATCATACTTAACAGCGAAAAGTTGAAAGCCTTTCCTTTAAGATCGGGAACAAGACAGGGATGCCCACTCTCTCCACTTTTATTCAACATAGTACTGGAGGTCCTAGCCACAGCAATCAGACAACACAAACAAATAAAAGGTATCCAGATTGGTAAGGAAGAAGTCAAACTGTCACTATTTGCAGAAGACATGATAGTGTACATAAAAAACCCTAAAAAATCCACTCCAAAACTACTAGATCTAATATCTGAGTTCAGCAATGTTGCGGGATAGAAAATTAATACACAGAAATCTGTTGCATTCCTATACACTAATGATGAGCTAACAGAAAGAGAAATCAGGAAAACAATTCCATTCACAATTGCATCAAAAAGAATAAAATACCTAGGAATAAACCTAACCAAGAAAGTGAAAAACCTATACTCTGAAAACTACAAGACACTCATGAGAGAAATTAAAGAAGATACCAATAAATGAAAACACATCCAGTGCTCATGGAATGGAAGAATTAATATTGTCAATATGGCCATCCTGCCTAAAGCAATCTACAGATTTAATGCAATTTGTATCAAAATACCAACAGCATTCTTCAACAAACTACAGCAAATAGTTCTAAAATTCATATGAAACCACAAAAGACCCTGAATACCCAAGCAATCCTAAGAAGGAAGAATAAAGTTGGGGGGATTATGCTACCAACCTCAAGCTCTAATACAAAGCCACAGTAATCAAGACAATTTGGTACTGGCACAAGAACAGATCCATAGATCAATGCAACAGAATAGAGAGCCCAGATATAAACCCGAGCACATATGGTCAATTAATATGTGATAAAGGAGCCATGGAAATACAAGGGGGAAATCACAGCCTCTTCAGCAACTGGTGTTGCCAAAACTGGACAACTATATGCAAGAGAATGAAAAACTGGATTGTCTATCTCCATACACAAAAGTAAACTCAAAATGGATCAAAGACCTGAGTGTAAGTCATGAAACCATAAAATTCTTAGAAGAAAACAGGCAAAAATCTCTTAATATAAGCATGAGCAACTTTTTTCTGAACACATCTCCTCAGGCAAGGGAAACTAAAGGAAAAATGAACAAATGCGACTATGTCAAGCTAAAAAGCTTCTGTACAGCAAAGGACACCATCAGTAGAACAAAAAGTATCCTAACATATGGGAGAATATATTTGTAAACAACATATCCAAAAAAGGGTTAACATCCTCAAATATATAAAGAACTCACACCTCTCAACACCCAAAAAGCAAATAACTCAATTAAAAAAGTGTTAAGGATCTGAACAGACACTTCTCCAGAGAAGAAATTCAGATGGCCAACAGGCACATGAAAAGATGCTCCACATCGCTGATTATCAGGGAAATGCAAATAAAAACCACCATGAGATATCAGCTCACACGAGTTAGGATGGCCAACATCAAATGAAGACAAGGAAAAAAAATGCTAGTGAGGATGTGGAGAAAGGCGAACCCTCCTGCACTGTTGGTGGGAATGCAAATTAGTTCAACCATTGTGAAAAGCAATATGGAGGTTCCTCAGAACACAAAAAATAGAAATACCATTTGACCCAGGATTTCCACTCCTAAGAATTTACCCAAAGGAAACAAGCTCCCAGATTCAAAAAGACATATGCACCCCTATGTTTATTGCAGCACTGTTTACAATAGCCAAGACATGGAAGCAACCTAAGTGTCTATCAGTAGATGAATGGATAAAGAAGTGGTACATATACACAATGGAATATTACTCAGCCATAAGAAAGAAACAAATCCTACCATTTGCAACAACATGGATGGAGCTGAAGGATATTATGCTCAGTAAAATAAGCCAGGCGGAGAAAGAAAAATGCCAAATGATTTCCCTCTTTTGTGGAGTATAACAAGGAAGCAAATCTGAAGGAATAAAACAGCAGCAGGCTCACAGACTCCCAGAAGGGACTAGCAGTTACCAAAGAGAAGGGTGTGGGGAAAGTGGGTGGGGAGGGAGAGGGGATTAAGGGGCATTACAATTAGCACACATAATGTAGAGGGGTCACAGGGCAGGCAGTATAGCACAAAGAAGACAAGTAGTGAGTCTATAGCATCTTACTACATTGATGGACAGTGACTGCAATGGGGTGTAGATAGACTTTATAATATGGGTGAATGTAATAACCACTTTTGTTGCCCATGTGAAATCTTTATAATATTGAATATCAATGATGCCTTAATAAAAAAAAATAACTGAACATAGGTAGTGCACGATAAATGTTTATTGACTAGAATTAAAAGCTGAAGTCTTTTCCTACACCCCACTATCTGGCCTTGGACCAATCATTTGTTGGATTCGATTGAGGCCCCAAGGAGGAAGGTCACTTAGAAGAGGTATAGAGGAAGAACAGGGTCAAGAATGGAATACTGGGCAACACATACACTTAAAAGGTAGGCAAAGGAAGAGTGATAGATGGATCAAAAACCAGCAGGACATGGGATCATGGAAGCCGAGAACAGGCCTTTTAAGAAGTAATGTCACATGAAATCATATCAAGTAAGATAAGGAGATGTAGATGGAGCTTGGACTAGACAGTGCTCTGCCTTCAACCAGGCGTTTACACACTTACTGACTCTTTGTGTAGGTACGAAGTACTGATCACTTCTGAGATGTTTGCAGTCTTTGCAGTATCAGGAAGTTGTCTTGAATCCTGTGCATGTGAGAATGTGTGTGCATGTGTATGCTGTGTGTATATTGAAGGGGTTTTGATAAGGGAAGAGAACCAGAGCCCAGTGTGTTCTGAGGGGTTAGGAGGATCTCCATAGAGGCTAAGAAGGACATGAGTTTCTCATTTGTAATCAACCTTTAACACATTGTGAAATGACTTGTTAACCTGGTTTAACCTGAATAAAAATGTTTGAGTCCAAGTGTAGCCCAGAGAGGACAAGCAGTGACTCTGTGGCATCTTACTACACTGATGGACAGTAACTGCAATGGGGTATGGGGGGGAAACTCGATAATATGGGTGAATGTCATAACCACATTGTTTTTCATGTGAAACCTTCATAAGAGTGTCTATCAATGATACCTTAATTTAAAAAATGTTGGAGTCCAAGAATAAGAATTCCTTTAGTGTGACCTGCTGCTGGCCATTAAGCAGTGGATTCTTCTGTGGAAACATCATAGCCTGAAAGTTGGAAATAAGAAAGCTTCAGTCTTACTATACTTCATTGATTCTAAGATTTTTTTTTTACACAGCACTGAAATTAGTATACATCATGGTTGAATTAGCAGCATTTTTTTTCCTTAAGGCCATAGGAAATAATGGTGCATTTACAATTGATGGCACTCATAAAATGCCATTGAAAAGAATAAAATAATATTCACTCAGCAAACACATATCGAGTCATGCATATCCAGTCATAGCTCTAAAGTGAGTTTAAAACTATTTTGAAATTTCTTTTATAGTAAGAGTTGTTGCAGAAACTCAGCCTAAATGGTCTACTTCTCATGAGTGAATTCTGTGGTCCCATCCATGTGGTCAAGGTCAGAGGTTGCCTTAGAAGCAGGGTACCCTGTTTGACTCCAGGCCCCTGGAAATGCCCCAATTTGCTTAGACTTTCCTATCAAATGTTTCTAGTAGACAGACATATTCTCATTATGTGAAAGTGAATATTTTGCAGAAAACCATCAGTTTATATTGGCAAAATCATACCCATTTGGTTTTTATGGGAACATAAGTTTACCGTTCTTTTAGTGTGTTTTTATCTAGAAACATAACTTTTTTAAGTAAAATATATAATGGAGAATGTACAAAATCTAGATTGAGTATTCTTGTGGAAAAATGGTTAGATTTTGAAATTTCCTTACTCTTTGTAGAATAAAGACAAATTTCATCAGTCCTTTTCTCCCCCACTTTGTCCCCTCCATGAAAACAGTACGTCCAGGTAGGCAGCCACAGGGAAAGAGAAAATCAGTGCACCTTTAAAGCAGATTGTACATACATTTGCAGGCAGCCCTGAATTCTGTCACGGGCCTGGATCTCCATTGCTAAAAAAGCCTTCTCGGTTGTCATGTTGGTGAGTGTCAGCCGAACATTCTTCAGGCTAATCACCAAAGCAGAAGGAAAGGCAAATTCTGGAATGTGGCCTCGGGGAGATCATTACCTGAGCATTATACCTCTCATACGGCATGCTGGATAGCATGTGTAATATAAGTGCATAATCTGGAAGATCTTTAATTTCTCTGGGATGGTAAATTTTCATGTGGCTTGCTCTCTCTCCTCATGTGCATGCTTGTATAAAGTAAAAAAAACTGCACTTTCTCCATGTTTCAAATGCTCATAAATAGCCTTAGAAATTTTTCTTTCCCTCTCTTCCCTCCCTTCCAATTTCCTCCACTTCCCTTCTTGTTCCACATGGCAAATCTGTATTATATCTTGTGAAGACTGAGTCCCTCATCCATCTAGGTCTCCCTTGCATGGACACAGTGCTTCTTGACAAAATATGAAGCATGATGCAAATGTAGCCATTATCTGAATTACCAGACCTGCTTATTCACCTATTTTGAATCTGATTTAGGAAGACTGACCTCCTTGTATAGTTCTGCGGATTGGCTCATGAGACCAGCCCCTCACATGGCAAGTGGCCTAACAGCTCTCTTATCCACAAGCCATCTGTGCCCATGCCTCGCTTCCCAGAAGAGACATGCTTCCTGCTGAAAGGTCAGGCTTGTTTCGGAGAACTTTCTCTGATTTCTTGAAAATCATCCACAAGCATGCATACATGCAGAGCAGAGTAGAGAATTGATGGGAGCTGTTAGCTGAATTAATCACATCTTAAAACTACCTTGGCTTCAGTTATCTGTACATTGTGGCCTTTATCGCAATAGTTGCCTTTCTCCTCCATTTTACCTTCTCCACCTAGATATAGCCATTGCTGAAGAAAGGGTGGACAAAGAGAAGCATGTATCTGTTTCTGCCAGAGTCCCATATCTCTACCCGACTGATGGAGAGTTGTTATCATGATGATGTCATTAGACTTTAGCAGGATACAAGTACATAACTGAGAAACCATGACCCTTCACATAGGTCAACATTACCTTCTCGGAGTGTATGATTGCCATCAGAAAAATTGCTTGATTACTTTTAGAAAATATTTAAATTGACATAGTATAATAAAGACACAGGATAAATAGAACAGCACCAAATGAGCCACAGACTTACTTCTGATACCCAAAGCAGCTTTTGAAAATCTATCTTAATTTTAGGGAAGAAAACTATAAAAATTATTATTTATAGACTTATGGCTTAACATGTCATTGTTTTCTTCAACTTTCACCTGAAATGGAAAGCTTTAGCTCTAACTAAGGAAATGAAATCAGTGGCAAATAATTTCTATACTGCTGATCTTGAATTTATCTTATGCAGGGTGTGTGTACCCCACTCCCTCAACTGCTGAATGGATTTTTCTTTTCACTACTGAAGTTGCCCAAACTTTCTCTTTTTAATCTAGATTCAGGGGAGGAGGAATGGAACATGTTATCATTTTCTGATTATCATTAATTACAGGAAGTTGTATTTTGAGGTTGGCCTGTTTACTTGGTTTTTCTCCTAGTGGTGGTGTAGCATGTAAAGAAAACAGCACCAGGCAGTCAGGGAAATCTACAGGACAAGAGAACTTATTTTGCTTTTCAATGAATTCAAGAAAAGTCACTCAAGGTTGTACATATCTCCTTCATAGTTTTGGAATCTTTTACGAGCCATTAGATATATTGTTATGTGTAGTTTCAAAAAATAAATAAATCTTTTTGTTTACAAAAGGAAAGGTGTAATGCCATATGAAAATGAAAATATAAAGAGGGAGACTGAAAGAAAAAAATAAGAGAAAATGCTGATTTGAAGACACTGTCACACTAACCAGTAACTCAAAGAATAATTTGGGGAAAATGAAATCATCACACAAAGAAACAGTTGTGGACCAAGAGCTTGAATTTCATTGGATTTTTCTAAACCCAAGGGAACACTAGATTTACATTAGGGGAATATTTTTATTGTTAGTTGAGAATTACAGTGCCAATGATTCATATATTATAACTTCCTCCTGTAAAGTTTTGTTGTTTAGAAACTTTCAGATCTGTAGTACATTAACTTAGGGAAGTAAAGTTAATTTTCAGTGGCCATAGAAAGCCTTATTATTCAAGAATCTCCAAGATGGCTCCCAGAGGAATTAAGTTTTGGGGTGCAGGTGTACATCCAGACCATGTTTCTCCCCAGCTTTGCAGTTGAGTTTGAATTGAATACACCTTTTCATTGCTTTCACTATTATGTCCTAAGTGTTTTCCAGAAGCAGCATGAAAGAGTGACTAATACAGCACCTCAGGAGCTGAGTTATGAGGGTTTGAATCCCAGCTCTGCCAGTACTAGCTCTGTTACCTTAGAAGGCTGATTAACCTCTCTGTGCCTGTTTTCTCAGCTATTTCATACTTATGTACTTGTATCCTGCTAATATAATGGAGATAATAATTTTCATTCTCTTCATCCTATAGTGAGTTAATATAAATAAGGCTCATAGAATACTGCCTGGCACATGGTAAGCACTTTGTAAATATTAGCTATTATTCGTAAGACCTTAATCTTTTAAGTTAAATTTAAATTTTAAATATGCTCTATACATTTTTTAAAAACTGGTATAATCCCAAATTAGGTAAATTATTAGAGTGAAATAGTATTTGCTTCATGAATTGTGTTTTATTTATGCATAAACCTCTTGAGTCCACAAGTATTTTGACTGTTAAAGTAGAGGCAGTCAGAATTCAAAGGCTATATAAAAAGTAGCTTTTTCCATTTCATGTAGGGGTTAAGAGTTTAAAGAAAGAAGTTCTGTTCCCTCTAGTCGACTCTCTAATTCATTCCCTGGAATGCACCATAGATAGACTGCCTTCTGAGAGGTGGGGTCACTCCCTGGTGTTTTACAAAGAGCCTCAGGGGACTTCTCACTCAAAGGAGGCAGGGCAGTTCCTTGATGCCAGGTGAGAAGTGAGTGTTCAGAAACAGCAGCCCCCTCCCTGCCACCCCTTTTCTCCCAGCTGGGAAAAAACCATCAAGGGCAGGTAACCTGACACACGGCAGTGAAGTGTCAATTGATCTCTGGCGGTGTTTGATCCATCCAGCAGTCATTTGATCTTTCCCTTTGGAACAGATCAGGGCACTGCCCTCGTGCATATGCAGAGAAATTACTGCAGGAGGCTGAAAGGGTCAGGAATACCAGGATTGTGCTCATATTAAGTTAAAAAAAAATCTACAGGGCTTTCTTCCTTCCAGTAGGGAGACTTCTAGTTTATTTTATTAATGTTGTTACTGAACAGTGCTGTGAAAGAAGTGCATTTATCTAAAAGGATGCCGAGTTCATCTCAGCAAATCCGGACTCAGTGTGCCAGACATTGTATGAGGCTCTGGGCTTCCCTGGTGTGCTAGGGGAGCATGTAGTCCGAAGGGGAAAGAAGAAGGAAACAGGTCACTTCTAAACAATAGAGGAGATTTGAAATACAGCATATAATGTACACCCAGGTTAAAAGCTCCCACTAGAGAGGAAGTTACAGGGAAAGGCCAGTACAGAGAGCAGTTTCCACGTTCTCCTTGCATGGTGTGAAAGAGTTTGCCGAGAAATGTCTAGCCGAGAAGGGGTGAACTCCATGTAATACCTTAATAAATATGAATTAAAAAGTTAATAGCAATGTTTTTCTATTAGTGAGACAGACATAAACAAGGCACGTAACTTAAATTTAATGGAGTCAACGGTCTGGTATGGAAAATACTTGAGAAGTCTACCAAGGCTACCATTTCATTAAGAGTGCTGTACAGACAAGAAGCCAACTCAAAGTCTCCCAGACCTTAGGCTCTGCCCAGCTCCCTGAGAAATGCTGCTTCGGCCACAAAGGAGTAGATTAATTCAGCACCCTTGTGGGAAAACAACTCAAAGGACATTTCTTACCAGCTGTGGCTCAGAGCATCATACATTGCACACCAACTATGATTTGTTGCATGTTCCTGTCTTTTACACGGATTGCCTGGTCAGTGGTAAGTAGGACATTAACAACTGTGCCCCCTTTAAAACAAAGTAAGCAGTAATTCTTTTTGTTTTTTATAGAAAACATTTAGAGACTTTATTGAATAAATGCCCAGCAAGCATTGACTTAAATAGCATTTGTACAGGCTTTCTGCTACCACCCAAAAACACTTCTGGTGTTTTCTCTTTGGGGGACACAGCATTAGAACTAATTGCTGTCTTTGTTTCCTGTTTGGAGGACAGATAATTAGAGCTAATTGTTATTTTCCTTCCCTTCCCTTTTCCCATCCAATCAGTAAGTCCAGTTGATTCTCCCTTCCAAATCTTCTTCATTTTTGTTTTCTTCTCTCCATCACCACTGTCACTGTCCCGATTCTAGTCACAACTTGGCCAGACAGTTGTCTTCTAATTCTGATTATTCACTTGAAAAAATGATCTTTTACTTTAGCTTTAGGATATAATAAGAATGAGAAAATAATAATACTAAAATGAGTACCAACTCACTGAGTGCATATTACATACCTGTAACTATGCTAAGCCCTCACACGCTTTGGTTCATGTGATTCTTAGAACAGAACAGAACCTCGGAGGTTAAGCAACTTGTCTACAGCCACTTGGCTAGTGGTAGATCCCATATATGAACTCTGTCTCCAAAATGTGTGCTACTAGCCAACAGACACACTCCCTGCCATATTTGCCAAATTTTCCTTGACATAGTAAGTCTCCCTTGAAGTATTAAACTATGTTGCATGACCTAGGACAATACTGGGAACATAATCATTTAAGAAGTTTTTGAATGGATAAGCTCAAGAACCCCTATGCAGAGGGCAGGAAATTGAGAGATTATAATTCTTCATTTTCTAATTCTTCAATTACCCCACAAGTATGAAATGAGATTTTTTTTTTAGTTAAGCCTCCAGCTAACTGAAACCATTAAAGGATAAATTTTTTAAATTTTGATAAAATCTTTCTGAAATGTATTTCTTTATTGCCTTAGTAGTATGATGATTCTAATTTAATATTATCCTAATGACAAAGAACTACTATTATGAACAATAAATATTGTCTATGCTGTTTATTTAGTATTTCCTTCTTGGCTATGGTTAATTATCATCTATATAATGAGGAAACCCAAATCTTTTTCTCCAACCAGATTTCTCTCCTGACCTTCAGACCCATATCATATAATATCATTCCTATTATACCATTTGACCCCTGCAGGTTCAAAATTCCCCAAAGACCCCAAAACACCCACAGGCTCCCAAATCTGCACCTCCAGGATTTCATATCTTAGTGAAATATGCTACTGTCTACCAAGTTGCCGTAACCTGGATATAATATTGGACTCCTCCTTTCCCTTCACTAACCCACCCCCAATCAATCAATAAACAAAAATCCTATTGATCTTAACTTCTAAATATCTCTCAAATCTAGCATACTTCTGTGTGTCCATTACCTTATCCTGTGATTATTATCTTTGCCTGGATTCTTGTACCAACCTTCTAAATGATGCCCTTACCTATAATTTCACCATATTCTATTTTATTCTCCATACTACAATCAGAGTGTATTTTTAAAACTAGATATCTGATCCTGTCACATCTCAGTCTGAAAACTTTCAGTAGTTCCTCATTGCTCATGGGATAAGGTTCAAGGGTCCTTAATATTGCTTACAAAACCTTCAATGAATCGGACCCTTTCTTGCCTGTCCATATTTTGCCATCCCTGTCTTGACCTGTCCCCTCTCACTGAGCACCCATTAGGTTGAATTGAACATCTTCCCCTCTATACACTGTGTGTTCTTTTTGTGTTTTAGGACTTTGCACTTGATATCTGGGGACCCCATGACCCTACACGTAAGATAGGCAACTCTCATATTCACTGTGACAGCACCTATTCCAATTGGACTATTTTGGTTGACTACCTATTTGTTTCTGTGTATCCTCTTCTCTCTCCCTCAAGACTGTTGGGTCAGGAGGTTGGAACCCATGCCCAACTCGTTCACCCTTTAACCCTAGTACCTAACTTTGTGTCTAGAGCATAGTAAGCACAACAGTTTTAGGTTTACAGAAGAGTTACAGAGATAGGACGGAGAGCTCCCTTACACCGGCATCCAGTTTCCCCTACTGTTAACATCTTACATTAATGTGATAACATTTGTCTGGACTCACACTGAAACTAATTATGAACTGAGATCCATGCTCAGATTTCCTGAGTTTTTAATGTGATGTCCTTTTTCTGTTTGAGGATACCACATTACTTTTATTTGTTATGTGTCCTTAGGCACCTCTTGCCTGTAACAGTTTTCTCAGACTTTCCTTGTTTTTGATGATCTTGAGAGTTTTGAGGAGTAATGGTTAGGTATTTTGCAGAACACCCCTCAATAGCAGTCTGTCTGATGTTTTTATCATGATTAACCTGGGTGGTGGGTGTGGAAAAAGAAAACCACAGGGGTAAACTGCCAATATATTGTAATCACATCCTATCAAGGGTGCATACTATCAACGTGACTTGTCACTGTGATGTTAACTTGATCGCCAGCTGAGGCAGTATTTGTCAGATTTCTCTATCATAAAGTTACTCATTTTCCCCCTTTCCATGTTGTACTCAAGTCAGTATGTCCAGCTCACCTTTGAGGGGTTAAGAGTTGTGATCCACCTACTTGAGGGAAGAATAAATTATTTGGAATTCTTTATGCAGGAGATTTATACATTCTCCCCTATTTATTTATTTATTCAGTCATTTATTTATATGAGTATGAAATCATGACTATTTATTTTGTTCTTTAGGTAATAATCCAATACTACTTTATTTGTTACTTAAATTGCTCCAGCTCTGGCCTTTCCAGCTCTTTTGGTTGACACCTGTGTTTACTTGACATATCCCTGATTGTTGGTCTTTTGAGCATTTCCTTACTTCCTGACATGGCAACGTCATCTGGTGCATTCCCTGTCCCAGCACTAGAATCAGCCATTTCCCCATGGAGCCCTGGTTCCTTTCTTTGGAAAATTGATTCAAAACCATGTTCTGGGCAGGACGGTGAGGGACACTAACACTTTTGAATTAAAATTTGGATTCAGTTTTAAAAGCCACAGAAGCACAAAGACTATGTTCCCGTCACCCAGAATGAGCAAACGTTTTTCCCCTTTATTTTGCTTCACAGAGTTTTAAGAAATAAAACCCTTAAAAAGTGGCAGGCTCTTTTTCCCCTTCCCAATCCTAAATCCATCCTTCTCCTCCCAAAACAACCACAATCTTAAACTGATGTGTAGACATTTTTTTCAAGCATCCATAGAATGTTTACAGAAACCTATGTTCAAGGAAAGGCGGGGTTTTATCTGGGCTGAGTCGCCCACATGGCTGGGCTGTTCGTGGGGAGCCGTCGCCGCCCTGAGCAGTTCCTCGCCGGGCTCAGCTCGTTTGGGCCGTTTGTCCTTCTCACGAGGTGGCCTCTCTGCTGTCGCTTCCAGCTCCTCTCAGCTCTGGTGTTCCTCGCCCTCTCGTCCCAGCTTGCTGCTTTGGAGGCGGCCTCTGGGGTCCTCCTTGTCGGGAGGAAGAAGACCAGTCACCTGCTACCGTGAACTTGGTGAAGGCAACTTGTAAACGGAGAAGAGCTAGACAACTATAAAACTTGGCTGTTTTGTTCACAGTGCCAAAAGAAAAAAAAAAAATGGGACCGGGAACATGTCATTTATTTGTTGGGAATACTTGGCTCTTCAACATCTATTTTTTTAGCTCAAAGTCATTACCAGTTGCGTCTAGTTCTTCGTGAGTTTTACTCCTGGAAGGTTACGGCTGCCACATTTAAGACCATCAGAGATCCGGAAATGAGGGTAGTTAATCTTACGGTTCTTCATTTTCATTCTTCTGACAAATACTGTTCTTCCAAATATATGAACAATACCCAAACTAGAGAAAAAGGTTGCTGTTGAAGAAATTGCTCATGAAACTAATAATTTCTCCCACAAGGGATTTAAAATGAAAGTTAGTTGTGTGATTACTAAGTGAAAGGCTTTAGCTACATCTCCACCCACCGAGTTGCGTGGCTGGGTGGGCAGTTTGGCTGATAATGTTCTGAGTTCAGAGCACGTTGTCTGCGTACCGAGGTAAGCCGAAGTCTTGGGCTTGGGATTTCCGGCCTCGTTAATAGTAAATATGTCTAATGTCTTCCCACAGCTTACGCTTACTCTAACAAACGTGAATTTGGAAGCAATTACTTGAGGACAGTTTGATAACGCCTGGATAATCAAACGGGCACAATGAAGCACTTCGTGAGGTGGGTATTTCTGGTTCCCTGAAGGAGCTCTCTGAAACGGAGAAACTTCCTTGCCAATTAGGACAATATTTCTGTCACCATTTGTGATGTAACCAGGTCTTTCATGATTGCATAAAATAGCACTGCATGTTGGCTAAGCATAATGTGGTCACAGGGTTCCTCTACTAACTCTGTATTCATACTGACGCTCAGAGCCTTACAAGTGGGAGATGACAGTGACAGCGTGGGCACAAAAGCACGGGACAGGTGTGCTTTGGACAGCGGGATGCCATGTTTCAAAGCCATTAGGCTGAGGTTTGAGGAATTAATACTCAAGGAATAAATGTAATTTGCTTAGAACCATTTCCCTGAAAGAAGCAATTTTGAATATCTCTTAGTTTAGGTTTTAGTGGGCTGGCCAATCCATGAAGGCATTTTCAAATGTTCCTTTTCGGTTAAAAAAAATACACATACATATATATATTATGTGTATATATAATATATATGTGTATATATAAAATATATATTATATATATAATACATATATATTATGCATAATATATTATGTGTGTGTATATATATGTATATGTCTATTATAGATATTATAGGTATGTATCTCTGTTCTAACTTTTGCCCCTCCTGCCTCAGTGGTGCCTCTGACATCTGCTTTAATTGTTGGTTCCCTGAAGATTGTGCTTCATAGAGTACCATGTATGTTGGTGTGTTTTGGGGTGACCTTGTTTTGTTTTGATAGACCTTTGGCAGACCTGTAGTTACAATTATTTGGAAGATAAAACTGCCGTTTACAGTTCTATTCATGAAATTCTCAGGGAAATTTTATATCATATTAAAATAGGCCAAAATAAAGTTAATCAGGTCCTGCAAGTTAGAAAATAACCCACTCTTTAGGAAACTTTCCCTCAAGGCGGTGGCCTACCACTATTATACATTGTTACCCCTTGCTCTGGCTGTTTTCTCTAAGCAAATAATTCGTGGACTTGCTTTCTTTTAAGAAAACAGTTGAATTCTTTCAGTGGCTGCAATTGAAGGTTTTCTTTTCCCCACTAGTTTTGGTTGCATGGTTGTTTCTAGAGCACCTAAATCGGTTTGCGTGGGATTCACTGTTTTGGGGGTAGCTGCTGGTATTCACAGGATCCTAAAATTGTCCAAACCTCTTAGGAAGTCACGATTAAACCATTTACAGGTATTAGCACTTGTTTTATTGTACAGAATACTCCTCAGCCTGTTTATCTCATATGTGTAAATGTACTAACCATTTGAAAAAAATCACTGGGGCATTTGCCAGCGAAATATTTGACCTGATATGTTTTTGGTTGCCATAGTAGTGAACCCATATGTTCACATATTCATGAAAAATTGGTATTTATAAATCCCTCCTGAATGTAAGCATAGTGTCTTTTAACTGTAGAATCGTGTTAACAGAAAGCTTTAGTATGATATGCAGCTTAAAAGTCCCGAGCTCTTTCTTTAAAAGGGGAGAAAGTAATGGTTAAGGTTTGTGCCGGGGCTTGTACTACCAGATTTCTTCTTCAACATCTTCCTTGTTTCTGAAAAACTTTAGTAGCCTCAAAGCCTGCCATTTTAGGGGAAATAGTAGCATTTGTTTCTGTTACTTTTCTGTTAAATGGGACAGGTGCAACACTGTGTTTAGTAGACATTATAACATTTTTAAATTAATTTGTACTTGACTGCAACTGGTATGGTGAATATCTACATGTGATTTCACACAGCCTATCGCTAAGGATAATCCAACCGCACATGCTGAATAGTGTGTGTTCTGACACAAATTCTTCCCTTTTAACTTAAAACATATATTTTATAAATATTACTTGACATTGATTCTTTGTGTGAAAGTGGAGCTAAGATAATAGATTACACATACAGAAAGAAACCTGAGGATTTTCCTTGACCATTAGTTTTGACATAATAAAAGGAAACGCAGTCATTGCCCCTCCTTAGTTGATTATTGTTTCTGGCTGTAGTTTTTGGCTTTAATGCTTTTTGTTAAGTTGCATGTGGGTGTGTTACCTGTATGTTACTGTCTATGGAATTTAGAAGGCTAAGAGGGTGAAGAGTAATGACCTGGCACTACACACTCTTATCAGATAATTCAGATTGCCTTTTATATCCTGTAGTCCATTCCCACAGATGGTGGACAGTTTGGGCAATGTTTCCATTTGAACCAAAAAGAAGGTCATGTAAACACAGCCTGAATAAATTAGGCGTTAATTCTTGAGCTCAGCAAATACATTATGCAGAATAAGGAGTTGACGTTCACTGAGAAGAATTCAGCCTTATTTAAAAGCCCACAGAGTTGTTGATCTGTCAACTTCTGAGATGCATTAAAATGAAATGCTCCATATACAGCCCCAGATGAAATGAGGTTATTTAATCTTAAAGAAATCAGGTTGCGAGAAAGAAGGGTTTTTAATCCACATTTAAAGCACATCATCTCCACACTCTGCTCTCTCTAGCTCACTGCTACCATCAGATATATGAGTGCTGTCGTTACTTAGCACTTAAGGAGTGGAGAAAATATTTCACGTTTAAAAAACATTACATAAAATATTAGACAAATGCTACAGAATTAGTACAACCAGCTGAAGGGTGTGTTTTAAATTGAGAGTGGATATGGGACATTGGATAGTTACCCCAACGTCACCCAATATGACATAAGCCGTGGCATGCATTGAAAGAACACAAGGGATAAAATGGAGAAGAAGTGCATCTGTGTGTGATAAGAAAAAAAGGCAGCACTTTTTGAGCCCCAAGTCTTAGGGTTTAGTTTGTGTAATATATTTTATTAATTTTAATTCAATTAAATCAGTGACATGCTACAGGCATTTTGTGACAAGAGTATTCAGGGAAGGCTTCACTGAGGTGAAGTTGACAGGAAGGGAAGACTAGGGTGTTAATTTTTTTTTATTTGGGTATCGTTAATGTACAATCACTTGAGCAACATTGTGGTTACTAGACCCCCTATTATCAAGTCCCCCCCACATACCCCACTACAGTCACTGTCCATCAGCATAGTAAGATGCTATCGAATCATTACTTGTCTTCTCTATAAATACTGCCTTTCCCGTGTCCCATGCCGCTCCATTATGTGTGCTTATCCTAATGCCCCTTTTCCCCCCTTATCTCTCCCTTCTCACCCATCCTCCCCAGTCCCTTTCCCTTTGGTAACTGTTAGTCCATCCTTGGGTTCTGTGAGTCTGCTGCTGTCTTGTTCCTTCAGTTTTTGCTTTGTTCTTATACTCCACAGATAAGTGAAATCATCTGATACTTGTCTTTCTCCACCTGGTTTATTTCACTGAGCATAATACCCTCTAGCTCCATCCATGTTGTTGCAAATAGTAGGATTTGTTTTCTTCTTATGGCTGAGTGATATTCCATTGTGTATATGTACCACATCTTCTTTATCCATTCATCTACTGATGGACACTTAGGTTGCTTTCATTTCTTGGCTATTGTAAATAGTGCTGCGATAAACATAGGGGTGCATATGTCTTTTTCAAACAGTGCTGCTGCATTCTTAGGGTAAATTCCTAGGAGTGGGATTCCTGGGTCAAATGGTATTTCTATTTTGAGTTTTTTGAGGAACCTCCATACTGCTTTCCACAATGGTTGAACTAATTTGCATTCCCACCAGCAGTGTAGGAGGGTTCCCTTTTCTCCACATCCTCGCCAACATTTGTTGTTGTTTGACTTTTGGATGTTTGCCATCCTTACTGGTATGAGGTGATATCTCATTCTGGTTTTAATTTGCATTTCTCTGATGATTAGCGATGTGGAGCATCTTATCATGTGCCTGTTGGCCATCTGAATTTCTTCTTTGGAGAAGTGTCTGTTCAGCTCCTCTGCCCATTTTTTAATTGGCTTATTTGCTTTCTGTTTGTTGAGGTGTGTGAGCTCTTTATGTATTTTGGATGTCAACCCCTTATCGGATATGTCATTTATGAATATATTCTTCCATACTGTAGGATGTCTTTTTGTTCTACTGATGGTGTCCTTTGCTGTACAGAAGCTTTTTACTTTGATATAGTCCCACTTGTTCATTTTTGCTTTTGTTTCCCTTGCCCGGGGAGATATGTTCATGAAGAAGTTGCTCATGTTTGTGTCCAAGACATTTTTGCCTATTTTTTTTTCTAAGAGTTTTATGGTTCCATGACTTATCTTCAGATCTTTGATCCAATTTGAATTTACTTTTGTGTATGGGGTTAGACAGTAATCCAGTTTCATTCTCTTACATGTAGCTGTCCAGTTTTGCGAACACCAGCTGTTGAAGAGGCTGTCATTTCCCCATTGTATATCCACAGATCCTTTATCATATATTAATTGACCATACATGCTTGGGTTTATATCTGGGCTTTCTATTCTGTTTCACTGGTCTATGGGTCTTTTCTTGTGCCAGTACCAAATTGTCTTTATTACTGTGGCTTTGTAGTAGAGCTTGAAGTCAGGGAGCGTAATTCCCCCTGCTTTATTCTTCCTTCTCAGGATAGCTTTGGCTATTTGGGGTCTTTTGTCATCCCATATGAATTTTTTTTTAAGGTTTTATTTATTTATTTATTTTATAATTTATTTTGGTATCATTAATCTACAATTACATGTGCAATATTATGGTGATTAAACTACCCCCTTCATCAGGTCCCCCCCCACTAACCCCATTACAGTCATTGTCCATAAGCATAGTGAGATGCTATAGAATCCCTACTTGTCTTCTCTGAGTTGTATAGCCCTCCCCATGCCCCCCCAACATTACGTCTGCTAATCGTAATGCCCCTTTTACCCTCTTATCCCTCCCTTCCCACCCATCTTCCCCAGTCCCTTTCCCTTTTGGTAACAATTAGATCGTTCTTGGGTTCTGTGAGTCTGCTGCTGTTTTGTTCCTTCAGTTTTTTTTTTTCTTTGTTCTTATACTCCACATATGAGTGAAATCATTTGATACTTGTCTTTTTCAGCTTGGCTTATTTCACTGAGCATAGTACCCTCTAGCTCCATCCATGTTGTTGCAAATGGTAGGATTTGTTTTCTTCTTATGGCTGATCCATATGAATTTTAGAACTATTTCCTCCAGTTCATTGAAGAATGCTGTTGGTATTTTGATAGGGATTGCACTGAATCTGTAGATTGTTTTAGGCAGGATGGACATTTTGACAATATTAATTCTTCCTAGCTAAGAGCATGGGATGAATTTCCATTTATTAGTGTCCTCTTTAATTTCTCTTAAGAGTGTCTTGTAGTTTTGAGAGTATAGGTCTTTTACTTCCTTGGTTAGGTTTATTCCTAGATATTTTATTCTTTTTGATGCAATTGTGAATGGAATTGTTTTCCTGATTTCTCTTTCTGCTAGTTCACTGTTAGTGTATAGGAATGCAACAGATTTCTGTGTATTAATTTTGTATCCCACAACTTTGCTGAATTCAGATATTAGATCTAGTAGTTTTGGAGTGGATTCTTTAGGGTTTTTTATGTACACTATCATGTCATCTGCAAACAGGGACAGTTTGACTTCTTCCTTGCCAATCTGGATGCCTTTTATTTCTTTGTGTTGTCTGATAGCCATGGCTAGGACCTCCAGAACTATGTTGAATAAAAGTGGGGAGAGTGGGCATCCTTGTCTTGTTCCCAGTCTTAAAGGAAAAGCTTTCAGCTTCTCCCTGTTAAGTATAATGTTGGCTGTAGGTTTCTCATATATGGCCTTTATTTTGTTGAGGTACTTGCCTTCTATACCCATTTTGTTGAGTTTTTATCATGAATGGCTGTTGAATTTTGTCAAATGCTTTTTCAGCATCTATGGAGATGATCATGTGGTTTTTGTCCTTCTTTTTGTTGATGCAGTGGATGATGTTGATGGATTTTCTAATATTGTACCATCCTTGCATCCCTGGGATGAATCCCCCTTGATCATGATGTATGATCTTTTTGATGTATTTTTTAATTCAGTTTGCTAATATTTTGTTGAGTATTTTTGCATCTATATTCATCAGGGATATTGGTCTGTAATTTTCTTTTTTTGTGGTGTCTTTGCCTGGTTTTGGTATTAGAATGATGTTGGGCTCGTAGAATGAGTTTGGGAGTATTCCCTCTTCTACTTTTTGGAAAACGTTAAGGAGGATGGGTATTAGGTCTTCACTAAATGTTTAATGAAATTCAGCAGTGAAACCGTCTGGTCCAGGCATTTTGTTCTTAGGCAGTTTTTTGATTACCAGTTCAATATCTTTGCTGGTAATTGTTCTATTCTGATTTTCTGTTTCTTCCTGAGTCAGCCTTGGAAGGTTGTATTTTTCTAGAAAGTTGTCCATTTCTTCTAGGTTATCCAGTTTGTTACCATATCATTTTTTATAGTATTCTCTCATAATTTTTTGTATTTCTGTGGTGTCCGTAGTGATTTTTCCTTTCTCATTTCTGATTCTGTTTATGTGTGTAGACTCTTTTTTTCTTGATAAGTCTGGCTGAGGGTTTATCTATTTTGTTTATTTTCTCGAAGAACCAGCTCCTGCTTTCATTGATTCTTTCTATTGTTTTATTCTTCTCAATTTTATTTATTTTTGCCTTAATCTTTATTATGTCCCTCCTTCTACTGACTTTGGGCCTCATTTGTTCTTCCTTTTCTACTTTCATTAATTGTGAGTTTAGACTGTTATTTTGGGATTGTTCTTCTTTTCTGAGGTAGACCTGTATTACACTTCTCCCTTAGCATGGCCTTTGCTGCGTCCCTCAGATTTTGCGGTGTTAAATTATTCTTGTCATTTTTCTCCATATATTGTTTGATCTCTGTTTTTATCTGGTCACTGATCCATTGATTATTTAGGAGCATGTTATTAAGCCTCCATGTGTTTGTGGGCTTTTTCATTTTCTTTGTGTAATTTATTTCTAGTTTCATACCTTTGTGATCTGAGAAGCTGGTTGGTACAATTTCAATATTTTTTCATTTACTGAGGCTCTTTTTGTGGCCTACTATATGATTTATTGAAAATGTTCCGTGTGCACTTGAGAAGAATGTGTATCCTGTTGCTTTTGGATGGAGTGTTCTGTAGATGTCCATTAGGTCCATCTGTTCCAATATGTTGTTCAGTGCCTCTGTCTCTTTACTTATTTTCTGTTTGGTTGATCTGTCCTTTGGAATGAGTGGTGTGTTGAAGTCTCCTAAAATGAATGCATTGCATTCTATTTCCTCCTTTAATTCTGTTAGTATTTGTTTCACATATGTAGGTGATCCTGTGTTGGGTGCATAGATATTTGTAATAGTTATATCCTCTTGTTGGACTGACCCTTTATCATTATGTAATGTCCTTCTTTGTCTCTTGTGACTTTCTTTGTTTTGAAGTCTGTTTTGTCTGATACAAGTACTGCAACTTCTTCTTTTTTCTCAATATTAGTTGCATGAAATATCTTTTTCCATCCCTTTACTTTCAGTCTGTGTATGTCTTTGGGTTTGAAGTGAGTCTCTTGTAGGCAGCATATAAATGGGTCTTGTTTTTTTATCCATTCAGTGACTCTATTTCTTTTGACTGGTGCCTTCAGACCATTTACATTTTGGGTGATTATCAATAAATATGTTCTTATTGCCATTGCAGGCTTTAGATTCGTGGTTACCAAAAGGCTCAAGGGTAATTCCCTTACTATCTAACAGTCTAATTTAACTTAGTTCATATGCTATTACAAACACAACCTAAAAGTTCTTTTTTTTCCCCTCCTTTTTGTTCCTCCTCCATTCTTTGTATGTTTTGGATCATATTCTGTACTCTTTGGGTGACATCTATTTAGCCTTAGGAATACTTCCATCTATAGGAGTCCTTCCAAAATGCACTGTAGAGGTGGTTTGTGGGAGGTAAATTCTCTCAGCTTTTGCTTATCTGGAAATTGTTTAATCCCTCCTTCAAATTTGAATGATAACCTTGCCATATAGAGTATTCTTGGTTCAAGGCTCTTCTGCTTCCTTGCATTAAGTATATCATGCCACTCCCTTCTGGCCTGTAAGGGTTCTGTTGAGAAATCTGATGATAGCCTGATGGGTTTTCCTTTGTATGTGATCTTTTTTCTCTCTCTAGCTGCCTTTAAAAGTCTGTCTTTATCCTTAATCTTTGCCATTTTAATTACTATATGTCTTGATGTTGTCTTCCTTTTGGTCCCTTGTGTTGGGAGATCTGTGCACCTTCATGGCTTGAGAGACTATCTCCTTCCCCAGGTTGGGGAAGTCTTCCGCAATTACCTCCTCAATGACTTTTTCTATCCATTTTTCTCTCTCTTCTTCTTCTGGTACCCCTATAATGTGAATATTGTTCCTTTTGGATTGGTCACACAGTTCTCTCAATATTCTTTCATTCTTAGAGATTCTTTTTTCTCTCTGTGCCTCAGCTTCTTTGTATTCCTCTTCTCTAATTTCTATTCCATTTACCATCTCTTCTACTACAGTTAATCTGCTTTTAAATCCCTCCATTGTATGTTTCATTTCAGAGATGGAATTTCTTAATGATTGAATCTCCAACTTAAATTTGTTCCTGAATTCTTGAATATTTTTCTGTACCTCCATAAGCATGTTTATGATTTTTATTTTGAACTCTGTTTCAGGAAGATTGGTGAGTTCAGTTTCATTTGGTCCTCTTTCTGCATTTTGTGAGATTTTGGTCTGAATCATGTTCTTTTGACGTTTCATATTTCTGTGTGGTGCCCACTATTGCACAGAAGCCCCAGTCTCTGGAGCTGTTCAGCCCCTAGAGTGAGATTGGGGTTTGTAGGGGAACAGAGCTGGTGCCTGGGGGGAGGAAAGATCTGTTTCCTGATTCCTGTCTCCAGTGTCAGAGCCAGTGGGCCAAGCACACACGTGTAAGCCTCTGTGCTTTCCATCTCTAGCTGTTGTAAGCGGGTCCTACCTCTTGCTAGCCTGATGCCAGCAGAGGGACTGGGACTGCTGGCACAGGCTAGTAGGAAGTTGCAGCATGCTGCGTATCACAGTGGGGGGCCTCGGAGCTGAGTTGGCAGCCAGGGGGATGGAGCACCTGAAGCTCCTCAACGTTCCCAACCAGCTGGGCAGAGCATGCCCAAACAACCTTAACCTTGTCCAGCTCCCCCTTCTCTCATGCAGCAAGCTCCATGCAAACCCTGCCCCTTCAGCTGCTAGGAAGCCTCTGAGACTACCTGCCTTTCCTCTGACACAGAGCTCCCAGATATTCATCTCCTCCTCCACAAATGGCCGGAATATCAGTTTCTCAAGCACTCCACCTGTCTGAGCTCCCCAATGTCCAGAGCACCACACACTATAGGCTTCTGCTCACAAAGCAGATGTCCAGGGCTAGGTGTTCAGCAGTCCCAGTCTTTCACCCCCTCCCCCCTCCGTTTCCCTTCCTCCCGCTGGTGAGCTGGGGCGGGGGAAGGGCTCGGGTCCCCCCAGATTAAGGCTTTTGTACGTTACCCTGTTCCGTGAGGTCTGTTTGCAGTCTGGTTCAGCCTTCTTTATTGTTGCTGTTTTAAGGTTAGTTGTATTAATTAACTATATTTTTGTACTGTTTGTGGTTTTGGGAGGAGCTCTCCTTCTCACATCTCATGCCGCCATCTTGAATTCTGTCTTCTTTATCTCCTGGTGGTTTTTTATTTTTTTAATTAATTGTGTTATGTAGTGAATCTATAATAACAGGCCCACTCCTTATCCCCTATATAAGATTTTGAGGAATGTTCTGGATGATGGATTTCTTTCACTTATAGAGTGACTGAATTTTGTTCTTTTAAAAATACTTTTATTTATAATAAATATATTTGATATTACATTTAAATACTTTTTCATTGTCTAAGTATAATGTGTTTGCTGCTTCCCTTATAAATAAGTCAATAAAAGTATTATCCAAATAATAGTATTATCCAAAAAATAGAATCTGAATTTTAATAAATCTTATAAAATGTATGTATTTAAGTATCAAATTTTTAATTGTATAGTGGTATGTCATTAATAAATTAAACTGTTGCCTCTTTTTCTTTGAAAGGAAAACAATAAGCCACTAATTAATTTTTTTAGTTACCCACAGTCAGTTATTGCTGTCTAAGGCTGTGTCTTGCCTTAGGGTTTCAATCAGTCAGGATTCTTGGGGAAATGACAATGGAACATTCTTGCAGTAAAAGAATTTATACCCAGCTTTATTGTCCCAGTGGTAAGGTGAGCACTAGAAGGTCTGCATCCAGCAGCCTGCAGGTCCATAATCCACCTCCATTTCTGCCTCTGTCCAGAGCACTGGGCAGAACTCTTTATATAGTGACTCAGTCAATAATAGCTTATTTCCTATGGCTCTGGAAACAGTAGCCTAGCAGTAGGCCAATTACATCATTGAGTAGTTTAGGTCAAGTGAGGATCCTGGCCAAAGCAATTTCCCTTTTCCCCACAGCCTGCAACTAAAATTTCCCAGAAGTATCAAAAACATGACTTTTGTTTATAGCAACAGAATTTGGAATAATATCAATCCATGATAGATTCATACCCGCAGCTTTTGAAAGGCAGCAAGATCTCTTCCCATAAAGGATGATGGAAAGGCCATGAGGCCCCCTGCTGCATAGACACAAAGCATTGCCTCCCCACTACTCAGTGGAGGGAAATGTTCTTGTTTTTCTAGCAACAAAGATTTCTTTGTGTGAGTTCACATTTCCAGTTTATGAGCAAGTGCTTGGCAGCGTCTCTTCCTTGTAGGAAGCTTATTAAAGAGAGGGTCCCATTTGCTGGGCCAAACACCAATTGACAAATTAATTTCCAATTGCTTTCCAGGGAGCACCCTAACTAGGAACTGCTATAGAACTACTGACATTTCTTAAAATGTCATTTTAGCAAAAGCATGAAATACTGGAATCATTGAGCTGTTTGCTCTTCTTTATGGCCATTTAGATGAAAGGTATTCCATTTAGGAAACCGGTTTGTACCAAAAACTGTCATTATTTTGAATGTATCCTTCCTCACCAAGAGTGTACTTCTTATCTATTACAGGATTTCTTCAAGCAAGAATTAACTTTCATTAGCAAATTCAGTGAAACTGTTCAAAATAAGCCACTTCTCTCTTATTATTCAAAAAAAAGGATGTCAGAATCACAAATTTAAGATGATGGAGTAGTGTCCCTACAGGTATCCACACCCTCCTCCCACAGGCAGGAGGCTATGTGGTTCTAGGTACATTTCCTGTTTCAGAGGCCCCATCCTGTTGAATGATTCCTTTAACAAAGCACCACAAGATAGGAGCTCGCTTTTGTTTGGTAGTAGAGATATGATCCATTTTGAATAATTTACATTGGTTGGCTATTCTGGTTCAGGCTAAAGAATGAATGTTAAATAATAAAAGTCATCATAAGTATCTTATAGAAGAACACTGCTGTGAACTCAGCCATAAACTTCAGTCTGCAGCTTATTAATAAACTGCACTAACAGAAAATATTGGAAGTAGAACATGCCTTAAGTAGTTTTTATTAAGTCAGATTCTCCCAGTGCTTAAACAAAGCACCAATCTTAAGAAAGAACAGTAACTCCTTTTGGGATACTATCAAAAACTGTGATTAAACAAACACAAAAAACTGTTATCTATGCATGTAGTTATTAAAAACAGATGATGATCCATACTTTCTTCTCATAGTCTTCAGTTTGTTGTTCCCGTAAAATATAGCATATCTTTTCAGTAGTGAGTTGAGAATCTTCCTTCAGAACTAAAAAACTAAGTCTAGTATTATGAAGATAAAAAACAATAAATTCTCCTACTTAAACCTAACTTTATTGGTTTGATGATTCAGTTCAAGGAGACAAAACAAGCAGACCTATAAACCCCCTGAACGTAGGATTATCTACCATAGATGGTAGAGAGGGTGTAGCTATAATTCTTCCTCTAAAAGTAGGAACAGAAAAGTGGAATTAAAGAGGGAAAATGGGATCTGCCTCACAGGTACATCTGAGATGCCTCCATTCAAGGCATGCAGTCAGAAACATAAGAAGATAAAGGAAATTACAAGGAGTAAAGGTACTGTGAATCCAGAAATCCTTAAACTCCTCAATAAGCAGGCGCGCCTTTGCTCCCAGCCTTTGTCCTTTCCTCCCTCCCTTTCTCCCTCCCTCCTTCACTCATTTTTTCTCAAACTAAATACTGATTAGCTTTAAGCTAATTTAAAGATTTAAAGCATTTAAAGATCCATTTCTTAATTTCTTCCTTTTCAGGGTAAACATGTCAAACCAATCTAACATTCTCCCAAAATATTTAACCATGTTTATTGTTTTCCTCTGACCTTCACCAGTTTTTCCATAAACTTTATGATTTAGGGACTTAAATAGGTCCAAAACTTTAATAAGAGAGTTCTCGGCAGCATTTGATGGTGAAGACCAGCCATCCTGAGATGTTCATATAGAGGTTTGCTGGCCTATCCTTTCATGAGGAAGCAAGTTGAGGATTGTTTCTGTTATAAAATAAGGCTTCCATAGTTAGGGGTAGCACTGGTGTTTGCATCTCTGACCTCAGCTTAGGTTTATGATTAAATGCAAAATAAATTATATCTGCCAAAATATTCTTTGATCTGATGGTCTGGCTTTAAAAAATGTAGTACCGAGCATACAAGAAAAGATAGTGCCTAGCATAACAAGCTCGCCTTTTAATGATATATTTTTGGATATGTTAGCTCATTAGAAAAACAAGGAAAAAGTCAAAAATATACCCTTGATAATAAAAGCATTATCAGAACTCCTGGCCCAGAAACTCTGGAAGGGTAAGGAAGCAGTGTACTGATGTCACCTCACAGGTGAAATGGGCATTTCTCTTTCATGATCCATGACGTTGTTTGTGTGACTGTCTGAGAGGAATGTGATACACCTCGCATAGTGTGAGCCCTAAGAAATGATGCATCCTCTTTAACCCCTCCCTGTAGATTTCCGCTGGGTTTCCCTGTCTCTGACAGCGTGAACATCCACAGGGGAGTTGAAAAAAAGAAAAGATGAAAGTAAATAGGCCATGATGTCTTCCCTCTTCTTTTATGTAAGACTATCTTGGTGCAAAACAGTTTACCAGCATTTTCTTCTCGTAAGCAAGGACGCCAGTGGGAGAAATTACAGATGGGCTGTGAGTCACTCTACAGCTGGACGCTTCCTACCACCTAGGATGTCACCTCTAGGTTTCAAGCTACATCTTTATATAGATCTGATGGAGAATTTGCGCTGGGAAAACTTTCAGTAGTTTAATTTAAGCTATGATATGGTTTTGTGGCTTATATCCTAAGCAGGGTGAATACAAAGATATTCCTTAAACAATAATCAGAACCCATTTTTCAAGGAAGATTTAGTACCACAAGAACCTGATTATCAAGGACTCCTGGCACATAGACTTCAACAAGGCTGCAGTTGAGGAGCTGGCCCACATGCTAGGCAAACTTTACTGGAAATTGAACACGGGTACCATAAGGACAGATATCATGGAAGGCTTTTATCCCTGACTTAGTAATAGGAATAATGCCAATCACTAATTAATATCATTACCATTTGGCTCGTGACCAGTTAAGAAAGGTACTGCTCAACTATTTTTTGTCTGGCATAACTATCCAGTAGTTATGCCAGAAAAAAACTTGGGAAAAAAACTTTTTCCAAGAAAGCAAGTTGAGGTTTTATAAAATTTCTCACTCATCTATTTAAATGTTCCACTAAATTTATTTTTAGAGTTATCTTTTTTGGTTTTTTTGGAAGCTGATAACCTAAATCTTAAAAGATCTTAAAACATATTTGACTCAAACAGTTGAATTTCAGACCTTACGATATAGTAAATCCATTTTTTGTCTTTCAGCGGAATCTGACTTCACATAGAAATTTTATTTGCACTTCTGCAATGACTTTTGGTGATCATTTTATACATTTTACTTGCTATAGCTTTCTTAAGTAAAATAATACATACTTATTATAGAAAAAAATGAAAATATACTTAACCTAAATGAAAATACAAATTACTCCTAATTCCATTACCCAGAATGTTACTGTTGACAGTCTTATTGTGCATCTTGTCAGTCTTTTTCTCTTTGTTCACACATCACCTTAAAATTGCTTTATTTTTTTAAAGAAAAAGTAGATCATTCTTTTTTTTAGCAATCACATATTGCTTTCTATCTTTTTTCTATTTAATGAACATTATGACCATTTTCTCATATGTTATTCGATATTCTAGAACACAATTTTGTTGCCTGCAAAGGATTCCATTGTGCTGTCTTCATGTAGCAGTTTGGTTACTTATACTGTTTCTTCCGCTCCCTTTGCCTCTGTATGATAGAGACCCCCAGGGCTTTGTACAAGTTACACTGTTGGAATTTCCATTTTTAACACAGGCTGTTCAAGATACTGGAGGCAGAACAAGTTGAGCAGAGGAACACAATTAGGAATTTGGGTCAAATGCAGGGATGGATCATGGCATTGAGGCTATTGGCTAGCTACCCTGATTCATCTGAATGACCCCCTATCCCCTTATGTTAGAACTAGAGAGAATTTGGGAACATTAGAGAAAAAATAACACCTTTTAGAAATGACACCAATAGGAAGTAATATAAATAACAGGAAGGTGTACTATTAAGAGAAGATGGGTTGAATATAAATTCCTGGATGGCCAGTCCTCTTTACTTGAGTTATTTTGAGACTGAATAGTACCGAGAAGAGTAGACACTCACATACTAAAAACAGAAATCAGCATAAAACACGAATTCACATGTGCCGGAGATGTTGTGAATAAGTGCATGATTGGTGACCATATACTTCATAGTTTGTTAAGGTATTATTGGAGTGAGATGGGGTATGCAATAAAGAAAGCTTTGTTTAGCAGAAGCGAAAAACAAAGTTGCCAGGAGGTGAGGTTTGGGGAAAGTGTAAATGAGAGAATGTTGGGGGACCGAAGGGCACCACACTTGTTCGCTGAATTGGTAAGGAGCTTCTGGCAAGTCTAAGAAGTGTCGGGATTGGTTAGCAGAGAAGACAGGTGGCCATACAACCACGCCCTCAAGGACAGCAGGGGGAAGGAGGAAAGAACGGGATCAGGGGAAGAAATAAATAATGTCCTCCTGCCCCCACATAAAAAAGCCACTAGAAAGGGGTTGGGAATGAACCAGGGCAAGCTGAGAGGCTGTCTGCAGAGGCTGAAGAGGAGCGTGGCCACAGCATGTTCTTGCCCCATATCTAAGGGAGAGACCACTTCTAAAACCCAAGGATACTGTCTTCAAGGTACTGATTTATTTTTCAAAATGTTTGTAGGACGAGAAAGGATTCCCATGCCTCACCCTCAGTTTGTTGGATTATTAAGTTGACAAGGACATTCTGGAGTTGTTTGCAGTCGTATCGGAAGTTTGTCCGCACAGACCTTGGGCTTCCCTCCCAAGGATGGATTTTTGTAGTGACCTCAGAAAAAATAACTTGGGATTAGAAAAATGAAATATCCTTGTAAACTCAGAAGTCTAATGGTTGGTTTTCTTCTGGGCCCCTTTTCTTGCTGGTGGTGGCTGCTTTCTAGTCTCTTCTAGAATTCTGTTGGAAGGGTGCTGTCTTTTGTTTTTGACAGAATGTTGATCCAGGTGTGCCTGTATTTTTACTGTAAATTTCTGTGGCGCTGCCTGAAATTTGTAATGAGGAAGCTGACGGGAAGATGTGAACTACAACGGATCTGTTACAATACCAAGCCTGGGGCTTCCAGAACCATGAAAATCGGTAAGCTTCAAACAAAGAAATAAGCAAACGGTAGGCTTGATGGGGTTGAGGAGGATACAGTGTTACATTTCAGTACATTAACTTAAGCTACTTGTGAAGGATAACTTTTGAATGACTTTTTTATTATCTTATAGAAACATCACTGAGGGATTCAAAAAGTAAGGTAAGTAAAATTGTTCCTATATTTTTCAGCAAATTTGCACTTGAACGGTTATCTCTATCATCAAAAAGTAAAAATTTTAAGAAACAAAAATATACCATTGGTTATGAAAACTAATGCAAATTGAGAAGGAAGAATTGTTTGCATCACAAACCACTGTACTTTTGACATAAGGGCAGCCACTGTATGTGAATTTCTAGAGATTTATGGTGCACTTATTACTTCAGTGTTGAATTCATCTTTTTTTACACCTCTTTTAAATCATAAAATAAGTATTCCTTGAAGATATGAGAAGCGTTAACTCCCTGGTATTTCCTCAATATCCCAATCATTTAATTTTATACTCAAGATTTTCCAAGAAAATCAAAGAAGCCACTATGCTAGCTTTTACAGCACAGAGTGAAACATGTAGATAAGAGAAAATCTGGGTTTCTTTTTCAAGATTCTTGAATACTATTATTAAGTTTTGGCATCCTTAAGACTATGTGCCCCCATATGCTTTACTCAGTCATAGACATAATGCACATTAACAATGGGGAACCATGTATGTATGTTAAAACAGATGAAAATGACTTAAAAATTTTATGTATTTCTTATTTAAAGAAAATTTTACTACCCCCACTGTGAAAACATCAAATTTACTAGAATTCAAATGCTAAATAAATTTTTTCTTATAGTTTAGTATCTTCATATAGAAACTTTAAGCAAATACTTGAAGCCCCTATCTCAATAGACTCCACTTAAGCCACTGGTGTTCATGACAAGGGAACTGATTGAAACATGTTTTCCAGCTGTTGCAGACTTCAGTGAGCGTTCACCCTGATGCTATTGAAAAAACTATAGAAGACATCATGGAATTGAAAAAAATTAACCCCGACATAAATCCACAGTAAGAACATGTTTATTATGTTGTAAATATAGAACACAGGTCCCATGGCCACATGGTATTTCTATAGCCCTAGAGTGAGCTCATTCTCTCTCTTTCCTCCCCTCAAATAATCATCTGCAGTGTTTTGACTTTCAGATCAAGAAAAGAGAAAAAAAAGGTGCCTTTTTCATCTTGTAAATAGCGGCAACTTTGTCCTTGTGTTGTGATTTATGCTTATGCTTCTGAGATGCAGTGAATGCAAGAAATGTGATGGATGCCCCTGCTATCAGAAGATGAAATGAAGGGATAATCACTTCGTCAATAATCACTCTGCGCAGTACCTGTTTTACATTAACAATAAATGTTCAAATTACAATGTGCCTAAGCTCAGCATGCTCCATCAAGAATATTCCTTCAGTTCATGGCAGGCTGATGATCTTGGAGACAGTTCCTACATGCTTGTCAAGAAGACAGGCATGTGTGGGCGGGAGAGATGGGTTTTATATGAAGACTTTAGAACTTTGTAATTTAATCTTCTCGCCTTGGAAGTATTAAAATGCATTTGGCAATGTACGTGACATTTAAAATTAGGTTTTTATTTTCCACTGGGTGCAGATATTTTTCAGTAAAATTTTGGGATAAGGATATTGGGTAGAATAAATTCCACATACAGATATATTTACAGATGGTTTAGGTAGGTAACAATCAAACTGTCTTTCAGATGTGCATACATGAGAACTTCAGATGTTACAGTTGAGAAAGGCTTTTATTTGCCAAAGTCAGGAGCTCTAGTTGACGGGGATGTCAGAGTGCTCTTTGCACAGCTCTGTCTCTTGGAGGGATTCTAGGTGCTGGCTAACTGGGCTTCATCATAGAACTGTTTCCACGTGGTCTCCACGGCACTCTCCAGCAGATGCTTCAGCTAATTAGCTGCCTTTTCCTTATTCAGCCATTAAAGTTGATTTAATTATTCAGTAATTGTCTTTTGAAACCCTCTGACATAATTTTATTTCTCTGGGAAGCTGATAAGAAAGCAATTAATTTCAACTTTAAGTTGAGCCACCAGTTTAAGACTACAGTCGGGCATGAGGGATAGAGTAGACTTATAATCATATTTAGAGACGGGATTAGATTTAACAGCAAATCTTTTCAGTCTCTCCTGTGAAAGTTTTATGTTTCATTCACCAGCATTTCCTTGTTATCTATTCCTTTGATTTCCTTTAGGAAAGAAAAAGTGAAGTTTTTACGTTGTGTTTTTATCTCTCTATATGGATTTTAGTGCTTTTTTTTTTTCTAGAGTGACACTGACAAAATGATTTTTTTAATTAAACAATTTTGTGGGAAAAAATCAAGAAATAGAGAGGGTTGGGGGAACTATTTTATACTTTATCAAGCCATTGTTATTGTTAACATTACTTTGTTTTAATTACATTTTTTTCAAGTGCTGCTTATGCTCATGGTAAGAATTACTATGGTTTAAATTGAACTGGGCCCCCTTGCTCCATTCTGTTTTATTTCTTCCACTCTCTTCTTTCCTTCAAAATCAAATCCCTTGTCAGTCCTGCATTGGTTTTTCTGGATGACCAATACCACTCTGCCCCTCCTAAATTTAAATATCTGACTTAGCTTTTTTGTGCTATGGTAACAAGCAATTATAAGGGCCATTTGATTGAATGTTCAGTTTTATTTCAGTTTAGTACTCTAGGTTATCTGACACTGCCCCCTATGTCTGAAGTATACAGTCCTAAAACTCACAGTTCTCTAGAACCCCCAACGTTAGACTTAACCTCTATACATCTTATTCCCCCTCAAAAAAGCTGAAGATGACGCTGTCATTGTGATGCTAGTGACCTCAACCGCAGCAAAAACATTCACATTTAGTGAGTGAATTGGGGGTAGGAGTAACTCTTGGGGCAAATCGTGTGAAATTGCCAATGTCCAACAATTTCTGAACCACAAAAGTGAATGACTATAAAGAACTTAGCAGGAATAAATAAGTGTGAAATACCACCTTTAGATTTAAAAATGTACATCAAACAAGCACAACAAAATTTTGTATGAAATTTATATGTACAAAAAAAAGTTTATATGAGAAAAGGATCTTGATATGGACTAACAGTTACCAAAGGGAACGGGACTGGGGAGGGTGGGTGGGGGCACGGGAAGGCAGTATAGCAGAGACGACAAGTTGTGACTCTAGCTTCTTACTACGCTGAAGGACAGTGACTGCAATGGGGTATGTGGTAGGGACTCAATAATGGGGGGAATCTAGTAACCACAATGTTGCTCATGTGATTGTATATTAATGATACCATAATAAAAAAAATTAGGATAAAAGTCTCATAAACCATAAAAAAAAAAAGAAAAAAGGATCTTGGTGATTATTTAGCCACCAGTTTAATAAACTTGTAATGTTATGTGACCCTCTTTTACGTCTGCATTATAGGAGGAAAACAGCATTCAGATCACAGGAACTAATGACTCTCTCTGTGTGTCACACTTACCACATGGTTTTCTGTTTTGATGATGTTTTAAGGGGGCCATTAATCACACAATGTACATTCAGAGAAGACAGAGCAAGATGATAAAACATCTGAAATCTTGTTCCATTGAAGGGAACTGAAGGAATAGGGTTTGGGGTTTTTTTTTTTAACCTGGGAGATCAAACTGGAAGATAAAAGAATCACTATCTTAAAATAAGTCAGCATGGCAGGGGAAAGGTGGAAACCTGTGCAGAGAGCAGAATTTAAACCACTTGGTAATAAGGAAAGCAGATATTGAAACAGCATAAGAAAAAGCGTTCAAGCAACTAGAGTGTTGGAATGGAATGGGAAATTTTATAAAATAGTGAGTTCTTTCTCTTGGCATTGCCTCATATGTCAGGGATGTGCCCAAGCAGAGGTGTTTTAAAATTTTTCTTACCCTTAAGTTCTTGAGAGATATTCCTCTCTCTCTCTCTTTCTCTCTCTCACATACACACACACACACACACACACACACACACACACACACACACACACACCCCTACCAAAGTGTTTCTGGCATACCCACTTAGGGGGCTACCCTAAGAACCCATTATCACCTATATTTTCTACATCTTACCTTCAAGTCACCTGCATAAAGAACTCTTTGTTTTTTAAGCCACGTTGTTGCAACTTGGTTTAAGAAAAGGCCAGAATGAAGGTAAATTTTAGCCAAGTTCCACAACTGTCCATGTGGAGCTTCAGTAAGAAACTGAGCTTCTATTAAATACAGTCTATTTCCTAAATATTGTATAATATGAAAACTGCTGTGCATACATCAAGTGAACGAATGCCAGAATTTGTCTCATTTTTCCTCATGTGTGTTTCTTCTATTTTTAAACATCTTAGGTTGGGAATCTCTCTTCAGGCTTGCCTTCTGCAAATAGTGGGGTACAGAAACCTGATTGCAGATGTGGAAAAACTGCGCAGGGAACCCTATGATTCTGATAATCCCCAACATGAAGAAATACTTTTGCAGGTTAGTCCTTGAACCCGATTCACCCCTTCACTTAGGTCAGCTGATGTTTGCCAGACACCCGATAGGAGCTGACACTGCTGGGAAAGCGGGGGGCAGGTACCAAGATGAATGACACATGAGCACGGCAACTGGTTGCTAAAACTGACTTTTCTTGCTGGTTCAAACATCGGAGGTAAGTTTTTCGTTAGAAAATTCATGCAAGAAGTTAAATGTAAAGCCAGTTTTCTGTTGTCACCCAAGAAAGCAGCAGAAGAGATTTCTGTGGGCTGTCTCATTTGGCTCAAGGTTAGATTGTTTAACTGTGTTGGAAGCCATAGGAGAAATAGCATTTGTCAAAGAGTGACCTGGGATTTTCATTTGTGACTTTTAATAGACATGAAAGAAGATGAAGTTGGTCTATGCTTCAGCAATAGCCCTCTTGGGAAATTACCCAAGATCTTAATGCTTATTATTTATTCATGTAACTTGGAGAATATTAGAAGAGGAAGTAAAGGTTTATATCTGGTGTATTAAAACTGTTGGAAGAATAATATGCAGTTATAAATACTCCTTCTGGATGTCAAAGCAAAACCTTAAACATTTAATATGATCTGATGGTATATTAGAAAACATCAATAAGACTGTCTCAAAACACTGAATTTTGAGTTAAAAATTTAAGAACAATCTTTATAGCTATTCATTTGAAGGGTTTTCTACATTCATTTCTAAAACTAGATGCTTTTTTACATTGGAATACTTCCTTTTCCTTTCCTAGAATTCAAAAAGGCAGCAACAAAATTGGGAGAAAACAATTTGCTTAGCTGCCTTATCTTTATCTTATTGAAAAATGTCAATAGAAGCTATAATTTCTTAAATGTGTCTGTGTCTGTTATGATTTTGTGTGAAGGAGTGTATGTTTTTGTGTGTGTAAGTACTTCTGCAGCAGACTCATTTGTCTCTACTAATTTGTGCTATATCTATTGCAGATCATTAAAAATTAAAGAAGCCTCATTCTTAGCAATAAGTGTTCTTCTTCTCTTTCTCCTCTAATTAATTTTAGTTAGCCTACTGGCTGAGCTTCGTCTCCTTTTATTGCCTTTTTTCCCCCTATTTTCTGATAGAGGTAGACAAGTTCAATAAAATGATGTCAAGGTGGGAACTAAGACATGAATGAAAGAGAAAAGAGGTGGTATAAATAACACCAGCTACCAGCAGCTGAACAGTTCATTGGAACGGCTGAGACACCTTCAGCATCAGTGATGTTTGGGTGCCACCATCTTAGCTGATCTTTTGTATGTATGCTGGCACACAGTAGGGTTTCAACAAATATGGGTGAATGCATGAATAATTGTGGTTCACTAGACTAAAAGCCAAGAACTTTTATGATAAAACTTTTATGTGGTCATGATTTGAGTATGCATGTGTCATTATTTTTCATTGTCACAGCTGTGTGAGGATGGCACGATGGGCATTACCTTTACTCTAGAGATGGCCAAACTACAAGTATTTTAGTCCAGACTCTGATTCATACGGCTAGTAAATGATAAAGCCAGGCACTTTGAGGAAATGCATCTTTCTACCCTCAAGTGGTTTGCAGTCTAAACAGGGAGATACCTTGCATCTAAAAAAATCACTAAATCTAGAGAGAATTCTGGGAGTATGGCGGTGTGAGCAGGGCGGCAGAAATCTCCTCCCAAAGCCATGTATATTTGTGAAAATACAACAAATACAACTATTCCTAAAAAAGAGACCAGAAGATACAATACAACAGCCAGGCTACAGCTACACCTGTGAGAACTCAGTGCCTCACAAAGTGGGTAAGATACAAAGATGCGACCTGGCGGGACCCGAGCACTCCCCCACCCCACGGCACCAGCGGGAGGATAAGATTCAGAACAGGGAGAGTGGAAGCACAGGCCCGCCAAATGACCAGCCCTGGTGATCTGCGCTGGGAGCACTGACACACATCACGTGGTGTATCGGAGATTAGAGAAACAGAAGGGCAGGATCCGAGACGGAGACAACAAGCAGGTCCCCTCAGCCAGCTCCCCGGGACAAAAGAAAAACGGACACTTTTTGTTTGTTTGTGTTTTTTTGTTTGGTTAAAGTCTTAAAGAGACAAGGGCCCAACAGCAAAACAAAATCATCCCAGCACACTCAGGGAGTCTTGAGGAATTTCAGACACCCTGCCGAGCAGCCAGGCAAAGCAGCTGCGCCGAGGCTTCCCACAGTGATCAGCAGCCTCCTTGCCGCAAAGGGTCTGGGAGCCTCCACTGCTGTGGAACAGCGGAGAAGCGGCCCCTCCCACAGAATCCTCACTGAATCTACTTCCAGCAGGCACGCAGCCAAGCGGGAAGGACCCCAGAGCCCACATCAAGGGCTGGAAAGCACCAAGGGGACCAGAAGGCACCCAGTGAGACTTCAAACCCCTGCAGTGCTATAGGCTAGGCTGAGGCGACCCGCACACAGGCAGCTCCACGGATTACCCAGAGACTGCCTCCTCGTGGGCGATAAACCAGTTCAGGCCCCAGAGAAGGGCAAGGAGAACAACAAGCAGGAAGGGACTTTGTTCTCCCAGCTGACACACGTGGGACCTACCAGCGACCACTCCTATCGCCATGAAAAGACAGAGGAATATGGTACAGACAAAGATTACCCAGACAAATCCAGAGACAGGGCCTGATGGGATAGATTTATACACTCTTCCTGAAAAAGAATTCAGAATAAAAGTCATAACCATACTGATGGATCTACAGAGAAATATGCAAGAGCTAAGGGACTAAGTGAGGAAAGACAATGCAGAAATCAGACAAGTGATTGACGGGCTTAAGAGCAGAATGGACGAGGTGCAAGAGACTGTTAATGGAATAGAAATCAGAGAACAGGAATACAGAGAAGCTGAGGCAGAGAGAGATAAAAGGGTCTCTAAGAATGAAAGAATATTAAGAGAACTGTGTAACCAATCCAAACGGAACAATATTTGCATTATAGGAGTACCAGAGGAAGAAGAGAGAGAAAAAGGGATAAAAAAGTGTCTTTGAAGAAATAATTGCTGAAAACTTCCCCAAGCAGGGGAAGGAAATAGTTTCTCAGTCCACAGAAGCCCACAAATCTCCCAACACAAGGGTCTCAAGGAAGACAACACCAAGACACATAATAATTAAAATGGCAAAGATCAAAGATAAGGACAGAGTATTAAAGACAGCTAGAGAGAGAAAAAAGATCACCTACAAAGGAAAACCCATCAGACTTCTCAACAGAAACCTTACAGGCCAGAAATGAATGGCATGATATATTTAGCGTAATGAAACAGAAGAGCCTTGAACCAAGAATACTGTATCCAGCACGATTATCATTTAAATTTGAGGGAGGGATTAATTCCCAGACAAGTGAAAGCTGAGGAAATTTGCCTCCCATAAACCACCTCTACAGGATATCTTAAAGGGACTGCTCTAGATGGAAGCACGCCTAAGGCTAAAAAGATGTCACCAGAGGAAATAAAATCATAACAGAGAAAGCACACCATACAAATACTAACTAAAGGCAAAAAGTAAAATCAACTATACACAAAAACACTCAAAGGAAATGTAAAAGAGTACATAATAAAACAGTAAAAAAATGGAGGAGGAAGAAGAAGAGAAAGAAATAAAGAACCATCACACTGTGTTTATAATAGCTTAATAAGAGAGTTAAGATAGACTGTTAGATAGTAAAGAAGCTACCCTTGAACCTTTGGTAACCACGAATCTAAAGCCAGCAATGGCAATAAGTACATATCTATCAATAACCACCCTAAATGTAAATGGACTGAATGCACTAATCAAAAGACACAGAGTAATAGAATGGATAAAAAAGCAAGACCCATCTACATGCTGTTTACAAGAACTCACCTCAAAGCCAAAGATATACACAGACTAAAAGTGAAGGGATGGAAAAAGATATTTCATGCAAACAACAAGGAGAAAAAACCAGATGTTGCAGTACTTGTATCAGACAAAGAAGACTTCAAAATGAAGAAAGTAGCAAGATATAAAGAAGGACATTATATAATGGTAAAGGGGTCAGTCCAACAAGAGGATATAACCATTATAAATATATATGCACCCAACACAGGAGTGCCGGCATATGTGAAACAAATACTACCAGAATTAAAGGAGGAAATAGAAAGCAATGCATTCATTTTAGATTTCAACACACCACTCACTCCAAAGGACAGATCAACCAGACAGAAAATAAGTAAAGACACAGAGGCACTGAAAAACACCCTAGAACAGATGGACCTAACAGACATCTACAGAACTCTGCACCCAAAAGCAGCAGGACTCACATTCTTCTCAAGTGCACATGGAATATTTACCAGAATAGACCACATAATAAGCCGCAAAAAGAACCTCAGTAAATTCAAAAATATTGAAATTCTACCAACCAACTTCTCAGATCACAAAGGTATAAAGCTAGAAATAAATTGTACAAAGAAAACAGAAGGCTCACAAATACATGGAGGCTTAACAACACGCTCCTAAACAAAGGGTCAATGACCAAATTAAAACAGAGATCAAACAATATATGGAGACAAATAACAACAACACAAAGCCACAACTTCTGTGGGACGCAGCAAAGGCAGTTCTAAGAGGAAAGTATATTGCAATCCAGGCCTATTTAAAGAAGGAAGAACAATCCCAAATGAATAGTCTAAAGACACAATTACTGAAATTGGAAAAAGAAGAACAAATGAGACCCAAAGTCACCAGAAGGAGAGACATAATAAAGATTAGAGAAGAAATAAATAAAATTGAGAAGAATAAAACAATAGAAAAAAATCAATGAAACCAAGAGCTGGTTTTTTGAAAAAATAAACAAAATAGATAAACCCGTACCCAGACTTATTAAGAGAAAAAGAGAATCTACACACATAAACAGAATCAGAAATGAGAAAGGAAAAATCATGATGGACCCCACAGAAATACAAAGAATTATAAGAGAATACTATGAAAATCTATATGCTAACGAGCTGGAAAACCTAGAAGAAATGGGCAACTTCTTAGAAAAATACAACCTTCTGAGACTGACCAAGCAAGAAACAGAAAACCTAAACAGACCAATCACCAGCAAAGAAATTGAATTGGTAATCAAAAAACTACCTAAGAACAAAATCCCTAGAACAAATGACTTCACTGCTGAATTTTACCAGACATATAGAGAAGAAATAATACCCATTCTCCTTAAAGTTTTCCAAAAAATAGAAGAGGAGGGAATACTTCCAAACTCATTCTATGAAGCCAGCATCACTCTAATACCAAAACCAGGCAAAGACTTCACCAAAAAAGGAAATTACAGTCCAATATCCCTGATGAACATAGATGCAAATATACTCAACAAAATACTAGCAAACTGAATTAAAAAATACATCAAGAAGATCATACACCATGATCAAGTGGGATTCATCTCAGGGATGCAAGGATGGTACAACATTCAAAAATCCATCAACATCATCCACCACTTCACCAAAAAGAAGAACAAAACCACATGATCATCTACATAGATGCTGAAAAAGCATTGGACAAAATTCAACATCCATTCATGATAAAAACTCTCAACAAAATGGGTATAGAGGGCAAGTACTTCAATATCATAAAGGCCATATATGACAAACCCACAGCCAACATCATACTTAACAATGAGAAGCTGAAAGCTTTTCATCTAAGATCGGGAACAAGACAGGGATGCCCACTCTCCCCACTGTTATTCAACATAGTACTGGAGGTCCTAGCCATGGCAATCAGACAAAACAAAGACATACAAGGCATCCAGATTGGTAAAGAAAAAGTCAAATTGTCACTATTTGCAGATGACATGATACTGTACATAAAAAACCCTAAAGACTCCACTCCAAAACTACTACAACTAATATCTGAATTCAGCAAAGTTGCAGGATACAAAATTAACACACAGAAATCTGTTGCTTTCCTATACACTAACGATGAACTAACAGAAAGAGAAATCAGAAAAACAATTCCATTCATAATTGCATCAAAAAGAATAAAATACCTAGGAATAAATCTAACAAAGGAAGTGAAAGACCTATACTCTGAAAACTACAAGACACTCCTAGGAGAAATGAAAGAGGATACTAACAAATGGAAATGCATCCCGTGCTCTTGGCTAGGAAGAATAAATA
>JAQQAC010004253.1:3540448-3602999 GCA_029783875.1 Phataginus tricuspis | reverse complement strand
TAACAAATGGAAATGCATCCCGTGCTCTTGGCTAGGAAGAATAAATACTGTCAAAATGGCTATACTACTTAAAGCAATCTACAGATTCAACGCAATCCCTATCAAAATACCAACAGCTTTCTTCAATGAAGTGGAACAAATAGTTCTAAAATTCATATGGAACCACAAAAGACCCCGAGTAGCCAAAGCAATCCTGAGAAGGAAGAATAAAACAGGGGGAATTACGCTCCCAGACATCAAGCTCTACTACAAAGCTTCAGTAATCAAGACAATTTGGTATTGGCACAAAAACAGACCCACAGACCAGTGGAACAGAATAGAAAATCCAAACATTAACCCAAACATATACGGTCAATTAATATATGATAAAGGAGCCTTGGATATACAATGCAGAAATGACAGCCTCTTCAACAGCTGGTGTTGGAAAAACTGGACAGCTACATGTAAGAGAATGAAACTGGACTACTGTCTAACCCCATATACAAAAGTAAACTCAAAATGGATCAAAGACCTGAATGTAAGTCATGAAACCATAAAACTCTTAGAAGATAACATAGGCAAAAATCTCTTGGACATAAACATGAGCGACTTCTTCATGAACGTATCTCCCCGAGCAAGGGAAACAAAAGCAAAAATGAACAAGTGGAACTATACGAAGCTGAAAAGCTTCTGTACAGCAAAGGACACCATCAGTAGAACAAAAAGACATCCTACAGTATGGGAAAATATATTCATAAATGACATATCCGATAAAGGGTTGACATCCAAAATATATAAAGAACTCACGCACCTCAACAAACAAAAAGCAAATAATCCAATTCAAAAATGCGCAGAGGACATCAATAAACACTTCTCCAAAGAAGAAATTCAGATGGCCAACAGGCAGATGAAAAGATGGTCCACATTGCTAATCATCAGAGAAATGCAAATTTAAACCACAGTGAGATATCACCTCACACCAGTAAGGATGGCAAACATCCAAAAGACAAACAACAAATGTTGGCGAGGATGTGGAGAAAAGGGACCCCTCCTACACTGCTGGTGGGAATGCAAATTAGTTCAACCATTGTGGAAAGCAGTATGGAGGTTCCTCAAAAAACTCAAAATAGAAATACCATTTGACCCAGGAATCCCACTCCTAGGAATTTACCCTAAGAATGCAGCAGCGCTGTTTGAAAAAGACATATGCACCCGTATGTTTATCGCAGCACTATTTACAATAGCCAAGAAATTGAAGCAACCTAAGTGTCCATCAGTAGATGAATGGATAAAGAAGATGTGGTACATATACACAATGGAATATTATTCAGCCATAAGAAGAAAACAAATCCTACCATTTGCAACAACATGGATGGAGCTAGAGGGTATTATGCTCAGTGAAATAAGCCAAGCGGAAAAAGACAAGTATCAAATGATTTCACTCATAAGTGGAGCATAAGAGCAAAGAAAAAACTGAAAGAAAAAAACAGTAGCAGACTCACAGAACCCAAGAATGGACTAACAGTTAACAAAGGGAAAGGGACTGGGGAAGATGGGTGGGAAGGGAGGGACAAGGGAGACAAAGGGGCATTATGTTTAGCAGACGTAATGTTGGGGGGCACGGGGAGGGCTGTACAACTCAGAGAAGACAAGCAGTGATTCTATAGCATCTCACTATGCTGATGGACAGTGACTGTAATGGGGTAAGTGGGAAGGACCTGGTGAAGTGGGGAGTTTAGTAACCATAGTGTTGCACATGTAACTGTATATGAATGATACCAAAAAAAAAAATCACTTAATCTAGTCTGTAGAGCTCCTCACAAATACTGAATGTTTTTCATGCTCACCGCCTTATTCTAGCCATCATCTCCAACTCGGGCTGTTAACAATAGCCTTAAATTCTGCCACTAACCATTAGCTTTTCCTTTCCATCTTTTAAAATTCTGCTTGAAGGTATTATTTAGTCATGTTATCCCCTAGGTTAAAACTTCAAGTTCCTTTTGACTGATAGTAGAAAGCCCATGCCTCTTAGAATGGCATTTTGAAAGCTTTCCATTTTATTTCTTTAAGCTCTATTTCCTCTATGCCCATTACGTACAGCACGTGTCTGCCGTGCTCTGTTGCTCACCCTGGCCCAGAACAGTCCCTGCCGTCCTATATGCCCAGGTATTTGCTCATGCTCTTCACCCTATTTCCTGTTATTCTCACAGCAGAAACTCACACATTTTGTTTTTACAATTTATTTTATTTTAGTATCATTAACCTACAATTACATGAGCAATATTGTGATGATTAAACTACCCCCTTCATCAGGTCCCCCCCACCAACCCTATTACAGTCACTGTCCATCAGTGTAGTGAGATGAGAATCACTACTTGTCTTCTCTGAGCTGTACAGCCCTCCCCGTGCCCTCCCAACATTACATCTGCTAATCATAATGCCCCTTTTACCCTCTTATCCCTCCTTATTCATTGAATTTTGAAATCTTGTCTTGCCTCCCTAAGAACTCAGGAGGGGAATCTTTATTCTCTTCTTTATTTTACTTATAGTTCCAAGTATCTTAATAATGAAACATACATTAAGTGTTTAATATATGCCAATCACTACAGTAAGTGTTTTATAGCATTATTTCATTTAATCATCAAAATAACCTTGTGGTGAGATACTGGGACTATCCTGTTTCCACATGAGGAATGTGAGGCAGGCCACTAAATGACTGCCAAGTTCGCACAGTTAGGAAGGGCTCTGCACCAGCCTTCAAGGGACAAATGATGTCTTGTCCACATGTGTATCTGCAGGTTTGCTTTAATTACCTGAGCTTAGGTGTCTTCACCTTTAAAATGGGTAATGATATCCTCGTTAACTACTTTATAAAACTGTATAGAGCAAAGGTCAGCAAACTGAAGCCTGTGAATCAGATCTGGCCTGCCCACTTCTATAATAGAAGTTGTGTTGGAACACACCCATTCATTCATTTGCGTATTGTCTGTGGCTGCTTTTTTACTACAATGGCAAAATTAAAAGGTTGTAGCAGTGACTGTATGGCTCCAACGCCTAAAATTTCTACTATCTGGACCTTTACAGACAAGTTTTGCCAAAGTTGGTTTATAAACGTAGGAGACCATTATTAGCGTTTCTACTTAGAGTCCTAAAGTATAACAAAAAAAATCTGTATTTTATGATCATTTAAACATAGGCTGGGATGAAGCTGAGTAACATCAGTCTATAGCATGTAGCACTGTCCACATGAGTTACTATTTGAAATTAACATTTCTATTAAACGTTTGCTAACTTAATAGTAGAGGCAAAATTTTAGGGGGATTCATGTACTTAATAGAAAAAAATAGGACCCAGAATTTAAAAGTCCTCTCCTCATAGAAAGAGACAGCCCCATGGTGGCCTTGGTGAGAAGCTGCTCCATGCATGAATGGATGGGATGAATGGCCTTGCCCTTTCTGTTCTTCCCCAGCCCTGAGACAAGGTGGAAGTGTTCAAATAAGCCTTCTCTAAAGGTTCAGTGCATGGGCCATGACGGATGACGGTCTGACTCAGAGTGCCCCTTCCCCATCTGTAGCTTGGCTTGTCATCTGCCGTGGGAATCACCCTTTCCAGCTCTGGTCTCCTGCACCTGGCAGGTAGCTTTGTAATAGCCCTACTCCCAGTAGCCCAGCCGTGGGTGGCTCAACTCCTCCGAGCCCCTGAGCAGACCCACCACACTAGCTCAGATTTCCAGGCAGCTCCCTACATACCAGAAATGACCTCATCCTTCAGGGGCACCCTGGCACCTACCCTTGCTTTTTCAGGGAAGAGCCTGTCTATCAGAAGAGAATCCTGTAACTCAAGCATTTTACAGGAAATACTCACATTGTAGCACTCCTTATCAGTATTTTAGCATAATCGACTTTCATTTTCCAAGAAAGTGATCTTTATTAAAGCAGATAGGATTAAGAACTTAATTAAGAACACCTTTAGCCATCAGTCTAGTTTGTCATGATGCATGAGATAATCCAAATGAAACTTCTTAATGCATTTTATTTTTCATACTTTTTACTCCCCCAAACTGAGTATCCCTTAATGAGTGAGGTTTATAATCTACTAGTAGAAATTAAACGCTTGCCTTTTCCATTTTACTCCACTCACTTGAGGAAACCAGATATTTTTAACTGTGTAGAGCCCTGAGATTACTTCAGATTATTATTCAAATTAATTTGATGAGTTTTATAACCAAACCAGTTCCTAAAGGATTTTTTAAAAGAGCCCTTTTTTCTTTCTTTTTTAGTACTCTTCTGATAAACTCAAACATTTTCTGTCTTGATGAATGCAGAGTACAAGAGATTTCTTATACATGTTTGATATTTTACTTTCAAACATTATAAAATTGCTTTCTTCCCTCTGAAAGTTTTCTCTCCCCCTTTAGATTGAATTTACCTGTTGTGCCACCAACATAAAATATTGTATTATTTTAATAATTTTGGATTAGTGCCTGAATTAACTGTGATGAATTAAAGCTTATTTTTTGTTAGTATTTCTGTCATTTAATATTGTTTTATGTCATAATATGTTTTATGTCAGCTATGTGACAATTCACTGTAAAGCAAGGCATTTGTGTATTACTATTCTATTCAAGCTTTAAAATCCATATAACACAGAATACGCAATTTAGAAGTTGAATTATGCCTGAAATAAGTAATAATAGTAATAATAAAAAAGTAATAAGGAAATTTCACATTTGTATTTGTCCCTGTCTATAATGAAGATAGAAAATATTGTTAAAAGTCTAAAAAATAATTTGCTTATGTGCCCATCTCTATTTATAAGAACCAATAGTAATGGCATTATATATTTATGCAACTGTGCCAATCTGTCTTTCTACAGAGAACTTAGAAAAATAGAACCAGTTTCTTAAGCAGTGAAGAGCATAGTGTTTAGAATTTATATTTGTCAATTAATACATAACTGACTAATTGAAATTATTTTTGGTAACTCTTAAAGATGATAATATACTTTAAGGTTTATTCATGAATATTACTAATCTTTATCCAGCTATCTGATATCTCTTTACTTTCACCTCTGTTGTAGGTGAGAAATGAAACTTGTCAGTCCACTTTTCTTTTTGTTAACAATGTTGTTAAAAGTTTTTCCATAAAGTTAAATAAGCATTTTTCTGAGAATCTGAATAATACATGAGCTCAAAATGTTCCCTGTTCTCCCCTTCCCTTTATTCTCTTAAATATTTTTAGAGCTTTTAGGGCTTTTGTGGAATATTATATATATTTCTGATTAGAAATGAAAACAAAGATATAAAACCCTAAAATATACAAGTTCACATTCCATTGCCTTTAGAGTGATGACATCATCACATGTCATGGAACCTCTGGAAAATTCCACCATATTCTCATGAGAAAATAAAAGTAAAAAGGCAAACAACCTCTTAGTTTTATTATGAAATAGTTTTACTTCCCAGATCCTCTGAAAAGGTCTGGGGGTCCATCCCTCCAAAGAGTGTTCAGACCCTACTTGGAAAACTGCTGTCATAGATAATTGAAAGATGATCAAATCTTTCATTGTAATGTATTTGCCTATATTTAACTTTGCAAAGCTTCTCCTAATAATGTAGTTTACAGAATCTGAGCCAATAGGAAAGAGTATTTGTGTGTTTATATCAATAGGCTAATTTTCTTTCTTGTCTCCAGTTATGGAAATTACTGAAGCCCGATACTCCTTTGGAATCTCGGATTTCTAAGCAATGGTGTGAAATTGGTTTCCAAGGTGATGATCCTAAAACAGATTTTCGAGGAATGGGACTTCTGGGACTGTACAATTTGCAGTAAGTAAAATGAAAAATGGTTGAGTATTAAGGTGATGTCCTGGTCTTCTCATATGGAAATGGCACAGTTGGGTTATTAATTACAAAAGCCACTTCCCAGAAGACACCAAGAAAACCTTCAAGTCCTCTGAGAGACAACTGAGATTCATAAAATTAAAAAGCTACCACCATCTTCCTTTTCTTTGGCTAACCTCAGGGAGTTTTTTAAAAGCAAATGTCAAGTGTTTTTATTTTTTATTTTGTATTATGAAACATTTCAAGTATGTACCAAAGCAGAGGGAAAATCATAAAGAACCTCTCTTAGATGGATCACCCAGATTCAGGAATTACTGGGGTTTTGAAATAACTGCAACACTTCCTTTTTGGCAGAAGTGTGTTAATGAAAATCCTATGCTGTTTGTCATTTCACTTTCATATTTCAACAAAGAGCTCGAAAAATATGTCAGTCTTACATTACATTAACCACAATGCTATTATCACACCTAACAGAATTAACAATGATTCCTTGGTGTCACTGATCTCCAGTCCGTATTAAAATTTCCCGGTTCTCTCAAAAATGTCTTTTTATAGCTGGTTTGTTGTAATCCAGCTCCATACAAAACCTACACATTGCACTTATGTGACTGTACCCTCTGGCCTCTCCTTTCCCCCAACCAATGTCATTCACTTGTGCAACATTCCAGGCCAGCTGTCCTCTAAAATGTCCCATGATCTGGATCTTCTGTTTGCATTTGTACCCATCCGCCATATATCCTAAAAACTGGAGGTATTGGGAAAGGCTTTAATAGATTCAGGTTGACATCACAGTGGGAGGCCTGCGGGACCCCCCATCTCAGGCCTATGCTGAGATGGATCAGAGGACTCAGTCTGGGGGCCGCATTGTAAAGTCCCCCATCAGCCCTTCACCTAATCCTTTCATCCTTTAATGATCTTCACTGAACCAATTAATTAGTGTGCAAAAAGTGCTTTTCTGCTTCTGTTATTCTTCCCACAATTGTTGGCTGGAATTCTGTAAGGACTCATTTTCATTCATCAACTGTGGTTATTTAAATTCTCTAAAACATAGGTAAGACAGATGCTCAACTTTTCTATTTAGTTGCCACTTTTCAGAGTGAGGAGTTAGTTCTCTTGTTAATGATCAAAAAACTTTTTTGGGGCTTTATCTCTCTGTTTTTTAAATACCATTTGAACTCCTGGGTTTTGTATATTTACTGTGATTCAACTAATTGTGCTCATTATTTTCTTCATGCTTAAACAGAGCCATATGTAAGTCATTATTTTTCAAGCCAGAGGGAGTCCTTTTAAGTTGGTTCTTATGTCCTCCGACACCATCCTGTCAGTGACGATAGTGATGTATTTTCTAAAAGAAATTAAGCCTTACTTAGTCATTTCTGATGGCACCCCAATTCCCCCTAGAACTTTGCCTTTATTTTAAGTTCAGGAAGTTTAATAATCACCCATTCTTTACGAAATGTCTTAAATGCTACATTATTACATAATGTGAATGAATACAAGTAAATTTTGATAATAAAACTGGTGTGACAAATGAGTGGGTAAAGGGTGAGCTTTTGAATAAGTAGAGTTGGGACAATTGACCTTCTATTTAGAAAAATAAAATTAAATTAAATCTCTTCCTCACTTCAATAACAAATTGATGGTCAAAAACAAGCCTTTACATCTTTCTGGAGGAACCCTTTCAGATATGTGACTAAAGAGGGCTCTCTTAAAGACCGAACACAAAAGCATTAACTGTAAAAGAAAACTCAATAAATTTCACAATTAAAAGTGAAGACTTTGGTAGGATAAGCCTCCATGAACAAGTGAAAAGATAAATGAAGACTGACTGCTTATATAAATGATAAAGGATCCATATCCAGTATATGATTCTCTGTAGGGTTGTTTGCCTTATGTGTTTGAGGATATTTTTAGCTCTACTGGACCAAAATTAAGAAAAGACAAGACATAAGGGGGGATGTCTAGATAACAAAAAATGTATGGGAACAGGCTCAATTTCATTAACAACCGTAGATGTGTGTATTAAAATTGCTGTTTGAAATTTTGGTTTGGTTTGAAATTTTGGTTTAAATTTTCTGAGAGACTACTTTATGCTTTAGAATCTTTATGCTTTAGATTTATGCAAGAAATATGTACACATCAAGTTAAATAATATATGCTATAGTTTTATTTTGTAATTATCTTTATGAAATGCTTTTTATGATGTGTTTTTGAGGGTATGTAAGCTTTTTGTATTTTTAAGAAACATCATTGTCCCTTTCCCCCTAGAGAGAATTTTACTTTTTCTAGTGTTTTTAAACTTCATGAGATATTTTCCATTCATCCAGAATTCAGATACCCCATGCATATTCTCCAAGACAAATGCATTTATAATGCATCCTCTCCCCTCTCTCTGCCCTTGGGCTGTCACAGATTCCTACCATGTGCTTTCATCTAGGCTGCTTCTGCCTTCTGAGGGGCCCCATCCTGCCCTTTCGCCTATAATCTCTTTAACAAAAGTGTCCTTAGCTCTCTGGGGAATGGCAAAGGTCCTCATTAAAATTCCACTCCCACCGGATACATTCCTAAATCTCTGTGGGTTTTACGACTACCCTGTCATTATATTTGGAAAATTCTGTTATGAAAAGCTGTTCTTTCTCTGGAGGAGCTAAAACAAGCGATAATCTTATGCTGGTGTCCATCTCTGGAGGCACAACAGCCTGATGGTGGATTAAAATGAATGTATCCCACAGGTCTGCAGTTACGGTTTTCTTTCCCTCCAACGGCAGGTATTTTGCAGAAAGAGATGCTGCAGCAGCTCAGCAGGTCCTCTCGGATTCTCTTCATCCAAAATGCAGGTAATTGTTGAAGATAAAAGACGCATTACTTTATGGGTTAGGTAGAACTAACAGCATCTCCTGCGTGAGTATGCTGATGACAGACGTGGGGCTTAGAATTCCTTGAGACAAGACTGGACAAAGGCTAAAGAGGAAGGTCAGAAGTTCAGGTGCTTATTATGGGATTCAGGTCGTTAAATGGCACCGTTCAAGAGATAAGCATTTAAAGAGACTGATGACATCACTAGTGTCCAGCAAGATTGAGTAGATGGACCCCGAGAGAGAGAGCAGAGTCTGGAAGAAAGAGTCCGGAGACCAGACAGCACGAAGGGGGCGCAGGAGAGCATGGAAGGCAGGACTTCAGGAGCCACCTTTGAAACTCTGGACTTGCTGAGGCTTTTTTTTTTTCTTGGTAAAGATCTACATTCTAAATATTTTGTACTTTCATTTAACTTTTTTTTTTTTCTTGAACTGATTACATGAAGGGATATCACTAAGGAGGAAATAAGGTATTTTTTCTTTGCTTTTGCGTTTTGTTGCCTTTATTTTACTTTAGAATAAGTATGGGTAAGAATTTTTAACAAAATACAAGTTCATGAAAAACTTTCAAAAAGCAAACTTTTTATCTAATGTAGTGCATTATATTTGGACTGTGTTTTAGTTAAGTTCTACTTCCATGGCTCTACCTGATGGGGAATCATTTTGAACTCTTCACCTAAAGGCTGAACATGTCACCACACGTGCTGTGACCCATCTTCTCCCCAGAGAGGGACATTTGAGATACATTGTATTTGTGAATTTTCTCACACAGAGCAAATTTGCTCTTCTATTAACAGATTTCTAATTTCATTATTATAAATAGTAGTTATTATATATATGCTTTACACTCTCTTATTATTAGAAGTTCTGCTATTTTACAATCCTGGCTTTGCATCACCTTTTTCTCCTGGGCATGGGAAATTCCTTGTCAGTGTTCATGTTTGCTAAATAAACCCCAAAATTTTATCAGACCATTCTCAAAATTCACAGAACAGGTTGACTTTGGGACCCTTCTCCCACCTTACTATTATATTTATTCTAGCTTCATTTGGCTAAGGTTCATTAAATTGCATTGTACTTCCCAAACGTATATTAATAATCTTTTAGAAGATTAAAATTTCATTTTCTTTATCTTTTACTTACTTTGAGAAAAACACTAAAATCACTTAAAATCACTCTTGGTATATTACCTGGTTCAAACCAGCAGAGAGAGCTAGTTTGGGGTGCTCTTAGCCAAGAGTGTCATGTGCCACTGGCATTTTTTTTTACCTGGTCCAGAGGATCTGCTCTTTTAATTTTTTAACTGCATTTTCCCAAGTGCATATTTCTGTAATGTAGAGGCTCTCAACTCCTTCTAATTACAACTGGCTGGGCAGTCTGAATGCACAGTCAGGTGGCATTTCCCAGGAGGAGCATCAGCAAGAAGACATGAATCCTCCATGGTCCTTGGGAAGGGACAATAAGCTTAAATATTTTTTGATTTAACCATTGGAGGCGGATTGATTTTGTCTATGAACCGTTCTCAGAGAAAGGCTTTATAGTTTTATCGCCTGTGTCAGCCATCAGAGAGGAGGTATTTGAGGGTTTGTGTGATCTCTTACTTAAGAAGAGACCAGCATTTATGTGTGTGCAGAGCATGTATATAAAACCACTGTGCTTTGTCCCTCAAGCTACCATAAAATTGACAAGGTGAAGTTCAAGTATTAATCACTTCAAATTAATGGAAAATGTCCCTAAATACAAATTAGAATGTTTTGAAAATGCTACTGTCCTTCACCAATGTCTGGAAGAAGTATATATTGACCCGTTGTGTGTGATACCAGCATAGGTTCTGTTAGGCCCTGAACACCTCCAGTGTTCAGCAGGGAGAAGCCAGTATATACTAAGGCAAGCGCTTTCCTGCCTGTCTCTCAGCAAGCTTTATACATAATTGCTCTTGTACATACCCATCTATTGAGTCCTGAAGGTAGCTTAAGGAACAGAAGTAGAGTCAAGTTTAAGAGAAGAATTTTGTGTGTGTCTGTGTGTCTGTGTGTCTGTGTGTGCTTCTTAGAGCAAGGGATTCTTTCTCTTTGGGCCAGGAGATCCTTTAAGTAATCAAATGAGTGGAGATCATTTGGCCTTTTATCATATTTCCAATGCAATAGAGATTTAATTTAACAAAAAAGAGATGCTATGTATTTACAAAGCTTTGTTGAAGAGAGAATAGGTGTCTCTAGATTCATTTATATAAAGCTTCTTAAATTCCATCCCTAACTCATTTTAGGATATGAGTCTTTTAAGGTAAAAATCTCCTGATGCCTCTTGCTGGCTGGTTGGTTTGTTAGTAGCAGCTACACTTTAAAAAGAGGTGACATATTTTAATTAAGTGCAGTTACTTTAAATTATAACCAATCACATTACGATTAGCAGACGTAATGTTACGGGGGCACAGGGAGGGCTGTACAACTCAGAGAAGACAAGTAGTGATTCTATAGCATCTCACTACGCTGATGGACAGTGACTGTAATGGGGTTGGTGGGGGGACCTGATGAAGGGGGTAATTTAATCACCATAATATTGCACATGTAATTGTAGATTAATGATACCAAAGTAAATTACTTAAAAAAATTATAGCCAATCATTGATAGTACATATCACTAAATACCAGTTTTGCATCGTGTTTGTGGTCTTGTGCTGTGTATTACATGTGTGTCTTTTACTGTAGTGTCTGCAGTGTATTATAAAGAACTCTCCTTTCTCCTACTTAGATGGAAGCTAAATGTTCATAATAACTCTAGTTTTAAATGTTTATTCAGCTCAAAAGGTAACCATATTTTTTAAAGTAAAACACTGAATGAAAGTTATTTAGCCCCAAAGAATGGCACGTGACTCCTGCCTACGAGACACTGGAGTATGGATGGGATGAGATGGCCCACAGGGTAACGGAGTGCAAGGCAGTATTTCCATAATGCTTCAGTGATAGGACCCTTTCTTCAAACATTCTCATTCAGAAGTTCACATTATAAAATGGATTAAAGTGGAACTGCTGTGTTTTAGCTGCCTTAGCTTAGCCAGAGGAAGTGTCTCAGCTCAGCCATGGCACTGGTTGGAATAGAATTTTTAAAACCTATGCACCAGCCTTCCTCCCACCCTTTGTCTCTCACTGCCTTCCTTCCTTCCTTCTTTTCTTTCACTGGCTCAATCATTTATCAATCAGTAAACATCTATTTGGCATCTACTGTGCCAGACACCACAAACAAAGCTGAGCAGGATAAATCCCATGAGATAAAACCAAACGAAATGCGGTGGAGAATCATGAGAGAGTTGAGGTGGCATCTGGTCAGAGGAGAGAGATCCCAGGCAAGGTGTTGTGGATGAAGTGTTGTCTAATGATAATGACAGTGTAAAGGAATATCTTTTTTTTTTTTGATTTGTGAATAATGGAGGTTTTTTATCTTTTTTTTTTTATTGAAGCATCATCGATAAACAATCTTATGTTGGTTTCAAATGTAGAGCGCAGTGGTTCAACAGTTACCCATATTATTAAATCCTCACCCCCCCTAGTGTGGTTACTGTCTGTCAATGTAGAAAGGTGTTACAGAATCATTGACTATATTCAAGGAGTATCTTAATGTTTGGCCTTCAAGGCTGTCTCTCACTGCTGTCCTAAAAAAAAATAGAAGATAAGTGGCATGGCTTTAAATAATTCCATTTCTGAGCTCCATATAAATTGTACTGTGGCTTTTTAGTTTAATAACACTTAAATTGGCTAGTGTTTGAGTTACAGACATCTCTGTATCTAGTCAACAGTTTTTAACATTATCATTAAAAGAGACAAGTACCAATTAGAAATTAAATCTTATTTATTTATTCCTTTGTTCAGCAAGTTCGGCAAAGCAGAATGGGAGAAGGGAAGGTTGGATAAAGCAATTGGGTGAGTGTGGAATTTCACATATAACTGTTGTCAGTCTAAACTAGAACCAGAGCAAAATGCCATAAGTACACGGTAAGAGATGACAAGGCTGGAAATCCACCTGCGCTGGTGGAAATATATAATGCAGTCGAATTTTTTAAGGAATTTTTTATATGTTTGCAGATTTATTTGTATGATGATAAGATACTACTTTGCCTTCGACCAACTGACAACGTTTAGAGAGTTATAACTAAATGGAAATGATTTTCAGAAGTCATCATTTAGAATTGTCTTTGGTAGTTTTAAAGATCTATCAAGTATCAGGCTTTTAGATTAAAAATTTAGAAGGTTTTTTTTTTTTATAATGCCCCATTGCATCCAAAAAGATGTTTGAACAGAGACATCCTTTTTTTCTTTTAATGTGCTGGATTTATATTACCAGAGAGAACTTAAGAACTCAGTTTAAATTAATTTTTGATGAACATGTAGAAATTTACAGTTTTCCTCATATTAAAAGTAATGTATTTATTATAGAAAATGTATTATAGAAAATTTAGCAGATATAGGAAAGGAAAATAATCAGCCCAATATTATTGGATATATTATATCCAACATACTCATGTTAACATTTTGTGGCATTTCATTCTAGCCTGTTTTCTGTGCACACAAACACCCAGTGTGAGTGTACAAAAATTTGTCTTGTTCTATAATCTTTAATATCCTGCTTAGTCTTTAGGAATGTCATTTTTATTGGCTAATAATATATAAGATTATCATAATTTGTTTCTCCAGTCATCTTTCTTAGAATATTTAAATAGTTTCCACATCTTTGCCATTATAAATAATGCTATAATGAATATCCTTGAATATAAAACTTGGTTCAATTTCTGTTTTTTTCTCCTGTATATTTGGTAATTGAATTACTAAATCAAAGCACTTGAACTCTTAATTCAGTAATCACGTTACTGAAATCTTCTGGTAAATGAGACAAAATTCAGGTAGAGAGGGAAGGGCAACCTGCCACTCTGATAATTCAACAGTAATTTAAAAATCAGATTATCATATTTTTTTAATGCTTGTTTCCCATATGGGACACACAGTTGTTCTTATGCTTTGCACTTTACAGGTACTCGTTTGCAATTGTGGGCATCAATATCACTGACCTGGCATACAACCTGCTTGTGAGGGGAGCTCTAAAGACTCATTTCTACAACATTGCCCCAGAAGCTCCAACTCTGTCTCACTTCCAACAGACATTCTGTAAGTATCTTGTTGCTTCATTCTCAGCACAGGTTTCTATAGAACCTGTAGGGCTCTAGACAGCGTCAAAGCTGAGAGATCTTTGCAGTGTGGCTGCTTTGGGGCCTTTGAACAGCCTCCTTTCATTTGATTCTTTATTATTGTTGTTTTCTCATTCAAAAACCTACACTAATCATTTTAGACATCATGGATTTTCTTCTTTGCCGGCACTTACATAATATCCAAAGTATCAAATTCTGGTCTGCCTTAAAGATGTCCTGAGTGTCTCTCTCCCTCTGATCCGATGTGGCATAGCGCTAACAGAGAGAGTGCAGGCTCTGAAGATAGCCTGAACTGACTTCCCGGTGCATGTTTACTAACCTGTCTAAGGCTCAGTTATGTCACCAGTAAAATAAGAGTCCTTTCCTCATAGAGTTGCTACAAAGATGAGATAACAGATAAAAAGCTGTATCAGCTAGCCACATAGTTCGTGCTCAGTGAACATCAGAAAGGGGAGGTGTGGTTGAGTAATACTGACAGTGGGGGAGCTGTCGCCGGTATTACCTCTGCTGTTGTCACTAGTACTGCTACAGGGGGTAGCATTTGCAGTCCCCCAAGAGTAGGTGCCAGTAGACGGAAGCATTGGTGACCCTGAGCCACAGCCTTATATTTTCCTTGCCTGAAGGGTTTCCTTTGGTGTGCGGTTGTGTTGTTTCGGAAGAGAAAGACCAAGGCTGAGTAGCAGAGCCCTGACATGCTCTTCTCCATTCCTAGAGGCAGAATTCTAAATCTAGCTGCAGGTCGTGACCCTTGTGGGCCAGACACAAACCGGTTTGGAGGAGCATGGAAAGATAGTCTACGAAACCATCAAGTAGCCTAAGTCATTTAAAGGAAAACTGTCAGTCAAACCATGCCTGCTGAGGGCCTTGTACCTAGGCTTTCTTAGCAAGAAAATTTTAAAAACTTCTCTCCTTCATGTTCCTTACAGCTTTTTTCTTGCGTTAATTTGCTAAACAGGTCTGCCACTTTCTAAATATGGTTAAGACACAGTTTGTTCCACCCCAAATCCACCACAAGGGAGTATTGGTCCCTAGTTCATTTTTGGAATGTGATGAAGTCACAAGTTAACGGCAATTTATTTCATCTAAACTCCTAAAATAATAGTGATTCTTTTATCTAGGATTTTGTTTCTTTTATATCTGTTCTCTCAAGACTTCTGCTTAAAGATGACATAACTAATGCATGCATTTGCTCTTTTCTGGAACTTCACTAAAGTCCACATAAAAGGCTTTTTCTCAGGAAGCATAAACCCACAAGGACAGAAAAATCAGAAACAAGGCAAGAAAAAGTTACTTTGGAAGCTGAAAAACAGATTAAGTGATAACTGATCTAGTAGTACTGAGAAAGCGAATCCCAAACAGTAATACAGAAAGGTAAGAAGCAACCTGACAGAGTCCACAGGACGCCCAGAAGGTTCGGGAACTGGCAGCAGGGGTTGTCTCTGAAACAGGGTCCTACCCAAAACAGCAGTATTTCTTGAAAGTATGTTAAGAAGCTCTTAGCGGCCCAAATCCCCTTCCCCAGGACACAGCTTCCATCCTTCCCTCTCCGCAGCAAAGGCTGTGTGGATTATTCTCCAGAGAAGGAAAAATAAAGTATCTCTATTGAAAATGGTGATTAAGACTGAGATACCCAGGCTCCTTCTCCTACCGGCCCCTGTGACCTGGGCAGCCTGCCAGCACCTTCTCCGGGGCACCTGAGCAGCTGGGAGAGAACAGGCGGCCACGCTGACCCGCAGTGAGACGGCCCGGCCACACCATGACTGCCCAGCTACGCTCCCAGCCTAAGCCGTCCCTGCATGCTCAGAGGCCCCCGTCGGCTTCTAGTCCAGTTGCTCTTTACTTAGTGAAAAATACTCACAAACAGCCAAGGATCATCAGATGTCTGATTGTAATAGTTAAAAACATGTCCTCAATTCTTTGATACTCCACCCAGTAAGAAGTAGGATTTATTTGTTCTTCTCCTCCCTCGAATTTGGGCAGGCCGTTCATTGCCCAGTAGAGTACAGCAGAGTGACGCTGTGTGACTTCCAAGGCTGTTAGAAAAGGCTTTTGCGTCATTCTCAGAGGCTGAGCTGTCTTTGGAGGCATGCACACCATGAAAGGGTTCCGATTCCTCTACATTGTGAGGAAGTACGGGACATACGGGGTGGTCACATGTGGGTGACCTGATGGGCAGCGTCAGATGAGGCCCTAACCGATAGCCAGAATCCCCGTGAAACGTGGAGATGCCCCCCGCTCTCAGGCTACCCCCAACCTTCAAATTTCCCCAGGTTAGACCCCAAACATTGTGGAGCCGTCCCTCCCGCGCCCTTTCTGAATTCCTAGCCCACTGAATTCATAAGTAAATTAAAATGGTTATTTTTTTATCCACTGGATTTTGGAATAATTTCTTAGGCCTCTGGGTTGAGGAAGAGGCAGAGGGACTCCGGCATCTCTGGGAGAAGCAGACTGCACCCTGAGTGCGTCGTCCCTCCATCGGACACGATCAGCCCTGCGCATCTCTTCTGTGACGTTCTTGTGTCTACCTGTGCCCTTCAGGGCTGTCTGCTGTCCACTACCTGCGGGCAGTGAAGGGAAACCAAGACGCATTTCAGCAACAACAGATAGGCTGCAGGCTTGGACTGGAAAAGCAAATTCGTGTTCAAAGCAGGTATTTCATCTAGGGGAAAGACTCTAAGCACATCGTAGCTGTGTCATTCGGACGTTGCCGTGGGAGTCAGTGAGCTGCAGACACCGCATTCGGCCTAAAGCCCCACTGGACATTCAGCCCCACTGAGATGAAGTAAGGTAAGGGGTAAGGTGCAGTGAGCGCAAGGAAAGCACAATGGCCAGAAGAGGAAAAAGCATTTTCTTGGACCATCAAAAGGAGGAATTATTCTGTAGGAATACAGACCAAAGGAAGAGGCTGGAAGAGGCCACTGGGTACAGGGTAGAAGGGCGGCTGTTTCAGGTCCTGGCTTCCAGCCTCCAGCTGTAATTGTGCAGTTTTACACCGTTCTTGTACACCAAGCATCTTCTCTAAAGCCTCTGTCTCATCTGTAAAATGAAGATTTATCGGCATTACCTACTCCAGGGGTGCCTAACCTGGAAATAAGAGGGCCTGGCCTCTGTTTCCTTCCTCCACCTTCCACACCATTTTGTTAGCTTCCTTAGCTTATCAACTGAAACTCTCTACGAGAGATGGAGTATTGGGGTGCATAGGAACTCTGCATTGTTCTTGCAACTGTTACATATTTGTTAACTGGCACATGGGCCAACTAACTGATGACCAAACGGATTTATGAACACACTGTTTAATATTATTTAAATGAGTAGGGTTTTATGATTATAATATGTACCCTAGAAGCCAAGCCACCATTTCTCCACTACAATTAAAATCTTGTTAGACAGTCTCTAATTATCTTCTTAATGGGATAGAGAACGAGTCTCAGGGAATCAGTCTGCAAACTTTATAGCCTGACTTCTGTAGCCTTAAGAGGAAGATTCCTGAGAATGGTGTCAGATTATTAGCCACTCCCACCTCCACTCTTAATCCTAGCGGGTCTCTTAAACCTTTCAAAATGATTTTCTGTAATTGCACATAAGGAGGAAAACCGGGGAACCCAAATGGATCTGCATTCTTCTAAAACCCTGTAGCACACCAGACCCACCAGATCCCCTTTTGGAGTGAGCTGGCAGTATACCTGCACACTGAACCAGAGTGAATGTTTTTTATGTACCCTGTGGAAAAATGAACTCTTCATTAAAAGGTGATTGTTCACAGTGCCTCTTCATTATTGTCAATAGGAGTAAAGACCCTATCACTAATGAGATGCTTTTAATTCATCATGGATGATTTTAATTCATAATATTGGAAATTCTGTGTACAAAATAGCTCAGGGGTATTTATTTGAGCTCAGAGGCCAAGTCAGGAAAATTACATGTATATTTTATACAGCAAAGAAAGAAGAAATTATAAATGATCGTACATTTGATTTAGAACCACAAAAATTATAATCTTTTGAAAGAAGCCAAGGGAACTTAAAGAGAGGGTATCTTCTCGATCAGTGGATCTCAAACTTTCATGACAGGAGATCCATCTCACTGAGCAGTGACATCTGGTTTTTAACAAATACCTACACCATTCTTGGGATCACTGAGCATTTTGTCCAGTCACTGAGGTGGACGGGCGATTGAATGCTGTTGGTTGATTAAGGTACTGAGATTGGGGAAACAAGTGCCTGTTGGCACTACAGCAACAAGCATGATATGCTAAGAAGAAATAGGGGTGCCTAACCTGGAAAAGAGAGAAGCCCAGGACGTTAAAAGCCATTTCAAATACTTGAATTGGAGAAGGACTGAATTTATTCCAAGAAATACAGGGCAACCAATTTTGGCCCAGTGTAAGGAAGGACCTTTTGAGAACCAAGTTCTTCATCCCTGGAAAAAGCAGACGTGAGGGTTGTTGCCTGAAGACTTTAAGGCCGGATGCCACCTTGGGGAATCCAAGCCCTGCATGGAGCAGAGACGGAAAGGGTGGCTCCTGGGATCGCTGGTACCTCCGACGGGGACTTCTCCCGCGTGAGCAGGCCCTGTCACAGTGGCAGTGGACGCTGGCTTCTGTAACCCAGAGGCGTTTGGGAGAAGATTGGCGTGTGTCTTCCATCAAGAGATGCTAAAGCCATCATATCAGTTGATATGTGTGGAGGGCTCAAAGACAGTCCAGTCTTAAAAGAAATGGAACAGTTAACCCCCCAAAAAAGGTCAAATAAATTCTATCTACTATCCTTCCTCCTGTAGTTGTAGAGAGACCACATTCTTAAAGAGATACAAGCATGTTTAACAAGGTGATGAGAAATTGGGTGAGTCTGTGGAAGTGGACCAATATCTGGCAGTATGTGCTGGGAAGTGGGAGGGAAGGTCACTTCTAATTTTGTATTACAGTAAGATATGAATAAAGACTTAAAAATCTGCTTATGGAACTGTATTAAAGGTTTTCTCATGAGTAGCCAGTTACCAGAAAAACAGAAACCACTGATTTTTTTACTTTTAGAATTGAGTGTGTTTGTTCCAAAATTCTCTTCCTCTTGGTGCCCGCTTCTCTCCCGTGGATGTGAGGAGCTAATACAAGAACCGGGTGTCTGGCTCCAGAATCCTTGCACCTGTTTTCTACGACCTTCTAACATCAAGACAAAGAAAAGCTTGTGGAGTGTTTGGTTTTCTTTTTTTTTTAAACTAGGTTTATTTCCTTAAATACTTTTTCCACTAAGAATAAAAATACTTGACCTTGCAATGGGTTGACTACATAAAAATCTATTCATGTTCTTTTTAAAAAGCAATGTGTATTTCAGTCATAAATGTGGTGGAGAGAAGGGGCACAGTGGGGAGCAGGACACAAAGATTCTCCTATCAAATACTTAACATGCACTCCAAAATATTTCCAAATCCAGATCACTCATAGATAACATTTTTGAGACACTAAAGTATTTGAATATGAAATTATGCTTCAGAGCAAGGAGGTCTTATTAACAATTTAATGTAGTTTAATGACCAGTCTTGTGTTGCTCAGAGTTGATTTACGATTTTTATTGTCTCATCTAATTGTCAGAATGCATTTGTTTGATTTAGGGTAAGTTAAAACTTTACTCAAACCAAATATCAGAAGAAAAATGGCTGAGTGAATTTATTTTGAGAAATCAGGCCATTCTGTTAATTCAATCAAGAGGGGAGGGATGAAGTAGTCGCTGTTGGCCTTTCAGAATATGTTCCAGATACGATTCATGTTCAAGAGATGGCAGATTGATTTGTCTTCCTGCTAAAGAAAAGTTAGAATAATTCCAGGACCAATTGCAAAAATCTTGCTTCCCCTGCACTGCTTTTAAAGAATAATTTTTAACAGTAGTATTTTGATCTCTTCTTTGAGCTCCCGGGTGGCTATTATTTGGCCTGACTTTCTCTCTCAGTATTCAGGGTGACTTTGAGCGTGATAAAGGACTTCCTTTCTCCTGCATTTTTATCACTGTCTCATCTCTAACAGGCTATTTGATGCACGAGTTTCATAAGTTTTGGATTGAAGAGGACCCCATGGACATAATGGAATTTAATCGTGTGCGTGAGAAATTCCGCAAGAGGATCATAAAACAGCTGCAGAACCCAGACATGGCCTTGTGCCCGCACTTTGCTGCCTCAGAAGGGCTCCTCAACATGTAGTCACCCGCGCTGGTTTACATGGGTACCCTGGACACTGCCTCGTTGTCACAGTAGATCTCTGCTTAGGCCCCGGTTCATGCACTGAATGCACACAGTGATTGTATGCATGCCTTTTGGTGCAGTATTTTCATCTCTTGATCATAATTACCAGAACCCCAGATACCACTATTTCTGGAGTATCTGTCATCCGGTGACTGTTCATATTGTGGCATTATGCATTGTTACATCTTGCCTTGACACCTAAGTATGGAGAGAGTTTTCTATTTTTTTAGATTGTTTTCCTCCCCCTCATAATTCAACATCAAAGAATTGTATTTCTCTAGCTGTATTTTGTATGTAAGAGAATTAGCTGAATCTTGTTCTGTGAAAGCCTTTTAATTTATTGCTGTTTCATGACTACTGCTGCTAGCTCTTCAAGCCAGGTTCATGCTTGGACCTAATTCCAATAAAGTGTAAGAGTATAAAATAATACAGACAGACAGACACATGATAAGCCAAACCATTCCTGCAAACACAGCTGGCTTCATGAAAATGCAACATGTAACAAGGCTTACAAGAAGCAAATTTAGGTAGGTGCTGTTTTGTTTATAGTACAGCAGGATTATATTATAGCTTACCCCAGTGCAACTGTTTTATATCCACTCATCTGGATATCAGATTATTTTATTCCCATAATTTGACTAGCTTGGATGCCTAAATATGTTTATGATGCTTGGACAAGCCTCAGAAAAGAAGTATGCATACTTCAAAAGCTGCAAAAGTTTTTTCACTGCCTGTCCCTTGACTGACTCAAGAGTTGCACCGTGGCACTATTCTAATCCAAGCATCTGTGCTTAGGGGACTGAGTACTGACTGGTTCATTTTATATGTCAAGACATCATATTAAAAACAATCTGCAAGAAAATGTGTTGCAAGAGAGGAACCTAAGCTATGCTATTCTGTAGTGCCTCTTGAAAATAATGACCTTGTCTTGTTTCAGTGAAAGAAGAAAATTGCTTGGAGGGAGAGAAACATCAAATCATTCCAAAAACTGCTAAAAATCATTTTAAAAACCATGATTTCGTTTGGAACTATGATTGTAGTCTGTTGAATAGTATTTACCATGGCATTTCATACCCATGGTATTTTATACCTTCTATCAATTTTAGTATTATTAGATGTTTGTGTAATCACTTGCTTATTTAAATGAATTTTGAGTACTGCCTGTCAGTTATACAAATAAACTACATGTCATTCTACTGTAACATATAGTGGATGTCTTTTAATACAGCTTCTGAATATGCAAATATGTGAGTGGGTACAACGTCAAAGACAGACAGCCTAGAGCTGAATATAAATCATGCCCTCACTGAGGGTAACAAGGTGTAAATTAGAATGTGTCGTGTCTGAGAGACTTTAATGAATCTTGAGGCCCAGTAGTGTTTTCATGAAAGAATAAATCCAGCTTTTTCTTTGTCATTTCCCACACAGCCTGGTTTGTCTACTGTTAGATGGCTGATAAAGGAAACATAAAGCTGCCTGTTTCTTGGCCTTTCGGACCCTTCTGGGATGTTGCCACCCTGCCCCTTTCAGCTGTGTGCCAGGTGACCGTATTGTGCATTGCATCTGTTACAGCCCTGTGCCCTTTCCTAGAAAGAGGGCGGGGAAGGGGCTGCTGAGCACACAGTGTGGACCCTGAGTAGCGAGAAGGACACATATTCCTCTCCAAAGGAAGGGAGAATAGGTGCATCTGGTCAGTAGGCGGTCTTGGGGCCCCTGACTTCTCACTGCAGCTGGAGCTGCCGTACGTGAAGGCATCATTCCATCCGGTACCAGCTTTGTCAGCCACATGTGTGCATTGTCTCTTTCCATGCACTGTGGTCCTGTGTCACCGACCTGGCCTAATAGTATGTGACATTTATGCCAGCTCATGCCTCTTCCATTCAGGTAGAGGTAGGTGATGGTAACAGAGCTGGGAGTTTTCCCTCCCAGCTCCTTGAATGACTTCTCTGTTGTATCTTAACATGGCTGCACAATTTTAGGATGAAGAAACTGCCAGCAACTTAAGAGTTCTGAGTATTATTAGATTTTTCCTTCACACCTCTTTGTGGAAGATGCATTCTACCCAGTAACATGAAGTGAGGTGATAAAAAAGAAGAGGAGAAGGTTTAAGAAACATAAAAAAATGTGTGATGTGTGTGTGCGTTTCCCTTGAGCATTCTTAGCTTACTTTGACTTATTCCACTGAAAGAGGGTTGACCACTTAAAATGTAAATTATGTAGCAAACCTCTTCCGAGTTTTCCAAAACACTATTTGCTCTGATAAATACACTTTCCAGTTCACACTACAGAAAGAAAATTCTTTGAGGCACCAGTTCTGAAAATTATGGCTTCTACCTGACTTTCCTTCTCACAATTCCTGTTTATTGTATTGAAAAATATTTTTTGCCTGGTAATCCACCATCTTTTGTATTTGCAAGGAAGCTTAGGTATATGCCAATACGAAAAATAGGCTGACCTTACAGTATGTCTTCCAAACCAGAACACTTTTGAGAGAAAAAGAGGATGTAATAATTCCTTAAGGACAGTAGGGTAAACTGGGACAGTCTGATGAAACTGAAATGTTTGGTGACCAAGAGACACCAAACAGCCACAAGTACAGATTGTGTGCTCACAGCTCAACTAAACAAATTACAACCAGTTTCTTCACTTTCCAACATCCGGCAGGAGACGCACACCACAAGGACTTAGGCGTCTTGATATCCACGATACTACCCAAAATACTGAAAGTCCATCAGATGTCTGGGCATGGTCTGAGCTGCAAGACCAGCTGAACAGGCTGGGCTTATAGGAAGTCGGCGCTGGGAAATAAAACCTGGCAATCAAACTCCATGGCCGCTAATTATCTTGATCCATAAACATATGGGGTCAGATCCAAACTGAGTGGGAATGAGGAGGTGACCAGTTTGGGGGGAGTGTGGGGAAACGGAGAAAAGAAAACAGGGACAGAAAAAAACGAAAGGGCCTAGGCCCATGGTCACATCTAGGAAACTTGAAGCCGTAGTAACACATGTGCTATCAAATCAGATTGATAGTCTAACCCGTCGTGGAGCTTGACAGAAGTAACTGCCCTAACCTAGAAACAAAATGGCAGAAAAGCAGAACCGAGTATCATATCAGGCACTCGAATACGAAGGAGATTCTGGCATGGATTCCATTGCAAGAACTAACATTTAGCGAGTCCCAATGCTTTATGCCAGGACGCAATGGCCTTTTACTTGCATTATTTCATCTCGACGACGTCCAAAGTTAAGTCGTGTGCTTGCTTGTTTCTCTAGACAAGCAGGCTTAGAGAGTTTAAATACGTTGCTGAAATTCACAAGAGAAAAAACCACGATGAGATATCACCTCACACCTGTTAAAATGGTTATTATCAAAAAGACAAGAAATAAGTGTTAGAATGTAGGGGAAAGGGAGCCCTCCTACAGTGTTGGTGGGAGTGTAAATTGGTGCTGTCACTGTGGAAAGCAGTATGGAGTTTCCACAGAAAATTTAAAATAAAACTACCATAGAATCCAGCAATTCCGCTTCGGGCTATATATCCAAAGGAGATGAAAGCACTAACTAAGAAAGACAAATGCATCCCCATGTTCACTGCAGCATTACTCATACAATAGGCAAGATATGGAAGGCAACCTAGGTGTCCATCAATAGATAAGTGGATAAAGATACATGCATATGTTTTGCATGTGTGTGTGTGTGTGTGTGTGTGTATGTATATATTTATATAAGGAAATAAGCCATAAAAAAGGAAATTATGCAATTTGTGACAACATGGGTGGACTTTGAGGACACTATGCTAAGTGAAATAAGTCAGAGAAAAATGAATATACAATCACTTACATATGGGATCTTTTTTAAAAAAACGAACTCATTGATACAGAGAACAGATTGGCAGTTGCTAGAAGCCGGGGAGTGGGAGAGAAGGATGAAAGTGATCAAAAGGCACCAACAACAAACAAACAAACAAACAAGTAAATGGCACAGCAAAATCGTGAACCCGGGGCCTTAAGCCCTGACTTTTAATCATCATTATGCTGTCTTCCTAGCTGGCCTTATTCCTTACTGTCCAGGGTGGATTATGAACACATGCCCATACCCCAGCCCCCAAGTGATACTGTATGTGTGAATAGCGTTTCTTGCTCAGATATCCTTAGGATGAATTCATACTTGCAGATCACAAATGCTGCCCTACTGCTTCTCAGGACTCCCCACGTTGTTGGTCAGAATTTCTTCCTTGATATGTGAAGAATTCTGACATTATGAGCTCTGTCTCCGGATCCCTTTCTCTCTCAAGAGCCCTGGAAGCCTCCCTCTGGCTCCTTTGTGGGAAACCTCAGCGAGATGGGCCTCTGACCCCGGGCTGTAACATGCTGACTGGAAGCTATAGAGCATTTATTTTGTTTTTCTAATATTTTTTACTGAAGTATAGTTGATATGCAATATTATATTGGTTTCAAGTATACAACATAGTGCTTCAACAGTTACCTACATTATTACATGCTCACCAACTACTGTAGTTACTATCTGTCAACACAGAAAGACGTTACAGAACTGCTGACTATATTCTCTGCTATACTTTCATCCCCAGGACTAATTTATATGATGATTTTATGCCTCTTTATCCTATAGGGCATTTCTATAGAAAGAGAAACATATAAAATCTCAGACATACAGACTCGTTGTAAATAAAACATTTCTTTCACTGCTGAAGTTTTTGTGCCCCATTTAGCTGATTTAGCTTCCAAAAGACTTCTGCTCGTAGGCACGCTAGCAGGTGTGATGTCACCTGCTAACATCCTTGGATGCTTCACAGGAACTTCGCGTAGATGGTTAGGAGAGGGGCCAGGGAAGGGTTATAAAAAATGAAACGTTCTCTGTGGTGCCTTTCCATTATTTTTTCTATTACAAACCTAGCACTGTGGTCTGCTGTGCAAAAGAGATCATAGAAAAAAGTTTATGGAACTAGGAAAATGAGGCACAGAGAAGAAAAAGCTGCATGAAATTTGTAAGACAACAGTTAAACCCCCTCTGTCGCACAGGGTGAGTTAACATGGGCTCCTTCACGATTGCCACCCACCACACAAGGGCTCCGGTGAATTCCACAGCAACTCAAGGCGTGGCTTTGGGAATATACTTTATCAGAGAAATCCCTAAGGCAAGCATCGGCAAGAGAAAAGAAGGTGCGAATGCTGTAGGCCTGAGTTCAGGGGGATGGCCGCCAGCGTGCTGGTGTCCCCCATGCAGACAGCCTTGGCAGAGGAGAAGATCTGACCCAACCACTCTGTAGCTAGGCAGTCTGACTCTGGCTGCCGGCTACACAGTCCCTGCAGACCTTAGGGTCTGTGAGGTGTTCCCCTGTGGGAGGAAATCTTTGGCCTTCAGGGAAGCTGAGCTTGGCTTCTGATGGGAAAGAGAAAAGCCTTCAGGCACAGCTGGTTTGTCCAAGCGGCCCAGAGAGAGCTCATGAGTTATTTTGTGACAAATCTCCTCATATCACTCCCATACACTGACATTTTAGGTATATTAGCTCTTTTGTGCCAAGTATATAGCAAATACCAAGGAACAGGGACATCAACAGCCTCCAGCAGTATTATATGAAGAGTTACATAAATCCACTTTTGGTCAAGTTCTTAGGATTTCTTCAGAGAACAGCAGGAAAATACTAGCAGTCAGAAAATCTATGTTGCAGTGTGCATGCTGCTAAATTTGCATAAGCCAATGAATTACCCTCTGTGACTTTGCTGTTACCATCTATAACAGAAAAACAATAATGACAGCTCTGCTTCAAAAGGATTATTGTAAGAGTGGAAATCAGATAAGCTATCATTAGTTAAAGTGCTTGGGGAACTCCAAAGTACTAGTTAAACACATGTTAAGTTATAGTTGGTTTTTATCCATTTCGTTTTTGGTTATGAACTTACTCTAACAGGATATAAGCTATAAAATTTGTTCTTCTAGCCAGTGACCCTCATTAATTCAATTCAGCAAATATTTATTGAGAACTTTTTTTGTGCCAGGCACCATGCCAAATCTGGTGATAAAATAAGAAACAAGACAGCGTCCTTCATCTCATGGACCTCATACTCCAGATCTAGTGCTTTGCTTCTCAAAGTCTGGTCTTTGGACCATTGACATGAGCATTGTTAAAAATGAATCACTGCAGCCCCCTCTCCAGACCTACTGACCAAGAATCTTCATCGTAGCCCTGTCCCCAGATGATTCATGTGCTGCGCTAGAAGACACTGATCTGAAACCTGACAAAATTTAGTGTCAGCTGTTAATGGCCTAGAAATAAATCAAACATTCCCTTTGTTTTCCCTCAACTTATTCGGTCTGTATAACTTCGCCCGTGCCCAACTCTAACAAGGGGCTGCCTGTTCCGTTTTGTCATTGCCCAGAGGTGCAAACAGTTAGCATGGAGAAGGAGGAGGAACTGGATGTTTATGTCCCCTGCAAAAGTCAGATGTTGAAATCCTAACCCCCAGTAGTGATGATATAAGAAGGTGGGGCCTTTGGGAGGCGATTAGGGGATTGGTGCTATTCTAAGAAACACAAGAGAACTTTCTCTTTCTTTCTCTCCCTGTGAGGACACAGTGAGAAGAGGACCAGTGTGCAGACCTAGACGGGTGCCCTCACCAGACAGTGGAGCTGCTGGGACCTTGATCTGGGACTTCCAGCCTCCAGAACAGCAAGAGACAAATGTTTATTGTTTAAGACATTCTGTGTATGGTTTCGGAGGATGGCCTGCCTTCCTACCCCAAATGCTTCTTGAGAAGCTTCCTCCCATAGCCAAAGCTGGTGCTGCCCCAGGTGCACATTCCCATGGATGGCCGTTTTCAGAGAGTTTCCAATTCTCTCAAGATGTGTGTCAGGGTGGCCAGCTGCCTAATGCTGGAGAGAACAAATAGAGTCTTCTCTTATTAGCTAAACTTTTCCCCTCACTGAACGGAAGCCACTGGGTGCAACTTGGCAACTATTCAAGGAAGGTATTTGAAGTGTGAACCTTGTGCTTCTTAGAGGAGCCCAGGAGCCTGAAAGCGGAGACCGCGTGACGGGACTCGGCCGCCCGAGGGTTCTGGCCCTATTTTAAGAGAGTTCCAAAACATTTTCAGAACAAGGTAGGGCCACTCTTAAATAAACCAAAGAATCTCACAGACTAACAACAACCAGAATCTTTTTTCATAATCTAGAATAAAGATAGTAAATTTAAGTCAACTTAAAATGCTACCCAATTCTAAGAAGGCTATTAAAACGTCATTATGAAACTGCTGGGCTTGGGGTTACCTTTATCCTTACTAGAAGCCACCTGGCTAATTTCCTGGCTTTAGGTCTTTTCCTTGCTTACACTTGTGCTCCTGACTTTATTTAAATATGAAATGAATTAATGTGTGAATGTGCTACACCAATGTGAGGGTTTCTCTTGTTTTTTTAATTATTGCTATTTACAGGCAGATGCATGGATCTATACAGGATCCATCTAAAATGCCATAACTTGCTGTGGGTTTTTTTTAATGGATTAATATGTTTTAACCACATTCGTTTTTTCCCCAGCTTCTGAAAGCATTTTTTATTAAACTTCCTAAAATAATTGTATTTCTCACCACATGCAGCTGTAAGGAATAAAATGGAGAGATCCCATGCACTCTTCATCGATTTCCCCCAATGGTAACATCTTGTGTAACTGTTGGACAATATAACAACCAGGAAATTGACATTGATACAACCCACCTATCGTACTCAGATTTCACCCAGTGTTACATGCACCAATTTGTAGGCATGTAAGTGAGTGCCTTCGGTTCTCTGCAGTTTTACCCTTTGTGTACATTTGTGTGATCACCACCACACCAATGTTTAGAACACTTCAAGCACCATAAGGATGACGTGTGCAGCACATTTATAAGCACACCCACCTTCCTTCCCCCATGGCCAACCCTGTCCCTAAGCCCTGACAACCCTTAATCTGTTCTCCATCTCTATCATTTGGTCATTTCAAGAATGTTTTATAAGTGGAATCATACAGTTTACACCTTTTTAGATTAGCTTTTTCACTCAACATAATTCCCTTGCCATCTATCCACATTTTTCCATGTATCAATAGCACACTCCTTTTTATTGCCAAGTAATGTTCCATGGAATAAACATATCACAGTTTGTTTAACCATACATCTGTTGAAGGATTTCTAGTTTTTGGCTAAGAATGTTAAGTGTACATCTTTCATGTGAAACTAACTTTTCATATCTCTGGGACAAATGCCTACAATCGTTAGGTCATATGGTAATATATATTTAGTTTTATAAGAAACAGCTAAATTGTTTCCCAGAGGGGCTGTACCATTTTACATACAAGATAGGTGGGAATTTCTAGGTATAGAAATTCTACTAGTCATCTGCCAATATCTGACCAACCCATTGCTATGGTAATTGAAATTCCTAATTTTGGGCTGGAGCATGGGCTACCCAGAGTAAAGACACATTTTTCTGTCTGCCTTTGCAGCTAGGTATGATCGTTTGACTAATTCTGGCTACTGGCATGGAAGTGGGAAGGTTCTAAGAATGTTACATTAAAGAAACGCAGAATGTACCCTCTTTTACTTATTTCTCAGGTCCTCCTGCTGCTATAAACCAGATGTGGTATTTGCCATCTTGGACCATAAGTACAAGAGCTGCCTCCTAGGGATGTTATAGTGCTGAGCTAGAAGCCCCTGATTCCCTGAGGACCTCAGCAAACCTACCAGCCCGAGGCTGTCTTTTTCAGACTTTCATGTGAAAGTAAAACAAACTGTCTGGTTTAAGTTGTTCTTTATATAAGTCCCTGTTATTTACAGCTGGACTGAATCCTAATATACCAGGTGCCCAAACATGCAGATAGAGGTCACCCATCCAGGGCACACCATCAGCTCAGAATAGCTTGAGCGCACAGCGCTCGTTGGCACGGAACTAGAAGAGAAGCAGGAACCAAAGGCAAAGGTAGGGCCCAGTCATGAAGAGTGTGGTGTACTAGGGCTGCTCAGAGACAGGAACACAGGGTCCCTAGCCAGCCCGGAAATACACGTCCAGATGTGTCCTCCCGCTAACCACTGAGAGGGAGCCTCGCTGTTGGCACTGTGCTGGAGCCCCTCCCGGCACTGCTGCGCAGGGCAACCCTCCTGGCTTCACGGCTGCTGTGGCCACTGACGCTACAGCTTTGGGTCTCGAGGACGTTATGATAGATAATTCAGGGCCCCTGCCCTGCCACCTTACCAGGTCCCTCCCACAGCACTGCTGGTAGCCATAGTCTTATCAAAGGGGTTTGAGAACTCAGTGCCTTCAGACTCTGGCCCAAATCCCCTCCTCCATCAGGGAGGTCTCAAGACCAGATGGGATTTCAGACACCATTCCACTCTCTCCACACTTCCACAAAGCTCTTTCCCTCACCCTAAGAATCCCCAGAATACACACACACACACACACACACACACACGCGCGCCCCTGCATGAACCACACACCTGCACAGGTTCACTTGGTGGCCCTGTGACAGCCACAGGGGATGGGGTACAGTAAGATTCATGCTGAAGAAATTCTTTCTGCTTGCTGCCGAGGAAATGGTGTGGAAGGCAGCAGGAAAAGAAGCAAATAAAATTGTGACGCTGAAGCAAGAAATTCTGACGGCCTGAACCCAAGCAGAGACTGAGGGGATGTATTTGAATATCTCCTCCCCCAAAGAGGAAGGGCTACATTTGCATAGCCCAAAATAAGTAAGATCAACAGTATTTGGTGACTGGTTGGCTCTAGAGATGAGGTACACGGAGGAGTATAGGATGACCACTGGGATGTGATGACTTTATTAATAAAAATGCTACTAGCAAGAGCCCCCAACTACTGACCCCCTAACTCCATGCTACTCCTGAATCAAGTGCTTTATATCCATTGTTTCTTCTAATCCTCAGACTAAACAAAGTGGGGTATTGTTTTAATCCACACTTTCCAAAGGAGGAAACTGAGGCAGAGAAAAGCTGGTGCTTTACTCAGAGCTTCCCACCTAGAAACTGGCAAGAGTATGTGGCAAAGCCAGTTTTTCTGGCTCAGTCCAGATCTCTAATGAAAGCCCCAGGCTCCATCTCATCAATTCAGCAATCAAACTCTATTTTTCGGAAAATGGACTGAAAGAAAATATACCAAAATGGTTATCTTTGGGTGGCAGAAGTATGCTTTATACACATCTATGTTTTTCTAGATTTTTTTCCCTTGAGTGTGTATGACATCTATAATCTGAAAAAGTAATAAATATTTCTGTTTAAGTAATAAAATAATTGTCTATAAGAAAGAAAGAATAGCCCGGGGAATGTAAATTTATGCATGCTTTTTGGCAGGAAAGAGGAGACTGTCTTCAATAATCAGGCCCAGGTTGCCACTAAAGTGAGAGCAGCCCTAACAATATTGCCAGACGCTTGTCACATAGCACACCCGGGGCTGGTGCGGGCCAGACCCACCTTTCACTGAGCCATTTACCTTCAGAGTTTCTCATCCTCTCGCTGGTTCTGAGACCACTAGTTCATTGGTTTCCTTCCTTTTTTAAAAAAATTTTGCAGTAATAATTTCAGGCACTGAAGCAAAAATCCCAGAATGCTCACCTTCTGCCAATACTTCATAGCAGTCTGAATACCAGCACTATGAATATTTATGTCTTGTTACTGTCGCTGCTGTAAGGAATGACAGTTTCAGCACAAGTGACTGTATTCTTTTCCTCTGCTCAATCCTGATTATTCTGTCTTTGTTTCCTCCCACTCAGCAGCTCCACGTACCCTGCACAGACTTGTTTATGGTCCTGTTGCATAGGAGGAATACACCTCAAAGTAATGTTCCGTTTTCCTTTCCTATACAACCAGAGGACTAGGGCACCGCATCCATTCATTCGTCCATCAGCAGATAGTCATTAAAGGCCTGCTGTACACCAGGCATTGTGCTAGGCCCCAGGATCCAGAGATGAATAAGACATGCTTCTTGCCTGCAAGTCTAGAAGGAAGATAGACCATAGACTGTCGCACTACAGTGAGGTGGGGGCGGTGGTTGGCCTTAAGTCTTAGGCACTGTGGTAGACGCCACTCACGGGGACGACATGAGCGAGGGCACCACAGCGAAAGGCGCGCAGTCTGAGCAGAGCATGGTGAGCAGCTCGGTGTTGTCAGAGGGCGGGGAACGTGGGATAAGAAAAGCCTTGGAACGTGGGATAAGAAAAGCCTTGAAGGCGTCATCAAAGAGCTGGGCTTGAGGGTGAACCTGAGGGGTGGGAAATAAGGAAGATTGTTGGAAGACTGGTAGTGCACCCCATGAAACAAATCACAGGGGCCCAAAGGGGAATTGCAGGGGTGGGTATGTAGACAAGGAAATAGATTCAGATACTATTTGAAAGATTAAATCATAAGGATTTAGTGTCTGATTACAGGAGGACAGTTTGCACTTGGAGACTGTGATAGGAGTATCAGGGTGGGGAGAGGGGAAAGAAGGAGCCAATAAACAGAAATATTTGTAGGTTATTTCACCGAAATTTCATTTCTTTAAAATATGGAATCTTCCAATACAGGTTCTTACTGTCTCTTTACAAATATTCAAGTCTTCTTTCATCCCTCAATAATGTTTTGTCATTTTCTTCATCTGGGGCTATTTCTTTCTAGGTTATTTTTTGTTTTTTATATAACCTGCTGCTGTCATAAATGGAAGCTTTTTTACATCATATTTTCTCATTCATTGTATTAGTTAAGATTCATTTGGTTGCAAATGACAGAAGAATTCAACCCAAGCTGGTATAAACAAATTAACAGTAACATGTACTGAATGCTTACTCTTGCTAGATAATCGATCTAAGCACTTTACATGTATCAATCTTTTAACTCATTTAACTAAAAAGAGAAGATTTATTGGCTCACAGAAACAAACAAACAAAAGCGAGTCATCTGCTGGCTTCAGATACAGAGGGACCCAGCAACTCAATAAATACCACTGGGATGGAGTTTGCTCCACCTCTTGGCCCACAGAGTCGGTGACTGAGGCGGCCCCCACGCCATATACTTGTAGGTCCGGGCCCTGGCTAGGAGTGGTGGTGGAGGCTGCTTCAGACAACACCTGACAGCCAAGTCTGTTGTTACCCCAGCTTGTATGCGTCCGTTACAGTTACTGGAGGCAAGGGGCTCTTTGGTTGACTAAATGTGGTCATGTGCCATTCTCTCAAAACTGCACGCACAGCAGAAGAGGAATCATTTACCCCTAAAGAAATCAGGTATCTTTGCAAGAAGTAGAGGAAATGGACATGAGAGGAGGGCGGCAAAGAAACAACCAGTGTCCACTCCGTTAGTTACCACTCCATTGATTACTATTATTCCTTTGGGTTAAAACTATACATACACACACACACACCTATTTTGTATACATGTATAATGTATCTACAACAACCCGTCAGCTTGTATAGTTTCAAACGTTTCTTTAATTGGAGGTTGTGGTAGGCTGATCGCACCAGTAGCCCCAGTTCTTACACCTCCCTGAGTCTGATCTCTCCACGCTCCCCACCGACTCTGGGCTCAGACTGTGCCTTGTTTTTGCCAATGGGACAATGTCAAACTCGACACAAGCAGAGGCTTGACAAACTTGGAGTTTCCTCCTCCTCTCTTTGAACTTGGCTTCTGCCGGAAGAACAAGCTTGGGCTAGCCTGCTGAGGGACCGAAAGCCATGTGGAGGAAAGTCAAGATGTCCTAGACCCAACCAGCCCCAGCCGACCAAGCAGCTGGCAGCAGAAGCAGGAGGAAATGCAGACCGGATCGGCAAAACCTTCTGGCCATGGACTCAAAAGAAATAAAGAATGCTTGTTATTTTAAGCTTAGTAACTGTGTGGTGGTTTATATGAAGCAATATCTGAAATAGACGTTCTCCATTTGTGCCTCAAAATATGACACCAAAGTAAACAAAGCCCAAGATTGGCGGGCTGCTATAGGTAGTTGGGAAGACAGTGAGAAAGTGACGGACAAGTGGCTGCAGCCTGAGGAGGCCGCGACGGTGGGCACACTGGCAGCCTGAGGTCTTGGAGAGCAGGGCCAAGGAGCGGTGCAAGGCAGAAGTAAGTTGCAAAAAAAGGTGGTTGGCAAATCAAATCAATGTACCTACAAATTTCCATTCATGTATTTATTGAAATACTGTTATGTGGTTACAATAGTCTAGGTCTTGAAGCAAAGATAAAGGAGATGAGCAGAGGAAATACACTCATGACTGAGTAGGGCGTAAGGACCCTCATGATATGATGAAGTGTACACTGGCGAGGTGCAGGAGCTGAGCGAGGTAGAAACTGGAGAAAGGAGCCAGTGCTAGACTGTGGGAAAACTGAGGGAGAGAAACTGAACCGGACTTTCCCATGAAATAGGAAGACTATAATCCCTGGAAATTTGGAAGTTCATGCAATTTACTGAAGGATCTGAGTTATGTTGCAAACCATAAAAAACATCTGGAAAGTACTATTTCATTGTCTATGTGCTTGAGTGGAGAAAGCAGAGCGTCAGACCAGGAGGCATGTGTGGATAAAATGAGAGTTCCTGTGGCCAGGATTCTCACCTGGCCCTGGTTGACTAGCTCACTGCACACCTGTGGGCAATACATGACTGCTGACTCTATACAAAGAGCTCCGCCCAGTGCTCTGGGTGCAACACGGTGGTATGGCTGCAAGACTGCAGGAGAGCAGAGCAGAGGCTGGAGTGGTGGCAGCGCCAAGGACAGAGGCCCAGAGGACGGCTGTGCAGACAGAGGGGCCCAGACGACAGCTGTGCAGACAGATGGGCCCAGAGGCAGAGACCGACTTGCTGCATACAGACTTGCTCTGAGTGAATGGGATTTTAGTGACTGACCTGCCACCTTGAAATAAAGTTGGGTATAACCCTTTCACCCCAAGAACGTTTTGCTGTCAATTTCTTTGGTCACATTGAATCCATAGTGAACTTGCCCGGGGCTGAAACCCATTGTCAAGACAGCATGAATTTTGTTTCTGCTTTACCTTGGACAGACCGCAGAATGCCCCAGATCTCAGTGTCTTTATTTATATGAAGAAATTAGGTAATCTCTAACATTTCCCCCACTTCTAAAATTCCCTAGCACTCTGTATGAAAGAAGTACCCAACTATAAAACAGAAAATATAATTGCTGGAATATTTGATCTACCATACAAGAATCAGCTCTTCACCAGGAAGCTGGAAAAGGAGAGAAAAACTCAACAAATTATCATTTCAAAGCTTTGGTGGGGGAAATATATGCACAAGCCTTCAAACATATGATGAAAAAGAATAATGTTTTGGCTGTTATCATTTTCCAGAAATACTTCAAATCTCCCAGTGGTAATGTGGACTCTGCCTACTTTTTTGACAGTGTGAAATGATCAATGTCTTTCCTTGGAATATGCAGCCTCCGTGTTCCAGTGAATTCCCATTTGATGATGTCTGGAATGCACCTCAGTTCACCTGTTGTTGCTCTTAATACCTGGAGTGGACTAGGCTGTTATTTAGCTTCCAAAATCCACCCCATCCTAAGAGCACCCCAGTTTTCTCATGGGGAAATAATCTTGGAGAGAGGAAAACCCTTGGAAACTATTTCTCATAGCAGAAGATAAAGGGTTCAAATCTTCCTTTCCTGGCCCTGGTGGTGGGGACAGGGGTGATGCATTGGCCAATAAGACACTTTCTGAGGGCTTTGAACTTGAGCCAGCTGTGTTAGGGTTGGGTATTACTCTTTCCAGGTGTTGCTCACCAACTGTTCCTTCCCCACAGTGCCTAGTGAGGTTCCCTAGGTTTTCAGGGATTCCATAGTTTCTAAGCCTGGTCCTATAGCCTCCCATCTATTGTGGGAGTCCCCTGACATCCTACCAACAAATTCCCTTTAGTTTTAGCTATTTTGAGTCAGTTTCTAGTGTAGGTAACTGAGAATCCTGATATAATATTCTATCCAAAACCAATCTTATGCATAAATCAGTGTCATGCCATCTCTCACACACTGTTCATGCACCTTTTCCTGTTTTCACTATTTTTGGCACTTTTTATGGAGGCTCTCTTGATAAGATTGCAGTTAAAAGCAGAGGTTAAAATTCCAGTTTATTCAGTTATGAACTATGTAACAAGCTAGTTGCTTAACACCTTTGGCTTCAATTTCTTCATTTGTAAAATGAGAATAATGAAAGCATCCACATCATATGCTTCTGTCTTGCCAGTGGGTTTCAGCCCCGGGCAAGGTCGCTATGGATTCAGTGTGACCAAAGAAATTGACAGCAAAACTGTTTTTGGGGTGAAAGGGTTATACCCAACTTTATTTCCACGGTGGCACGTCAGTCACTAAAATCCTGTTCACTCAGAACGAGTCTGTATGCAGCAAACTGGTCTCTGCCTCTGGGCTCCTCTGTCTGCACAGTCGTCCCACACAGCCAGCCTCCGGGCCTCTCTGCACAGCCGTCCCGCGCAGCCTTCCTCTGGGCCTCTGTCCTCAGTGCTGCCACCACTCCAGCCTCTGCTCTGCTCTCCCGCAGCCTTGGCAGCTGTGCCACCGTGTTACGCCCAGAACACTGGGCAGAGCTCTTTATATAGAGTCATTGCCCACAGGTGTGCAGTGAGCTAATCAACCAGGGCCAGGTGAGAATCCTGGCCACAGGCGCTCTCATTTTATCCACAGCTTCTTATGAGGACTTGGCAAGGTACATTCCCAGAGAATGACCGTCTGAGACATCTGATAATACAGTAACTGGGACTAATGCCTGGCACCTGGGAAGCGGTGCACAGCTGTTTGCTCTTGTCATTATGTAGCAAGTACTTTACAAATAATTCTCTATGACTTTCACAATTTATCAAGTAGGCGCCACCCTTCCCATTTTATACATAAGGAAGCTGAGGCTCAGAGAGGTTAAGAACTTGCCCTGGTTCCCACATCTAGTAAGTAACGATGGCCCAGTCGGTTCCTATTAATTAGACTGCATGTAACTTCCAGGTGTTGCTCATACAGTTAGAGATAATGATTGTATCTAACTTCTACTCCTGCCTCAACTAAGTTTCCTCTCCTCCAGAAGGCCCTGAAACTGCGCGTCTGAGTTGGGGTTGCTCGCTGGTGCCCCCATAGTTCAGTTCGTGTCCTGTCGGCCGTCCCAGTTTCATTGAGTTATAATCATGCCTCCAGACCTCAAGCTCCTCCAGGGCAGCCCTGGGCTTTCTCTGCAGCTCCCGACTGCGGACCACGCTGTCTGCTTCTCAGCAAGTTCCCTGCAGAATAGTTGAAGGATGACTGAAGAGCACAGAAAAGAGAGCATGAAAGAAGCATAGAAAGGGGAGGATGGAGGGGCCGAATCACTTTCACCTTCCCCTCAGCTGTGCCTCGCGCTAGGCCCGAACCTCCGTGATTCCAATCATGCAGCTCGGTGTGGAGATTCGTGGTTAGTAGGTCTACTCTACGTGGGCAAGCAAACCCAGAAAAGTCAGGTCACAAGGCCGCTGAGCCCAAATGAATGTTTGTAAATTTTAACCATGGAAATCACCATCCACCAATCAGTCCCTAGGATATAATCTGAAATAGAGAAAAAAGGATTCTTATAAAAAGATGCTCATTTAATATTACTTTAAAATGAAAGCAGTCTAAATAACTTAAAATAATACCTTTGTGATAAATAATGATGTTTAAAATATTAATGATAAAGCCAATGATTCTATAACATCTTCCTATGTTGATAGTAACTGCACTATTGGGGATGAGGATTTAATAATACGGGTAATCGTTGAAACACTGTGTTGTATACTTGAAACCAATATACGATTGTCTATCAATGATACTTCAGTTAAAAAAAATAATAATACTCATAACTAAATCTCTTGAGTGCTTACACTGTAACATACACTGTTTCAGGCACTTTGAATGTATTAACTCAGTCCTTACAACAGTACTATGAGGGAAGTGCTACCATTATCTTATTTTTTACAGATGAGGAAACTGAGGCACAGAGGTCACGTAGGTTCACACAACTAGTAAGAGACAACAGAAAAATAGGTACTAACTTGGGGGTAAAACCCCATACTATAATTGAGGTGAGAAAAGGAGCATGTTTATTTAGTAATCAAAATGCTGGTACACAACACGTACATAGACACACATAGACACAGGAAAAGAGAGGAGAGATTGAGACAGAGAGAAAGAGAAGAGATGCTCTAAAATATTAAGTTGAGGCAGGCCTTATGAATTCATAAATGAACTATCTCTGTAAGGTCCAAATAATGCTGCCACTACAACCTTCCCTATCAATCTACCCTACTTTTCTTTGCGAAATTTACCCTCCCAATAGTATCTATGATTACATTTTTCTCTTGCACAAAAACCATCCTTGATTCCCCACAACCTATATTTCTTTTATATAAGCAAATAACTTTTAGACAGTATTTTATCCTCAAGGCATTTGGAACAATCATAGGCAAGGCTTTTCTTAGAATGATGGGAAGTTAACCCAGGGAATATATTTAAAGCCCATCTAAGTTAATTGAAAGGCCCATATATTTAAACTCAGATCCTTAAATATGTATGCAAAAGGAATTGGAAAGAGAATAGAAGAGGTGGCGTTGATCTAACCTGCACACTCAGTGGAGGGAACTAATGCTATAAATCCTGTTTAAATTCACATCACCTGGGACTATTGCAGTAGCTGCCTCAAAGGCACCTTGCCTTTCATCACTCCTCCGTCCAAACTTTTTATCATATTGCCACCAGATCTATGTCACGCCTTTGAAAACTTCCCATTCTTACAAAATGAAATCCATACGTGGTATTAAGATGGCAATACGCCTTTGGCATCTGACCTCAACTATGAGAGGTTGAGTCAAAACATGTCTGCAGTCCTTTACCCCTCTTTGTAGCCCCACCTTTTGCATCTCCTCCTATCAAGGGGTGGAGTCGATTTCCCCACCCTTGAATTTATGCTGACCTGTGACTTTCTTGGGCCAATAGAATGTGGCAGAAATGACGGAGTACCAGAACCAAGCCTAGGTCTCAAGAGGCCTTGCCCACTTCCACTCCCCTTCCTGGAACCCTGCCACTACCACATGAAGCTGCAGGCACCCAGTCTACGCTACTGAATTATGAGAGGCACAAAGCCCAGCCCCCTGCATCCACCCAGCCAATATCCAGCCAACTGTGACATGTATGGATGGGGCTACCCTGGGTAAGGCAGCCCCAGCCATCCGGTCACCACAGATTTACCACCAAGCCCAGCTGGAATCAGCCAAGTCTGGCCCAGATCAGCAAAAACTACTCCTACTCTCAACTGGCCTGTATTCTCATAAGCAATAATAAATGCTGATTGTTTAAGCCACACCGCTATGGTAATTTGTTACATAGCAGTAACAAACGAAAACATCTGTTTTCCAGCTTCTCCTCCCACTCCCAACCATATACCCTGACATTCCTTCACTCCTAATTACTTGACATTGCCTGAGTATCTCGTAATCATGTTTCACCGCCTCTGTTTTGCTGCTCTTCTGCCTAGAAGGATCTTTCTCTTTCCTATATTTGTAAATCTCCTTATCATTCAAGATCAAGCTGGAACATCATCCTTTCATTCGTGAAATACTTATTGAAACTCGGCACTAAAATTTCAAAACTGAGCAAGACACAGAGTGTGCACTCAGCTCACAGCTGAGCAAAAGGCCGATGTCACTGTCTTCTTTCCTCCCCTAACTCCCTTAGGTAGACTTAAATCTTTCCTTCTCCCCAAGACCTCTTATCCCGCAGGTACAGCACTTCTGACGGCGTGGTGCCAGACATAATAGCAGTACCTAACCTGAAGAAATCTTACGACGAGTAGATGAGATGATGAAGGCAAAAACTCTTAGCATGGTGCGTGAAGCATAGTAAATGGAAAATAAATGTCAGATGTTGTTATTTTTAGTTAACACATACTCTCATTTCCCAGACTTGACCGCATGTAAGTGTCTTGTGAACAGGAAATGAGCCAAATTCATCCTTGTGTCTGAAGTGCCTAATGTGTATATGTGCCAGGCACATACAAACCCTCACCAGATGTTTGTTGAACAGCTATCACCAGATGTGTAAGAACGGAGCACAAACCCAGTAATTAGAGGGCAGTTCAGGTGCCCTGGGCCCCTTGTGTTATGCGGGGGCGCCCTCTTCTGGTTATGGGTCTGTTCATGTACCTGGGTATGAGGCCAGACTCCCGAGGGAGCTTAAATAAAGCCAGAAAGTCTCCAGAAAGGCTCACTGCTTAACTAGGGGTACTACCTCCCTCCCCAGTGCCACACCTGGGGCTATTCACTTTATAGCTGCAACTACCCATGCTATTTGGGTTTTGAAGGTACAAAATGTCAGATTTTGTGCCTGTTTTGATCGTGAATAAGCCCTTCAGAAGTAATGGTGGAAAATAAAGAGAGATGGGATAGATAAAAGGATGGTTCACAGAACTCCATGCCCTGTCATGTTTGAAATCCCTTTACGAAGAAAGAGAGAAAGCAACAATGTACATGGACATACGTATCACTTAAGATTTTAGCTGAAGTCACCCGTATGTGAATGTCCTCAGTTTACGGAGTGGACAAATTCTGAGGAACACCCATATAAATTACATTTTTAATAAATCAGACTATGTGCCTTGATTAATTAATCACATAACTGCAAATAAAATGTTTAAGCAGAAGGGATAAAAATTGTAATTAATCTTGTAGCAAATTATTTAAAATAATATATTTGCCTGAAAAGAATAGATCATTTATTTATTAGCAGATAGTACTATACACTGTGTTGAGAAAGGAGATGTAAGTGGGGAAACGTATTTTCATTTCTGTAAAGATTTCTTTTTACTTAAAACATATTCAAAGAAAATTATTCTGAATAACTTAATGTACAGTGCTCCATAGATATTGGCCTCTTTTTAGTCATCTTCACTATGAACCAATTTCAGTGAAATGGCAATGCTATGTTCTTACACTACCCTTCATGCCCATAAGACTGAAAGCTGAATGCAAGATGAGCCAATTAGAGCTGTGAACTTCCCACAAATGCAGAGCTTTTATTTCCTATTTCTACCAATACTGGAGAATCAATTCCTTTGAACTGATTTTGACTGAAATTGATATGTCATTCACACTCACCGGGATCGAGTGATAGACCTGCAACTGCTGTAACAAATTTGGGTGAATTTTAAAAGCTTTGCCTTTTTTAATATTAATTGAGGCAAGTGGCAGGGCCCCCACCTCTGGAAGAATCATAAGCCTTCTCAATAGGACAAAGAAGAAAAGAAAAAAGTTAAGGTGAGGCAGGATAGAAAAGGAGATTAACCGTCCATGACTGATGGTTGCCCCTGGGGCACTAAATCTCCAGCACTTTCAGGCTGCCCTGCATGCTGAGCAAAGCTCTCCTGGCCTCCGAGGTCTACAGGAACTGGGACTGCAGGAGAACTCAGAGGTGAGGAGACGGAGGCTCAGACAGGCTGTTACTCGCCCAGCTTCACGACCCTAGTAATGGAAAAGGCAAGACACAAACCCAAGTTTATCTGATTCTGAAGCTCATGCTCTCAGTCACTCATGAGTAATATCAAATTTCTAGAAAAATGAAGGACTAAACTGCACAAATTAAAGCGTGTTCCACACCAGAATTTCTGAGAGGTTCCAGTTTCGTTTCGGTAGCATGCTTTCTCCATCTTCAATTTATCAACCTTTGCTGAATATGCACTCTGGCCTGACAGAGCATCAGGTCACCTGGCCAACTAGGACTGTATCCCCTGCAGTGTCTTCTACCAAAGCGTGGTCCACAAACCGGAAGCCGTGGCATTGGTGGGAGCTCGTTAGAAATTCAGTCTCAGGCCCACCCCAATCTAGATTAGAATCTGCATTTTAATAAGATTCTTAGATGACTCATACACACATTAAAGTTTGAAGTATTGTCCTAAAGTGTCCCTGACAGCTGGGCTCCTCTTTAATCTTTTCTGGGACAGCCCATCTTGAACACAGCTCTCATTATTAGTAAATTCTTACTAAAGCTTCCCCGATTATTCTACACCTTCCCCTCAGTTTGCCATCTTGACTTACAAACGACAACCCTTCAGATCTTGGAAACACCTATTGTTTCTCCCCATAGTCCTCTCTTTCTAAGTTAAATACCCACTTTCTTCGATATTTCCCAGATCATGCTGTTCATGTCCTCCGTTTCATACCAGCCCAAGGTGTCCGTTAGAATCACTTGAAAACACCCGGGGGTGGATCCCAGGCACCTGTCCCTTTGCATACTCTCCACCTTCAGCCACGGCCCAGTTCTCCGGGCTCAGAACCGCCGCCCGGCATGCTCTCTAGTTTGTTAATATTCTCTGAAGAATACAATGTATAGAGCTGAAGACAGGGATCATTCCATAGTACAGGTATTATTAGGGCCTGAAATCAGGACATAATTTTTTTAAGTGCGGCCTAGAATGTCACTCACTCTTATAGGGAGTCTCATCGCACTGTTAACCTGTATCGAGTTTGCTGATAAAATTCCATGGTGTTTTTTTTGCCATATTAATTGCTACGGAGCCAGGTTTCCCCAGTTCTGTATGTTAAGTTTCTTATTTTCCTGAATTTAGATGTAGGAATCCATACTTACTGACTCTTAAATTTCCTCTTGTTTGAACCTTTGGTTATCACCTGCCAAGATTTATGAATCGTATTCCATCCTTTATGGTCAGGCAGCAAGTGGCCTGAGCTCTAGAATCAGACATACTTGGGTGAAGTCAGATTCATTCGAGACAAATGGCTCAAATAGCTATGCAGAAGACTAACTTAAGAGGCCAGCTCAGTGCCTGACAAGAAACGGCTCTGCACCATATTTGTTGAATTCACTAATGAAATAATGACTGAAGGCAGTGATAACCAGGGAGACTGGTTATGAGGCTCTGAGTCAAGTGAGAACAGAAGGAAGTCTGAACTGAGGCTAGTTCAGTGATCAAGGTGGAGGACTTAGGGAGCTATTTGCAAGGTGGGATCAATAGGACTTACTGGGCAATTGATTGTCAGGGTAAAGAACAGGAAGGAATCACAATGGCACCCATGTCCCTGGCCTGAGCATCTAGAGGACACTGCTGCTGAGAACAGGACCGGATGCGTGCCCTATCGGCCCGCCCTACAGGATTGCCTGAAGGCCCCAGAGAAACAGGAGCGCCCTCTATCGCCTGTCTGTTTAACTGAAATGAGATTGATACCTTTGTGAATCTAACTCAAATACGCCATGGATCTATTTGATCAAAAATAAAGTCTGGATAAACCTCGAAGACATTATGCCAAGTGAAATAAGCCAGACACAAAAGGACAAATATTGTGATTCCACTTCCTAATTTTTTTTTTCTTTTTTGTAACGTCCCTCCACCACAGGACCCTGGGTTGAGCACCTTGACCCACCCACCCTGCATCCAGAGAGCCTTCCTTCCTAACACGCACCCAGTCATCCCCCGACAAACTGTGGCTGCACTTGCCTAAGTGCGGGAAGGCATGTGAGTGTGGTGCCTGGTCCACTGGAGGTGCCGTCTGGGGACGCAGGCAGCACAGCGAGGAGGCTGGGAAAACCCAGGAGTCTAGAGGTGTTTGTCCAGGTGTTAGGGAGTGTTGGAGGGGTCAGGCTGGCTTCCCTGAGGAGGTTAAATAAGACAGGGCAGGCAGAAGCAAAGCAAGGTCCTTGCAGTCGGGACAGACAGTGCAAAGGCCCTGAGGTGAGCCAGCTTCTTCTGCAGCCATATTTGGGTGGGAGGCAGCCAGCTAGCCACATCTGTGGGGAGTGGAGCCTGACCCTTCTAGCCAGATGTAGCCACTGGGCACCGTATAGGACAGGGTTGACCTAGAATGGCCGGCAGCCCATACCAGGAGGCCAGTCCCATGCTGGGGGCTCCTCTGAGTGGTGGGTTTCAGCTGCCCTCCTCTGGCCTCTGTGCCTCTCACCAGCTGCTACCTGGCTCTGCTTCTCCCAGCATGTCGCACTCTTTTGGGGAGAGCTACCGGGTGGGCAGCACCCTGGGAGTCCACGCCATCACTGTTCTCTGCTCCTGGGACTACAAGGTGACTCAGAAATGGGCCTCCCGCCTCCAGCACAACACCATCCGGACCCAGCTGAAGGTGAGCCGCGCAGCAGCCTGTGCAGTTGAGTAACAGGCTCACTGCCACCCGCAGGAGCCGCTGGTGGAGTGGCAGCTGTGGCAGCGCCCCCGGAGCGTGAGCGGGTGGCTGCGGCGGGGGGCCGTGCAGGTGCTCGTGTGGCCGCTGTGCCTGGGGAGCACGCTTTTAATATTTTTATAAGAAAATACAAGGGACACCTTATAAGAATATTTTTTCCTTAAATATTTTATGCAGAGTTATTTCAAAGTTCCTGTCTAATCACTTATCTACATTCTCTGTGATATATATAGTCTTCTTTACTGTCTTTTGTTTCTCTTGCTTTTGACTATCTTGTCTTGTCTCCTCATATGCCTAGTTATTTTTCATTGAGTGCCAGGCATTGCATATCAAAAATTCTAAAAGTAAAATAAGGCCTGGAATTTTGAGAGTCTCTCCCGAGAGAATTTTCATTTGATCTGCCAGACTGCTGTGACATCAATAATCTTGTATCACCTTAATCCAATCAGGGGTTAGATTAGAATTCAGATCTATACTTCAAGGACTTCTGGTTTTGGTTAAAATGGATACACTTGCTCTACCCCATCTCTTCCTCAAAAATCATTTGAGATACATTATAGTGGTGAGTTTCCTATTTTTATTTTTGTTGTGTCCTAACTTAGATAATAGAGCTGCCCAAGTCCTAGGACCACACAGCAAGTGTGAACGGAGAAGCTCCAAGGACAACCAGAACTGTCCATCAAGACAGCTCTACCAATGAGTTCTGTCAAATCATCAATAAAAGATAATCCTAATGTTACATAAAATATTTTTATTTATAAAACTAAATCTGAAAGCTATCTAACTTATTTTATAAGATCAGTATGATCCTGTTACCAAACCTGGACTGGACAGGGACAACACAAGAAAAGAAAATTAGAATTCAATCCCACCTATGTATACAGAGTAACCATTCTAAGACATGATGAGCTGACTCGGGTAGTATAGTGAAAGTATAATAAATTGTGATTAAATAGGATTGATCCCAGGAATACATGATTAATGAGTTACCAGGTCAAATGAGAAAAAAACAATCGATCTCAATAGGTGCTAGAAAAGCATTTGATAAAGCTAAAACCATACCTGATTTTTTTCTAATTAACAGATTCAGAATAGAAATGAAACTTTCCTTACCAGATGAAAGTTATCTACCAGAAACTTCCATCCAATATTATGCCTAACGAGGACATGATAGAGGCCTTCTTGGTATAAGAAACAATGAAAAGATGTCCTCTATTATCAGTTAGCCAAACTATCACTGGAGAACCTCTCCAGTGCAACAGGAATAATAAAAAGTACATGAGAGATGCAAATTTGAATGGAAGAAACAAATCACCATTTCCTTAATATGTGATTGTCCGCCTGGAAATCCAAATCAACGACCGCCAAGCTCTTTGAACTAACAAGAGTTTAGAAATATGCCAAGTTCATGGTAGAAAGTACTTGATCTGGTGATGCTGTTCAAATCAATTTATAGATCAATGTAATTAAAATAAATATTCAAAGACTGATTCTAGATTTCATGTAGAATAGTTAACACGGAAGCATAGTTAAGACAATCACTTTTCACAGGGAGAGCCGCCCTGGTCATTCACTTGCCGGCATTCATCTCTGCGGCCGCGGCTATTTCGCCTCTCCCCCAGCCCAAGACAGAAGAACAAGGATGCTCATGTTCACTTTTTTAACAAGATTTATTGATACCTTTGATATCAAAGGTAACTATTGCTTTAAAAAAGTAAGTGAGAAAGAAAGGAAAGAGAAAGGGAAAGGTAAAAAGAGAAGAGTAAAATTTTAGTAAAAAGATGAAAATTAGCATCTTATTTCATATTCTTGTCTTCTCTCACCCAAACCCTTACCCCTGAGACATACACATGTACTGATCAGTGGGTGGGATTTGGGGAGACATTAAACTCTCAAAAGCTTACCTTAGGTAGAGAGATGGTGCTCCACTCTAGTAATCAGACTCGACCTAAAAGTCATAGTTATGAGTTATGACTTATCTAGAATCTACTATATTTTGGTGCTTTATATGCACTATTTTTACTTTTTTCACAGCCTTCTGAGGTAGGTAATATTATCTCCATTTTTAGATTAGAAAACTGTAGCTCAGGGGATTTAATTTATTTTTCATAGGTCAAACAGCTAATAAATAGCTAAGTCAGGATTAAAATTGAAGTCTAATTGTTGTCAAAGCCACTGCTTTTTCCACTATATCCTCTTGCCTTCCTTCTGAGGAAGAGGCTGTGGAAAAAATCCCTTTAGCACCGCTCAAGGAATAGGATACTGTGTCACTAGGAAGATTTTCTAGCCAAGACCTTTTATCTGTGATGATTCACATTTAGATCATGTTCCTTGAGAGTAGGGAAAGATATCTGAGAGCAGCTGGTTTTAGCATCTGAGTGTCGTTAAGAAAGTTCTCAGGGAAACCATCCAACGATACTGTAGGAATCTCAGAGGTCATGGGGGCTATTTATTCCTTCCCACAGCTAAAATTTCAACCGTTGCTGAGATTTTCTTTCTGTTTCCAGCCTTAATGAAGGCCGAAGTATTTATCATTAAATAACCACCAAAAAATTCTGAGAGATTCCTTGGACTTCTGATTCCGGCACCCCTGAGGCCACACTTTTAAGGTAACTGCACTATTAGAAAGCTGAATATTAAGTAGCAGGGCCAAGGCATACAAGCAAGGTGAAGTGCCAGCATATTTTCCAGCCATAGCAAGAGGAATCTGGCTACGGTAACTACACAAACACTTGCAGCTGTATACATATGAGATGAAATATACTCTTTGGGTCAGGGACTAAAGAACCTGATTTTGCCCCTTTTTCCCTCCCTAAGAGCTTTTGAAGAGAGAGATTCCAGGAAAGAAATCCAATTATTCAGAGTTGCCAGTTGAAAAATGTTGTCCTAAACATCAGGTTATCTATCCTCTCAACCCAGCTTTACCACTAACAAACCATGAATAGTTGCTTAACTTCTCTCAGCCTGTCTTCCTTCTATGAAATCTCACTGTTGAAACATTTCAGAAACCTTGTTGGAGACCTGGTATTAATTTCTCCCTGCATTTAAAATTAGCCCCAAATTATTGTGGGGCTAATCTCTCCTGTCTCTCTATTGAACCTTGTGCCAACATCATGTGGTCCAGCTTCACCATCACTGGGTGCCAATGTGAAGCTTTTGTTATAAATGATTCTATATTTTCTGTAAGTCAAAGTGTTCCATCACATTAAACGGACAACTGTAGATCACAGCCCTTACCCCTCTTCCCTCTATTTCTTCATGGACTTTAAACACACAGATATGGTTACAGAGGCTTGATCTCAAAGTTTTTGAAGTCATAAAATATTAGAACTAAAAGTTATGAAATATGAGCTCTATTTGTCAGCATTCTCCAGAAACCGAGCCAGCAGCTGGTCCTTTATCCTCCCCAAAAGATCATCCCTGGGTGATGATAACTCTTCTCCTTGATATTCTGTAACTTAAATGTTACAGTGGAAAATTAACAGAACTTAAATACTATGATACAAAGTCAATATATCTATGACACATGATGAGGGAATAAAAGAAGGAAGAAAGTTTTTATACATAGAAACGTGTATATAATGTAACATAAGACAACTGCCTCATCATGGAACATATTATTGACTTTATACATCCCATGTATACTTGTATATGGCAGCAAAAGCCTTGTGTGTGTGTGCATGTGTGTATATAAATGTATATGTATTTATATATACACACGAATATGTTTATAACAAGGAAGAATACTCATGGCATTACAGTCCTCATTTCTGTAACTGGTCCATGGTCACAGCTGGTATTTGTAACTACCTTCGCCCACTACTCTTTATGTATTTTTTTTGTTGGTGAAAGAAGAAAAACATTGATTGCATTAACATGGTTAGAACCTAATTTCACTTCCCCAAAGAGTTCTGACAGCCTCAGGGTAACTCCAGCCAAGCAAAATTTGAACGCATTTGTCTCTTCCCAGAAAATGCAAGACATTACAATGAAGTGGTATTCCCAGTTGTCATTAAAATAATATAATAACTTAACAATTCATATTTCAGGGCAGAGTTGCTGCTTTTCTTCTTACTTGCCATGCAGATAGAAAAAAACTTCTGGTATCTTTTTTGAAACCACCATACCTAATATTTAGAAGAATAACTGCCAGTTTGGGAACAAAATATAGTGTGTATCAAAGCATATGTCCCACTTGCAGGTATCATTTTCTCCCGGAAGAGAGATCCCTTCCCTCTCATCCCCACTTATGGGCGGTCACGTGCTGCGTCTGGCTGGGTCTGAAGCACTGGGCTTGCTTTATCTTATCACTGTACACAGAAACGAGGTCCTTTTATTTGGGGGATTGATTTTTAGATTAAACACAGCCTCAGCCAGAAGTCCATATTAATCACTATGGTATCAGAATAAGCACATTTGACTACTGAAAATACCAGGAAAAGAAGGAAAAGAGAATATGAAACCAAGTACAGAGATCTTCAAGGGAAAAATATTTCGCTGTACTCATCTTCCTCAGAAGGAGAATGCTTGATGGCTCAGAGACTCCTCATCAATAATATTAAATGTCAAAGATATGATCTTTCATAGGTGACATGGAAGATGAGCTGGTCCAAAACCATCATTAAAGTCAGTGACATATGGTTGAATGCATAATGTACCTCAGGTCGGCAGTCTCTAAAATTGCATATGGCTGTCTATCATTTCCAAAATCAAGGTTTGGTGGTATTAGCACATGTAACAATGTCAAATCTTACCAATTGAGTTTCCCGCTTATTCTGTTAGTCTGTGATAGGAAAGTGATCACACTCGTTCTGACAGGGTAGGGTCAGGAGCGGTGACTTACAAAATGGGTCTTGCACTATCACCTGATTCCAAGGGTAGTTCTTCCACTCGGACAAATCTCAAAATTGATTTTAAGACATTATGAATACCTTGTCATTCTAGGCGAAGATGGAAAGTTCAATGGGTATGCAGCAAAGAAGAGGAACCGTTTTCATGTTGAATTATCAGAGAATCACCATGAAACCTCTGAATATCTAAAACATTTGCATCGTGAAGACAAATTATCTTAGGACTTGGCAGGATGTGTGCGAGCGTGTGGGCGGTAGTCATCATTAGGGACATAGCATGTGTTGAAAAATAGACTTTTTCCCTTCACGGCTTTTTTAAGGCGGTGTCAGAGGAATATAAAGTGGGTAAGTGGTTGGAAGAGAAGCAATTCACAGTTGGATCTGGGTCAGGCAGTATTGGCCCAAACCTGCGAACACTGCTATCGCCTCGCACAGACCCTAGATGGCATGGCTGCTGCGGAGAAAACTCATTTTCACTTTACCTACCCAGGGAGAAAGTAACAAAGCTCTGGAGTTTTAAGATCTGAGGTCTAAAGTAAAGACTGCTTTATGCTGATTTTCTATTCTCGGGTGCAGACTGACTGCCAGGAAGAAGGTGAAAGTCAAATGGGAACATGATTTGGAAAGATCTATTGATATTTAGTGTTTCTAAAGCCATTAACGTTTAAATGGCAGTTCCAACATTTTCTCTGAAAATATGTGAAAATAGAGCTCTTGCAAACAAGCTAACACACTATATAACCACAGGTGTAAAAAAATTGACCTTTATCAAGTTGAGCTATGGGTAGGGTCCGAATATGCAGGTACAATGAAGCAAACTTGTTTAGGAGAGAATCAGTAGACCCAGCGTGGGAACCGACTAGGAATAGCGGGAAGCGGGTGAAGGGTGCGAGGAGAGAGAGGGAAGAAGAAAAATGTAAGTTTGTAGATCACGGGGATGAGGGTGAGAATGCTGTGACCTCCCCCTGAGAAACTGAAAATGTGTGAACTTCTCGGTCCAGCCAGGGCCCAAGTCCTTGATACTATTAGAGATGCAAACCCTGGGGGCTGGTGTTAGAGGATGTCGTGAATTAGTGGTTCTCAAACTTCAGTGCGTATAAGAATCATTGGGGAGTTGGTTTAAATGCAGCAAGCCAGACCCCACTAGGGGATTCCATTTCGGTTGGTCTGGGGTCGGTGCAGGAATTGACAATTAAGTGTTCAGGCACTGTAATTCAAATGATCCTTGCACTTTGAAAAATACGCTGTATTCTTCAGGAGGAAGGGAATCTGTAGTTCTCCTGTTCCTTTCCTCTGCTTTCCAAGAAAAGAAAAAAATCTCCAATTTTCACAGCGGTTTTTTTTTCTTTTCTTTTTTTTTTCCTTTGTTTCACAGCGTTTTATTTTCACTCTTGAGAGAGAGAGCTTTGAGAGAGCAACAGCCTTACCCGCCGCCAGTGTTCAACACTTCTGGGGCCCACTGTGCTCCAAGCACTGCAAACACTTCACTTATAAAAGGGATACTGAGTATCTACTGATTGCCAGGCCCTGTTATCTAATTAAACCAGGATATGTAAATAATATTTGATTTAGCCTTCTTCCCGCAAAGAAGGTATTATTCTCCGTTTTTATAACTAAGGAGACTGTAGCTCACTAAAGTTCAGTAACTTGTCTGAGGTCACATATTAAAGCAAAATACAGTCTGCGAATCCAAAGACTGTATTTCCAATGTTTAATTTTAAAATGACCTAATGAGTGGGAGATAAAAACACCTCCATGTGACAAATTCCTACAAGTGTGTGTGACTGGCTAATTTCCACTCAATCCCCATAGATAACGCTGACACTTTGAAAATAGCTTTAATCAGCTATCAATATTCTTGTCCCTTCTTATCTACAGCTCAGTTACTGATAAAGAAAGCTTGACTCCAGGGCTTTGTCTCAACCTTCCTGGGAAACAGAACTGTGTAGGTTGCATACCTTGTATGAATGAGCTGGAGAGCAATTAAAGTATGTACCTGGAGGCCTTTGACGTACACCATAGCGTTGGCACTTTCAGCGCAGGGAATGGAATGTGCCATCTGCCTGAGCATCACTTACCGGATACAGCAGAGGGCCGACTGGAAGGAGTTCTGCCTGAGCTGAGTTTGAAAGAACTAGGTTTGCCTCTCCACTCTGTGTTTTGAGGCTGGTCTCTTGTCATTTCCAAGCCTCAGTCTTCTCACTTTTAAGGTATGAATCAAAATAAATACTCACAAGATAAAAGAGAATTAAATAAAATGAATTCCTAACACAGTAGGAATAGGCTTTGTTTAAATATGCAGTTCATACATGAAGTTTAACCCTAACTGTAGGCCTCTTGAAGATGGAAATTTCTCCAGTATCACCCTGTTTGTAGATGAACTCGAGAATATGCTCAACACATTCGACTTTGATGAGTCATTCCATAAACATTGTCAAACTGTTTAGGTCGGTGATAGAGATAGATCAAAAGAGGCAAGCACCATGAATATTTCATAAAGGCAAAATGCCTTTGGAAAACCTTTTTCAACTGTGTAAAGTTTCAGAGAAGTTTAGTGTCTTCATTATTGTAACAGAACTTTTAAAACTACATATTCCATGCCCCCTCTTTTTTACACTGGTGACACAGGTCATAGAAATGGGTACATGTCTTCTCCAATGATTTTTATATCTACCAAGTATTTACTGAAGAATTCAAAAGTTACTTATCTAACAATAATGATGGACCAGTGTGGGCAAAATTGCAATATTTCCAGAATCTCTTGCTTGGGCTTAGTGCATCTCCATATCAATAGATGTTTCCAAGGGGTGAAGAGAAGTAGTGCATCTCCATATCAGTAGGTAATTACAAGGGGGAGCAAGGGCATATCTGGACCAGAGAGGTTGGGTGGGGTCCCTTCTTCTGCAACTGGGTCGCAAGAGACACAGGAGAGCAGAAGTGGACAACTACTTGTAAGACATAAACGGTTTTCTCCCACTTTATTTCTCCCTTTGACTGATTTCCATTCCAAAGATATTTTGCCCCAGGAATTCCCCCCCCAGAGTTACATATGGCATGGTTGTCAGGATCTCTGAACTCAAAATCTCTCTACATGGGTGTGATCCTTGGGCAGGCTGCCCCTAGAGATGGTGGGGAGATGCCCAAAGCCCTCCACTGCCATGGATGGTGTGAGGCCCCTGTGGCTGCAGTGGTGGAGGGTGCAGCTTCACTCGCAAGCCCCCTATCCGCGGGGCTTACAACAGGGGAAATCCTAGTAGGGAATTAGTATAGGACAAAGCACCTCTTAGAGGGGTGGGGCCTTCCCCAGAATTGGGGAAGGGTGGGGACCCTGGAAGCTATGGAATTAGCCATCCATGAAACAGAAGACTGTTTAGAGGCACGTGTAGCATTTAGAATTATGAGATTTTTGTTTCTCAAGATAGTGGAAAGAGTTATCGAGAAGAGAGACACACTTCGGCATCACTTGGAGGAGCTGGATGATGACCTATGGGATGCCCTTGAGAGAGACAGTTATTGAGAAGACAGGCCATGCTCCTGGAAGATACATTAGCTGCAAGGGAGGAGACAGCAGGAGAATCCGTGTATCCACATTGCAGGAGGTTGTGGGGGAGAGGAAGGAAGGAGCAGTACCTTAGGCCCTGGAGTTGGTGGAGGAGATGTCAGGGGAGGATGAGGGGGTGGGCCCAAGCCCCAAACTGTTGCCGAAGCCACTGCCAAAGGCACCAGCCTCTCCCATTTAAAGTTCCACCCGATTGTACTTAAGAAAATAAAAACGCAACAACCCCAGGCTCCTCAGGGGAGGAAGGAGCCCCCTCCCCAGGTTGTGGAGCACTCCATGCTCCGCCCCTGTATCCAGGATAAGCTGGTGGGACATAAGCATCCAGTTTCAGCGGAAGACATCGGAACCTCTGCCTACATGGCTTTTGCGTCTCTGGGATATAGGGGTAGAAAACATTGTTCCAAAATGGGTAGACTGGCTTCCCTGAAGACTCACGTTTCCCTCTGGCAGTGGTTGCAGAGTGCCTGTCACACCTCAGGGAATTGGGTGCTTCTGGATTGGCTGACACCAGCCATCAGGGCAGTTTGGCCTAAGCAGGGTGATTTACCATACTTACTCACTAGCTGGAACGTATGCAGAGCTCCAGCAGGTGTTACAGGAACTGGGCATGAAAACATCATTTATAATTTGGACCCCCAGGGCCCCGATGAGGAGCTGTTCACTGTAGGAATGAGAACTCTGGTGCTCCATACAAATGCCCCATCTCTCCTTGGGTCCCTAGTGACTGCTCTTGCCCCCACATAGGGCAACTCATAAGTGAGGCTACCTGTACTCTAGCAGATCTGGGGGAGGTTGAAACAATAAAAGCATGGAAGGAATGATGAGCTATGCTTGAAAGGGGAGGGGCAAAGGGCCCCAAAAGGTTTTGAGGGCCCAGATGTTGGTTGATTTGATAAAAGCTGGGGTAGTGAAAGAAAAAATTGATGGGAAACCCATTAGGATCTTCTTAGAACTGTGGGACCAATTAAAGCCAGAGCAGCAGTTCCAGCCACTGAGATCCAGAAAACAGAAGCCAGAGGCAAAGCCCCATATCCAGCCAGTGTCCTTGCAAGACTTCCTGGGGGACAGTACTCAAGCTCCACCTGGGCCCTCACCGCCGCAGGAGGACTATAGGGTGCAGTGACTGACTGGGGGGGAGATCAAGGCCCCCACCGTGAGGGATGTGCTGGGGAGCAGAGGCCACATGTAGAATTAGCAACTCATTGGTCCCCCATGAAGGTACAACATGTCCTGGAAGTGGTGAACAGAGAAGCTGAATGTTCTCTGATTCATAGCAACCCTGAGTGTTTTCCAGGACCCCTGCTGTGATAGATGGGTGGTAAGGCAAATAGAGTGAAGAAAACCCAAATCACATTGGGAATAGGGTGTTTACCTCCAAAGGAGTATACTGTGTACATTTGTCCGATTCCTGAATATATTTTGGGAGTAGATATCCTGCAGGTCCTGTGGTTACAAACTATTGTAGGTGAGTTCAGACTGAGGGTATGTGTGATAAAGGCAGTTCTGAGGGGACATGCTAAGTACCCACCGTAGCTCTGCCTGTACCTCAATGAGTGACAAATAAATTTCTTTGGGGACACAAGAAAACTGGAGAAACTCTACAGGAGTTGGAGAAGGTTGGCATGATAAAGCCCACTCATAGTCCTTTTAATTCCCCAGTGTGCCAGTGAAAAAGCAAGACAGCTCCTGGCATATGACTGTGGACTACAGGGATTTGAATAAAGTCACACCCCCTTTGCATGCTGCTGTCCCCTCTATAGCAGTCTTTATGGACACCCTCAGTCATGAACTACAAATATATTATGTTGTGGACCTCGCTAATGCTTTCTTCTCTATTGACATAGCACAGGAAAGTCAGGAACAGTTTGCCTTCACATGAGAAGGCCAGCAGTGGACATTCACTGTCCTTCCACAGGGACACCTCCACAGTCACACCATTTGTCACAGACTTGTAGCCCAGGACTTCGCAACATAGAAGAAACCACAAATGGTGCAGCTATATCGCTACATTGCTGATATCATGCTCATGTCTGATTCTCTTGCAGATTTATAAGGGGCAGTTCCTAGACTGCTGCAACATCTACAGGAAAAATGATGGGCTGTGAACAGCACCAAGGCTCAGGGACCTGGTTTATCTGTAAAATTCTTGGGGGCTGTCTGTCAAGTAAAACCAAAGTTATCCCAGAAACTGTCTCCACCCCTACCACTGTGGCAGTATTACAAGAGTTTTGGGGTCTTTGGGGCTCCTGGACAGTGTTTATCCTGCACTTGGCACAAATTCTGAATCTCTTATCCCAGTTGGTACGAAAGGGCATCAAGTGGGACTGGGATGAAACATGTGCAGTTGCTTTTACTGCTGCTAAGCAAATAGTCAAGGCCATAAAGGCCTTGAGTGTAATGGACTCATCAAGGCCCTGTGAGCTAGATGTTCATATAACCGAAGATGGTTATGGATGGGGTCTTTGGCAGCAGCTTGAATGGACATGCCAACCTATTGGAGTCTGGTCACAACTATGGAAATGAGTAGAGACCCAGTACACCTTGACAGATAAGCAACTGGCTGCTGTGTACCACACCTTGCTGGCTATGGAGCCCATCACCGGAACAGCTCCGACCAAGGTAATAACCACTTATCCCATTGCAGGGTGGGCATAAGACTGGACCCAAAGGCTTCGGAGTTTCATGGCACAGATACCTACACTGGCCAAATGGGATGCATATTTATAGCAACATAGTGCCCTCTCTACTAGCCCATTAAGTGGAGAACTCCAACACTTATTAGGCCAGTGACATATACCAGTGGAAAGCAGGAAGAACTTGCTTTTGAGCTATTGGTAGACAAGAGTCCTTATCAGGAAGGAAAAGCTCCTATACCTGAAGATGCTTGGTATACAGATGGCTCCAGTCGTGGGCATCCCCCGAAGTGGAGGGCTGTGACTTTCCATCCTAAGACTGAGACAATATGGATGGAGAATGGAGAGGGGAAGAGCAGCCAATGGGCTGAGTTGCAGGCAGTATGGCTTGTGATCACCCAGGAACCCTCCCCTGTAGTTGGGGCTTGACCCTGTGGCTACTGAAATGGTACCATGCCAATTGGGTGGTTGGTCACAGGCCCCTTTGGGGGCAAGAGTTATGGCAAGACTTACGGGCCAGTGGTCAGACTAAGACAGTAACCGTATATCACATGACTGGCCATTTGCCTTTGTCATCCCCAGGGAATGTTGAAGCAGACACATTGGCCCAGGTACACTGGCTAGAGATAAAGGCTGCCTCTGATGTAGCCCAATGGTTATATCAGCATTTGTTGCACACCATGCAAAAGACAATGTGGGCCGTAGCCTTTCAGTGGGGCTTGCCATTGACCTTTGAAGAAGTCAGCAGAGCCTGGAAGAAATGCATTGTGTGCTCTAAGAGGGACTTACGAGGCCTCCACCAACATGGAACAATAGTAAAGGGGCTGATAGCTCTTGTCAAGTGGAAGATAGACTATATTGGGCCTCTGCCCATCTCAGAAGGATATCATATGCCATGACGTGTGGGCACAGCTACTGGACTGTTGGTTGCTTTTCCTGCATGTCGTGCAGATCAGCAAACCACCAAGAGGGGCGCCTGGAGTGTCTCTTTGCAGCCTATGGTCGGCTGCAGGTGATTGAGACAGTTAAGGTACCCACTTTACTGGACATTAGTTAAGAATGGGTGCAGCATATAGGAATAAAGTGGCAGTTTCATATACCAAATAACCCTACCAGGGCAGGCATGATAGAGAGGTACAATGGTTTGTTGAAATCTGTCCTGAAGTTGGACCCCAATAGTCTACAGGGTGGTCAGTTCGCTTATGGACAGTGCTATGGTGTTTACATAAGAAGCCCCAGAAAGGATCCCTGAGCCCTGTGGACATGGTAACACACCTTGCTGCCTCTCCCAAACAACTGTATGTGCAAACCAAAGACGAGTTATTGAAGCCAGGATATGGCCACCAGAGCAACACCCTGCTGCCAGCCCCAACTGCATTAATCCCTGGAGAGTCTGTTGAGTGGACGTGGCCCTGGACATTTAGACACATGGACCAGCAATGGCTGGTCCTTCTGGCACCTTGGGGAAAAGTCCTGGAAGCTGGCCTAATGTGTGTTCCTGGAGTAACAGCAGAGTGGCCCCCAAAGATCACAGTAGTTACCCAAAACGTCCAGGAGGTACGAGCATCTCACAGGAAAGTTATGTTTTATCTTTATGGCCAGTGCACATACTTCCCATAGCCCTATATATTGACCCATCTGTAACCCCCACAGGGAGTGGAGGTGAAAGTCTGGTATACTAGACCAGGATGAGATCCCATTCCTGCCACTGTCCTATCACAGGACCACTCTCTTGCATGCATCCTACCTGATGGACAAGATTTACCTATGCTGGTGTCATTAAAATATGTATCTTATTGCCCTTAAGGTTATTTTCTTCTACAGTCCCTGTGCCCTGGACCCACCCCCCTGGCTGCAGCTGCCACATGATGATTGCTCTGAACTCCATATACATTCAGCTACTGACCGCCTGTGGAATGGGGGAGCTATAGACTTGATCTGCATAGGACTTTGAACCTAGTTGAATACTCTGGCTTGAGGATTATCATGATTTTATTGTTGTTGCTATTGTACATTATTAGTCTGGTTACAGTGCTCCAGTTTTCTCACTCAAGGGCCATTGCAGAAGATGGGGAATGAGTATATTGTAAGGTGATATTTCTGGAGGGGTGAGCTGTGGGTAAAATTGCAATAGTTCCAGAATCTCTCACCTGGCCTTAGTGCATCTCCATATCAATAGATGTTTCTGAGGGATGGAGAGAAGTGGTTCATCTCCATATCAATTGGTAATTACAAGAGCAAGTGAGGGCATACCTGGATCAGAGAGGTTGGGTGTGGTCCCTTCTTCTGCAGCTGGTCGCGAGAGATACAGGAGAGCAGAAGGGGACAACTGCTTGTAAGAAATAAATGGTTTTCTTCCACTTTATTTCTCCCTTTGACTGATTTCCGTTTCAAAGGTATTTTGCCCTGGGATTTTCCCCCTGGAGTTACAAGCAGTTAGGAACTAAAATATCACATTGAAGAGTGTCCTCCCAGACAAGAAACAAACATGGGAGAGACACACAAACAAACCATATGATGTCATAAGTGATATGAGCACGTTAGGCCTGAGGCTGAGAGAAAGGAATTATCTTGGGATGATTTCAAAGAGATAAGAACTCCTAATGGCCATTTTAACAAATGAATTAGCCAGAAAAAGAGAGACAGGTTCAAGCACAGGGAATAGATGTGCAGGGTCACAGCAGTATAAGAGAGCATGGCATACTTGAAAACTACAAATAGTAAGAAATTGTTAGAAATGAGGGGTGGAGTAGGACATGTAGATCAGGTAAACAGAAGGGAAGCTACAGGTAGGTGTGGATCAGCTAAGGGTTGTCTGTGCCAAAAAAAATTTTAGGTCATTCTGAAAGCAAGAAAATGATAAAATATATGTAGGAGAATGATAGGTAACGATATTCAGAGGAAAGGGGAACAAAACCAGTTTAGTTAATCTTGTCCCAAACTACTGGGTGTACTCTAGGCATTCGGGACAGGATTCAAAGTGATAACAGGCATAAGCCTACCTGTTGAGGAAGGCTGTGGGATCCCATATAGGAATGGTGTGAATCAGATGCCCAAATGGCTGTGGGAACGACAGAAAGAATTGTGTCCCAGTGGAGCAAAAGAGACAGCTAAGTAATAATAGAAGTGAAAAGGGCTGTCCCCTTGAGATGCCTTCTAGATTGACTGAGAACCCCAAATTAAAACGGAAGAATCTCAGCACTACTATTTTATGACAACTTTCACATACCCCTGTCTAGGTCAATGGAACTCAGGTGGAAATGTCATGGACGTTGTCCAGGTTAGGGCTCTTTTCTTGGAGCCATGGCTTAGGATGTGAATTATCTGGATAATTTTTTATACTTAAAAGGCTGGTCGAATGATAGTCACAGGGAGAGGAGTTTGCAACCAGATGTAGTGCTGAAACTGCCAAAACTGATAAAAGCTTGTGTATGTTCTCAATGTAAGAAAATCATCATATTAAGATGGGATGTTCCAGTAGATGTCCATTTTAGTAGTGAGTTTAGGGGAAACTGGAAGAAAAACCTAAGGCAGCACTACAAGATATCTTCTTTTTAAAATTCATATGTGGTTGGCCCTATAAAATAAGCAGCTCAGCTTTAAGATGTGCTTGGATCGTGGCAGCTCAGGGCTCACGGCAAGAAGAGACCATCACTCAGTAGAGAGCTGCTCGAAGGATGAGATGGTAGAAGGAGGAACTGACCTGACAGCTGTGATGAACAGCCAGGCGTTTCAAGGCCCAGTATCTCATCTCTGAGTGAGCACAGACATAGTTGGGACAATTGCTGGTGGCAGTAGATCTCTTCCAGTGGGTGAGGCATGATAGCAAGGGACTTCCAGAGGGGGTCCAACTTGGAAGTCAGATACTCAGAATCTTGACACCTGACCTCCTGTGGCATAAAAATCCTGCCACTGTTTGGAGAAGAACTCTGCCTCAGCTGTGCGATACTTTCCGTTTCCTGGTGTCATGCTCTCCAACCTTTGAATCTTTATTCACGCTGTTCCCTCTGCCTGGAATCTCCTCCAGCAACACCCTATCCTTCTCTTGTCAAAGACCTTATACCATTATAGTCACCTATTTATATATCTGTCTTCCCAACTAAGTCAAATGCCCCATGAGAATAAGGCTTGTCTGTCCCATTTGCCATTTTATCACCAATGCCTAGTGTAATGTCCAACATACCATAATTTCACATAAGTATTTGTGAATGAATGAATGAATGAATGAATGAACTAAAGAGAAAAAACTGGCATTTTAGTTAACAGCTAAGACTCAGTGCTCTGGTTCCAGAGGAGAAGTAGTATTTTTGTCTGGGGGGTATCTGGACAGCAATTGAATGGGTGGGGTAACCCTGAGGCAGCACTGTTAGGATGCGGGGTCCCTAAGGTCCCAGGGAAGGTTACACACAAAAGGAGACTTAGGAGTCAGAGTGGCATTTAGCGACAATGACTAGGACTACTGAAAGTGGAAGAAATTAGGCGTAATTGCTAACCCAAGCTAATGAATGTCCAGCCCCCACAAAGGTGACCTATAAGGTGGTCTGTGAATGGGTCCTGTCGGTGGGTCCAGTCACAGGAAACTAGGAAGAGAAAGGCAAGAGAAAGCAAGCGAGGATTGACAAGTGAAGGGAAACTGCAGAGAATGACAACTGTTAATATCAGATGAGGCTGATAATTTAGAATGCTAAAGGATGTGAGGGTATTTTATAATCAAACAGTCTGGAGATCTATAATGAAGTGGGATTTGTATGCGCTCCCCAACAGAGATTAAGGTGACACTTTTGTTATCCTAGCTTTACCACTTAGATCGGTTAGTAAGATCTATGGTCCTCAGTTCCCACATCTGCTAAGTAGCATAATGTATGGAAAGTGCCTATAGTACAGGGCTTCATATAGAGTAGGCTGAATAAATGCAACCTGCTGTAAACGTTGGCACCAGGACTCAGACTTAGGGGAAGGGAATGGCACACATTTTGTCTATTCCCTTGTCCAGCACACACACACACACTTTCTCAAAAACATACACAAACATCAGCAGATTCTCTGAGGTTTTCTTTGACTAAGGGAAAAACTAGCAGCCTTCTACAAAGGACCGCAGAGCACATGCCTATAGGCACGCTGCACACTAAATTATTCACAATCATACACCCACACATGTGGTCTCACTCTGAAATTAGAAACAGGACGATGAGAACCATGTACTGCTATTTCCCAACTTTTGCTGGGGACCCTCCAAAAAAATGACACTTTTTCCTTTGACTATATCAGGGTTCTTAACACATTAGAATCACCTGCAGTCCTTCTAAAAACAAATAATTCTCAGGTTCACCCCCAGACCAATTATATTAGAAAGTCCTGGGAACGGGGCTCAACCATGGTCATTTTCTAAAGGTCCCAGAGGATTCTAACGCGGTCACCCACCTGCAGACCACGGGCCATAGCACCAGTGTCACTTAGGAGCTTGTTTAAAAAGCAGGATCTCAGGCCCCCACACAGACTGAGTCAGAATTAAACTGACTCCGAATCCGCATCTAAAGGGTTTCCCCAGTGGTTCGCAGTCCCGTCAAAGGTTGAGACATCCCCGTAGGTAGTGGTCATTCTCAGCTCTGGCTACACGGCACGGTCATCCAGAGGACTTCTGAAAAGGCGGATGCTTGGCTAACCCCTGAGATTTTTATTTAATTGGTCCGAGGGAAACCCAGCTTAAATATTGTGAAACATCCTGCCTGAGCGCACGCACTGTGCGGCCAGGGTGAGCACCGCGGGGCCGGGCAGGCGCTGCCCGGGACGGGACGAGCTGGCCCCGCAGCAGGATTGCCTCCGCGGGGAGGACGCTGGCAGGTGGGGCGCGGCTCTCCCTCCCCGTGGTTACCTGGGAATCGGCACCGAGAAGACATATGGTCCGTCTCAAACGGGGTGCTCCAGCCACATGTTTAAGAAGGGGCTCTTTCCTGCCTCTTTTATAAACATATACATAAGTTTGTATTTTCTAGTTTCCTCCTTGTTATAACTATAGTTTGTTAGTGACTAGTTCTGTTTGCATAAGGACAATAACCAAATTGGAACATGCTCTCGGGGACATGGGTGATATTCTAGCTTTACTTAGTAGCATATAGTTGTAACATTTATATTAAAATAAATAGGAGATGTTGTAGGGTAGAATATACATTGCTTATGAATTTTTAAGATAAAATATGAGACGCTGAAGAAATTTTGTGCTCCTAGTGAACACCTCAGGGTATGCTTCAGACGGAATGGATCTACTCCCCCGCGGCCCCTGGGACTACTGCCTGAGAAGCCTTGGGCCCAAGGAATTCGTTGAAATGTGACACTTAATTGCCTTGGTTTCAAATCCTCGGCAGTTGGAGCATCTTGACTTATCTCAAATGCCAGAAATACCGTAACATTTGTCACTTCAATCCCTGCCCAGGTCAAATGCAGTAGCACACATAGAAGCTAAAATAAATTCTAAAGGTCATCTCCGTCGTTGACTTAACCTGATTCACGTGATAGCTATAGGGCCTGACAATGGCTTTCTCTGACATTCCTTTCCTCTGGTGGGCTGATTTAGAGTTGGGCTGCCGCAGTGTGGGTTGAAGGGATGTGTGGTGAGAGATCAGGGGCGTGTTACAATTCTGCACCATCGGGAATCCACTTTAATTTTGACCTTGTGGCTTGTCTAACACATTTGCAGGAAGAGTTGGGGAATAAATCTAACGCTCACTGGCAGACACTTGGCAGCCCTGGACAGCAGCATCTTCAGAGCACACGCGATGAATCCTAGCTGGAGGCGCCTCAGATGCCATGAGTGCAGGTCAGAAGTGCTGTGGGGTGCCAAGACAGGCATATGGCAGCAGTGCGGTCTCAGGACAGTGGGTGGGCAGCTCTGGAGCACCGCAGTCAATCCCAGGGACATGGCATGGCCTCTCAGTACTGATAGGACCTCACCAGCAGCCACATCAGAATAACAGTGACCAGGACGACAGTGAAGTTGAGACACAGCTCCCGGGTGGATCGCTCCATTCTCAGAGTGGCTCAGTGAGAACCGAAGGCAAACTTCTGCAGGCACACCGAAGACCTCCTGCTTGTCCTCACCTGACGGGAAGTAACAGAAAATATGAGGGGGTTAATTAGCATTCTTTCCTCAAAGAACATGGAAGCACTGTGGAAGAGAAGAGTGTTATGGGCCCAATTATGTCTCCCTAAAAATTCATATGTTGAAATTCTAACCCCCAGTAGTATCTCAGAACATGACTATTTTGGAGACAGGGTCTTTCAAGAGGTAATTCGGTTAAAATGGGCCATAATGCACTATTATTGGTGTCCTTATGAGAAGAGGAGATTAAGACACAGCCATGCACAGACATGCACAGACATGTGAAGACACAGGGGAAGGCGGTCATCAGCGAGCTAAGGAGGCAGGACTCAGAAGAAAGCAACCTTGACTGTGGATCCCCGGCCTCCAGACTGTCTTTGGACCAGAGCTGCAGCTTCCCCGGGTCTCCAGCCTGCTGGCCTACTCTGCAGATTTTGGACTCACCAGCCTCTGTAATCACACGAGCCAATTTTATATACATCACACACAGACATGCACACACACACACACACACACACACACACACACACACACATGCACACACACACGCACACACCCTATGGGTTCTGTTTCTCTGAAGGACCCTGACTAATACAAAGAGCCTGGCTTTCAGAGAAAGACAGATACCATATGATTTCACTTATATATGGAATCTAAACAAAACAAAACATAAATAGACTCATAGACATTGATAAGTGACTGGTGGTTACCATGGGGGAGGGGTTAGCGTGGGAAGGTGAAATAAGGGGATAAAGAGGCACAAAATCTCAATCACATATAAATTAGTCACAGGGATGAAAGTAGAGCATAGAGAATTTGGTCATTAGTTCTGTAACATCTTTCTATGTTGACAGTAACTACACTAGTTGGGGTGAGCATTTAATAGTGTAGGTAACTGTCAAATCAATATGTTGTTACTCGAAACCAGTATATTACATATCAACTATATTTCAATTTAAAAAACAAAATATGGAGTCTGGCTTTTTTGTCTGATGTCAAAAAAGACCAACATACTCCTGATCTTTTTCCTATGATGATTGTATTGGTGCTTTTGGTAAAATACAAAGTATTAGATTTTTCTCTCACCAGTTTGTGTGTGTGTGTGTGTGTGTGTGTGTGTGTGTGTGTGTGTGTGTGT
>JAQQAC010004253.1:3516144-3540438 GCA_029783875.1 Phataginus tricuspis | reverse complement strand
GCTAAAATTTTAGATGTTTAGGACAAAAGTCTACTAGGAAGTGAAAAAGTTTAGGGGCAAAAGATGTCTTGCTAAGGGTGGAAGTTCAGGAAGCAAAAAGAGTTGTTAGACAGTTTTTGACCTGAATGGCATTTTTAACTGTCTAACCTGACTGAATTATTAATTGCAATTACTGTATTTGTTATATTTTTAGTGGACCAAACTATTAATTATATAAACCAGCTGAATAATCATTCTTCATGTTGTATAACACACAGTTTCAAATCAGATGGTGTCAATCAGTGGGTTGTTGAATCTTGGTTTAAATTACGGCTGAATGATGATGGATTCATGTTTCATTTTTCTTTTAATTTTTATCCTTCTTTTGGCCCTTCACACAAAGAATATAGTAAATTGCCAGCGAAAAACTTTAAAAGGATTTGTTTGAAGGAGAAAGTGAACAGAAGAAAGTGAATATATAAGGGAAGTAGAGAGAATGTGTAAGAATGTGCGCAAGAGCAGAGGGGAGCAGGAGGTGATGGATCCAGGCAAAGAGCCTGGAGGCCAAGGAATGGGAATCTGAGGCAGCCTCTTCCTTGTGGGTTTATTATTTGGGTGAGTTCTGAAGAAGTACAGAGATAGGCAAAAAATACCAACAGGAAATGTTACTGAAGGCTGTCCACAGCTCTGACCCACACAACTCTGTGACCTTCACAACTCAGGCAAGTATCACAATTTTTATTTTTCCCAATATTATAGCTAAGGAATGTGACTTTCAGAGAGGGGTTAAGTCATTTGTTGTAATGACACATAGCAGGTTAGAGGCAGAACTGGACCTGGCTGACTGCAACTAGTTGCTAGAATTGTGGTCACTCCAACGTAGTGATTCCAAGAATGAGTTATTACTGCAAGTTATTGCAGTATGTTAATGAGTTATTACTGCCCTGATTAAACAAAGTTAGTGTAAATTTTCAACACTTTAGGGAAACAATTTGACATTTTTTCATTACGGCTGATAATGTTCATTCCCTATTTTTATCCTTCTACTGGAGAAACTCAAGCCAATGTACACCAGGACACATATACAAGAATGTTCACAACAACATTTTCATAACATCTCCACGCTGGAAACAATTCAAACGTTCATCAGCAAAGGAATGGATGATGAACTGTGGTTTGTTCATATATCTGAATGCTATAGAGCAAAGGAAATACATGAACACACGATAAGATGGGTGGAGCTCACGAATATAGTTGTTGGGCAAAAGAAACATAGAATATGACTCCATTTATACAAAGCCCAAAACAGGAAACTTAATCATACTGTTTAGGAATGCAAACATAGATGGTAAAATTATAAAGAAATTCATGGACAAGCTTATCTTAATAATCAAGAAGGTAATTACTTATGGGAGAGCAGAAGAAGGAGGTGATGACCGATGGACTTCTGGGAAGCTGGAAATGATGTTTCTTGACCTCAGTGATAGTTATACAGGTGTGGCCTTATAATTATTGTTCAAACTGTATGTTTTATGCATTCTTCATATTTTTTTCAATAGTCTCTGAATTGACAGCCTATCCATCACACTCCTTTATTTCCTAGTTTCCCTCTTACTATTTCTGGCACTTTGATGGTGAACTTCAATATCTGTTGTTTTGCATATTTTTTTAAACAAAAAACACAGTTAAGGTGAGAATGTCTAATGAATCCAATTCAGCCAACATGTCAGTTAACCATAGGGGTGAACTTTACTTTCACACACATTTATACCAAAGTTAGGTAGAAATTCAGATCAGCAAATTCCATTTTTCTGCTGCTAACCCACAAAGACAACTTTGGCTTCATTTTAAATCTTCCCTGGAGTCAAGATCACATCAGATGGTCCAAAGGGAATGACATATGGATGAAATAAAAACCAAAAAAGCTCTGAATAAATTGTTTGACACTGACTTTCTTTGAATGGAGACTTTGAGAAGATGGAAGACAAACTTCCCTCTATGATACAAAAAATAATTTTTTTAATAGGAAGGGATAAAATGCATAACCTCATGTTTAATATGAGGTGGAAAAAAGGAAAGCAAGAGTCAAAAGTACTCACTTTGTATCTTAAGAAATACTGTGCACAATAAGCCCTGCCATTTCACTAAGGAATGCAGACATTCCTCGGTTTTTCTCGCTTGCAGCTTGTGCGCCTCCACGAACACACACTGTCTGCTCAGCACAAACACCCTGCTGTTACCTGAAGAAGGTTAAGGATACACCCGCTGCCGCTGCGGCCCCGGCTCCCGCTCCTCTCCCAGGCTGTTTGGACGCCTGGGCTCTGGGCAGCGCCTTAAGTAGTCTGTGGGAGGCGGCGATCCCTGTGATGTCACTGATGAAGCATCCTCAGGGAACAACCTCCAGAAATCGGACGCTCCTGGTGTTTAGGGGGACACGGAAATACGTTGACTAAGTCTCCATTCCTCTGCCGGCCAATTTGTATTAACAACCCCAGGGACTTAAAATCTTCTCTTTCCTGTTGACTTTTGCTACACTTGATGTGGGTTTTCGATTAATCTTTTAGTTCTTCTTGAATATCTCTAACATGTGTTTAAAACATTTCAAACCAAGAGTGACAGACTAATGGTAATAAATCAGTGCGGCATAGTGGCTGCTCCCCCGACTCAAAGTGTGACTTCACTTTCCCACCCATATCTCTAGCTCTCTGAAATGTGACGACTTCTCTGCCTTGCACGCACACACTCTGAACCACACGCGCGCCAGAATTCAACAGACCTCTTTAGGTCTTTCCAAACTGACTGTGGCTCAAGCACTGAAAGTTATCTCCTCAGTCACCTGCTTCACATAACTCTCCAGCTAAGCGGTATGTTAAAACTTTACACATTAATATACAGTTTCATCTGAGGCAGCTGTGGAAGCCATGGTTTATATATCTCCGCCAGTAAACTAATACTGCAGTAAACTCATGCAGCAAAAGAGAGTCATTTGAAAAGTTTGGGGGTAGGAGGGGAACTGGTCAAAACTAGTGAAAAACATGAGTTACAGAATATCTCTGAAAGGAATAGAATGGTATCACTTTATAAACTCTGACTAAAACTAGACTCTTAAAATGAGTCTGTAATCCACATGCCAGATGTCTGGAGGTAAACGGAAGTTCGGAATTGTTTAATGGGACTTGAATGCACATCATTTCAGCAGTTTAAACATGGCCCCAGCAATTGTCTTTGCTCAGCAAATCCTTTCTTTATAGAAAATAGAGCAAATATCCCCTCGGAATTCCCAATTCAGGTCAGTCAATATAATGCATTTCCAGAAGGCATAAACAAGCAAGATCTCTATATAGTTATGTTCAGTCCAGTCAAGCCTTTCTCCACCATTCCTCATTGCCTAGAGACATTACCAACAGAAAGATTTTCCATTCTACTTCATTTCAACATAAACCCATTGATGAGTAATCTTAATACAACATTCTGTCACCACATGCATTGTAAAAAGAGACCTTGGTGAGGTGACAGATAGTATATAATAATTATAGTGCCATCAAACATTGTTGCTACCTGGCAAATCCTTGACTGCAGTCAGATTTCTGTCTTTTGCCTCCAAGCCCTTGCCAGATTGTTTCAAATGCTAAGAATGTTTTTCTACCCATCAAGCCGCATTTGTCCTTTTTTTTTTTTTAACTGCTCAAAATTATTTTCCCAATTAAAAAGTATATATTTATTGTAGAAAATTTGAAAATATGAAAGCATATAAAAGCATAAAAAGTTATCTTTAATCACCACCCAAAGGAGAAAAAAAAAAGCCTTATATTACTTTTTATTCATGTTTGAGGCTGCCCAGACAATCTCAAATTCTCAAGATATTTTCGGTAAAGGAATCTGATACTTGAAAAACCTTTATCTTTTTGATTCATATAGAATCGAACTATTCATACTATACCATGTGTTGGTTTGGGGGTTAAGGGATAAGCATTTATTTTGTACATGTTGGAACAAGAATTAGTTCTACAATATTTAAAATGTTAAATAGAATGGGGAAATGCTATATCACAAAACAGCTCCCCAGTACTGCCAGTTTAGTTGAATTGGTCCATTCCAATGTAACCTGGAGGGAAAATCTTACTGCTTATTCACCAATCAGTTCCACTTGTCTATTTGGTTGTCCCATTTAAATTTCTCCAACATTATACCAGGAACTGTTATGCCCAGTACACTGACAAATTTCCAGATACAGACTTCAGAAGCTTCTGCATTTAGTGGTTTATCCTGCGATGTCACCAGCAAGCGGGATTACAATGGGAATTTAGCTTGTCATTATTTGACCTAACCCTTTCTGGCAAAATCTGCAAGCCACCCAAAGTCACCTGACAACTATCCAAACGCCTGAGGGAGAGTTTAACCCTGAGGATGTTCCAGACCACTAAAAAAAGAAATCAACATTATTGTGTCTCATTTAAGAAGCTGAGAATCACAAGATTTCAAGCCTCAGTGCCAAAGCAAATTCATTCCTTTCGATTAACCTTGCTAAATTCTGCTGATATTTTCCTTTCTGTGAGCAGTTCCCACAACTTAACAGCATTCATTTCACATCAGCTTTCCTTCAAGCTGCTGTTCTGCTCATCAACAGGAGGTCATACTAAATAATCGTTTACATTATTTCTATGCCTAGTAATCTAGAATTTTGCAAAGGGTCAAAAATGTCAAGAAAACAACCTTCACACTGATACTGGCACTGAAGACCTAATTGACATTTATCTACCTCCACCACCACCATATACATTCCTAGGTGTAATATAGTCTATCTTTTGAGAATCAGTGCTGAACTCTGGTGCCTGATAAGGAGCTAAACTAGCTTTTTAAATTTATTGGCCGTTTCCATCCATTTTTGTACTTTGGGAAGTGAAAAGTGAAGCCCTCATGTCAGTCTATGACATAATGGGAGAATTCAGCAAGTCTCAATGAAAGGTGATAAGCTCTTAAAGCATCAAGTAATGAGTATGAGGATCGCGGTGCCTTTCTCACCTTCACATCTTCACATCCAGCTGGTCATGGTGCTGCTCAAAAAGAAAGCGACAGCATTCTTGCACGGCCCCGCACAGATGGGTACAAGCCCAGAGAAAGAGGAAACGCTTTTTCTTGAAGCTCTCTCCATGTCCTTGAGCACTTAATGATTATTTTCTATACGCTTAATCATTTGTGGCACATGTGTTTGTCTCATTAACTGGATGTTCATTTCAAAGGCAGGTAAAGTCTCTATCGCTGATGGTGCACCAAACCAGCAAAGAATCATAGTCGATGCTTGTAACCGAAATCAGTCAAAGGGAGAAATAAAGTTTATTTCTTGCAAGCAATCATCCACTTCTGCTCTCCCACGTCTGTCATGACCAGACTGTAGAAGAAGAAGCCCCCACCTAACCCCTCTGGTCCAGGTAAGCCCCTGCTTGCCCAGGTAATTACCTACTGATACGGAGATAGACTACTCCTCTCCACCCCTGGAAATACGCATTGTGTGGAGATGCACTAAAGCCAGGCAAGAGAGTCTGGAAATTCTGCAATTTTACCCACACGCTCTAGGATGTACAGCAAGGGTCCCAGCTTCAGCCTCTGTCATGTCACATCTCTGACAGATCCAGACACATCTGAGCATGCCTGGCCAATACGAATGGGGAAGTTGAGGTCAACATCAAATCTATTCCTAAAAGGACCTTGAAGCCACCAGGGAGAGAAAACTCTTCTGAAGGGAAGTGATCAGGGGGATACGATGTGGTTCAGCAACAGGGAGAATAGATAGTCACCCCGTTGCACATAATACGAGTGCGCTGTGCTAGTCCAGGTCCGGAGAGAAGCCCATGCCAAGATGGGACCAAATGTGCATGAGAAAAACGTATTTGGAGAAATGCCTGTAATGGAAAATATGGAGAAAGGGGGAACTGACAGAGCCATCAGACAGCAAGAGAAAGAGCGGATAAAGGAAGGGAGGTTGGGCAGAAGCCTCTAAGCCTCCACTTCAGTTCTAAGGAAAGTTCAACAAGGCTTTTAGGAAACCTCGGGTCAAAGTCACCCGGCAGAGGTGTGCCATACTCACAGGGACGACGTGATCTTCGTATTCCTCCCGTCCTCGTCAGTGACTGGGAGCAGGCTGTGGACTGTGAGACCTCCGTGCAAATGCGATTTGGGGTCCATCTCAATTACGGTGCTGCCAGAGCTGAGAGGTGCGTTCTCCCACCAACACACCCACTTACCAACCATCCTACTTCCCTACAGCGTGGATTCTGGGTCCTAGTTGGAGAGAGGTCTGTAGATTAAAAAAAATTCATAACTCTTTTAAAAATTAACCTCGACAGTCTGGAACACTGAACGGGGAAGAGAGATTCTCCGTCTACCCCTCTACCTGTGCCATCTGTCGGACACCAGCGCATCCACGGAACCAGCCAGTTGTGTCCCTCCGCTGGACTGTCACAGGGCCTGGCAGATGCAGCAGTGCTGACCAAGACTTATTTGCAGTTTATATTAAGCTGTGCAGGCCTAGTAACAAATCATAGCAGAGAGGAGCCTGAGCTAAAGAACAAGAACATGGCAGGCATTATGGGATAGCCAACAGTATTTGTGCACGAGAACATGCGAACCACCCCCTGAAGTTGCTGGAAATAATCAGGGGGAGCATTACAGGGGCAAGAGCCAGAAAAATACGTATTAGTCCTGTTTATAATAACCCATTTTAAATCCTGGATTGGTGAGGTGACACCTGTTAACATCATTTGACTTGGAACCAGTGAAATTCCTCTTCTCTGGAACAAGTATATTTCTGCTCTATAATAAGATTCTGCAAGCAAACAGCTTTCTCTCAGCACATAGCGACTGGGGGCGAAAAAAAAGCAGCAGCCAAAAATGTGTTTACTACTAGGCTAATACCATCTGCCCTCCAAACACTCCCAGATTTCAGATCGGCTTTGTGATTTTTCTGACGGGAAATAAGATTTCAGCAGTCTTCTGATGTGCTCTTACTGAACGCTTTAGGAAGATTCTAGCCAGACACGCCCACCTGAAATATTGTGTTCATTAGTGAATTTGATCAAGGGTGTATTTTCGCTGAATCTCTTTAGGGAATCTGTCCGTCAGAATGACACAACTGCAGTTTTAGCAAGAAAAACTAGGATCAGACAAATTGCTTGCTGTGCTCTGTGAATGAGTTCATTTGGCCTTCGCCTTTGGCTATGAAGGCAAAGCATACAGAGTCAGGAAGAACCATTAAAATCTAAGTCTGCTCTCCACGAAGTAATGATAGAACTAAAGTGCCAAGTTGCAGTAATGAGGAAGAAGAGGCGCCGGTAGCAAGCTACAGGCTGGGTTTCCTTTTGGATGAGGGACGTGCCATCTCTAAGAGCAATTTGGACAGTTGGTCTATAGCCTGGGGAGTAACCTAACCGTTCACACTTCTACAGTAAGTGAATGTTTTACAGTAAGTGGAGTTGCCAGGGGCTAGTATTCTGAGAATTGAGGCAGCTTATCTGGGAGAAGTAGTTCAGGTCTATTCTCTTTAGCTTGGATTTTGCAGGTTCTTGTCCTCATTTGTCAATGTAGAACAAAAAAGAAGGCCCCCACACCTAAGGCCATTTCTATCTGTGTCTTCATGGAGGTACACCTTTTGTGCTAACAGAAATCTAAGAAGCTAACCTTGTTTGCGTCTTCTATCCCTCTGTTGCTAGACGATACAGTTCTCACCAAGCACTTGCATGTCAACCGTTTCCCCTGAGCACCAACACCCCTGCCACTTCCTCTAGGGACAGTTGCGTTTCCCAAGCGCCTCCACTGCTTGCCTTGTCTTGCACCTATAAGACACCCTTTCTCTGCAGCCCCTTCTTCTGGGGACCACAGCTTTTGACCCCTGAAGTTACCCAAGTTACTTTACTTCTAGAGCAAAATGAGGAGCGTGGGTAAAGAATCTGGGCCCCTTTCTGTGTGTTACACCCTGTTGAGGAGAACCAAAGTCCTTGCTCTCATTCCAGTGTCTTCCCAGACATGAGTTCACGGGGAAGTTCAGCCAGGGAATATATGGAAGTAATAGGCATCTTGCTGTAACAGGCCTCCGGCTCACTGATTCCCTTCTCTCACTGAAAAGTGAGACTGCATCAAACTCCTCCTCTCTTAGGATGAATTCTTTCTCAGGGAGCCCCTAATCAGTGTCCTTGTGCAGATAGTGTAGCACGTTCTACTTTCTACCAAGCATCTTTCCATTAAGGCCAGAGGAGAAATTGGCTTCTCTACACTCCAGATGGAAAGCATTGTATTTCTTATTTCAGTGGCTTCCTGTAGCTCCCAGACTAAGCTGAAAACCTTCATCTCCCATGACCTAGTTCTAAACTCACTGCCCTCTGCAGCAAGCCCAGATCTGTGGTTCCTCGGATGTCCCCTCCGTGATATACGCATTCCCCTTTCTGTCTTCCCTCAACACCTGCCACCTTTGATGAATAACAACAGTACTTGATTCAAGCCTCACACTCCCTGGGCCCTCAGGCTGGGATGAAGGGCCTCTGTGATCTCTGTGCCCACGCAGGACAGATTCACGGCATATTTTCAGCACTGACCTTGGCCATCCCCCCTCCTCTCACCCCTGTAGACCTGGTGCCTTATCCTACAGGGCACAGAATATAGTGGGCAGTCTGTACAAGTTTGCCAAATAAAAATGTTTCTGAATGTAAAATGATTGATTTATTCATAAACTGTGACACTCTGGAGCATCATGCACGGATGAATGTGTCAAAAGCAAAACTCTCTTTCATCAATTTACATGAGACAAGATGGGGATGACCACAAGATCTGTAGCGACTTGACCTACTCAGGGTTTCTCTAAGCACAGTACGTGCTAGACTTCCTACCATTGACTCCATCTGACAGCTACTTTTTAGATATGCACATAATATACTATAAAGGGATGATTTTCTCTGCTGTTGAAGTTGAGCAGAAACAATGTAATTTTGGAGATAATTTGAAATGTAGAAATGTAAAAATATAATTTAAATGTTCCTGAACACAAAATTAATTCTTAATATCTTTGTCATACTGTTTCATGTCTTTTAATAAAGGAATTAAAATACTATAGGTAAAGCTGAGGTCCCGTTGAACTGCCAATCCCAGTTCTCTCCCCAGACAAAACAGCTGCTAGGAGTTTGATGTATAATGCAAGTTCTGTAACTAACCCTTACAGATTTAGCATCCAGATTGTGCTACTCTGATAAGTAGGTTTCCCTCTTTCTTCTCTGAAACATTTTGCATAAAACAGATATCTTTTTTCTTTTTAGGATTTGCAATAACTGGTCCATTAAATTGTGTGGGCCTGATAACATTTTTGAGGAGTCAGGGAAAATGTTTAACTCCTGATTTCACTATTTTTCATGGATATACATCCTATTTATTAGATTTTCTGTTTCTTAAGTCAATTCTAGAAGTTTATTATTTTACTAGAAAATTGTCCATTTATTCTTTTTATGATGTTATCAGTATACTTTCTATTGTATTATCCTAGATTTTTTTTCAGTTTCTCCCTTAGCTGTTCTTATGCTCCTCTCCTGCCCATTTTAGGACTCGTTAGCCACACAGAATAGAAGAAATAATATAACAAATCCTAAGATTTAGCAGTTACGGATTTTTTACCAATCTTGTTACAGTTATTCCTTTACCCCACACACACATTTTTATTTTCTTACATTCTTTCCTATTTCTTCTAGAATATTTTAATGGAAATCCCAGAAATCATAACCATTTCATATGCATATTTAATTGATAACATTGGGTTGTAGGTTTTCTCAAAGCCACCACATCATGATCATACCTAACAAAATGAATAATAACTCCTGAATTATTATTTATTTCTTGTTGAATCATTGTCATTGTATCTAGGTCTTTTCATTCCTAATATTATTTAGTGTTGCTTCCTTTTTTCCTCTTCTTAACACATTTTACTATTTTGTTCATTTGTTTACTGTCTGTTTACTAAAGGGCCCCTTTAACATTTACTACTTAACTTCCTTCTGTTTCCTTTGAGCTTCTCCTTTGCCCTGTTTCTGCTTTCGTTATTTAAACGCCTAAAATTTTTTTCTTTCCTTGTTTTCAAATATGTGCACTTGAGGCTTGTAACTCCAGGGAGAGGAAATCCTGGGGCAAAATACCTCTAAAACCAAAATCAGTCAAAGGGAGAAATAAAGTTTCAAACCCATTTATTGCTTACAAACTGCGATCCGGGGCTGCCTCTCCCCTGCTCCTGCAGAAGCAAGCAAGACGTCCCCCAACCTCTCAGGTTCAGATAAGCCCTCAGTCGCCCAGGTAATTGCCCATTGGTATGGAGATGGACTACGCTCTCCACCCCTGAGGAACGCATGTTGATATACAGATACACTAAAGCCAGGTGAGATATTCTGGAAATATTACAATTTCACCCACAGGCCTTAAGTCTCCTAAATTCCCTCTGTATGCTGTACTCTGTATGTAGAGCTGCTTTTGGTATCAGTATGACAGCACTGTTGGTATCAATCAGCTTCAAAGATTATCTCTTTCATTTGGATATCCTCTTTAACCACAAACTATTTTGAAGCGAGTTGTTTGTTTTTTGCTTGATTTGATTTCGACTATATGGATATTTTGGTTCTTTTTTATTGTTTATGTCTAATTTTATTTAATTATTGATATGAATTCTCTGAATTTTAAAAGACTGTCTTTGGAGTCTAATAAGAGAAAAGTTTATTGACTGTTTCCTCTGTATTAAAAAGAATGTATATTCTCTATTTATAAAAATAATATTAATACATGTCTGTTAGAGCAAACTTACTCTTAGTATTTCTCAAATTCCCAATACCCTTCCTAATTTGTGTCTGCTTAGTCTGTTTCTGAGCAATCTGTTAAAATCTACCATGGTAACTGTACATTTGCATTTCTTTTCTTATAATTCTGGATTTTCTAAATTTATACATTTCGAATCTTTCTGGTTATATGATTACACTTATGGTGATATTTTTGCCTACATAAGGATATTTTTCTTCTCATCCCTCTTAATGTTTTAAATTTTATATTCTATGTTTTAATTAATGTTGTACTAGTCTCTTGATAAGTATTCACCTGGTAACTTTTAAATCTCCTTATTTTCAGCATTTTACATAATTCTGTTTTATATGTGTCTCTCTAAACTGCATATAGCTAAATTTTAAAAATTCAATCTGAGTGTATATCTTTGAGTGGGTAGATTCAACTTATTTATTTTTATGAGATTGTTCTGAAATATTTCTAACATATTATTTTATACTCTCCACATTTTTCTTTATAATTTTTTCCTTTCTTGTCTGGTCTCATAAAGCTGTTTTATTTTGCTTTGTTTTCACTTTTCCCTCTGCTGACTTAGAACTTATATATTCTATTTCCATTCTATGAAAGAATAACTGAATAATTGAATATATTTAAACATACATTTTCTATTAAAACCTAAACATACTCAGCACCTCTATCTTCCTTCTAAGTAAGAAAAGGACATTAGAATCTCCCATACCCTCTAATATCCTCTAACATACAAATAATTATTGTTTAGATCTTTAGTTCTCTGTATTGTAATGTAACATCTACAACATTACTACTATTATTGTCTGTTATTTAGGTACACTTATTTATAGATTTATCAAGATATTTTTTTCCAGATTCCTGGAATACCCAGGATTATTGCATCATCACACTGCCTCCTTCTGGGTTCACTTTTCTTCTTGCTGAAATTCATCTTTCAACAGTTCTTTCAGTGAGTCTGTGGGTAGTAAGCTTTCTTACTCCTCATACAGCTAAAAATGTGTTTTCTTTAGATTTCCTTCTCAGATGATAATTTTTCCAAAGATCAAATTTTAGATTTATTTTCTCTCAGTACTTACAAGCAACAATGCATTGTTTTCAGGGTTTTATTGCTATGGCTGAGGAGTCTGTTACTGATCTGCTTCATATACCATTTTTAGCAACCTGTTCCTTCTCTCTAGTGATTTCTAAGATTTTAACTTTTTTAATGCCCATTCTGGGTTCCACATTTCCCAAATTCTCTTTCATTTTTCCCATCTCTTTTGCATCCTGGGAGATTTCTTCTGTTCTAATTCATTAACTCTCTCTTTGGCTTTTTCATAATTATTATTTAGCCCATCTATTATATTTTTTAATTTTGTGGCTATATTTTATTTCTAAGGTTTCCAATAGGTTCATTTTCATATCTGGCTTTTCTGCTTTCATAAACTCCTAATCTTATTTTATGGCTGATAATTTTGCCTTTGGGGAATTTCTTTTTTTGATAGTTTTAAACTTTAAGGGGCTTCCAGATTATCCTGTCAGCTCTCTTTCTTTGGTCATGAATTTCCTTATTTATGGATTTTATTGACTATTTCTCCTGGCACCAAATGCCCTCATGTTATTTTTGTTTGTGAGATTGCCTCCAGTACAGAGTTTCTCCTATACTAGGCCTGCATGTAGGGTGGAGGTAGCTACCTTACTCTGCCTCACCCAGTTATCTAGCCTCAAAAGAAACACATACTACAGTCTTGCCTTGGGATTCCCATCCACTCAGGTAGCCCAGTTACAGCTGCTGTGTATTGTACAAGATCAAAGTCCAGTCTCACACTGAAGCCTGTTTCAGCTGCCAGGCATGGAAAAGTAGATGAATTTATTTCCCTGTCTTTAAACATAGGCCACAGGTGATACTTCAGAGCAAAGAATATAGCCCTTGTCCCCCACGTTGAAGAAGAAAACTTGAACTCTATTCTTATCAGGACTGGGGCATGTGTAGCTTTTGATCTCATAAAGGCATTGAAGTCTTTGTCCTGTTTCCAATCCCAGCTTCCTGAGAATTATGTGCCTTCAGGCCCTGCTTATCTCTGTCATTTCTCTTTCCGTATTTGTCCATAGTCATTTTTCAAATGTTCTTTGATGTTATTATGTATTATTTAATATTTTCTCTGTCATCCCTATGTATGTAGAACAGAAAGTGGAGGTTTCTATGTATACTCATTCTGTCACACCAATCTAGAAATTGTGCTTCTATTTCTTAAATTATTTAAACAACAAAGTAAACAACAAAAACTAAACTTTTATGAACTTAAAAATCAAGAAAATGTGAAACTGGCCCCCTGAAGCAGGAGGGTAAGTGAGTCATTTCTTCAGTTCTTTCATCATATGGACAAACTGATAACTGTCATCGTAGTGACATCTGATCATTTCAAAATATGTGGCTTCTTCAAATCACCTGAGACTCACATAATTCCTGGGGGAACAAATTTAGTTTGCATTCTTATCTCCATTTTTCAAATAAGGAACATTAAATGAGCTATACAACTAGCTAAATGGTCCGCCCCAGATGGAGTCTTACCTTCTATACATGAAAGCAATACTTACGATCATTCAAAGAAATATATTCCAGATCAGGGCTCATTTCGGTAGATAAATGATTCCTAAATATTAGAACATGTTTATCAACAAAAGACACACTGACAAAATATTTTAACAGCTTTAAATGAGCTAATATTATATTAAATTCTATAGCATCAACAAATATTTGAAAAATAATCATAAATGTTATATATCCGGTCCATAGGCTGTGCTTGGTATGAATAAGAACTCACTGACTTTGATGGCAACTCCATAGCTCCCAGGCACTGATCCAGCCTACATCACTCATGGAGCACCCTCAGTCCCTGGAAGTTTCATCAACAATATCGCATAATGAAACTCTAACCTGAATATCTCAAGGAATTAAGAGTCCTGATATAATTTCATTATGGTAGAATCCAAAATGGATATCTGTGTGTGTGTGTGTGTGTGTGTGTGTGTGTGTATCTCCTATTGACCTTCTTATAATTCCTAGAAAGTAATAAAACCAAAATAGAACTAAGATAAAAAGGAGAAAAATGTTAGACAAGGGAGAAAAGACAGAATATTCAATCTACCATCACTTTTCTAAGGCTGACACAGCTTCAACTTTAGTAATTACTAAAAGATGTTACAGAAATTTTTCTTTTTCATGAAGCCTATGCCTGAACTCATTACAGAAAAGAGATCTTGCTGAAAGGCCAGTACTTCCTTTTGTGACTATATTACATCGTTAACAGAGATTGAAATATGGTCTGGCTGTCATAGTTTTTAAAACTACTTGCAGAATAAATCTTCACAGGCAATTGATGGCAGCAAAGTATAGTTTACTAGCTAGAACTATCTCCACACAAGCTTTTTAATCAAATGGATAGATTTTTTTTCTCTCCTCAGGAATAAGACAGGGATAGTATATTTGTTATTATTCACTACATTATTTTATTTAAATGAAATTCATTTTTCTCATTATAAAAGTAATACATGTAAATTATGGGAAAAGAGAGCTGTTTGGAGAAAAGAACTAAGTGTAAAATAGCAATATTTACCACTGTTAGTATTTTGTCACTTATCTTCCAGTCTTCTGTATATTTATGTTTTTCATATCTGAGAGCATAATGTCATATACTCAGGACAAAAGAACAAGGAAAAGACCTGAATTAGGAATGTCCCCCTCAAGGAGTCCCCACAGAGGGGTTGGTTGGAGGACAAAGGGCTGTCACTTCTTGCTTTAATTACTTCTGAACAATTTTTATGTTTTACCAAAAAGAAAATTAAATTCAATAATAGATCTATAATAAGGACTAAATGGAAAAAGTCTGTTCTCTTTATATTTAACCTATTTACAATATTCCTACTGTCCTAAATTTGCATGGAATTAAAGAAGCTGTGAATTGAGAGATTATTTTGTCTAGTCTCTACTTAATAGACAAGGAAATTAAGGCCAACAGAGGTTAAATGACTTGACAGCAAGATCACATCTCTAATCCCACTGACCTGTACGTTACTCGTTAATATTAATTTACCTTGAATAGTTAAGAGGCAGGTGCATTTTACTGATCCACCTTGACATTCGTCTGGATTTGGCATAAGCACTATTCTCAGTCATCAAGAGCTTTTCCCAACAGACCAATCCAAAGTAACTCTTTCATAGCATTCTGTTCTTTCACTTTGTAGCACTTATCACAAATTTTAATTATGTATTTACATGTGCTTATTTATTGTTTTCTCTCCCCCAAGACTCTAAACTCCTCAGAGACTAACCTTACAAGTGTTCTGTTGTTCGTTATATACCCAATGCCTAGCACAGTTCCTGGTGCATTATGGGTGTCGATGGCACACAGCCAGAGGTCATGAAGTCGTTCACTTTCACAGGCACCCAGGTTACCTCAAGTTATTGAACACTTACTATGTTCTAGAGTTTACACAATGTAAGAAGCCTATCATATGTATATGATCTTTAATCTCATAAATCAGCTATATTATAATCTGTATTTTACAGATGAAAAAGACTGAGGCTGGGAGAGGTTAGTTAAATGTCGAAAGGTCAGAAACCCAGCAAGTGTCAGACACATGGTTCAATCTCAGATTTAATTCTGCGGTCTAAGCTCTGAACCCTTAGGCTATCTGGTTGCTAATTCCTGACAAATTAATGTTCAAGATTCAGTAATAGGATTGGCATCCCTTTACCTTCAATTTAAAAGTGTTCTGAGTTTCTGGATTAAGAGAGCAGATTGAACATATGCTTCTAATTTTGCTCCCTCTCCAAGCCCTACTAAAATGACAGTAGAGAGATACTTTTTAAAGGCATAAAGCCATATAGATGAGACTCAAAGAGGAGAGTAAATAATTTTTGGCAGCTGCAAAGCAAAGGATGGTTGTAACCAATTTAGCAAAGCTAAGAAAACTGAAACCTAAACTGGCAGTAGGGAAAGCCAACAGCCAATCTGATTAATACTGTACAGATTGGTGGCAGTGGGAATGAAGAGTGGGGTATAAAGAGAGCTAGTTGGGAGCTTCTCAAGAAATTGTTAGGTCCTAAGATGTTCCCCTCCCGCTAACCTTGGCACAGCCAACAAGTACCCAACCCCACCTAAGCAGAAGACCAGAGTGAATTCCCTGGAGAGAGTCCGGGAACACCCAGGCACGCTTCAAGGCAGAAGTATCCTAATGAAAAGGGAAATTTCAGTGATTGTACATCTGTATGGTGAGCCCATCTCCCACCCTAACCGTCTTCCCCTACTCAGGTTCCAGAAGAGTGGAAGCTAAGCCTTCACATGAAGCTCTGGGCAGAAGATAAGAGGAGCCTTCTCTGAGGAATCTAAGCCCCGGGGGAAAGGATACTGACGCTGGAATTCCCCCAGTGGAAAGGCCCCAAAAGCTCATCTTACAGAGAAGAGCACAGCCAGCGAGCCTCACTCTCGGGCTCAGAGAGTCTTAACAGTTTTTAGTCCTACATACTTAAATGTTAGAAAATGTGGAAGTTAGAGTCCAAAATAAACACAAGGAAAGCAACTTAAAGGAAATAGAAATTACACAGAGAGAAGAAAACATGCAAAGAGAAAGAAATTAGATGGAAGCTAGAAGGCAATGGAGAAATTACTTCACGATTCTGAGGAAAATCTATACCCAGCTGAGAATTCTACCCTCAGGCAACTGTCTATGAAGTGGAAGGTAAAATATAGATATGCTCAGTGTCAAACAATTCACCTCTCATAAATTCAGTCCCAAATGAGAGGGCTATCTATGAAAGAAGACACGGGATCCAAAAAACAGGAGAATGCGAGGGGATGCCAAGAAAACCATGAATGGACATCTCAAAGTGACCTCTGTATAGCCGGACTAAAGGGCAGTCCACCCACATCAGAACAGGCCCGACAGCCATGAGAGATGCCTCCAGAAAATGCAAACCACTAGGAAACCCGATGCATCTGAACAGTTGCATCATGTTTTAGAGAATCAGCAAATTTGGGGTTGAATAAGTTGTAAGTACTACAAAAGCAAACAAACAAAAATTTTACCCCCTTGAACAAATGAAAAGTAATCAGTTTATTGCACGCCGTGGTATGAATAGCATTTCCACAACCCTACTATAAACAATGAATACTGGACTAAATATAGTTAAAATGTAACTCCACTGGAACATGCAGGGAAGAGGAGTAAAGAGAAGTTCTTTCTACCACAGTAAGAAGTCAATATAACCCTTAAAACTGAAAACTCAAGGAAAAATGCAAACACATTATTTAAAAATGTGTAAGTAAACATAAATGAATCAGTGAAAGCATAAAGAGGGTGCCTCCAGTACGGAGGAGAATTGGAGTGGGTGCAGGACTGTGGTGCTGTTTTATAAAGCTTTTGGTCTTTTACCTATTACATATATAACTTAAAAAGTTAAAGTCAACAAAAAAAAATTTTTAATGTAGATAAATGGTTTTTAACAGTAAAACATGTTCATTCTCTCTCTCTCTCTTTCTCTCTTTCATTCTAAACCTTTTGTCAGCCCCTCCAGCCAATCAGCTGGAGAAGAGGGCCTGTTTTAAACACCAAGGTGACTTTGGTCAATCAGTAGAACTCGGTTCGACTATAAAGAGCATTTCCTTTCTAGCACTCTGTAAATGGGTCCAAATGCTGAAAACGGAAAATCCAGGTTTGTTAAGAAACAAATGATTTATCATTCACCTCTGTGTATCTTCTCCGTAAAAGCTCTGAATGATGGTATGTGTTGATTTTGAGACTTCTTCTAGCCTTTCTTTCATTTTTAATTTTTCTTACCTTGTTATTTCCCTTGTCCAATGCCTGTGTTAATATTTGCCCCATCCAAGGGGTGTTCAGCCAAAAATAGTCCTCGGTCAAACTGTGGCCTGAGCAGATGGTGAGGTGCCTTGGGGAACTCAGATTACACTTCCAAGGCGCTCTCACGTAACAGCTGTGTGCCTTTGATCAAAACACTGAGAAACACAAACCCTCACGTCCTCCTCGGCACAAAAAACAGCCAGGACTCTTGTTCTCTTAGGTTAGGAAAGGCATGCCAACTGCTCTAGAGGACTTCATATGCATTAAATATCCACATTTTCAGAAGATCTGCAGAGACATAGCCAGACAAAGGATAACCTCTGCGGGGTTGGGGGAGGGACCTCTGGGGTGGAGGCGAGAGTGACCCAGGAGATCTGTTTGCCTTTGTGCCTGCCATACCCTCAGCAGCTGCAACAGTGCTTGGACCTAGTGGGGGCTCAATAGATGTCTGTAGAGTAAATTATTGAATAAATATGCCACTGCTTGTCTGCCACGCCCTTTACTTTTATCATTCTTGCTCATTTTCAAGATCCAGCTCACCTACCTCTTATACAGCTTTCTTTGACCCACTCAAATTCTTTCCTCTGTATATATCTGTACTTTGAACAGATTTCTGTTCCTTGTTCTTATAACACAGCATTACAGTTACTTGGTTGCATGTCTGTCCTCCCTATAAATTTCTAATTCCTTCAGAGCTAAGGTTTTACCTTTATTTAATGTCTTTATACCCATACTGCCTAACGTAGTGCTTATAAATAGGAGTTAAGTTCCTGTTATGTTCCAGGTATTAGAATGGGCTCTGGGGATAGAGCAGCCGTCAAGACATGAGCCTTCCATGCCCCCAAGCTTACATTCTGATAAGGGTTGCAGACAATTAAAATACATGATACCTGCAATGATGGGGGCTGTGCCTGCCCTGTGGAAACACCTGGGAAGGGCATCCCACTCGAAATCTGAGGGATTGGAAAAAGCCTCCAAGAGGAGGAGTCCCAGAAAAACAAAGACTAAAGAATAAGTAGAAGTTGGCCAGGAAGCATGGGAATGAGTGTTCCAGGAACTATGTAGCAAGTTCGGGGAATGGAAGAAAGGAAAAAGGAACAGAGAAGAAGAGGAAGGGAGAAAGTATGAAAACAAAGAAGGAGGGAATGGAGGAAGCGACAAAGGGAAGAAAGGGATATTGTCTTATTTTATCTGCCTTGAAATACTTCTTGTTTCAGAAGGTGGCCTTATTTAGAGTCTCAAATTGTGAAAGGCCACCTGTTACCCCATCTGATTTAGACCTTTTTTTAGCCCCAGTGACAGAATCCTAGGCTATTGCAGAGTTGAAAACGGCTTTCAATACCAAGTTCTATCTTTCTTATTCTACACATACAAAACCTGGGGCCCACAGAAGTTAGTAATAACAATATTTTATCTCCCCTTTTACCAAGCATTTTCACCCCTACCCAGTTTGAATAATAGCCCTGTGAAGCAGTATCATTCTTTTTTAAACATATCAGGAAACTGAGGCTCAAAGGGAATTAGTGGTAAAGCTGGAAGCCAGGCCTTCTGGGGTCATATCCAATTCTTACCCTGCCACATGCGGCTCCTCTACCGGAGTCGTGCCATTAGGAACAGAGCCACCAGTAGACTTGATTCTTCATCCAAAATTCCATCCAAAAGTCAAGAGTGTTCTGACACCTGATACTGACTGACCACTCCTAATTATCCCTCTTTCGCCAAATGACTCATTCGCCAATAGCATGGGGGACCCTAAAATTATTGGGGTTTACTTGGTATTGTTTTGTTTTGATATCAAGTTATAGGTCAGCCTTGCTACAAATGAAAAGATTGTTACTTTTGACTATATAAAAATATAAAATATCCTGTCAGTCAATAAAAGACTTACAGCCCAAAAGAAAAATGGGCACAGGATATGAATAGGCAATTTAGGCAATTCAAATAAAAACAGGAAAACTTAATGGCCAAGAAATACATGAAAAATGCTCACTGTTAATAAGAAATACATAATAAAACTGTAATATATCCTTTCAACCCAGGAAGATACATAAAAATTTTAAAGTCTAACTATAGGAAGTATCGGTGAAGATGGGAGAACAAAGAACTCCACTTTGGGAAGGAATCAGAAATTATAATAGTAAAGCTGAAAACGCACTATGACACAGCAATTAATTCCATTTCCACATGCGTAGATAATGATAGGTAGATAATAGGTAGACAGATAGATGATAGATATGCAAGAAACACATTCATGAACAGAGGTATGCACAAGGAGGTTCACTGAAGCACTGTTTGCCACCAAAAAATTTTTTTTACTTCTTAGTTTTAATATTTAATGTTTTGTTGAAAAATAAAACACCATATTTAAGGCTATATTTAAAACATTACTGAATCAAGTATTATTAGAAAATACATCAGTAATTACTTTTTTGTTGATTATAATGGGTTTAAATTTTTATTTATTTATTTATTATTTTAATTAAGATGTCATTGATACACAATCTTATGAAGATTTCACATGAGCAACATTGTGGTTACTACATTCACCCATATTATCAAGTCCCCCCCATGCCCCATTGCAGTCACTGTCCATCAGCGTAGTAAGATGCTATAGAGTCACTACTTGTCTTCTCCAGGCCACCAAAATTTTTAAAAAACAAACTTCAGAATGCTATATACTATGTTACCGCTTTTATAAATTAACATAATTAATAAATATTTACTACAATAGCTGAGTAAAATTGTAAAAGCATGAACTGAATATATACCAAATTCATGGTCATGGTTTCCTCTAGGAAATAAGCAAAATAAGATTGAGAAGGTAATATAGGGACTTCAACTTTTTTGGGCTTTTTTAAAGAATTTTTTAAAAAATCTGAATCTAAAACTTAAAATCATTTTATAACTCTGTTCATTTCTGCACCAAAATTATTTTTCAAAACATTTTTTAAAAGCCTGACATTTCACATGTAAGTTTCAAATACTTCCCCTCCTACCTCAAACTTAACACAGCCAGTTTCCTCACCTGTTAAAGGGATAAAAAGTATATTAGGTCAGTTTTCAGATCCCTTTCAGCCCTGACACTTTAGCCTCCATGAAATCTCAAAGCCTTTGAAGAGACTGTAGATGCATGACCTTTTGTTTGAGTAAGTTCTGGAAAGGGGCTAGGAATATAATGTCAACTGTTACAAGGGAAGGAAGCCCTGGAACATTTTTTTTTAATCATGAAAGCTTCTTCTTTTCACAGTAGCCTCACCCCAGAGGCACTCCCCAGTTAAGTGTTTTATCTATTTATATTCTGGGAACCCTATCTAAATGAAGCTTTTACACAAGGTACTGTTTCCCTCCCCTCACTCAAAGCCAAAAGCTTTGACATGAAACTTCATCATCACTAATTCTTGTATAAAACGCTATGCTTAGCAGTTGAGTGACCATTTGTTGAACCTGGAATAACTAGTGATCTCACACAGGTCTGATGATGGAACAGAATATTTATAATCAGGGTGGTCCTAGCAAATCTCCAGTATGTGGGAGACTGAAGGGATCAATTAACAGTTTAGATAGGAAGATTGTGGCAGAACCGAGGATTTTATACAGAGTCGGGCTGTCCTTCAAGTACACATATATGCTTCTGGAGAAACTTAGGCAGAAGCTTCATTCAACCAAGAAAGAACTAAGAAAATTTCAGCAAAAGACTGATGATGAGCATGTCATATATTACACTGTAGAACTAAGAATAAAACAAAAGTTGAGAAATAAGTAGGATATTATGTGAACAAAATAGAAACAAAGCAACTAAAACAATGGGAGAAGATATAAAGGACAAAATAGAAAAATGATTGACTCAGAAAAAAAGGATAGCATTTTAAACTGAAAGTATAGTATTCATCTTATAAAGAGAAACCAGGAATACTAGAAAAGATTTTAAAACAGATAATTATTATAGGCAACCACATGTTCATTGCAGCATTATTTACAATAGCCAAGACATGGAAGCAACCTAAGCATCCATCAATGCATGAATGGATAAAGAAAATGTAATATATGCATATACAATGAAATATTATTCCTCCATAAAAAAAGAAAGAAATCTTACTATTTGCAACAGCATGGATGGACCTTGAGTTCATTATGCTAATGGAAATAAGTCAGAGAAAGACAAATGTATATGATCTCACTTACAGGTGGAATCTAAAACAAACAAAATGAACTAATAGAAACAGTGAGATATAATGTTATAAGAAATACATCATGAAATATATATTTCCCAGGTGTGTTTGGTCTTCATCTACAATTCCTGAAAACACTTCAGGTGAGGTGAAACGGGTGTCTTGTCATGTAAATGAGAAACGTTTGGACCCCTCCCAAGGGTGGAGGCTGGAGGTTGCATCCTTTGCCTGTATGAGAAAGCTCCTGTGCTGGGGGGAACCAGAAAGCTTCCATAGGTCACTGAGCCAGTCCCTTCCACGAGGATATAAACTTCTTTATTTGGGAGCTTTCCCAAACGTATCTCTTCATCTGGCTGTTAACTTCTATCTTTTATGGTCCTTAACTAAACTGGTAAACCTAAGTGTTTTCCTGAGTTCTGTGAGCCACTCTAGGAAATTAATCCAACCTAAGAGGCAGGTCGTTGGAACCTCCAATCTGTAGCTGGTTGATCAAAATCAACAGTTAACTGCCTGGGGCTGGCAACTGGTGTCTGGAGTTGGAGGTAGAAGGCAGTCATGTAGGACAGGACCCTTAACTTGGGGAATCTGATGCTGTCTGCAGACAGATAGCGTCAGAATTGAGTTGACCTCAAACACCCTGCTGCTATTTGTGAATGACTTGTGTTGTGATTGGGAAGACCCCTTCCCGCCTCCCCCCCACACACATGCGCATTGGAATAAGGTCCAGGAGCCCAAAAGGAGTTATATTACTGTGTATAAAAACATACAGAGAACAGATTGGTGATTGCCTGAGATGGTGGGTGGGGAGTGAACAAAATGGGCAAAAGGGATCAAAAGGTACAAACTTCCGGTTATAAAATAAATAGGTCCTGTGGATGTAATGTACGGCATGGTGACTAGGGTTAATAATACTGTATTGTACATTTGAGAGTTGCCAAGAGAGTAAATCTTAAAAGTTTTTAATCACAAGAAAAAAATGTGTAATTATGTGTGGTGATAGATGTTAACTAGACTTATTGTGGTGATTATTTCACAATATATACAAACATCAAATCATGTTCTTCATCCGAAACTTAAATATAAAGTTATATGTCAATTATATCTCATTAAAAAAAGATAACTATTACAGCTAATGCAAACTTTCCTAAATACCAAAAAAAGGTTTTTTAAATAGTAAAGAAATGCAGTAAATGTAATACATAGGATAATATAGCATTAAGCAAACAGCAGAATTGAGAAGGAGAGATTTCCAGGATTTATTGTTAATTGAAATAAACCAAATACTAAACAGTATGCATAGTATCCTAGATTTTGTGTTAGAAGGGGGAGACAAGAAACATACATATATCTATTTATTTTTACAAAAAAAAACACAGAAGGGATAACCAAAAAATGAAATTGATTACATACAAGAAATGGGGACACGTAAGAAGAAATGGATAAGTAGGGAAGTGAAGCTTCTCTGAGAATAGTCTTGACTTTTGGAAGCATGTTAATATTCTACATAATCAAACAATAAGAATAAATCAACAAGAATGGGAAGACCCAAAACTGAGTGTAAACAGAAACAGATGAACTCAATTGTATTTCAAATGAATGAGAAATACAGACAGACAGCATGGCGAATAAAGCCTGAACAGTTTATTTTTTAGTTTGTGTTTCATAGTGGCATGGATGCAACAATCCCAAATCTTCTACTTATTGTAAGACTGAGTAAGTGTGATGATGTTTGAGGAAGCAAGAGTTCTCACTGTGAAGAAAGGAAGTGTTATTATGGAATGGGTGAGAGGAAGACGTTTGCAGCGTCATGTTGGCATTAGCAATATAAGCATGAACTCATCTCTGAACCACGCCAGCAGCAACGAGTCCAGCCAGAAGGAGCATGACCAAATAAGAGGGGGAGACAGTGTCAAAAAAGGGCTCCCGATATGGAGAAAAACTTAACATGGACCCACACTTCACGCTATTAGTCAAGGTAAAAAAAGAAAACATAAACTCAGTGAATGATTTCTTAAACGAGACCCAGGAAACGAAAACCTCAGGTGAAAAGTTGATGAGATTTGACTGCATCAAAGTTAAGAATTTCCATTCAACAAAGCACACCAATACCACCAAGTGGTATAGTGACAGGTTAGAAATGTTTTCAGCATGTGAAACCAACAAGGAATCAATTTCTAGGTTACGCCAGGAATGCCTGAAAACATAATAAAAAGAAAAGATATCCAATTTTTAGAATGTAACTAACATGAATTATTAAATAAATAAATAAAATGAGGAAATAACATGATTCACAAAATAGAAAAAACAAATCACCAGCACATACATGCCCCTCAAGTCAAGATCTTTGGAAGAAGTCCCCCTTCCTCCAATACAACAGATTTCCTCGTTCTGGCCATTTTCTAGTTCTGTCCCAGCAACTGCCTCATTCTTTTTTTTTTTTTTTTAATTAAGGCATTATTGATATACACTCTTATGAAGGTTT